>CANTUQ010000205.1:7487500-8687500 GCA_947683425.1 Excoecaria cochinchinensis | reverse complement strand
CCATTTGACCTATTTTTTTAATGAAAAATAATTATCGATATAATAACGGGATACTAAAATAACTACTATAAAAAAAATTAGCTTAAATGGTTCGGATGGAGGCCCAAAAGGGTCGAAATATGGGTCAACCCATTTAATACATTTTTTTAACGAAAAATAATTATCGATATACTAATAGGATACTTAAAAAACTAATATAAAAAATTATTGGTCAAAATGGGTCGAGTGGCCCAAATAGGTCGAATGGAGCTCCAAATGGGCCAAGATGCAGATTAACCCATTTGACCCACTTTTTAATAAAACTAACCCTCAACATAATAATATGATATTAAAAAAACTGTAGAAAAAAAATCGACCAAAATGGCTCGAGTGGCAAATGGATCAAATGATGGCTCAAACAGGTCAAGATATGAGTCATTTTATTTGATCCATTTTTTGATGAGAATAACTCTTTATATAATAATAGTTGTTTTGGTATACAAACTTAGGTACATTGAGTCAAATTTTATCAAATTTAGATAAAATAACAATACTATAATAAAATTAAGATAAACTTATAATATTGAGATAAACTTAGGTACATTGAGTCCAGGTTCTTGCATCATGCAAAATTTATATACTTTAGCAAACAAAAGACAAGAATAACAGATAAAGGATTCAATCCAAACAAAAAAACACTTTTTAATCAAGTGAGAAGTGAAACATTCCGAGGATGAATGCAAAACTTGCTAAATAATACATTAAGGCTATGTTTGCTTTCCCGTATAGTATACGGGATAGCATAAAATAATATCAGCTAATACATTAGTGGGTATTTGGCTTTTTTTTAAAAAAAAAAATAATACCTAGATTATATAATACAGAATTGAATTTTTATTTCATATACACAGGATATAATAATACATCCCTTACCTGTAGGTTTATTTAATACATAAACACGTATTAAACTAAAATACGCAGTGATCAACTCTGGCGCCACTGTCACCTCTGTATTGCCTCCTCTCTCGCGTGACTTTTGCTTTTGGCACCGCCTTCATCTTCAACGGGTATTCTATATCCAATTTTTTTTAAAAAATAACAAAACCCTATAAGCACCAAATCTTCATCTGTTCTCTCATCCAACCACCACCGAAGTTTCGTTGGCCGACCACTGATCAAAGCTTTCGTCGTAGATCAATGTTTTTGTTTTTTGGTAAGTATAGCCTTTTTTCGTTTTCTCTCTCTTTGATTTCATTCTTTGATTGATTTCATTTTTCATTCGGTCTTGGAATAAATTGGTCTCTGTTCTAAGTTTTTTTATTGATTTTTTATAATATAATGATGATATTAACTCAAGAATGGCAAAATTCGGGCAAAGATTATCAATAATCTAGCCATCTAGAAGTAGTAACCTTGACTAGCAAAACAAATTAATGGTGTTTGTTTTCTTAATTTCTTGTTTTTTTTTATTATTGAATTTTCATATATGTGTGTTTTTATCATTTCAATTATTGCATATATTTTTTTTTATCATTTTCAAGATGCAACTAAACTAAATAGGCAATCAGAGCTGGTGGCTTAGTTGGAATAAATTGAACTATATTCTCTACTGAGTGAAGATGATGCGTCTGCTATTTTTGTTTTGCTTAATATGCTAATTTCCTTACTCTTGCTCTGGTTATTTGAGGTTGTATTATTGTTTCTTTGACCTGATTTATTTATTGCATTGCTTAACTTCTTTTTCTACTTATGTTTTACTCTTTTTTGAATTGAAGTTAGTTGTTTTGTTTTTTTTCTTATTTTTTTCTAATTAATATTTCTCTATTTTTTTAATAGCTTCATTTGCTTCTAATGCTTCTCATTTTTTTTATTTTTCTTTAGTAGATATGGATCAAATAAATGTTATGTTCTACATGATCATAACGGTATAGCATTTGCATATGATGTGGTTGCTATTGATGATTATGATTCAAATGGAAAATAAGAGGAAAAAGCTTTTAGAAAGGAGAAAAATGCTTGTTGATAGAAATATTGATAGGGATCAAGTTTGTTTTACTTATGCATATAGTATAATTGGGAATAATGACTTTCAATGTATCAATCAATTAAGAATGGATAGAAGAATATTTCAAATATTATGTGACCTACTTCGAACTTATGGAAGGATCAAAGATGATAGACCGGTACGATTAGAGGAGCAAATATATATGTTTTTACATATTTTTGCCCACCACGTGAAAAATCATACAATAATCTCTAGATTTTTGAGATCGGGTGAAACTATTAGTAGACATTTTAATTTTATTTTAAAAAGAGTTTTACGACTACAAAGCATCTTGCTCCATGTTTTAGAACTTATCCAAGACAATTGTACTGGTGATGGGTGGAAATGGTTTAAGGTTAGTTAACAAATATTAATTACATGCTTTAATTTATAGTCTAGGACCTTTTTATCATCACTAATAGTTGGCATTTATTTGTTGATTGTTCTATTTAAACAAAGTATAATTATTTAGGAGCATTGGATGGGACCTATATTAAGGTTCGTGTGGATGAAAGTGACAAACCAAGATATTGTACTAGAAAATGAGAGATTTTGCAACTATTATACTTAGTGTTTGTTGACGTGATATGAGGTTTATATTTGTTTTACTTAGTTGGGAAGGATCTGCATCCAATTTTAGAGTGTTTCGAGATGCATTAAGTAGACAAAATAGATTTAAGGTCCCTATAGGTAAATAAAAACCTATATTTAAATTATCTTAAAGATATATTAAGAAGAAATTTTATATAATTATATATTTCTTTTTTTATTTAGAAAATTATTATCTTGTTGATAGCGGGTATACAAATGGGGAGGGATTTTTTGCACCATATAGGAAACTATCACTTATCAGAGTGGAGAGAAGGAAGTCAACCTAGTAATTATGAAGAATATTTTAATATGAGACATGTCTCAGCCAAAAACGTAATAGAAAGATGTTTTGGCTTACTTAAGATGCGATGGGCTATATTAAGAAGTCCATCTTTTTATCCGATTAAGATACAATGTCGTATCATTACTGCTTGTTGTTTACTGCATAACCTTATTAGAGGTAAAATGAATATTGATCAATTAGACCAAACAATACAAGATTTAGATATTGATGAAGAAAATCAAGAAATTGAACTCTTAAGCACGGCTAAATCATCTAATGAACTGCCTAGAGGACTAATTTTGAAGACAAAGATATATGAACTTTTTGTATTCATTGATTATTTGTATTATGTCTAAAATAATAATGATGAAATTTATTTAAGTTGATTTGTTATTGGATCATGTATAAAATTATTAATTGTAGCACATTTGTTAATATATTTCAATTATGTAATTGAACATTATTAATTAAGTTATTTGTTTGATTATTAATTTATCTACTAATATATATTTATGTTTCAAGAAATTTGTATACTTTCTTTTAAAAAAACTGTGATGTATGTATGAAAAATTGTATTTTACAATCATTTTTTTTCGTCTAAATTGGTAATATTAAAAATAATTTAATTTTGGTTTAAAAATAATACAGTACACCATTGTGCACTAAACACAATATAAAATATTACAGACTAATACAATGTTATACTAAACATTGTATACTATAATACAGTCTATTACTACACAGGCAAATGTTATACAGATTAATACAATACAACAAACCAAATGTGCCATATGAATTCTCATGAAAAAAAACACAGCGTAAGATTTACTAATCTAAAATAACTACTATAGCAATTTAAATGAAACTTACAAATAAGCATACATCCAAACAATGGCGGAGACCGGGGGGGGGGGGGGGGGGGGGGGGGGACTTTGAGGAGCTAAAGTCCCCCCAACCAGTAGAAGAAATATAACTAGTATATATTAGGAGTCCAAAAAAGAAACAATTGTGCATTTAATATGTTGGAGAGAAGAAACAAAAATAGAGGATGGTTTTGGTTTTTTTATTTCCATATTTTTAGGAAAAAAATAAAAATGTATTCGGGAAGTTTACACGGATTGAGTTTTTCCTAATTAAAAGGAAAACGTTATTAACACAATCACAGAAACCATAATTCTTAGTTTTCAAGGTTTTAGTTTTAGAAAGATATTTATTTATTTCTAAGGAAAATTACTTTTATTCTTTCGCCGCCTACTTCATGGTCATTCGACAAGGTCAGTTTTTATTTCTATACAATTTTTTCTGCTATTTTTTATTTTTTCTATATGTAACTGTTTTATAAATTCGATGACTTTTTAAAATTATTGGATTTAGATTAAAGGCATAACCTTTTTATTGCTTAATATAATTTGTGAGTAGAAATTGAAAGACTTCAATAAGAGTTTATCACTTTCAATGTAATTGGAGATGTTGGCTTGGATCAAAACATTTATCACTTAACATTGTTCTTCTAATAAACTGACTGGAAGTATAAACCAAGAAAGTAAGAGTCTGAACATTGAAAGAATGAGAGTATAAAACATAAAGTTATTTGGCAAAGAATTGGAAGTACTGTACGAATTATTAACAACAACAAATTAAACAAATAATAGATACTAGCTATTGATAGCAATTTGCTAGAGAAAGTGAAAGTATAATATGTCTCAATTGTGCATTTAATATGTTGGAGAGAAGAAACAAAAACAGAGGATTATAGTCACAAACTCTTGGATTGTCACCACACAAAAGTGACTTTTGGATTTTCAACATATGACTAACTACGCACTACATAATTAATTTCACTAACCTAGATTACTAGATAAGGATTATATCAATTTTATCTTCTCAATAGAATATACATGTTTTTTTTTTCTTTTAGAATGTCAGATCGTCCAACAAAAAGATAAAAACAAAGTTCACTTTTGTCATTTTTAAAGAAGAATGATGAAGCTACTCATCCACCTCCTCCTCAACCTCCATCGCCACCCCTTTCTCCACCTCAACCACCATCTGAAGCTACTCCCCCACCTCCACATTCATCACCTACTTCGCTAGTTTCTATACGTAATGTGGTTGTGGCTGCTAATCCTAATTCTTCTCTTTCATCAATTGAGATTGAGAGGGATATCGATTTAAGGAAGAAAATATGGGAGTACCCAGTCAATCAACAAGATAAAACTAGACGTGCTCATATCAAAGCAGGGTCTTATCAACCTAAACTTACTGAATATCCTAAGACCAAATTCAGAAATCAATTTCGTAAATTTTAGTATTGTTGGTTTAAGCAATTCTCGTGGTTGGAATACTCACTTACACTAATAAGGCCTATTACTATCCATGTTTTATTTTTAAGTCAAAAGATAATCAAAAGACTCGCTCATCTTTGGTTGACGGGGGGTTCAACAATTGGAAGAAGGTAAATGATAAAAGGAAATGGGCATTTCTTCGCCATGTTGGTGCTAATAATTCCAATCACAATAATTGTGTTAGAGCTGTGACTGATTTGAAGAATTCATCTCATAGTATTGATAAGGTGTTGAATGCTCAATCGAGTAAAGAGATTAGGAAAAATCATTTGCGCTTACATACATCGATTCGGACTGCTCGTTGGTTAGCTATGCAAGGTTGTGCTTTTAGAGGTCATGATGAATCTTATAGTTCATTAAACCGTGGAAACTTCATTGAATTCATAAGTGAGTTAGCAGATGCGAGTGAAGAAATTCCTGAAGCTGTGGATAATGCTCCAAAAAAATGCAAAATATACATATGCAATGATTCAAAAAGAGATCTTGAACATTATGGCAAAATAGAGTTAGGCAGATGATTCGTGAAGAAATTAGAGATGGTTATTTCTGTATACTTGTTGATGAAGCACAAGATGAGGTAAAATGAGAGCAAATGGTGATTGCTCTGAGATTTGTAAATAGGGATGGTGTTCTTTTGGAGCGATTCTTTGATATTAGAAGTGTAGAAAACACTATTGCTGTTACCTTAAAAACAGAAATATCAAAGTCTCTTCTTCAATACAACATTCAGTTAGACAACATGCGAGGCCAAGGATATGATGGGGCTAGCAATATGCGGGGTGTATGGAATGGGCTTCAAACATTGTTTCTTAAAGAGTATCCATCAGCTTATTATATTCATTACTTTGCTCACCGTCTACAATTGACATTTGTTGCTGCAGCTAAGGATATGTTTTTAGTTTCTCAATTTTTCTCTTATTTAACTGCACTTGTGAATCTTATTACATCTTCACCCAAGCGACTATCTGAGTTTCAAGCTGTATAGAGGGAGGAAACATCATGGATGTTAGAGATTAGTGAGCTCGAATCTGGTAGTGGGGCTAACCAAATTGGTATTTTGCACAGATCGGGGACAACTCATTGGAGTTCTCACTATCAAACTGTGAGAAATATGATCGACATGTATGCTGCAGTAAGTAAGGTGCTTATTGATCTTGCTGAAAATGGACAACAATCTAAATTGCGTGGGCAAGCTGATGGCCTTTATGCAGTGGCTAAGAGTTTTGACTTTGTTTTCCATTTGCATCTCATGGACTCAATTTTCGGAACAGTTGATTTACTTTGTCAGTCTTTACAACGCAAGGATCAAAATATTTGAACAGCTGTGCAATTAGTCTCAAGCACAAAGACTATACTTAATGAATTGAGACAAGATGGATGGGCTAAATTCATATATGAAGTTCAATTATTCTGTGTGCGTAACGATGTTGACTTTCATGAGCAAACCTTATACCATCGGTCGATATTGTCAGCATGAGCAACATATCTCAATTGAGCATTATTATCATTTTGACATTTTTAACCAAGCGATAGATTGTCAGATAGTTGAGTTAAATACGAAGTTCAATGATTTTACAATGGAACTTCTTGCACTCAGTCGGGCTTTAAATCCTGATGATTCATTCAGCTCATTTAATATTGAGGATATTTGTAGGCTTGCATTTAAATTTTATCCTCAGGACTTTGGTGATCAAGAAATTCATGCACTCCAACTTGAATTGCAACATTATAAGAAAGATGTCACCACTGATGCAAACTTTCGACAAATTAGTTTGCTTTCTGACTTATCTGCAGCATTGGTTCGTACAAATAGAGTTAAAACTTATTGACTAATTTTTTGGTTGATTCGGCTAGGCTAACTCTTCCTGTTTCTACAGCTACCACAAAACGAACATTTTCAGCTATGAAGCATATAAAAATCGCGATTCGCAACAAAATGCAAAATGATTTTTTGGTTGATAGTTTGATTCTCTTTGTCAAAAGGGACTTGACTAGAAAAATAGATATGAATCTAGTTATTGAGGATTTTGATTGTAAAAAAACTCGTCGTGCACAGTTAAAATGAAAATTTTTATGCATTTTATTAGTATTCTATATATTTTAATAAGATTTCTTTTTATGATTATCCTAAGTCCCTCTCGCGAACTAATCTTGGCTCTGCCCTTGCATCCAAAGATCAACTCACATACTCATATAATGCAGTAAAACATGATAAATGAGCAACAAAATGAATTTATATCTACTAAGAGTCACTGTCTCATCAATAGAAACTACTACACTGCAACAACCCAAAATGCAAAACTACATCAAATTAGTTCCTCATATGATATAAACCAATCCATTCCGAACCAAAATGATATCATATTTACTTAGAAACTAGGGAATGATGCAATTAGGAGACCAATGGCTAGATATCCAATTGAGATTGATATAGAATGAGAACCTCCGGTCCTCGAAGCTAGTGCTCCTTCTGGTGATTGTACACTTGCTCCGACAAGCACTGTTGGTGGTGCAGAAGCAACTGTGGTAGGTGATAAAGATACACATGTGAAGCAAATTAACAATTTTCTTTTAATATAAGTAATAAACTTGAAAAGTAAAGAAAAACTGAACAAATAATCGATCCACATTCCATTTCCCAAAACACAATACAGGAAATCAGAATCTAGCTAAGGGAGTCTTTGATCTTCCTTTTTGTTCATATTAATCATTATCAGTATTCCATTTCTAACTTGTTCTATTGAATTAGCATTCTTGCCTCTTTTCTTTGCGAATTATTGCTCAACATACATCAACCTGTTAGGCATACACAAGATATCAAGTGTTAACATAAAAAGACTCATAAATAGATAATTCAATCATAAGGATCTAGACTTATTAAAGGCATTCATTAGAAGTTGCTGAGTGAATATCGTGATTCCAAACTGCCATTCAATTAATACAACAAACTATAACCAACTGACAACATTACATGCAATTTACAATTATATGAGGCATTGATAAACAACAATCTATAAACATTAAAGAAAGTAAACTAATTCCAATGGACAGAAAACAAAATAATAAATCCAATGTATATTGTAATAACTGCAGTTATCACTCGAGATTTCAAAAATTCAAGCACAAAAACCCAGAAAGATAATCAATAAAAACAAGATAAAGCGACAGGCCAATTGGAATTTTCCCACTCTTACTCCCACCCTATATTTAGTGAAGATGAAAGTGAAGAAAAAGATAGAGATCGAAAGAGAGAGATCGAGATCGAAAGAGAGAGAAAGACATAGAGATCAGGACTGACTAAATTTGAGATTGGAAAGAGGAGGAGTGAGAGACAGCAAGCGAGAGTGAGATACCGAGAGAGATTGATAGACCGAGAGACCCACAGTGAGAGAAAGAAAGAGACAAAGCGAGTGAGAGACCAAGACCAAAAGAGAACGAAGCCAAAAACCAATAAAAAACACCAATTTCCAATCCTCAAAGAAAACCCATAATTTAAAATCCCAAGAAAACAAAACCAGAAAACCTTAATAGCCACACATTAAGAAAAATGTCAAGAAGGAACAACAGAAGTTAAAGAAATAAGAAGAAAGGTGAAAAAAAAGCTTATAATCTTATTGGATAACAGCTGGTTGGCGACGAAGGTTTGAACGGTGGCCGGCCAAGGAAAACTAACGAGCTAGAGGCCGATGACGACTAGACGTTAGAGAGGGAGAGAGGCAGCAAGGGTGGAAGAGGTAGAGTGGGAAGACTGTATGGGGGGGGGGGGGGGGGGGACAACGGAGAAACAGAGATGAGGAAGTGAGGGTTGGGCAAAAGGGGATTTGGGGGTAAGGCCCGTTGGGCATTTGAGATAGACACAAACGGACTGAATTTTAGTTGAATAGATTTTGGACGAGTTTAGATGATCAAATTTTTAATTGGATTGAATTTAGATCAATTTTTTTTTACGGATTTGGGAGGAATGTTGGGTCTGGACTGATTTTGTCACCTCTACTTAAAAGAGATTCCAATTATTTATGAATAACTTCTTTTTTTAGTAGAAAATGAGTAATTTCATTAATTAGAAAAATCAACAACATCCAAAATAAGGAGAGAAGAAATAGCATCCAAAATAAAGAGAGAAGAAATACAATCTGAGCTTCTTCTATCCAAACAAACTCACTTGTAGACAAAGAAGAGGACATAGCTAAACAATGGGCAACTGCATTACCCTCTATAGTTGTAAACAACCATGAACACCGAGAGAGAAACTTGCTAAGCCGAATAAAATATGAAAGGATCATCCCTAAACCATTCCTTGGAATCTCTTTTTTAACTAAAAGATCAACCACATATTTGCAACCAGACTCTGCCAAAACATCATTAAAACCCAGCTCTCTCGCCAAATTACTCCAAAAGCCTTTGCATTTACAGAAAACACATCTCATTTACCCACCAGAGTGTTTTGAGCATAAGCAAGCAAATCACTATGATCATCTCTAAAAATAGCACTGAAACTCATCATATTAACCCTAATAAAAGCCGCATCCGTATTTAATTTCACAAACCCAACATTAGGCAGCTTCAATTGTGATCTCACCGGAGCAACAGAAACCAGCAAGGAACTTGGAGCATCATTAATTAAGTCCGCACTTTTAGACCAAAGAGACAACATAGCAGCTACCACCCAAGATTTACTCATCTGAACTCCCTTATGCATAACTTTATTATGAACTATCCAAATCTAATAACAAATGAAACCTAAGTTCACAATCAATGATTCATCATCTTTCTCCAAAATTTTAGATAGTCATAACCTATAAAAAGAGCTAATGATCCAATTTGAGGCAAACTAGCTTCATTTCGAACAGAGGCAGCAAAAGAACAACCGCAAAAGAGGTGAAGGCAAGTCTCCATCTCAAAACACTTGCTAAAAATAGGGGATATAAAATTAATAAGCTGGTGGAGAACTGCTTTGACTGGTAAAATATGAAGAACACAGTGCCACAAAAAATTACAAAATTTTTTGGGGAATTTTGATTTCCCATAATTTTTTCTAGAAATTAGAAGAAGAGATAGAGGTAGAAGGAACCTGATTTATCTTCAAAATCAAATTAAAAGCCAGCTAATATTCACTTTTGATAACATAATTGCCTGATTTGTGATAGTACCACACTAGCTTATCCTCCTCAAAAGAAGGAGCAACTGGAATTTGCAAGATACGATCAACATCAATTAGCAATAAAATAAACTGAATAAGATCCCCCCACTAATCCTCTATCTCATGGTCAATCAACTCTGAAACCTTTGTATCCTCCGGAAGACCTTTCACCAGTGAAATAAGCTTAAAAGAGTGAGGCTGTGGAAGCCATTTATCTCTCTATAGGCCAATACTCGAGCCATTACCCACCTGCCAGTATGAACCCATAAGCAGAATACATGCTAAAACACTTCTTCAAATATAACTTGGATTACGTTCAATAGGTGCCTTATAAAAAGATAACAGGGGATAATAACAAGCTCTAATGCTTTGTTTGGACAGGAGTAGATTGAATTTCCTTTAATGAGGGGAAATGAGGGGAAATGAGAGTAATGTAAATTTCATTTCCTTCGCTTTTCTTTTCCATTGTTTGGTAACTTAAAATAAATATAGAGTAAATTAAATTTTCTTCCTAACAGAATATATTATTTTGACATTTATACCTTTATGATGTTATCTTATGGTAACAATATCAACGCAAAACTGCAGATTGTACAACTCAACAGAAATTGATCAATTTGGTGATGCTTATCAATTCAATGAGGATTCAGATTGTACAATGCAGTGACAGGGTTGAGATATTTATTTATTACATTAACCCGCCATTAACCCACTGGCGGGTTAATATAATAAATAAATATCTCAACCTTGTCACTGCATATTGGCTTCAAATTATGTAGTCCCGAGCGTTGATTGTTACTATTAGGACCAAGTAATGCATTTTGCCTAATATCAATAACTATAATTTCAGTTTTTTAACATAACCCAACATGTCCAATAACTATTTCAATTTTGATTGAATTATAACATTCACTACAAAAAAAACATGAATTAGCGACGGCAAATTCCGTCGCTAATTGAGAAAATTCCGTCGCTAATTCATTTTAGCGACTAAACGACTAACTGTCGCTATTACAGCCATCGCAAAGAATTAGCGACTAAAACACCAAACCGTCGCTAAAAATAGCGACGGAATAGCGACTGAAAAATCGTCGCTAATTAATCCCAAAACTAGTCGCCATTTGATTTTAAAAATATTAGCGACGGATATTTCCGTCGCTATCTGTCGCTATATCCAGTCGCTAAATAGTATTTTTTATATAAAAGAAAATTTGTGACGGCTAAATCCGTCGCTAATTTCATTGCTTATTTAATTTTAATATTTATGATTATTACTACTACTATTATTATTTAAATTTTATTATTATTATTATTGTAACGTTCAAAATTTAATTTATATAAATAGCAATTTAAGCCTAAAGTATTAAAATGGCTAAAACAGAGTGCATAAACTAAATTAGTAAAAAGAAAAAGATATAATGGAACTTGAAGGACAGCAAAACAAATTTAAAAAATAAATTGACTAGCTATAATTAATAGAAACAAAGATTGACGGAAAAAGTTGTTTGAATTGCTAGCAATGATTAGTCCCCTGAGACAAACTTGAGATGCTAAATTAATAGAAGCAAGCAAAATCTAACTCCAGTCACACAAACCTCTAGTATTTTTCTCCCCTAAAATATATATATAAAAACAAAAGGCCATGAAATAAGTACTATAAACTTATTTCCTCCAAATTCAAGGCTTAAACTTATTTCCTCCAAATTCAAGGCCTAGGCAACTGGAATCTCAATATTGGTCGTCAGCATTGGTGGAACACACTCTTCTTCTTCCTGAAGCAGCAAGCAAGAGTAGAGGGAGCCATTTATTCTGCACAAGTTTTTACCACAAAGTCATAGATTAAGTAAAAGTATCAAACTCATGTAATAGCATGATTTTAAAGTTCAGCCAGAAATCAGGTTTTGCAATGCACATTAGCTAATGTAATGTATGTCCAATTTGAACTCTTCAAACAGAAAAAATGAACCACATACTAGACAACACAAAGGAGAGTGACGAGGAAGGCAGATGTAGTGTCAACTATAATTAGCTACTTATTTTGTCCTCAAAGCATTAGAACACATGAATAAAAGAATGCACTTAAAATTAAGCAGAGAAGCAACCAGTGATCCTATCATGTATCAAACTCACAGAGGTAGCAGCTGCTAGATCATGTATCTTCTTGTTTAGCAAAGCCTTTTCCTCTTTTGAGAACAACTTACGAGGCCCTATTTATTCAAGCAAAATATGACAACTATAAATCTTTATCACCAGACATGAGTTGAGTGCATCACATTATATACATTTAAAAGAAAAAAAAAGGCTAACTCATCATGCACAAAATGATAATATGAGTTCCAACAATCAACCATATTAATTTAATTAGCATTCATTCTCGGACTTTTGTTAACAACTTGAGCATTAAACAATAAAAGCCAATTAAATTGTTTCCAACAAAACCAGAAAATTGGCAGTAGTCACAAGACTACGCCCATTCAATTCAAGTTTCAAACTTTTGTCAAACAATTGGAAGAAAAGACACACCTTCAGATTGCTTAGCACCAGGCTTATGATGCCCCCTATTAAAAAACTTTGTAACATCATCAAATCCTTTCCCATAAACTGCCCAACTGGGATTCTTGGGTGCCACTCGCTGGCTAGAACTCTCTCCCATTTCCTCTTTTTCCTCTTTCACTAGAAAGTTAAACTATATATGAATACCATGGATGTGCACTTATACCAGACCACATAAATACCATGTTGTCTCAAATTTTTTATTTATATTTTATTTTAAGTATCCATCAATCCAAATAAATATTTATTCAACAAAACTAATTTCCAATATTGCAATAATAATTATATTTGAAGCAGTGAATAATTAATTAATTACCTGTTGAGGAAAATCACCGAGTTCTGTCTGAGAATTGATCAACAACTTAGCAGTGTAAAGGAGCGGGGTCTCTCTTGTGCTGATAATTAAATAAAAGAAAACTTAGAACGTTGGGCAATTGGGATTTAAAACCAAAAATTGAAAAACTGGAAGCGGACTAGTCCACCGAGAACCAAACCCATAATAGCAAGTGAAGTACGTACCAAATTGGATCGGTTTCTATCAAGAAGGACATATAATCAACGGCAAGGGAGGAGCAGCGACCAGCAAAGCTGGAGCAGCGAGCGGCAGCAGATGCTTGCTGCATAGCGGGGATGATCGGTGGGTACAGGAGAGAGCGCCTCACCTTCAGGAGCCCGATGATGTGGCTCGTGTTGCAATTCCATGCCAGATCTAGCCAAAAAATTGAAATAATGCTTCGATTGGAGAGGAGAGAGAAATCGAGAGGAAGAGACACACGCGGTGGAGCAAAATGGAGGAGAAGGCTGGGGTTGGTGGCCGGCTGTTGCAGTGACGATGGCGCTGGGCTATCGTCGTTCTGGCGAAGCTAGTCGCCGGTGTCTCTCTCTCGGGATCCCTCTCCCCTGCATTTTCCCTTGTGTTTTATTTTCAATTTGTGTTTTGTAACTTTTGTTTCCTTTCTTTCCCGATTTTTCTTTTGTTGTTTTTTTAACGCCATTCAATTTTTTTAGGGTTTAGCGACTATTTTGCGACTAATATGTATTAGTCACTAAATATTTAAAAACATATCTGTTCCATTAGCGACAACAACCTAGAGTCGCTAATTTGGTCGCTAAATATACTTTTAGAAATTGCGACAAAATATACCGTCGCTATTTAGTCGCAATTTTTTTTAGTATAGATTAGCGACTAAACTTAGTCGCTATAATTTAGCGACTAATATATCTGTCGCTAATTTAGTCGCTAAAAAGGGCGCGACTTTTTTGCGCCCATTTTTAGCGACTAAATTTTGGTTCAGTCGCTATTTAGTCGCTAAATTGCTGTTTTAGTTGAAAAACTATGTTTTGACGACTAAATCATTATTTAGTCGCAAATTAGCGACTAATTTTTTGTAGTCGCAAAATTTAGTCGCTAATTTGATATTTTTTTGTAGTGATTAACCCGCTGATCCTTCTCATCCATCCAAAATGTATGTAAATTTTAAATCAAATAAATATGCAGCAAGGACATTTTATGTTAGGTAATCCTTTCTACCACGAAATCTTGGTGCATCTGCATTTGATACCTTACTCGAATATGAGTTCCATCAAGTGCACCGATACAATCCTGTAACAATGTCATTATTAGCATTTAAGAATAATAATGGAACTATTATATTCATTAGACTTTTTAGTTACCTTGAAATATGGGAACCATCTGCTATTGTGGTGAATCTCAAGAGGGACCCTAGAACCATCAGGTTGTTTTAGATATTCATCTTTAAGTGATATCACAACACATAATACCGAATGAAAATGTCTAAAGATAATTTTGATTGATCGACGAAAAAAATATGACATAGTTCGTAGTTTGAAATTATGGCCAATGATAGTAAAAAATGTGATAACTTTCTCCTCAACAGATGTATGTACATTGTCTTTGAGTCGACCACTACTTCGAAGTTTATCACATAAAAAAAGAAACGTTTCTGGTTTCATGCAGAGCAAATTATGACAATCTACATCATTATTTCTCAAATGATGTAATATTTCTTTTCAGACTTTTTCTCTGTTTTGAGCTATTGAGTTTTTCTCTATAATGGATCGAGGAATGCAATTCGGATGAAGGTAAAAATAATGTGCAATATGACAAACTAGTTGAACAACTGCTAGTTTCCTCGTTCTATCCCATATTTCTAATTCATCATCAGACTCATCTTCTTGAAAGGATTGAGAAGGCAAATTATCCATGTTATTCCACCCTTATATCACATATAACAGTATTATTAACAACATATATTAAAAGTCACAAATATCCTATTAACAAGTCACAAAATATCATGTTGTGCTAGTGATGTCTATTTATTTTGCAATCTTTCTACTTCTATCTAATAAAAAAAAATCCTTAAAACAAGTAATCTAATTTGCTGTTGATGCTATCAGTTAATCAAAACAAACATAAAATGTACTTTTAATTTCTTGTTAATTAAAATAAACAAAAAGTAATGTAAATAGCTACTTTTCTGTATATAATGAATTTCATATTTTGCTTTTTTGTGTCCAACTAGTGCCATTCTGAGCAGTGCTTGTACTCCTTTTACAATTAATTTCAAATATTTTTCACATGAAAATAATGGTAAATTAGCAGTAGCAAAAATCATGTCAAAAAGAAACGAAAGATCCTAGCTTTCCTCTTCTCATCTCTCTGTTTTCTTTCCATGAGAAGCATATAAATTTTAGAAATTTCTAAGAAACCACTGATAAAATTTCAAGTGTATATCACAAACTTTTTTTCATTTTCTCATAATTTATCAGAGAAGGGCTTTGTCAATGGATGCCACTGGTCTACAAGCTGAGAATAAAGTTGCATTTTGGGAACTGCAAATGCAATACTGCTTAGTTAACTCAAAAAAAAAGAAGAAATAAAAGAAGCAACCAAGCAACAAACAAAAACTACCTTCCTAAATAATAACCCCTCTTTATTCATATGTAAACTAGATTCTTAAAACATTCAATGCAAAAACTAAATTACAAATAAGGAAGATATTCCAGATTAAATGATTGGAGAACATTGACATAGATGTTGAAGACAATATTACTCAAATAGATCCATCCGTGTCCACCAAATAAATAGCTCATCATAATAGATAAGGATTATAAAACGACTAACCGAAATGGACGCCGGAAAGGATAGGCGGTGACCGGCCAAGGAAATTCCGGTGCTGGCCAGGTGAGGAAGAACAGAGGGAGGGAGTCAAGAATAGAGGGCGGGAGCAGTAGACTGATCTGCCCAAATTGGAGGGAAAATAATGTATTTATAGGAGGAGGATATTTTGGTCATTTCACACAATTATACACTTCTTCCTCCCAATTACCCTCATTTCTCTCCAAATTGGACGGAAATAAAAACCAGATCAAAAAGGAATTGGGAAATCTAATTTCCTTTCTATTCCTCTCTCCATTTTTGTCATTTTACAAACCAAACAAGGGAAAGTAAGGTTAATTACACTTACTTTCCCCTCATTTCCTCCCACTTCCTTTGATCCAAACAAGGGGTAAGAATACGAGCTAAATAAATAAAAATGTATAGTAATTAACCTCCACCCTTTTTTTGCCAATAGATCATGATTAAAGGCCTCAAAATCTCTGAACCCCCAAGCCTTATTCCGCCTTTGGTTTAACATTGATTGCCAATTGCACAAATGCATCTTCCTCTCATCCCTTTTTGTCTTTACCAGAATTTACAAATCATACTTCTTTACTCTTGGCAAAAAGTCAATGATAATAAAAAAACATTGCATAACATATAACAAAATGGTTTGCATCACAAATTTAATTAAAAGCTCTCTATTTGACTATGATAAAAACCTCTCTTTCCACCCTTGAAGCCTTTGCCATAATCTATCTTTTATACAGTTCAACATAACTTTTTTATATGCCCCAAATAGAGTAGGAAGGCCTAAATAAAGTTCATGATTTGAAACCTATTTAAACCCCAAACATCCTATAAGTTGATCTTTGAGCTCAACATTAGCACTAAAGAGACTTTCGAGTTACTCAAGTTAACTTTTTGACCCAGAAGAGATTCATAACACTGAAGAACTGAATTTACTCTCAAAAATGTCAGACTATCGTCAGCAAACAATAGGTGATAAATAGACGGGGCATTGTGGAAGATCCGAATTCCATGCAAACTATTGTTCCTAATCGCCTCAGCAATAAGACGTGAGTCCCTTCAAGAGGGATTAGACAAGGAGATCCTCCATCTCCCTATCTTTTCTGGATAACTTTTAACACCTATATATATGTATTGTATACATAAAAAAAATTACAAAAAAGTAATAATATACTTTTTTTTTAAGAAAGAATAGTGATGAAACCTTTGAAAATTTAAATACAATTGCAATTAGATCTAGCAATTTTTGACCCAATTCAAATTCATCCAAAAAAAAGTGATTCAAATTTGAACTCGAATTAGGAGAAAACTCGAATAACCTAAGAATTTTAAGGTCAAATCTGATCCAAACATGAAACTTGAAAAATCCGCTTGAAAATACTTGAAATATGATATGACTCGAACCTGAGACCCGAATTTTTTCAAGTAAAATTTTTTTTGTCATGTTTATTTATAAATTATAGTTTAATTATATATATATTAACACAATACTATTTTATTAATATTTCCAATACAATTTTATATAAAAATCAGATTTAATTGAAAGAAAAGAGAAATATAATTATTTAAATTAATTTTGAGCTGCAAAATATAAAAGGAAAAGAAACAAAGAAATGAGATAGAAAATAATAATTAAGTGGCGCATAGTGTATACTACATTTCACTGAATTTTACTGCTCACAACTCGTCCACCATCTTACATCATTGTCTTTCTTCAGTCATGTTCAATCGATTTCTCTCTTATCAAACCATAACATCTCAAACCTGAGACAAGTTGTAATGCTCTAAAAAATTTCAATTTGTGAATAGTACATTCTGAGCCAGATGAATAGTGCCACACAGGGCATGGATATTATTTTTTTGGGTTATGAATATTTCCATTTGAGACAAATCAAATGATCGAATTTGAGGCAAAAATAAGCCCATTTAAGGTGTTATAAACTGAAATTAAAATCCTGATTACGATTTCACAGTGAATAGATATGTTTGACCATAGTTAAAGCTGACCCAAGACACCAAAAAAATCAAACCGATCTATACGATACGTTATTTATGATTTTAATTATATATTTTAAGTAGGGATATAGAAAAAGTCAAAGTTGATATGGACATTTAAAAAGTCAAAATCGAACCGGTTAAATCAAATATATTGAATTGCCTATGGTTTGATTTTCAATTTTTAGTCCGAGTACTCAAGTCTAACTGTGACCTGCCACCCAACCCAAACCCGCTAGAAAATAAATGACTCGATCCGAAAATTAGACAAAAAAAAATAATGACCCAAAAAAATTGATTAGAAATGACTCGAATATATTCGACCTCAACCCGTTTACTAGTTTCATAATTCATGCAAATTAATATATATATATATATATATATATATATATATATATATATAATATATAACTTGTGAAGTCTTAATATATATATATATATATATATATATATATATATATATATATATATATTAAGACTTCACAAGTTTTCATGATAATTTTACATTTTTATTGATTCTTTTTAAACTGTAAATATATAATTAATTTAATATCTCTATTAGAACTAACTATACTGTACTATATCTGAGTTTCATAGCCACCAATTTTTTGACCTAATTTTGGGGCTGCCGTCACTTCATTTTCAGGCGGCAGCTCCTTACCTCTCTTCTTTTATCTTGCTTTTTTTTTTTATAATAATTTTCAAATCTGTACAAATCTGAATTTTTAATTTTATTCGTTACTTTTTTATTTATTTTTGAATTTTTTTTATGTCTTTTGGTTGTCTTATTTGGTTCAATAAACTCAGATTTGAAATTTTTTGTGTTTTTCTTTCGTTTTTGCATTATTGTGTTAGATCTGAAACCCTTTGTGTTTTATTTTTGTATTTTTGGTTTCAATAAATACAAATTTGTATAGATCTGAGTAAGTTATTATTTATTTTTAAATTTTTTGTATTTTTTGTTTCTATAACCTCATATCTGAAACTTTCTGTGTTTTTATTTTTGAGTTTGGATCTTTTTATTAAATCTGAAATTTTTGTTTAGATTTAGTTCTTTTTAATTAAAGTTGAATGCAATTTAAATTTTTATAATGAAAGTTTGTTCTCCAAATTTGGATGTTTTTGTTTTCCTTTATGGAAGTTTGGTTGTCTTCTGTTATGGAAGTTTTGTTGTCTTTCTTTATGGAAGTTTTCTTTTGAACAATAGATGGATTGAGTTTCCCGCTGAAAGCCAGATTGCACATCGCATTTTACCATTATCCACTGTTTTCGTCGAAAAAGTTTAGACATATAATCCATCAATTTCATTTATTTCATACATCTTATGCACTTTTAACTTTTATAAGTTTATTTGTACTCTCCAGATGTATTTTTTTTATTATATTAATGAAAGTTTAATTTGCATTCAAAAAAAAAAAACTATACTGTACTATATATAAAAGAAAGTACCAAGTACAGTGAAAATTTTTTAGACGAAATTATTTTTTTATCTTTCCATTAGACTAAATTAGTCATATATCATTACGAAGTCAAACCCTAGATAATTATAATTATAATTATAATATAAGTAATACTCTTAATTCAGATGAATGGTGACAACTAGGGGTGTTAAAAAAACCGTTGACCTAATTAATCGAGAAATTGACTCCAAAAATAGATTAACCGAATCGATTTTTATGGTTAATAATTAATATTTTAAAAAAACAGATATTAATGGACTGATTTTTTTTCTAGTGAACCGGTTATTCGAACCGGTAACCTATACATGGACACCCCCTATAACCTTACAGTTTATTAACTTTTCTTTTTTATTACAATTTTTTTATTTCATTATTTTCATATTTAATTATATATATTCTTTTAATTTTCATTTATTTTAATATATATTTTAATTTCATTTTAGTTTTTTTTAAAGACGTGTTAGTTAATTTATTAATTGTTCAATATGTATATATTTAGTATTTCTTATTATTTATTGATTTATCAATTTTTCATTAATGAAAATCAAAATATATTCGAAAAGTTATATAACATTAATATATTAACTAAAATTTTTAATATATGTGAAAATAATGTGTATCAAGTTAAAAAAAAAAAAGTGATAACCGGACACCCTACAAGGAGTTCGATTTTGCCTTATTCAATGAGTTCGGTTCGTCTTACTATTGAGCTCGGAAAGCCGAACTGATCTGAAATATCTCAATAGCAGCTCGGTATCATCTATAAGCTTGAAAAGAGCTTGTCCCCTAGAATCATCAGGATTGTTGGAATCCTTCAAGGACTTCCATTACCTTGCAACGCATTTTCTTCGTGATCAACCTTATCTAATCAGTAGTTCAACCTTATCCAAATAGGAATTACCCTTATCTGATTAGGAAGTATCTTTATCTATTTAGAGTCCGAGTTCTGCTCCAGTTGGGACTCCTAGCTCCTGCTTCCAGCTCTAGCTCTATTAGGAATACCTATCCTACACGGAAAAGGATTCCCACTCCAGCACTGATTTCTAACTCTATAAAAGGGAGAATCCAGGTATGTTTTTCTTGTTGATTCTTTTACAATTACAATACCATAATTATCATCAATCTTCCTAACTTGATTGTCGGAGTATTCTTGATCGAAAACCCGCTGGAATTCTTTATTTTCAGGTGACCGTTTCAAGCTGCCAGCTTAGGAATTTTGAACTATCATCATTTGGTGCGGTGAGCGTGGAACTTTCAAGTTTTTCAATGGATCTCTTCTCTGATTTAGCTGCTGCTGCCGCTCCTCCGGCCAGCCAGCCCCCATAAATCCAACCCCAATTAATCCAACCACCTCTTGTCCAATTATTTAGACAAACAATACAACCCCTGCTGCTTCCATATAAGCCAATCCCATTACTACCAGCTCCTCAACCTTACTACCACGCACAAAATCTAGCTCCCTAAGATATTCCCATTCCCGCCATTCCTGGCCTCACTCCCCAAATGGCTTAAGCCTTTTATGCTACCCTCAATGCAATGGCAGCTCAAGCACCTACCCCTCAACCACTCGCCCAAACACCTATCCCTCAAGCTCCTACACAATTTTTTTTGCTAGCTCCACAGGCTTCCACACCTATCCCGCCAGTTTTTCCACCCACATTGGCCCCGAGTTCGACCATAACCCTTACCTTGGATTAGTTTGAGAGGCTCTTTGAGGAATGAATGCAAAAGTACCAGAACCAGAATACTTTACTGTACCAAAGCAATTTTTGATCACCACTAGCCAGGGAGATTTTGGCTACCCTATTTCCAAAGATCAGACTACTAAACCTGCCCAAGTACAATGGCGGTACAGACCCTCGGCTCATTGTGACGCGCGTGAGCCCGAACCCGGCCGGAAGCTGGATCCCTGGGTGCCCAATTTTAGGGCCTGGGATGGTTGGCATCGTTTGATCTTGGGTAATGTAGATACCAGGTCCCAAGGCGGTCCAAGATCAAGATTACCCAATGATGAAAAGGTTACTTGCCGCAAGTAAAGGTGTCAAAAATGACGTTTTCCTTATCGAAAATCTCTTTTGTTCCTTCAAAAATTTTAATTCAAAAATTTGCATTTTTACTCTTACTTTTATTCCTTTTATTTTTATTTTTATTTATTTGGGATTTTATTCTCGATTTTTTTTCGGTGCCCTATTGCCGTGTAGTTTGTGCGCCGCACGTGCTGGTCATGGTCTCATGAGTGTGGGCCGTGCCCGCGCCGGAACGGCGTGCAGGCGCAGCATGCGCCCGAGGGCGGGCGTATGTCGCCAGGGGCGCATGTCGCAGAGGGCGATGTGCGCCCGCGGGGGCGCACGTCGCCGAGTGCGACTTGCGGCCGCTCGAGCGCAAGTCGCTGCACGCGACGTGCGGGTGCTCAAGCGCGCGTCGCCGCGCGCATCGTGCGAGTGACCTGCGGGCATCCCCACGCTAGCTCCCCCCGTGCTGTCGCTTTCACGTGCTTTCTTCTGGTTAATTTTTTCAGTCAGTTACATTTGTTTCATGTTTTAATGATATTTTTTGTTACTGAAATTAAAAAGAACATTTTATCTCTTTCCATTTTGTGACAAGATAGGAAAATAAAACGATTCTTTATTTTCATTTGTAAGGAGCTGCATTTTTCAAAGAGAGAGAGAGAAAGAGTTTTCCCCCAAGAACAAAAAGCAGCCGAGAGGTTTTCAAAAAAACAAAAATCTTAGGAATTTCAAGGCTTTAATTTTTCTTCTTTTTCTTCAAGAACATTTGATTCTCGGATGACTTGAGCTTGGAAAACTAATTTCCTTCGCTCATTCATCCCTATCAAAAATTATTCTCGTGGGTCTTTTTACCTCTTTAAAATTTAGATTTTCTTAAGTTATTTTTATGTTCATCACCACAAATTTCGACAAGGAGGACGAATCAAAACACCAATTTTTCAACTCATAAACTCTGAGCGTAAATATTTTTGGTCCCGTTCTCATTTATTTTTGTATATTGTTTATTTATTGTCAATATTGTTATTTTTGTGATTATTACCATGTTTATCATTTATTCTTAGTATTTTAATGTGAATATTATTGTTGACATATTATTATGTTTTATCTTGACCACTGATTAATATTGTTATTGTTATTGGTGTTTAGTTATCATTTTTATTGTGGTTCCCATTGCCATTCTTTCATCATTATTATTATTATTATTATTATTATTATTATTATTATTATTATTATTATTATTATTATTATTGTGTTTGTGTCTACTGTCAACTTGGTTACCATTATTATTATTATTATTATTATTATTATTATTATTATTATTATTATTATTATTATTATTATTATTGTTACTATTATTCCTATTCATGCTATTATTATCATCACTATTATTATTATTACGTTGATGTTCACTGTTGGATTCTTTCCCTCCTTTTTTGTTATAGTCATTTGGTTGCTATTATTACTATTATTACTATTATTATTATTATTATTATTATTATTATTATTATTATTATTATTATTATTATTATTATTATTATTATTATTATTATTTTGACATTGTTTTTATTATTATTATTCATAGGCTTTTACATGACTTATTTTTAATTCCTTTTGCATGTAAATCATTTGTATATTAAATTAACATGTCCTATGTTTATTTGATCAATTTTTAGAATTATTAGTAATATTTTTAATGTTATTTTATGTGTGGGATTTAAATGTGAATTTCTTTATGTGAGCGTTCTCGTGACCATACGGAGGGGTCACTACGAGTAGGAGACTACGTCGTTTGGGTGATCTTTCCTATTCCCTTTTTTGTATTATGTTTTCTTGTAAATAAATATTTTATTTATGCATGCGTGAGATAAAAAAATCATAATATATTTTTACGACTAAATTGGGATTTTATTAATAAAATTGGGACCAATGTCCCTCATTTTAGCTAATTAGTATAAAATGTCACGAATAAAACGAAGAGTTAAGTTTTCCAAAAATGGAATCACTCATCCCGGTTTTTCAAGCCAACAATTGAATAACTCTTCGATCTCTTTTTAAATGAGCGTGAAGGAACTAATGTTCCTAAACCAAACGAATGACCCGATTTATGTATGTCTTTTTTATTTTTGATTCTGTTTGCTTGCTTTAAATTTATGTTCATATATTTTTGGGCCCTTATAATTAATTTTGGGGAAATATTATTTAGTTTTCATTTGGGGTTGTATTCCGCCATAATTTCTCTTGTAATTGTGTGCTTGGCGTGTTTACCGTTTTCCTTTATCGCTTTATTTTATCGCTTTCTTTATATCTTTCATTTATTGCTTCCTTGATGCTTGCAATGCGCTTTTAATTAAATGCCTTAATCATGTGAGAGGAGAGATAGAATTTTACGAATTTAAAAACTCATTTATAATTAACCAAAGCATAAATAAGAGTGAAATTCCGGACACCATTTATGGTTTTAGACCAATAAAGGTTAGAGACCTTTTTCAATTTCTCGTAAATTGGGTGGCGACTCCAAAATACCTCAAAGGTGCCGTGAAACTAGATGATCCTTTCCATTGTTCTATTGGGAAGGAGGCATCCAAAATGTCTCATGGTACCCAAGATCAAAAAAATGCAAACCAGTCCTTCGAGCCCTAAAAGCGGGTCTCGTTAAGAGGGCCTTTGCTAGGTTTAGCGTGCGTCACAGGTAACATGAGATATTTTGGAACTCCTAACCCAATAGAACATTAAAAAGTTCATCTAACCTCACGAAACCTTCAGACACTTTTGAGATATTTTGGAGTCGCCACCCAATTTACAAGAAATTGGGAAAGCTCATCTAACCTCAGGGGTCTTAAACCAAAAAAAGTGTTCAGAACTTCACTCTTATTAATACTTTAAGTTAAGTTATAAATGAGTTTTTTACAATTGAAATTCCATCTCTCATCTCATGCGATCATGCAATAAAATTAAAGCGCATTTCAAGCATTTTTGGAAAGTAGTAAAGAAAGCGATAAAAAATGATAAATAAATAAATTATAAGTGAAAAATGGGACAAAATAATCTCCCAAAATAAAGAAAGCATAAATAAATAAAAGAATAAAATTGCCCCAAAATTAATTATAAGGGCCCAAAATAAATAATACATAAAAAAGAATGAAGTAAAATACATAATATATAAATCGGGACATTTATTAGATTTTAGGAACATTAGTTCCCTTGTGTTAACTTAAAAATTTGGAGAATTTTTTTTAGGCATTTATGGAGAAAACAGGAATGAGTGATCTCATTTTATGAAACCTAACTCTCCTTTTGAAAATGAAGGTTTATTGGCTAAAATCATGACATTGGTCCTATTTTATTAACAAAAATCCCAATTTTTATTATTATAAAAAACACGAGTTTCTTTAGAATGAGCGCATCTAAATACTATTTTGCACAAAATATACAAAATAAGAAAATAAGAAAAGTAAAGAAATTAAAATGCAAACCAAATTTGAAGGCTCCTAATCCCCTGATTCTCCAGCTCACGCAGGAATATTACTCAAAGTGAAATAAACAATTTTGGTAGACAACAAAAAAAATAAGAACAAAAAAATAGAGTTAGCAAATTAAATCATACGTACATAAAAAAAATAGACGATCAAATGAAACAAATAAATAAATAATCCTAACTGAGAAAAATATTTATGATTATTTGCATAACAATGTTTGACAAAAATAATGTAGGAAATTAACATAATGGATTAATGCACTAAAATAGGATCACATGGAGAGCAAAATCATTACGTAATATTCTATAGATTTAAACTACATTGCATACATCATGTAAATAAGTTAATTAGATTAATCTAAATTCAGCTTAATTACAACAAGCAATAACAGGATACTCTAGGATACTCTAATTATAATTTACAGCAATTTACAATTGAGAAAAGAAAAGAACGACAAAAGATAAAGAAAGAAAAAGGAATGGCTCTAGCCTGGAATTTTACCCTCAGAGGTTAATATTTGTAACAAAAGAAGAACAAAAGATTTCCTCGTCAATTTGTTTGAAAACAAAAATTGAGAAAACTTGGATCAAAGCTTTCTGTCACCAAAAAATTGAAGTTGAAAACTCTGATTTTTGAAGAAAACAGATGATGAAAATTGAATCCTAAACACAAAGAATTAATTTCTTTAGCTCAAGAACAATTAGAATTCATCGAAGAAATTTTAGCTCTCAAAAATCCTCTTTTCATAATCTTTTTTTCGCCGTTGTAATGCTCTCTCCTTTAATGGTTATGATCTTTTCTTTTTATATCATCCCAGGAATAATTAGGTTTTGAGAGTTTTACTCTTATTCAAATTCACTAATTATCTTTTAAAAATAAAATTTTATCCTTTCAAAAATCAAAAAGAAGGAATTTGAGTTTAATTCCAACTCAAACCAGGAGAAAACTAGAAAAAATCGAAAGAAAAAATGAAGCCCAAGAGAGGAAGGAGACATGCGAGGTACGGCCTCGCACGGGGGGCCGCATTTCGTACTGGGGGGCCGCACCTCACGCTACGTGAGGTGTGGCCTTGTGCAGAGGCCGTGCCTCCCGCCCGAGGTGCAACCTCGTACGAGGCGAGACCCTGCACACTGCACCTCGCGAGCTTTTGCGCTGGCGCATGCCACCGGGAGGTACTTATGACGCGCGCCGGACCTCGCGTGCTTTAGGGCGATCGGGCAATTGAGGATCCGTTGGCAACTTGTAAAGGTATTTACAAGTGCGGCTATTTTGGGCAACAAGGAGGTTTCATGGAGTCGCCACCCAATAAAACATTAGAAAAGTTTCTCTCACCTCAGAGAGCCTAAGACAGCGCATGTATCCATTTTGGGCCAACCAAAAGGGGTCTTGGAGGATGAACCTCTCTCCCTTGGAGCCTAGGATTTATTGATTAAGTCTTTAAAAAGGACACGAGAGGTATCTTGGAGGTTCCAATGAGTGATCGGAAAGACCTCTCGCCTCGTTGAGCCCAAAGACCAGAGTTGGGTTCGGGACTTCTCATCTATTTCTACCTTGATTAATTTTACAACTAAGCTTTGAGTTTACTAGTTCACTCTCTCTCCACACGATGCAATTTAATTAAAGGCACAATTATTCAGATCAAAAGCATAAAAATAAATAAAATAAAAATGAACATTCCAAAATAAATTACAATAATACTAAGAGCGGAATACAACTCCCATTTATAAAAGTGCGATGTATACATAAAACGAGAAATTCATTTATTTCGAGGACTTTGGTCCTTGCATGCACTTATTATAAAAACAATTATTTCAATGTGACATTTTTCATTGGCTAAAATAGGACTTTGGTCCTTTATTTGCAAAAATCACCAAATTAATTAATATAAAATATTTATCCATTTTATTTAACGCGAAATAAGACAATTTATACAAGTATAAAGATAAATAAATAAAGCGCGAAATTAAATTAAATAAATAAATGGCAAAAAGGGGAAGGACTAAACCAACTGGAGTCTTCCACATTTGCGCATGGCGACCTCCTCTCAAGCTTAAATCATCTCAATGACCAAAAATTAGAATCTCACAAAATAATCAACAATATTAGTATTTAGTAAACAAGCTAGAATAAATGTAAAAGAAGATTAAAAATCAAAAATAAATAAAAACTATTAATATTCTACTTTTTACAGAAAAGAAAAGATTTTGAAAACTAAATAATAAAAAAAGGAAAAATAATGAAAAGGAGTACATTGCAAAGGAAATAAAATAGCTTAAAAAATGGAAACAGAACACAGGGACGGCCACAAAAACTCTACCGACGGGAGTCCGTTGGGGTGACCGGCAGGTAATAAGGTGCGCCGTTACACACCATCGCTCGACAGAGAGACAGGTGTCGGTGACCTTATTGCCCGTCGGTCACCTCTGTTTATCAAAACAATAGTAAAAATGCAACCAAACAATTTTCCTTAAAACAAGAACCAAAAATAAATTAAAATAATTAAAATAAATCAAACAGAACGTGTGTCCAGGATATTTACCCTCGGATTTTACCTTTTAGGATGGATTTTCGGATGGTTCGAGTCCCCACGCTTCACGAGAAATAAGCAAAAATCAAGAAAAGAAACCTGGATTTTTCTTTCTTGATAATCGTAAAATATTCAGATGTTGGAATTTATGAATATTGACGGGAAACCAATTGATTTTAGCTCCCTTCAATTAGTTAAATTCTCCAAATCCAAAATGAAAATGAAAATTAAGGAATTTTTAATGAGATAAAAAAAAGAATGGAATTAAATAATCAGAAAGGGGTTTTTAGGGTATGCTGTAGCTAAAATCGTCCACCCCGCCAACCAACCTCCAAAACGGGTGAAAAATAGCTTTATATAGGTTTTGAATTACCGATGGCCGTCGAAAGCATATCGACAGGCGTCGGTTGAATTCCTTTTCCTATTGGAAACAAGATTCAACCGATGGACGTCTGAAGTCCACAGACGGACGTCGGTTAAATCCGTTTTCCTATAGGAAATTGGATTCTACCGACGGACGCCGGAGGACCAAGGACGGGCGTCGGGGCTCTCCATCAAACGACGGGCATACCGTGATCGATGGGCTGGCCGCCGGTGGATGTAAACTTCCTTTCAAGCTCAAAACCCCCAAATTTCCTTTTTCTTATTACTGCAAATAAAAAAACCATATTTCTCGTGAATCTAGTGGACCAAAGTCTCCAAACCTCATCCACTCATTCGGAAATAGACATCGATCTCTTCATCGGGTAATCTCCGATCTGGACTGCTTCGGGACACAGTGCTTACAGTTGCCCCCAATTTTGGGAAAACTAGTGCACAAGTGCCTAGATGAGCCAAAATTCAGAGAATAAAAGAAAACTAAAGGAAGAATAGCGTACCTGAAGCAATCCTTACCTTTCGCATTCCTTGCCGAGTAGACCTCGTCTCAGTCTGCTCAGTGAAGAGTGAATTTGATACAGGTGCCCCTACCGGTCTCATATTGACCTGTAAGGTATTGGTGAGATGTAGCGTTCTCTAGCTACGACCTCGATGTGAAGAGCAGTGTTCTTTAACTGCGACTTCAATTTGTGAAGTTCCCCTGCTGACCCCCATCTGATCTGCAGGGTCCGTAGTACTCTCTGACTATCGCGTGAACTATGAGATGTAGCACTCTCTGACTACAATCTTGGTTTGAAGATCTGTTAGCCTCGTCTCGGCCTGATTGTCCCTGGCATAACGTGAATGAAGAGGTTTGCTTTTCTGGGCAGTTTTTGATAAGGTTAAGCTGAACCCATTTCTCGAATCATTTCAGGTTGAAGGGATTTGGAATACTTTTGAAAACAATTTGATGTCCCGAAGAGACTGAGAAAGCCTGTGAAAAAGGTTTCAAAGGGAATATTCCGAAGAGACTGAGAATGCCTTTGAGAAAGGTCTTAGAAAGAATGCTCCGAAGAGACTGAGAATGCCTTCTGAACAAGGACTTAAAGAGAATGCTCCGAAGAGACTGAGAATGCCTTTGAGAAAGGTCTTAAAGATAATGCTCCGAAGAGACTGAGAATGCCTTTTGAACAAGGACTTAAAGAGAATGCTCCGAAGAGACTGAGAATGCCTTTGAGAAAGGTCTTAAAGATAATGCTCCGAAGAGACTGAGAATGCCTTTTGAACAAGGACTTAAAGAGAATGCTCCGAAGAGACTGAGAATGCCTTTGAGAAAGGTCTTAAAGATAATGCTCCAAAGAGACTGAGAATGCCTTTTGAACAAGGACTTAAAGAGAATGCTCCGAAGAGACTGGAAATGCCTTTGAGAAAGGTCTTAGAAAGAATGCTCCGAAGAGACTGAGAATGCCTTCTGAACAAGGACTTTGAGAGAATCTGATAAAGGACTTTACAAGTTACCACATGGTTTCAACTTGTGCATGTTTCTTCTTGACTTCATGATGCCACAGCTATCGCTTGGTTTGGCTTTTTCCTGCAAAATCATTAGCACGAAGGCATATACAAAAGATTGTGCATGCACAATGTGCGTGAAATGTATACATAAAACTATATACATGAATCACAAATAAATGATTAGTGTACAAAATTATGTGTACACAACTATACGCATGAAGGATCAAATGCACGTGATATACTGGAGGATATGCAAAAGATCTATGCACGTCAGATGCATGTGAGATGCAAAAATAGATAGACCGCATCTTAGGTGGTTAAGAGGTTCGCTGCGGGTATTGTTCGGCTGGTCCCATTGTCAGATGCCCCCAAGGATCTAGAAAAGTATTGTCTTGGCTTCAGGGACTCTGACCCGGAATCTCTTCAAAGAGAACTGTCCCGTGTGCAATTTTGCCCCCCGGTCAAACGAGGATTTTGCCCCCCAGGACTCTGAATCAAGTTCTGCATTATGCACCACCTGACCAAAGGGAAGTTATTCGGTGTAATGTCGCCTTATCGCTCCAGGCTTCAAAAGTCATTATTTTAAAGGTAGTGCGTCCCTTGTGGATTTTCACACTAGCTTTTCTTAGCGGGAAATGCGTCCCTTTTGGGATTTTCACATAACCCTGTGCCTAATTTTTGCCTGGAATGGACCCAACCCACTCCAGCGGCTTTTTTTTTGAAGGGCAGACTGCCTGTTCCCAGGTTTTCACCCTGCCCTTTGGCCTAACTTTTACTTAGAGGGCGAGTTACGATTTTCATCTCTAACGGCTTTTTTTTTTTTTAAGGATAGGAGGAGGATTTGTCATATGAAACATCGTTATTAATGCCTTGATAATTGCCCCAGCATATATCCTTATGTCTGCAATAGGTTTCTCTTAACCGTTTAATTGCATGTTCATGCTTAGCTTATGCATGCATTTCTATTTATATGCACCATATAGCAATAAGAATGATCATGACTAGACATGTGATACAAAAACACTAATTTTATTCAATCTCAATGAGTAACAACTTAGGTGCATCCGACTCCTGTTATCAATCATCCCTCTCGGGTTTTTTTGATTGAATATTTTCTCTCAAACCTCTAATTTTTGCCCAGGATGCCTTTTTTCGGTTTTCACCCTGACGAGGCTCCCAATTTTAGCAAGGCCGCCTTATTTTCGGTTTTTGACCCGCGGGACATTTATTCCCTTCTTTTGATTTTTAAGTCTTTTGCCATGGACCCTCTTATGTCTGCCCATATTGAACGGTTCTTTGGAGTCATCTTCATTGCTGTCTGTTGCTGCTGTCCCGAAGAGCAAATTTTTTTTTTTTTTTGAGAAAAAGGGAATCCTCTTACATTGACTTGGACTTGACTCATTTGTCTGGGGCATTTGGACTTGTTTTCCCAATACTGAAACTCCACCCTTTAGTGGTTGCTTTCTGACTACTTTTCTAAATGATTGAGTAGAGTGTTTGCTGAGAGGTCCGATTGCGGTAGTAAACTCTTGACCTGTTTTTGTCTGCACATATTTGGTTGATGCTGCTATTGCTGTGCCTAGTCAGCTTTTGGAACCTAGATTTCCATGGATGTCCTTAAAGATTTGAACTTTACACTAATCGGCCATACTGCTTCTGCCTCCCTGGGACCCTTATAGAGTTCTAACGATGACTTTTCAGCATTAAAGTACAAAAGGCAATTGTTCTGCTACGTCTTTGTAGTTTTAAGCCATCTTGACGAAGATCTCCTTTATTAGCAGTCTCTCTTGCCCTATTGGTTTGGGGCTAATATAGAGAAGACTTGCGTGCTACTGGAGCAACTCCCTGGACTAAGTCATAGTTTATCCTTCTATCCTTGAACCCTGTGTGGTGCAGCTTTCCATGATGTCTATTCTCAAGTTCGAGCAACCCGTATCCATTGCAAATCGATGTAATTCTTGTGTTCATTTTTGGAAGTCAAGCAAAGTATAGGCATGTGTGAATCAGTGGGATTTGAATAAAGCTTGTCCCCGAACAGCGTTTCCTTGCCCTTAATTTTTCCATTTTTTTTTTGCTTTTTCGTTTTTTTTTTTTTGCTTTTTTTTTTTGCTTTTTGTCCCCCAAACACATTCCCTCTTAGCAAGCTTCGCTCAAATCCAGGAGTTCGCACATACGCGCACTTCTTCTTAACTATTGGGACCATCATTGATTTATCAAGTCGGACATTGCGCTTTAGTAAGAGTTTTGGTCCTGTTCCTACTTATGGATTCCTCCTTTTGGCCTTTTCTGTCCCTCCTGACTTCAATTTTCTGAGTTTCTGTATGACCGGTCCATGATTGAGAGATTTGCAATAGCGTGCTTGGTGATTCCATGAATAACTTTTAGCACGTCTTCATATGTCCAGGCAAAGACTTTTTTTTTATATTTTATTTTAATTCTCTCAAATTTCGTCTCGCTCCAGGAGTGAAATTGGATGCAAATAAGATTACTATTATTGAAACTGAACAAAATAGTATTTTTTTTAAACTAATGCCTTAATCATGATTATCACTCATGCTTGATGCAATAAAATATAAGAATGCATATATAAGCAAAGCCCATATTATTAAAGCAGAAAAGATAAACAAGTGTATGATTCAGGAATACACTTTAGAAAATGAAAAGCATTATAACAACTCTAATCCTTTCTTCATCCAGGCCCGGCACCAATTCTTGAATGCGATCTCTCAGAGGGTGACAATAGTCTGTCCTATGCCCTGTGTACTGGTGATACGCACAATACCAGTCTGTTCGGTGCCTCGACTTGCCCTGACTTGGGGCAGGCCCAGCTGGCAAGGGTTGCAACTTCCTTTCCTTGATGAGGTGGGTGAAGTGCCAAGATAATGGCTTGCCTGCGACGGTGAAGTGTTTAGGAGTCGCTTTGGTGGTTGAGACCCCTCCTGTCCCAGTATTGCCTCCATTACCATTGCTGCTTTCTTCGCTTTTGCTCAAGGTTAGGTTTGCAGATTTAGCCATTTTATCCAGATGTTCAGCCTCAGCTTCAATGGTTATATCCTTCAGGGATTCCCAGTCCTTTAGCCCCTTTATCTTTAACCCATCTTTCAGATATGGGCTGGCATTCCTAATAAACAGCCTGATCTGGTCTGAGGTATCGGGCCTCCTCCTCATCTCCATTACTCAGTTTCTCCACCGGGTCAAATACTCATGGAATGACTCATCCGACTTTTGGTGTAGTAACTCTAGATCTTTGAGAGTCACTTCCATCCTCGTGTTACAATCGTACTGCCTCAAAAACTATTCCGTCAACAAATCCCAATCTACTTTGCTTCTGCGGTCAAGGCCGTGATACCAGTTTATGGCCGGGCCAGCCAAGCTTAAACAAAAGTACTCCACCTTTTGTCTCTTCGTCAAGGTGGTCCCCTTCATAATCAATTAATATTGCTTCACAGTTGGGTCAGTAGTGCCATCGAACTTAGGGACGTCTGGCATCTTGAAGTTACATGGGATTGGATCCTCTCCTTCTAGCTCTTTATCTTCAGGATTCATCCCTTGACCCCTACTTAACATTCGGGCCATCGCCTTAAATTTCTCTTCCATTTTCTTCCAAATGATTTCTTCTGACTGGGGCGCTTTTCCCCTTTCTGACACGATGCTATCCTCATATTCTTCATCCCAATGGTCATCCTCCAACCTCTAAACTGGTCTTCTCCTTTGAACCCCTGATGCCACAGACCTCAAATCCACAGGCGGTGGTCGGATCTCTTCTTACCTCTCTTCTCTGTCCTCCTACCGTTCATTTTGTCTCATAGGAGGAGGAGGTAGGTTCTGTGTGTGCTGGGCCATCGCGGCAATCATGTTCATCATTCGGCCCTCAAGCTCCTTAAACCTTCGGCCAACTTCTTCTGCAATCAATGCCCTGGTGGCATCATTCTCTCTCGGTGTGTTAGCCATCTCTGAAATAGCGCAACTGGTCTCTGAATGAGTCTCCGAGAAATTCTCCCTTTCTGACAGCTCAGACATAGGATTTCGGATCAATCGTCCCGCAGGTCCCCTCGTCCACCTGGGCAGATCTATGATGGCTGCAAAGACAATGAGTCAGAATGATGCATGAATGAAATAAAATGCATGATTGTGATGTGCAACACCCACAAATCACATGCAAGCAGATAGGTCCTTCCACCCTTATTACTCCCACACACGTGGTCATAGTCTCTTTCCTAGGTAGGATTAGCCCATGGGTCAACAGGGAACCCGATGGACACGCATGGTGCGCGGCGAAAAACCGGCAGCATCACACTCCTATACTAATGCACAAGCGCATGAATAATGATCATTACATATTTAGGTAATCCAAATACATTGACATGGGCCTACCGGAGCATGAAAGCCATTGGCTAGGTAACCAAACAAGACATTTGGATTCATCCAATACATAAGGATTTATACAGCAGGCACGATATTATGGTTCATATCACCTAGGGGAAGTATCTATGGCCATTACGTGAGCTTTGGTCAAGGGTGGTGTTACTTTAGGTCTACCCAGGCATGGTCCCTGCCAACAGGTCTAGCTCGTCATGAGCATAACGACCGATTGGGTCTCCATTTTATATACCAAATGGTACGAGGCTTGGGCTGGTGATTATCCTTAACACTTCCCTACATTAAGTGAACGTAGGATTGTACTTCGGGAATGCACCGAGGTTTAGAAGGGACCAATCTATCGTAGTCTAAGGCTCTAATGGGATGTAAATGCAAATTTGAAAGAAAGCGAATTTATAAACTAAAACTTAATTGTAAATTTTAATCAAGGTATTTTCAAATCAAAGTCGCGAACAAGTGTCCCCAGAGGAGTCGCCACTGTGATGCGCGCTGGACCCCGTGTGCCGCCCCTTTGACCGCCCGCTTTAGGGCGATCGGGCAATTGAGGATCCGTTGGCAAATTGTAAAGGTATTTATAAGTGCGTCTATTTTGGGCAATAAGGAAATTTCATGGAATCGCCACCCAATAAAACATTGGGAAAGTTTCTCTTGCCTCAGAGAGCCTATGACAGCGCATGTATCCATTTTGGGCCAACCAAAAGGGGTCTTGGAGGATGAACCTCTCTCCCTTGGAGCCTAGGATTTATTGATTAAGTCTTTAAAAAGGACACAAGAGGTATCTTGGAGGTTCTAATGAGTGATCGAAAAGACCTCTCGCCTCGTTGAGCCCAAAGATCAGAGTTGGGTTCGGGACTTCTCATCTATTTCTACCTTGATTAATTTTACAACTAAGCTTTGAGTTTACTAGTTCACTCTCTCTCCACATGATGCAATTTAATTAAAGGCACAATTATTCAGATCAAAAGCATAAAAATAAATAAAACAAAAATGAACTTTCCAAAATAAATTACAATAATACTAGGAGCGGAATACAACTCCCATTTATAAAAGTGCGATGTATACATAAAACGGGAAATTCATTTATTTCGAGGACTTTGGTCCTCGCATGCACTTATTATGATAACAATTTTTTTTTATGTGACATTTTTCATTGGCTAAAATAGGACTTTGGTCCTTTATTTGCAAAAATCACCAAATTAATTAATATAAAACATTTATCCATTTTATTTAACGCGAAATAAGACAATTTATACAAGCATAAAGATAAATAAATAAATAAATAAATAAGCGCGAAATTAAATTAAATAAATAAATGGCAAAAAGGGGAAGGACTAAACCAACTGGAGTATTCCACATTTGCGCATGGCGACCTCCTCTCAAGCTCAAATCATCTCAATGACCAAAAATTAGAATCTCACAAAATAATCAACAATATTAGTATTTAGTAAACAAGCTAGAATAAATGTAAAAGAAGATTAAAAATCAAAAATAAATAAAAACTATTAATATTCTACTTTTTACAGAAAAGAAAAGATTTTGAAAACTAAATAATAAAAAAAAGGAAAAATAATGAAAAGGAGTACATTGCAAAGGAAATAAAATAGCTTTAAAAATGGATACAGAACACAGGGACGGCCACAAAAACTCTACCGACGGGAGTCCATTGGGGTGACCGGCTGGTAATAAGGTGTGCCATTACGCACCGTCGCTCGATAGAGAGACAGGCGTCGGTGACCTTATTGCCCGTCGGTCACCTCTGTTTCTCAAAACAACAGCAAAAACGCAACCAAACAATTTTCCTCAAAACAAGAACCGAAAATAAATGAAAATAATTAAAATAAATCAAACAGAACGTCTGTCCAGGATATTTACCCTCGGATTTTACCTTTTAGGATGGATTTTCGGATGGTTCGAGTCCCGCACGCTTCACGAGAAATAAGCAAAAATCAAGAAAAGAAACCTGGATTTTTCTTTCTTGATAATCGTAAAATATTTAGATGTTGGAATTTATGAATATTGACGGGAAACCAATTGATTTTAGCTCCCTTCAATTAGTTAAATTCTCCAAATCCAAAATAAAAATGAAAATTAAGGAATTTTTAATGAGATAAAAAAAAGAATGGAATTAAATAATCAGAAAGGGGTTTTAGGGTATGCTGTAGCTAAAATCGTCCACCCCGCCAACCAACCTCCAAAACGGGTGAAAAATAGCTTTATATAGGTTTTGAATTACCGACGGCCGTCGGAAGCATACCGACAGGCGTCGGTTGAATCCCTTTTCCTATTGGAAATAGGATTCAACCGACGGACGTCTGAAGCCCACAGACGGGCGTCGGTTAAATCCATTTTCCTATAGGAAATCGGATTCTACCGGCGGACGCTGGAGGACCAAGGACGGGCGTCGGGGCTCTCCATCGAACGACGGGCATGCCATGATCGACGAGCTGGCCGCCAGTGGATGTAAACTTTCTTTCAAGCCCAAAACCCCCAAATTTCCGGGTCAATTTCACTCATGGTCACTCAACTTATCACTTATCGCGCAAAAGTAACCGACTTTTTTTTGCTTACTTAAATGCCACTGAACTTTTAACATTATTGCACAAAAGTCATGTTGACCGGAATCCGGCGACGACCCTTGCCGGATTGATGATTTTTTTGCAAAAATGTTAAAAATTCAGTAACATTTAAGTTGAAAAAAAAAGTTAATTACTTTTGCGAGATAAATGATAAGTCTAGTGACCGTGAGCGAAATTAATTTAAATGTAGCATTTGTTGAACTTATCAATCCGGCAAGATTCGTCGCCGGATTCCGGTCGACATGACTTTTGTGCAATAATGTTAAAAGTTCAGTGACATTTAAGTAAGAAAAAAAAAGTCGGTTACTTTTGCGCGATAAGTGATAAGTTGAGTGACCATGGGTGAAATCAACCCCAAATTTCCCTTTTCTCATTACTGTAAATAAAAAAACCATATTTCTTATGAATCTAGAGGACCAAAGTCTCCGAACCTCATCCACTCATTCAGAAACAGACATCAATCTCTTCATTGGGTAATCTCCAATCTAGACTGCTTCGGAACACGGTGCTTACAGTACCGCTCTTCACGCACTCCGCAGGCTGCACAACGGCAGGCCACCGAAAAACTCCAAAAATCGAAATAAATATAAAATAATTTTTTATTTAAAAAGAAGGTTTCGACAAGGAAATCATCACTTCTAACTATTTTGCCTGTGAACAAGCATCATTTTCATCACTAGATAACCTTAGTTTGGGCTGTCTCAGGACCCGGTGTCTACAATTGCCCCTAGTTTTGGGGAACATAGTGCATGAGTGCCTAGGTGAGCCAAAACTCAAAGAAAGAAGAAAGAAACACATACCTGAGGCAGCTGTCTTTCCGGTCTAAGCGAAGTTGTTAGGGGTAGTTATCGTCAATTTATTGATGTGTTAACCCTTGTCGTTTTGGCATCTAACTTGTATGGTGTCTAGCCTTTGCTATTGTGGTCTGTAATTGACTTTGATGTGGTGTCTAACCTCTATCGTTTTGGCATCTAACCTGTGCGGTGTATAGCCCCAGCCGTGTTGGTATCTAACCTGTTAATGAGGTGTCTAACCTCCTTCATTGTAGCATGTAACCTATGCGGTGTATAGCCCCAGCCGTGTCGGTGTTTAACCTATTGATGCGATGTCTAACCTCCTTCGTTGCGGTATTTAACCTATGCGGTGTATAGCCCCAGCCATGTCAGTATTTAACCTGTTGATGCGGTGTCTAACCTCCTTCATTGCAACATTTAACTTGTGCAGTGTATAGCCCCAGCCATATCGGTATTTAACCTATTGATGCGGTGTCTAACCTCCTTTGTTGCGGCATTTAAATTGTGCGGTGTATAGCCCCAGCCGTGTCGGTATTTAACCTGTTGATGCGATGCAATGGTAATCATCCTTTCCTTGTCGATGAGTTAACCATTTATATGAACGCCATTTAGACATTATTGTCATGTGCCTGAAAGTTCAAAGAAAAGTTTTAATTGATTGCATTAACCTATTATGATGGTATATGAATCAACTTATTATCATCATCTTTTATTTACTAATATATCCCTTTATTTTCGCTTTGTTTGTTTGTTCATTGATTTTGCGTGATATTTTCATTATATTCAATAATAAAGATACAATAAATAGAAATGTAAAGATATAACATAAATGGAGTTTTTATACATCACAAAATAATAATATCCAATATCTCCCTAAAATCTATCTACAGAGGAGGATGATGATCTGTGGGCTCATCAAAGTCGCCAGGCTGAGTTGGAAGAGGTACTGGCTGATGTGTGATGTCCTCGAGTGGTGCCCTAAATGATGACGGATGGAGTGCTCGGAATCTGACCTCCACCTTCCTATCTAAAAAGGGGCTAGCCATGCTTGCAACAGTGTGGGATAGCTCCTGAAAGCTGGAGGCTATGCCTGATGTGGCTGAGGCATATCCATCAATATGATGCCCCATATCCCCTCGAATGACAGGAAGATCTCTCCCTAAATCCTCACGTAGACTCCACAGGCCTTGGGATACTCCTGTAGAAGTCTCCTCCAAGACATCCATCCGGTGTTGGGTGGTGGCCAGCGACTCATCCATCTCATGGAGGGACTCACTAACCCTCTGTGCCGTCTCGGCCTGCGAAACTGTCACAGATCCCTCTATCTTGTCTAGATGCCTACTAATCTCTCCAAACCCCTCGGCTATCTGCTGGCCAAATAGGGTGAGCTTATCATCTGTCCGCTGGCTCAGTAGGCGAAAACTCTCCTTTGTGCACTGGCTCAATAAGTGGAGATCGTCCGTTACATGCTGGCCTAAGAGACAGATGCCCTCATCATGGCGCTGCCCCAAAGTAGCCATCGCGGACATCATATCTTGGTACATAGCTTGGAATAATATCTCTGGAGTAGGCTGACTCTACTCTGTCCTAAACTCCAATGATGGCAGGACTGTGGAGGATGCCCCCGGATGGCCTGGGTGACTAAAAGGGGAGTGTCTTCGAGAAGTGCAGTAGTCGAAATCCGAACCCTGTGGTGGAGGAGTGGTGCGGGCTCTGCTCTCATGTAAGATTTGCTATGGATGGGGAGTGCTAAATATACCTATATCCAAATCATACAAACCATCCACATCTTGTGGTGTATGTGGCTCCTCCTCCTCTCGCTGTAGGTGGTCACCCCCTGAAGTACCTGCGGTGTCAGGGAGTGGAGGCAACTTGTAGAGAAGTCCGATCTCCGCCATACTAAGCAATCTGTACTCGTCTGATCGCTCCTGTATCAGCTCCACCATACCCATATACCCAGCTACAGCAAAGTCAATAGCTATATCTCTCTCCAAATGTGGCCCGAACGTACTGGGGTCACATCCCAAGTGAAGGATTAACCTAGTCACCACCCCTCCAATGCATATATGTCCGGTGGTCCCTCGCTCGGCTCTGACCAGTGCAAATAAGATCTTGTGGGCACTGTTCATCTGCTTACCAGTCATTATCGCCCATAGACTCCAAATCTCAGCATCATTCACGGAACCAAGACTCCCGACTCGGCCCAGGTAGCTGTTGGCCAGTACCTTCTGGATATATCTCAAAGTCTGTGATCGCAATAGGGTGCTCTTGGCCTGATTATAGCGATAGGGGACACCCGGTGCTACTATCTGCTAGCAAAAATGTGCGGGGACAGTCCTATCAGGTATCATAATCTGATCTCCTATCGAAAGGCCCATCGCTAGAGAAAAATCCAGGCGGCTCATCTCGTGATAACAGCCTCTAACCCGAAATGATATGACCAGGCTCCATGTCTGGCCTCCGGTATCCCCTATACTGTAATGTGGCTAAGAACTCCCTAGTGGCCTCTGGATATGTCTGATAAGCCAGTCGTAAGAAATTCATCCATCCAGCAGATGCTATCAGGGCGCTCACCTCCTCCCACATGCCCATCTGCTATAGAAACTGCCTAGACACAAATTTACTGGGCACAATCCTCATCTGATATAAAATCTCAAATCGATGTCTCTGATCGTCTATCATATCCTCTGGAGGTGGAGGTACATCAAGTCTCAGACGCACTCTACTCTGTCGAGGCATCCTAAAAAAAATGACAGTTAATTTATGCTAGATAATTTAGCAGCATTATTTTATCAACTATTTTAACATGTTAAACTCACTTTTCATGCTACAATCTAAGAAAATTTGGATAGCACTTTAACTGAAATGCGCCAAATTTCTCGAACACACATAATAAATTCAAAAAGCAGGGCCAGACAACCAGACTCAATATCTTAACTATATACATTTTGTATATTACAAAAAAATAACTTGTTGGTGTAATTTTACAAAATAATGACTATTATTTTTACTTATTTGCATTTATTATTTTTACTAATAATCTAGATAAGCTATAAAAAGAAAAGCGGCGCCTAGTTGCATAGTAAGAATTTTTACATAAATATCTAATTTCTACTACATTACAATACATCCCTTTTTTATTATTTTTCATCATTCTTCTTCACTGTGGGCGACGAACAAGGTAAGCATATATTTTTTTAATATATTCTGTCAAAAAATAAAATAAAGATAAAGAAAAATAAAGAACTTAATAAAATAGAATAGAAAAATCAACAAAAACTAACCTGTTAGGCGAAATATTCACTCAATAAAAGGGTAGAGAAATTCTAAAAAAATTAAACCACCTTGAAGGCAGTTGAATAAAGATTGTTTTGGCGCAAACGATGCATAAAACGGATCACAAATGAAAAATATATGACAGAAAAACGAATTAAGGTGAAAGAAAACGAGTGAAAAATTATGCAAAGAAAGTCAAAAAAACTGAGAGAGGAGAGAAGGGGTGAGGTGCAGTCAAACGGGAGGTACTTATACCTCCCGAGGTGTGGCCTCAAAATGAGGCCGCACGTCAGGTACCCGAGGTACGGCCTCGTGGCCGCACCTCGGCCACTTGAGGCAGCCACGTGGCCACACCTCGACCATGCCTTCTTCTTTTTTAACTTACTTGCTTGCTTTTTACTCCCTGAATATATTCTTGACTTGAATATTTTCCATTGAAGCCGTTTATTGAACATTTTCCTGCAAATAAATTATATATGTACAAGGAATTTACCGCGGGCTGACCCCTTTCCCAGTTATTCTAGCCGAGACGATCATTGGTTTGGATGCTTTCTGCACTGACTGTACTGCTTTCATGACTGGGAGCCCTTATCACTCCAAGTAATCTACATCATTATTTTTAAAGGTAGGGCGCCCCTTGTTGGTTTTCACATTAGCTTTTCTTATCGGAAAATGCGTCCCATTAGGGATTTTCACATAACCCGATACCTTATTTTTGCTTGGAGTGGATCCAACTCATTCCAGCGGCTTTTCTTTTCTTCTTTATTTTCTTCCTTTTTTTTTTCCTTTTTGACTCCTTTTTTTTCTTTTTTTTTTCAGGTGTGGCTGCAGGAGAAGCTAAGGTTATTGACAGAACCCCCTGCTAGGGTGATCGATGCATACTCACTGGTGCATTTTTTTTTCCTTAGACAGTGGACATCAGTTCGACTCTCCTTATGAAGGCTTCATATGGATAGCTACACTAGCAGACGGAGATATTAGTTTCATAAGCCCCTGGATACGCCTTGATTACATGACTCAGGACGGGCTTTTGCGGTGTGTCCTATTGTGCGAGCTTCACAAGGCCTCTTTTTGTATCACAGCCCATTATGTTCGCCAGTTTGGAGGGCGTCAGACTATTATGACTCTGCTGCTAGCTTTTCATGGTGGACTCCTATCTTTGACATTTATTACTGGCTACTGCGGACTTTGGGCCCAGCTACCCTTGAGTACGACCTCCCCGAGGGCTGAGGATTTTGATTTTACTAGTTTGTCGGAGTATAAAAAGTTGGTGATTAGCCCTGCCGTTGACAACAGGATTAGTTGGCTTAAACATCTAACCGAGCAAATGCAGTAGAGAATAGTTTTTTAGATTACAAAATACAATGTATTTTTCTTTTTATAAAAGAACCAACAACCATGAAAAGTGCAAACTGAGTCCTTTATTGCAAATTTATGAACATTTCTATATGATTTCATTACACATGATCATTTATTGATAGAAAATTCAAAAACACAAAACTACACTTAATCTCAGGATAAATCTTGCGAGCGTCAAACTCCTATTATCAATTAGCTTTCTCGGGTTTTTATGATTGAAAATTTTCTCTCAGCCTTTAATTTTTGCCCAGAGTGCCTTTTTTAGGTTTTCACCCTGACAAGGCGTCCAATTTTAGCAAGGCTGCCTTTTTTCGATTTTCAACCCGTAGGGCATTTATTCTCTTCTTTTAATTTTCGGTCTTTAGCCATGAAACCTCTTTAATCTATCGACGTTGACTGGCTCTTTGAATTCATTCCCATCGCTGTCTATTAAAATTGCCGCTCCCTTTGACAACAACTTCTTTAACACAAACGGACCTTCCCATGTTGGCCTAAATTTCCCCCAAATGTCTGGTACTCTTAGCCTCATCTGCTTGAAGACTAGGTCTCCTTCTTTCAGTGGGTGTTTTCTAACCTTCTTACCAAATGACCGGGTTAACCTCTTTTGGTAGAGCTACTTGTGATAATAAGCTCACAACCTACCCTCATCCAGCAGGTTTAACTACAGTAATTGTTGTTGCGCCCATTCTACTTCTAAAATTTTGGCTTTCATAATCACTCTTAGAGACCTGAGCTCAATTTCAACTGGTAGAACCGCCTCCGTTCCATATACTAAAGAAAATGGCATCGCGCCTGTTGATGTTCTAACGGTAGTTCTGTAGCTCCACAGTGCAAAAGGTAACTTTTTCGCCCAGTCTTTATAATTTTGTACCATTTTGGCCAAGATTTTCTTGACATTCTTGTTAGTTGTTTCAACCGCTCCATTAGTTTAAGGTCGATAAGGGGAGGACTTATGGTGCTGTATCCCATACTTCTGCAGTACCCATTTGGTTTCAGCTAAGAATTGTACCCCATTATCAGACACGATATGATGTAGGAGGCCGTACCTACACACCAAATTTCGCTCAATAAATCTGGCCATGTCTCAGGCATCTACTTTCTTAAAAGATTTAGCCTCGACCCATTTGGTAAAGTAATCGATGGCGACTATAATAAATATGTGCCCATTAGATGCGGTAGGGCATATCTCTCCTATGATATCTATCCCCCAAGCTGCAAACGGCCAAGGCGAGGATAAATTATGTAATTTTTACACTGGCACATGCCTCAAATGTAACAGCCCGATTTATACCCCAGTAGGATTTGTGGTGTCCAAATAAGTATGAGGATGTGTATTAATAAGAGAGGACACATTGGAATGAGTACTCAGCTTAGCGAAGAATTTATGTGGAGGTTCGGGCAAGTCATTGAATAAGTGGTCTGAGTGAGGGTTCTGTCGCAAGCGCGACAGAACACTTTAGCGAAAATCTGGTAAAAATTGGATTTAGAGTGCAATTGAGGATTGCATAAATAAAATTGTTTAAGTGACTAAAGTGTTATTGGGTTAGATATTGGTAGAGGGCTGGACTTACATTGGATGGGTTAATGGACTTAATAAAATCAGATTTGTGGATGGGCTTAACTAGGACTTATGAGGCCGTGGGCTTAGTTTATATTAAGATGGTTTATTGGGCTTAAGGCTTGAAGTCCATTAGTGGGATAGATTTGCAGTAGAGCCCATGATCCATTGCTGTAAATGCCAACTAGGATTGTGCATGAGGGAGGGAGAAAGAGACAAATAGGATGATGCATGCATTGGAGGAGAAGGAGGTGGATTGGCATGCATTGGTGAGTTTGGGTGGTGGAATCCAGCTGTAGATTTCTACTCTTTCCACCTCATCCTCCTACATGCAATATAAAGCTTGAGGAGAGAGAAAACCCACTAGTTTTGCATGGGTATTCAGCCATTTTTTCCTCTCTCTAAAATCTGTTGTTCCTTCTTCTTCTTCTTCAACATGAAGTTCCTTTCAAGTTACCATTTTTAGTTCTACAAATCTTGCTGGTTAATCAAGTGTTTAGTTGGTTAATTAAGTTGCTGATTATTGTAAAGGTAAGTGACTAATTATAGTTCTTCATCTCCCACTACTTCTTGTTCTGAAATATATGGGATTGAGGTCTGATTATGGTGTTATAATTCTGGAATTTGGTTGTGCATGTGGTGATGGTTATGAGAAAAGAGAAAGGAAAGATGGAGATTGATGAGTCAAGTATCAAGTGAGCATTAGAGCAAAGGAGAAGAGGTTTGGGAACTAATTATTTGTGTGTGTGTCAATTGATTGATTGTGTATATTACGTATATAAATTGTGGTTTGTGGTGTGTTGGATTAAAAAAAATGAATGGAGTTGATGGGGTTAGGTTCCTATAATATGTGTCTATAATGGTCTTAGTAATGATCATAATGAATTGAGGGCTTTAAAGTTTGTAAAAGTAAATTTAAGTGTAGCTAATTCTGTATGAGGGCCTTTTGGAGCTTGTTAAGTTCCTTGGACCGTAACTCCTTGTGTTTTAATCAAATTGAGATGAGGATTATGCCTATTACAAGTTAACATATATATAAATAAATGATTAGTTGAGCATGTTGTTTAAAAATGTCATTAAAGTGGAATTTAGAGGTCATATGCACGTAGTAGAAAAAGTGTGCTTGTAGAGTAAGTTTCTATATTGGTCTCTCTTGACCTTTGGTGACTCTTTTGCCCATAGATCGAGTTACAGTGCTCTAAATGGATTTCTTCAAAATGGAGCTGAAACCTAAGATCCATATCTAAAAATCTCTAAGAATAAGGTTGAGCAAATTCTGGCTCTAATTATCCCAAAGAGTGGCCAAAACATAGGTATTCCTATTTTGGCGGGTTTATCTGAACAGTATATATTTTTTAGGTCATATCTTATGTTTTAGATGTCCATATGACCTGAATCTTGTCCCATTGGAAACATACATCCTAGGTAACAATTGTTAAGAAAAAATTGTGCCTAAAAATGAGGTTTAGATGTTGGTTTAGGCGATGCAAGTTTAATGTGAAAAGCAGTCTTATAGAGGGTAGCTACTGTCGTGAGCGCGATAGAGGTCGCAAGCACGACAGAACCAGTCATATGAGGGATTTTCTTCTCACTTTATAGCCCATGGTTGGTATGAATCAATTCCCCACCTTTACCCTCAACTAATTTGTATATTTTTATTCGTTTTTCTTTCCGAATTGATCACGTACTACACCGAAACTTTCACGAGTCTATCCAATGCATGTTTAGGATTATGAAATGATTATAAGAATAGATATCACTGGGAAAATACACATGAACATGATTAATACTAGTAGTAGACTAATGAACTAATAATGTATAATTATATAAAATAGAATTTAGTTAAGTTAAATGACATTTAAGGATCATAATGCCTTAATCTACATGAGCATGTGTAGTATGAACAAGTATGTATAATTATGAGTTGAGATTAAGTTATACACATGTTAAGTATAATAAATGGAGTGAGCTTGCTTAATAAGGATTTGATCTACCATGATATCTAATAACATAAATGTGTTTAATATGTTTATATGATGTATTTATACATAAATGAATGCATGTGCCCAATAAAAATGAAAGAATGTTATGCGCATTGGTGGAATGTGTATGTATGTGGAAATGAGACGAATCTAATAATAATAATATGGAAATTTAGCCTGCGTTAGTCGAGTCGTGGATAGATAGGCATGCCTATAGAGTACTGTTAGCTACAGCTCTCTGCTCTGTTTGGACCCTGATCAGGTCCCCGTTTGGTTCCTCGCGAACCTCAATGTGTATGGATCTTGTTTAAGATCCCCTCTGTAAAATGTTTTTAAATGAGAAAATGTGATGTTGCTTTTCTATTCGCACCCGTAAGGTTCCGCCATGCGTTCAGTTCGATTCGTACCCGTAAGGTACTGCCATGTGTTCACTCGCTTATCCACCCCTATGACTTAGCAGGCAATTAAAGAGTGAAATAATGTGAATTAGTTGATAAGCTCTGTGATGATTTATAAATTGATTATGTGAATAAGCATTTGATGCATTTGTGATTAATGCCATTTGACTTGTGCTCTATGCACTCCTCTGTTCTGGATCCTTTCTGGACACTCATGTGGAAAAGTACGGTACCTTTGGATACCTATGTGTTTTGGGTAATAAGGCAATATATGTTAAATAAGAAGAGAAGTAACAAGTACTGTTTGTTCTGATAGGCATGTATGCATAAGTCCTAATTGTATAAGAGATCATATGGGGATAATACACGTTATAAATCTGGTCAAGAGTTAAGAGTATACTTATCTATATGAAGTTTTTGTAAAGAATAATTGAAGTAAGTGATATGCATGTTTTCTATAGTTGAATAATCAATGAATGAATTCTATGTATACATATATTCGTTTACATGTTTGAATTGAGAACACAGGTATGCTATGTATTTGCATGTCTTCTAAACTTTAGCTTGGATGACCAATGTAAGTATATCGGTAAGGAAATCCTTGTGTAATGTTTGTTAATTTTTTATGGACATGATGATTGCATATTGTGTATTAGTAAAGGGGAAATAAAGTGGTAAATATGAAATAGATAACCGAATTTAAGAAGGACTTAGAGTTAATTTGATTAATTAAGTGTAAAGGTTTTCTGTAAAACTACGTGATTCTGATTCCCCAACCATAGGGATACGTAGGAACCTTGGGATAACATTCCAAGCCCAAACCAAATCTGGAAATCTAAATGTTTTGTTTAGCTTTGAACAATGAATGATTTGAACAAATGAAATGTTCTAATGTAAATTCTAGCTGTGGTATGTAAACAAATGTATATAGCAAAATGTTTAAGTTTTGTATGAGAAAAAGAACATGAATTTATGATAGCTTTAACCGGTGTACTTTATATTCATGTGTATATATATATATATATATTGATTCACATGTGTTTGCCTCGCCAACCACTGTGAGTGGCTGCCCATTATTTGTTTCGCCCGACTAAGCGTTATCGCTTAGCACGGTTGTTTGTCTGTACAGGTTAGGAGATCAGAGCCGCGTAGCGGTTCTTTGTGACTTTGGCCAACGAGTCAGTAGAAGTTATAGAATGTTTTTATTGATTGTCTGTTTGTAATTAAGTTTATTTATTTAGCATTTGTAATGAGATGTAATAATCTTTAGTGCGAATGATGATGTGTGTGAGATAAGTCTAGAATGTACATATCTTGAGGTTATGATGTTAGAAATTTTATTACTCTGATTTCTGCATTACCATGTGTGTCTTGTCTGGTAGCATCCTCTACTCACTTTAGCTATTCATCCATCGATATGCTACGTGGTGCAGTTGGGGGTGTTACATCAAATCTGCATACTGTTGGCACAGCTAACATTGTTTTACAAACTTTGAACAATCCCTATCCATAGTGATCCAATATAACCCTTAGTGCATGATTTTCTTTGCTAAGAATAAGCCATTCATGTGAGTTCTGCAAACACCAACATGGACTTCTTCCATAACCCTCTTAGCTTCTTTCTCTATTATGCATCTTAATTGAATGTCGCCTGCTTGTCTCTTGTATAATATACCATCCACACTAAGAAACTGATTGGACAATTTTCTGATCATTTTGCGATCTTTTTCAAAAGCCTCTTCCGGGAATACCGACCTCTCTAGGTAATTCTTAACATCATAGTACCAAGATTTTCCATCAGTTACTTCAACATCCATCACCTGTTCACGTTCAAAGTAAGGCCTTTGCGAACTTGAGATCAATACTGGTTTCATAACTATTCCTTCCGGGTTATCCCACTGGACACTAGAGTTGCAAGGACATCGGCCAACTGATCCTCATCTCTAGGGATAAAATGGAAAGTGCAAGTTTCAAACCGACCGCTTAACATGTGGAGGGCTTTACATATGGTACCAATCTTTCTTTTTTAATGGAGCATTCACCTTGAATCTGACGGATCACTAAAGATGAGTCTCCAAAAACCTCTGCAGACTTTGCCCCCAGGGCCAAAAGAGCCTCCAAACCAAAAACGCATGTTTCGTACTCGAATTTATTATTAATAGCTTTATATCTTAGCTTCTTAGCTAGTGGTAACTTTTTACCATTCGGGGTTATCAAAATGATCCCAACACTTGCCCCCTTGTTATTTACTGCTCTGTCAAAATACATCTGCTATCCCTGAACTACAATGGCCATAACATCTTCGTCTGGGAAGTTATACTCGACCTGGTCTCCGTCAATAGGATGATCAACTAGGAATTCAGCTATAACTCTTCCTTTAATGGTTTTTCTAGTTATGTATTCTATATCAAACTCTTGGATCAATATTAACCACTTACCCATCTTTCCTAGCAAAGAAGGTGCTTCCTGAAGATATCTCAAAGGATTCTGTTTAGCGACTGCCTGAATTCTGAATGAGTGAAAATAGTGTCTCAACTTCTTCGAGGCCTAAATTATTGCCAAACATATCTTCTCCACTTCAACATACCCAACCTCATAAGGGAGGAACTTCTTGCTAAGATAGTAGACTGCACACTCTACCCCGAACTCATCTTCTTGAGCCATCATGGCGCCTACTGAGTTGATTTCTATCGCTAAGTAGAGGATTAGTGGCTTGATCGGCAGAGGTGGCCTCAAGACTGAAGGATTCAAGAGACATTCCTTGATAGTGTCGAAAGCCTTCTGACAATTGTCATTCCATTCAATAGGCTGATCCTTTCTGAGAAGCTTGAACACTGGCTCATAAATCAAAGACAATTTGTCTATAAACTGACTAATGTATTGAAGTTTTCCCAAAAAGCTTCTCTAATGTGCGTCGAACCTCGTGGTGCCCCGAACCGCCCGCTTTTAGGGCTTATCGGGAGGAGGTTCATGAAAACTTGTAAGAAATTACAAGTGCGTCCATTTTGGGCAACAAGGAGGTTTCATAGAGTCGCCACCCAATAGAACATTAGGAAAGCTCGTCTAGCCTCAGTGAGCCTAAGACAGCGCTGCTATGTCCATTTTGGGCAGGCCGGAGGTGTCTTGGTGGCCCCACCCTAATAGAACATTAGGATGGCCCTCTTGCCTCTCACTTGGGCACGCTAGAGGTGTCTTGGAGGCCCCATCCTAATAGAACATTAGGATGGTACTCTCGTCTTGTGGAGCCTAGGATTATGCAAGTTGAGTCTTTTTTCGAGACACAAGAGGTGTCTTGGAGGCCCCATCATTGAGATGGCCCTCTCGCCTCATTAAGCCCAAAGACCAGAGAAGGTTTGGGATTTTCCATTTATTCATACCTTGGTTAAGTTTATAATTGAGTTTTAAATTTAGCGTTTCATCCCATTTCTCATTCAATCTGATGCAATTTAATTAAAGCGTAGGTTGTCCATCCAAGAAAAGCGATAAATGGAGCATATTTAAAATAAAGCATATGAAAATAACTTACAACAAAACTAGGGGCGGACCATTATAAATTGCTCGTGATTCATACATAAATCGGGATATATGTTAAGGATGAGGACATTAGTCCTCGCATGCATATTTATTACAAAATAAATTTTGAGGCGTTGATTTTATTTGCTGAAAAATAGGACATTGGTCCTCAATTAATTGATAAAAAAAATCCCATCTTAATGAATAAAAATATTTAACTATTTTTATATTAAAGGAATAAAAAACGATATTTACAATAACAACATAAATTAAAAAAATAAAGTCCAGAGAATAAAACTAGGTGATGATCCTTAGGCCATTGCTGTGGCTTCTATCACAAACAACTTCAGATTCACCAAGCAAGTCAAATAAAACTCACAAAATAAAAGCCTTGTAAGCACAAAATTAAGAGCAAATTAAACAAGAGATTGAATAATAATAAAGAATAATGTGAGAAATTCCAAGAAAAATCAATGGAAAAGAAAATGGTAAGAAAAAGGGAAGCAAATGCGAGAGGAAGCCCAGGGACAGCCCAAGGCGCGCGAGCGACGGGCGTCCCTGGGCTGACTAATGGGCTAAGATGACATTCATCGACGTCCCATCACTCGCTTGAGGGACAGCCATCGGTGGTTGTTTCTGCCCGTCGGTCCCTCATGTTCCTAGGTTGACCGGCGGGCTAGGATGAGATCCATCGACGGCCCGTCGGTGGTTGCTCGAGCCCGTCGGTCACCCCTGTTCTAAAAGAAAAGGAAATTCAAAACTCTTTATTGTTTTGATTTGAATAAAACCAGATTTTTATGCAATAAATCACTGTAAAATAATTAAATTCAATATGATAGATCCAGAATGTTTACCCTTTGATTTTTACCTCATGAAGGTGAATGTCGTGCAATTTCAGTTCCTCGAGTTCTACAAGGATCAGTCCGCGATTGCATGATTTTGAAAAATCTTTGATCGCAAAATTCGTATTGCGAAAGAAAAAAAATAAACAAAGAGAAAAAAATTGCTTTCTCTTTCTCGGTATTATAGCACTTCGAGTGTTGAAAAACAGCTAAATCGACAAAGAATGAATGAATGTCATTCCCTCGAATCAGTTTTGGTTCAGAAAATATTTGAAAAAAGTGTTTTTGGAGAAAACCAAAATCATCTGAGAAAACTTTTGAAATAACCTTTTTGATCCAATTTTTTACCTCGGAATTTTTCTAATCTGAAATCTTCCAACCCCGAATAAGGAACTTCCTTCCCCTATTTATAGGAGAAGGAAGATATTTCAAATAAATTTAAATTTTAAATTTAAATTTGAAGAGGATTTTTTTAAATCAAATCAAAACCGAATGATCTTTAGAATATTCCCAAAATCAAATCTAATATTTGAAAAGATTTTTAGAGATTTTAAAAGATTTAAAGAATATTTTGAAAATCTTTTGGAATTTAGAGAATCCGGTGGTTTTACCGACCAGATCAACGACTGACGGGCTGCCCGTGGATGACAGACGGGCATCGGTTGTGGGGGTACCAGCGGTCATTTGACTGATGGGCCATACACGTGGGACGAAAATGAGAGACGGCTGTCTCTTGCGAGGAGCAAGCATCGCTCAAGCGAGCGACGGGTGCCTCTTAGGTGAGTGACAGGCGCCGCTCAACCGGGCGATGGGCTCTATTCTCGAGTGATAGGCATCGCTCAAGCGAGCGACAGGCATCGCTCGTCGTGAGCGACAAGCCTCTCGTGCGAGCGACGGGCTCTCCCACCACCAACGGGCTGCCCATCTGTGGAACAAAATCCCAATTCTCAAAGTTTGAACTCTCTTTGACTCTCCAAAATCTCTCGTTTGCCCAAAAAAACCTCCGATCCTTATAAAACTGGAGAATGAACAACTACAACCTTCATTCCTTATCTGAAAACCGACGTTAGTCTCTTCATCGGGTAACTCTGATCTGGACTGCTTCAGGACCCGGTGTCTACAGTTGCCCCAATTTTGGAGAAACTAGTACACTAGTGTATAGATGGGCTAAAATTCAGAGGAGAAAGGAAGAAATGCGTACCTGAGGCAGTCCTTACCTTCTTGATGTTGTGTGGAAGCAAGTGGTTTCTCGTTTCCATCCGGTGGGCCTCGTCCTGGCCTACCTGGTAACTGAGGATCCTAGGAGGTAGTGTTATCCAATTGCAACCCATTTGCGATTTGTTCTATTTCAAGTGTACTGCTAGCCTCATCTCGGCCTGTACAATATTTGTGAGGTGCGGTGTTTTCTAACCCCAACTCGGTTGCGATCTGTTCTATCGCGTGTGCCCTGCTAGCCTCATCTCGGCCTACACGGTGGCTGGTCTTACACGGTGGCCTCATCCCGGCCTGCACGGTATGAGGGGTAGTGTTCTCTAACCACCACTCGGTCGTGATCTGTTCTATTGCATGCGCCCCGCTAGCCTTGTCTCCGCCTGCTCGGAGTCTGAGTATCGTTGGAAAGTAGTACTCTCTGACTACAACCCCCCTTGCGATCTGTTCTATCGCGTGTGCCCTGCTAGCCTCATCTCGGCCTGCACGGTGGCTGGTCTGTCCCGCTGGCCTCATCCCGGCCTGCACGGTATGAGGGGTAGTGTTCTCTAACCACCACTCGGTCGTGATCTGTTCTATTGCATGCGCCCCGCTAGCCTCGTCTCTGCCTGCACGGAGTCTGAGTGTCGTTGGAAAGTAGTACTCTCTGACTACAACCCCCCTTGCAATCTGTTATATCGTGTGCGCCCCGCTAGCCTCATCCCGACTTGCACGGTAGCCTGAGTCATTTGATCGTTAACCCTTGGGTCGGTGCGAACTCATGTTCATGTGTTACAAAAGATTGGATCAATTCATTGCGAGTTAATTGGTTCGTTATCTCCTAACCAATTTTTGCATCATTATTATCTTGTTTTTCATTTTTTCCATTTATCGTGTTATCAAACGTTTGGAAAGTATAAGTGATATATTACCATGGCAGATATACAGAATGAAATATAAGTTTGACAAAATGCAAACATAAATGTTCCACTAATGAAATATATATTTTGTACAACAATAAAAAAAATACAATCAAGATAAACTCTCTGAATAGCTAGAGAGGAAAGTAATCTGAAGGCTCATCCGGGTCACTGCTGTCTGACACGGGCACCGGCTGGCTCCAGGATGACGATGTTGACGGCTAGGCTCAAGAAGTGGAGGGCTAGCTAGATGGTGTCGGGGGTCTGAACCTGGCCTGGGTGAGAGAAGGGGCCGCGATCGGTGCTGACGCGGGCCTTCCCCTCGCGGGGTCCACTTGCTGGAACTGTACCTGTGCGTAGCCATCCAAGAAAGGCTGGGCGCAGACTCCCATAAACTCCAAAGTATCTTTGACCACTCTCCCCAGCTCCTAGAACCTACTAGATAGTGTCAGAGTATGGTCTCGGGCTGCTCCTCTGATGCCCCAAACGTAGACTCTATCTGCTCGCGAAACTCTCTGATAGACTAAGAGATAGGCAGGATGGCACTCTCCAACACCCCTACTCTGAATCGAATGGAACTGACGAACTCGTCTAGCATCTGAACAGCTATGTCCACCCTCTCAGCTGCAGAGCCATGGGAGGTCGTCAAATCCCGTCTCAGCTCCTCAATGAGCATCGCCTGGTCCCGAATGATCCTCTCCTATTAGTCCAACCTCTCTAGCATAACCCGGTCTCTCGCCTCATACTGCCCAATCCACTCAAAGAGGACCCTATCTCTCTCCTCCTGCCTGCGCTCCATGGCGGCAAGGATAGAAGTCATGGCTGCCACCAAATCTGTCTGGGCTGGCTATAGCACTGGCGCTGAGAACACTTGCTCTGTCGGATGGTTTAGAGGTGGCACGGTGGAGGTAGATGCCCCTAAATGCCCTGCCCGGCTGGAAGGATGGAACATAGCAGTGTCCTGGGGTATCGATCTTTGTACCCGTGCCGGAGAGGGAGGAGGGCTCTGCACTCTCTGTGCCGGAGGAGTGGCAAATAGCTCGTCTATGGTGAACTCAATGCCCATGTCAAAGGGAGTCTGCGGCTGCCCCTCCTTCGGTGGCTGCAATGCAGGTTACCCCTCCTGAAACTCTGCCTACTGGGGAGGCTGGCCCTCCTAAAACTCTGCGTGCTGGGGAGGCTAGCCCTCCTAGTACTCTGGCTGCTAGAGAGGCTGGTCCTCCACCCGAGGCTCCTCCTCTACTAGCTGAATCAAAGGGAGGTCGAGAGCACGTCTGGTCTCGTGTATGGTGCGCAGCCTGTACTCCTCGGCCTGGCCTGGCAGCTGGACTATCATCCCTATAGTCAATATCGATGATGCATCCACGTATATGCTCTTTTCCAATGTGGGCTCGACACTGTCTGATCGGGCTCCCAACTGTAGCAATAACCGGGTCACCACCCCTCCTGCAAACACTATAGTGGCTGCCCCCCTAGATACTCTGACCAAATTAGCCATAATCTCATGGCTAATATTAAGGCTGCGTCCTACGACCATAGCCCACAAACTTCAGATCTCTGCCCTATTCACCGACCCTGGATTACCTGCCCGTCCCAGGTAGGAGCTCAAAAATACCCTGTGAATATACCTGAGAGCCTGCAATGAGAGCACCGTGCTCTTTACCGTATCGTGGTCATACGGCACTCCCAGCAGAGCTATCATCTCCCAGTGCTGCCTCCGGACAGCCCTCTGGAGCACTATAACATCGGGCCCGACTGGCAATCCCATGGCCTCTGCAAATCTCTGGCGGGTGATGTTGTACTGATAACCTCTGGCCCAAAACTGAATCACCCCCTCCTCCATGTCTGATCTCTAAAAACCCCTGTAGTGCAGGGTGGCCAAGAACTCTCGGACTACCTCTGGATGTGTGTGGAAGGCATGTAACAGAAACTCTGTCCATCCTACATCCGCCAGTAGCACGTTTACCTCCTCCAGCATCCCCGTGGCCTCCAAGAAGGGTCTGGAAATAAAACGGCTGGCCCGAAATTTTATGTGAGCCAGCAACCTGAACCTCTCTCTCACCTCATCACTCATCCAAAGAGGAGGCTCGAGCTCGGGCTGATCATGAGGAACCTGACGTCGTGGAGGCATCCTGAGAAGAAGAAAAAAATAATTAGCTTTGCATTACTGCTGTAAATAATAGCTAAATGAAAAATTGTGAATTTCATGAACTTTGGCGGCATCCCAAGCCAAAGTGCAACAACTTGGGCAGCATCCCCATAAGGATGTGCCTGACCAAAAATGAAAAAAATTTAGGCAGCATCCCGGCAAGGATGTGCCCAAGCTCCTGCATAAAAGGCAATAATTGGACAGGCCTCAAGCCCCAAACAATATTTCAAATTATTCCAATAAAATGATAAAAAAATTAGGTAGCATCCCGGCAAGGATGTGCCCAACCTCCTGCATAAAAGGCAACAATTAGACAGGCCTCAGGTCCTAAATAATATTTCAAATTATTCCAGTGTCTTATCCAGTTCGGGTTGGTCCTAGAACTAAGTCCAACAGAGGTAAGTCCAAATCTTCTATGGATAATTCTTGTTCTTTTATTATTATTTTGTTCTTTTTATTTTATTTGCTCATGCAAATTCATACTTCCACAAACATGTTCCGCACACAGTTTAGGGAGAATAAGAAGGATTACAGTTACAATTTTGCCAACCTATGCTAACATGCATTTCTCATGCGAATTGTTAGAAGGAAATAAAAAAGAATAGTACAAAAAAAATGAATAAACTAACCTGTATGTCGACGCGAATGTGCCGAAAATAAACTTAACAAAAAAGTGCAAAAAGTACTTCTAAATGTGCATGACAGTGTGGGGGGTCGTTTTGGCACGAACAGTGCGCGAAACGGGTGAAAAATGAGGGAGAATTTGTTGTTTTGATTTGAATAAAACCAGATTTTTATGCAATAAATCACTGTAAAATAATTAAATTCAATATATAGATCCAGAATGTTTACCCTCGGATTTTTACCTCGTGAAGGTGAACGTCGTACGATTTCAGTTCCTCAAGTTCTACAAGGATCAGTCCGCGATTGCATTATTTTGAAAAATCTTTGATCGCAAAATTCGTATTGTGGAAGAAAAAAAATAAACCAAGAGAAGAAAATTACTTTCTCTTTCTCGGTATTATAGCACTTCGAGTGTTGAAAAATAGCTAAATCGACAAAGAGCGAATGAATGTCATTCCCTCAAATCAGCTTTGGTTCAGAAAATATTTGACAAAAACATTTTTGAAGAAAACCGAAATCTTGTGAGAAAACTTTTAAAATAACCTTTTTGATCCAATTTTTCAGCTCGAAATTTTTCTAATCTAAAATCTTCCAACCCCGAATAAGGAACTTCCTTCCCCTATTTATAGGAGAAGGAAGATATTTCAAATAAATTTAAATTTGAAGACAATTTTCCGAAATCAAATCAAAATCGAATGATCTTCAGAATATTCCCAAAATCAAATCTAATATTTAAAAATATTTGAAAAGATTTTTGGAGATTTTAAAATATTTAAAGAATATTTTGAAAATCTTTTGGAATTTGGAGAATCCGGTGGTTTAAATGACAAGATCAATGACCAACGGGCTCCCCGTGGATGATCGACGGGCGTCGGTTACAGGGGTACCAGCGGTCATTTGACTGACGGGCCTTAAAGGTGGCACGAAAATGAGAGACTGCTGTCTCTTGCGAGGAGCGGGTGTCGCTCAGGCGAGCGACAGGTGCCGCTCAACCGAGTGATGGGCTCCATTCTCAAGTGACAAACGTCGCTCAGGCGAGTGATGAGCTCCATTCCCGAGCGACAAGCATCGCTCGTCATGAGCGACAGGCCTCTCGTACGAACGACGGGCTCTCCCACCACCTACCGGCTGCCCGTCTGTGGAACAAAATCCCAATTCTCAAAGTTTGAACTCTCTTCGACTCTCTGAAATCTCTCGTTTGCCTAGAAAACCTACGATCCTTATAAAACTGGAGAATGAACACCTACAACCTTCATCCCTTATCCAAAAATCGACGTTAGTCTGTTCATCGGGTAACTCTGATCTAAACTGCCTCAGGACCCGGTGTCTACAGCTTCTAACATCTTTCTCTTTTTGGGGCTTTGGCATTTCTCTAATTGCCTTGACCTTATCGGGATCTATTTCAATTCCCCTTTGACTTACTACATGTCCAAGCAATTTTCTAGAGGTAACTCCAAAAATACACTTTTTAGGGTTAAAGCGAAGGTTGTACTTGTGAATCAACTGACTTGATGGTCCCATCAGCCCAGTCAAACACATCATTAAAAACTTTAAAACCTGGGACAATCTAATTATTGATAAACTGAGGCTCAGCCTCTCCATAATAAGCACAAAGAGGCGCTGCTGGCACAAAGCTTTCCAAAATATGAGGAATGTCTGCTAACTTCTCTTTCCCTTTACTACTTACACCTTTATAGCCTAGTCCTCTTCAGTCCTTCTGACCCTTTTTTATGATAGGTGAATGTGGCCCTTGCGAATTTCTACCCAAACCAGCTCCTGGGAGGAAGAGCATTCGCTTCATCATATTTACCACTTGGGAGCTACTCTCTGAACCTCTTTCTTCGTCAATTACTGACACATGGAAACCATTGAACAGCTGTTTGGAGATTTCTAGTGTAGAAACCTAATTTTCCCTAACAGCCCTGATAGTTACTACTTTCCCCTCATGCGATATTTTAATCATCTGATATAGGGTGGATGGCATTCCTCCCAACTTGTGAAACCAAGGACTTCCAAGTAAAGCTAAAAAATTAGCGGGGATTGATAAGACTACAAACTCTGTTTCTATTTTAATGGGTCCAGTCTTGACTATTGCCTTAAAAGTCCCTGAGGCCTGTTTTCGAGAGTTATCATAAGCTGTGATAGTTAGGTCAGAATCACTCAACATGCCTTCATCCAAACTAAAAGCTGAAAGTGCAACCAAGGGGGTAAACATTTCTAGAAGAGCCGTCATCAACCATTATGCAAGCAGTGTGCTTGCCATTAATCTGTTCTTTGACATACAATGGCCGATTGTGTTTGCGGCCTTCAGCTGGTAGATCTGCATCAGAATAAATCAAAATTTCCCCCTAACCCCCTTTAACTAGGTCCAGTAACTCAGACGGCGAAATAGTGGTGGCAACAGTGAACTCACATAAGGATTCTTGTGACGCGCGCTAAACCCCGGGAGGCCCCGAAGACCCGCTTTTAGGGCTTTCGGGAGAGGTTCGTGAAAACTTGTAAGGAATTACAAGTGCGTCTATTTTGGACAATAAGGAGGTTTCTTGGAGTCGCCACCCAATAAAACATTGGGAAAGGTCGACTAGCCTTAATGAGCCTAAGATAACGTATATGCATCCATTTTGGGCAAGCCAGAGATATTTTGGAGACCCCACCCCAATACAACATTGGGATGGTTCTCTAACCCCGTGGAGCTTAAGACTATGCAAATTGAGTCTATTTTGGCAATAAGAGATATTTTGGAGACCCCACCCCAATGACACATTGAGATGGTCCTCTAACCTAATTGAGCCTCAGACCAGAGATGGTTCGGGACTTCCCATTTATTCATATCTTGATTAAATTACAATTAAGTTTTGAATTTAAGATTTTATCCCTTTTCTCATTCATTTTTAATGCAATAATTAGAGCGCATATCAATCACATAATAAAACGGTAAATAAAGCCAAGATTAAAATAAGGTAAATAGAAATACAATAAATTACAACTAAAATAGGGGCGGAATATAACCCCCAAGATAAATAAAATATAAATCATACATGAAACGGGCTATTTATTAAGGATGAGGACATTGGTCCTCGCATGCATACTTAAAGAAAATAATTTTAAAGTGATAACTTATTTGGATAAAAAAGGTAGGACATTGGTCCCATTTTATTATAAAAACTCAACTTATTTATAAAAATATTTTTGTGTGATTTTTAATTAATCGTGCATAAAATATATGATTTTATTAATAATTACATGACAAATAAATTAAAAATACAAATAAAGGAAAAATAATATATAAAATAAAAAGATAAGTTCCCGAATCTTCTCGTTCGTTCGCATGGATGCTAAAACATGACAAAAATAAGTATTTGAAAATAAAAACAAACACAAATAAAATAATATTAATAATTAAATCAAAAAATCAATTAAATATATAAAATGATAAATAACAAATTAAAATAGATAAATATGCATTATGGATGACAAATAAATTAACCAACATAATAAATCAAATAAATTAGCATATTAACAAATTAAAACAAATAAAAACACAAATAATAATAATAATAATAATAATAATAATAATAATAATAATAATAATAATAATAATAATAATAATAATAATAAAAATAATGATAATGAAAAATAATGATACAATAATAATAAAAATAATAAAAAGGAAGAACAAACAAATAAATAAGATAAAGTAAAAAGAATATTAAAAATGTTAAATCTATATCTAAAATCACATAAAATAAATAAATAAACAGTAAATTAAAAGATCTACATGATGACTAATTAAATATGAACAAAAAAAATAAAAGAAAAATAAAATTAAGTGATCGAACCTAAGATATTTACCCTCAGATTTCGGATTCGATAGAGAAAAAATATGATTGATTTTCCTTATTTTTATTCATAAAATAGAAATAAAAAATAATAAAAATTGAAATTTTATTTCAAAAGAAAATTGCTTAAAAATAATAGAAGAAAAAAAATTAATTTTCAAGAACAAAAAATTTTTATTTTTTGTCTCAAGTATGATTATTAATTAAAATTGTAAAAAATAGAAGAAAAGAAATTTAGTTCCCAAGAACAACGAATTATTTTCTTTGTTTCAAGAAATTATAATTGATAAAAAAATGTTAAGAACAAAGAATGATTTCCTTTATCTCAAGAAAAATTTTTGATTAAAAATTGAATTTTTAACTTTAAGAATTTTTTATTTGGAGAAGAAAAATAAAAGAAATGTAGAGAGAATTCTTAGAGAAGAAGAAGAAAAGAAAAATGAAGATTTTTTTATCAAAAGAGAATCCCCCCTAATTCTCTTTCATCTTTTTCTATTTAAATGAATAAAAATGAAAAAAAAATCATTATTTAAGGAAGAAAATTGAATTTTTATTTAAATTCCCTTAATTTGGGTTCAAAAAAGGGAATTGACACTAAAAATCCTCGAAAATATGGTGAAAAGGTAAAATAAAATAAAAAAAACGGAAAAAATGGGCGAAAACTACGTTTCGACAGGCTGGGGGGCGACCGAAACCCATCGGTGTGCGTGACGGGCGTCGGTGCGTGTGAAGCGACGCCTCGAGCGTCGCTCGAGTACCGATGCGGCCGAATTTTTTTTTTAAATTTTAAATCTAACTAAAAACAAAATAATTTTCAAACTTCATTTTTCAAATTTAATTTTTAATATATTTTTTATGATTTTTTTATTTTTTATTCTAAAAAGTAAATTTAATAAGGAAATCATCACTTTTAACCATTTTACCTGTGAATAATCTTCTAATCATCATTGGGTAACTCTGATTTAGGCTGACTCAGGACCCGGTGTCTACGGTTGCCCCCAGTTTTGGGGAAGTTAGTGCATAGGTGCCTAGGTGAGCCAAAACTCAGAAAAAAAAAAGGAAAGAGACATGTACGTGAGGCAGCTATCTTTTCCAGACTAGATGATGTTGTTGGGGTAGTTGTTGCCATGTTGTCAGTGTGTTATCCTTTTTTGAAGCGGCAGTGCCATGATCGTGCTAACCCTCTATGGAGTGGTAGTGCCGTCATCGTGCTAACCCTTCTGAAGTGGTGTGAAGTGGTAGTGCCATGATCGTACTAACCCTCCTTGAAGTGGCAGTACCGTCATCGTGCTAACCCTTCTGCCGTGGTCGTGCTAACCTTCTATATAATGGTAGTGCCGCCATCGTGCTAACCCTTCCGAGATGTGAAGTGGTAGTGCCGTGGTCGTGCTAACATTTTATAGAATGGTAGTGCCGCCATCGTGCTAACCCTTCTGAGATTTGAAGCGGTAGTGTCGTGATCGTGCTAACCCTCCGTGGAGTGGTAGTGCTGCCATCGTGCTAACCCTTCTGAGATGTGAAGCGGTAGTGCCGTGATCGTACTAACCCTCCGTGGAGTGGTAGTGCTATCATCGTGCTAACCCTTCTAAGATTTGAAGTGGTAGTACCATGATCATGTTAACCTTCCGTAGAATGGTAGTGCCGCCATCGTGCTAACCCTTCTGAGATGTGAAGCTGTAGTGTCGTGATCGTGCTAACCCTTCGTGGAGTGGTAGTGCCGTCATCGTGCTAACCCTTCTTAGATGTGAAGCGGTAGTGCCGTGATCGTGCTAACCTTCCGTTGAGTGGTAGTACCGTCATCGTGCTAACCCTTCTGAAGTGGTAGTGCCATGGTCGTGCTAACCTTCCGTAGAATGGTAGTGTCGCTATCGTGCTAACCCTTCTGAGATGTGAAGTGGTGCCCCTTAAGTGCCCTTTGGTTGATTGCCCCCTTAGAGGTCTTTGGTTAATTGTTGGATTGGTGTTTGATCTGATATCTGGACTAATGTCGTTACTCTGCTTTTGTTGGTGTCTGCATTGAATCTCTCTCACTGGAAAACTGGAAAACCAAATATGCAGGGAAAATAGTGAGCATGCAAGTGAAAGGCATGGGTCATGCAGAAATGCAGGACAAGAATTCATCTAAGTGAGTTTGGAGGCGATAGCCGAGCTGGGCTCAACTTGCTGTAGGATCGATGTCCTTTGGAATTGCTTTTGAATTTCGTGCCTTTGTGGTTGCGAGGTTCTCATCTGATACCTGTAGTCATTTTTTTTTAAGGTAGTGCATCCCTTGTGGATTTTCACACTAGCGTTTCTTAGCGGGAAATGCGTCCTTTGCGGATTTTCACATAACCCTGTGCCTTATTTTTGTCTGGAATGGACCCAACCCAATCCAGCGGCTTTTTTTTCTTTTTTTTTTTATTGAAGGACAGACTGTTTGTTTTCAAGTTTTCACCCTATCCCTTTGCCTAACTTTTGCTTAGAGCACCAATTACGGTTTTCATCTCTAACGGCTTTTCTTTTTTTGCAGAGAGGTTGAAGCTATTATCAAAGATCTTTCTAGTGTTATCAGCATGTACTTATGCCCATGTCATGGCCGTCTGAGCTTGATTCTTCTCATGATGGTGCTATAGAATCGTCTTCGTAGTTGATAGCAAAATGAGTCGGCAAGGACCTGAGTGGTGAGTGTAGCAGAGGGTAGATAGTAACAATGTGCTAGAAAATTTTGAGTATGCAAAATGAACTGTTATGATCATATCAACTTATTATGGCGTAAATGCATATGTTTCAATTTGATTTCATAACACATGATCATTATTTGGCATTAATCTTAAAAATACAAAACCTCATCTAATCTCGGGATGGATCTTGAAAGCATCAAACTCCTATTATTAATCAGCCCTCTCGGGCTTTCATGATTGAACATTTTCTCTCAGCCCTTAATTTTTGCCCAGAATACTTTTTTTTATGGCAGGACGCCCAATTTTAGCAAGATCGTCTTTTTTCGATTTTCGACCAGCGGGGCATTTATTATTTATTTTTTTCTTTTTTTTAACCTTTTCCATGGAACCTCCTTCAGTCTGTCGGTGTTGACTGGCTTCTTTGAATTCTCTTTCATCATTGCCAGCCGGGATGGCTGCTTCTTTTGACGGTGTCTTGTCTCTTTTTTTTTCATTTTTCACCAAAGGTTTCATCTTGACTTTTGTGTAAACTGGCTGAAGTAGTGAGTTCTCTATTTGAAACTTTACTGTGAAAGTACGGCCCGTACTTTCCTTTTGTTAGCTTTGATGGCTCGATTTTCGAAGTTACCTTTAATGGTTGAGATGGAGTTGTACGTTGACCTCAAATGGTTTAAGATAAAACTATGATTTAGGACAGGACTTTAGTTTTTTTTTTTTTTTTTTAAAGGTAATGAGCTGTTCTCCTAAGTTTGGTTATAAGGGTCCCATGCTTTACTTATCTTGGTTTCAGATGGTTAAAGGTCAATCTTGATTGGCTTTGGAGTGATCATCTCAATGGCTGGGAGGAAATAAATTCTAAGGCTTGGTTCTAATGAGCTATATATTTCTTGTGATGGCCCAGATTTTCATATGTCTAACTTCTGATGTACCCCTTTAATGAACGGAGTTTGATTTTACTTGGCTGCACTGTATGCGCCCTAGATGTTGAAGAGGCAAAGGAACAGCTTTTAAAACTTTGCTCGTCGTCATGTTGGCATATTGAAGCAACGATATCCCAACAATGCCCTTGTCATTCCAAGTCCGGGCAAAGGCTTTTTCATTTTCTTTTTTTTCCTCTTTTTTTTTTGTTTTGACATTATCTCTCAGAATTTTCCTCTCTTCAGGAGTTATATCAAATGCTATCGAGATTTTCTTTGGGTTTTCCAAAGTTTTGAGATTAAATGTAGTTGCATTAGTTAAATCAATGTAAGAAATGAATGTATCATGATCATGAGAAATGAAATCATTAGAAACACCATACAAATAAGCAAAATTGTTCATCTTATTGAAATAACCAATCATTGCAAGTATTATCATAAAAAAAAGATGGTTCTTGGAATAATAACAAAGATTGAAAAAAAAAAGAATATAATTTTCCTTGTTCTTATCCCCACTCTCACTAGTGGATTATCAATCTACCGTTGCCACGGGAATCCCTTATTCACTCGTCTTTCGACTGGTGATAGCGATGTACTCGGCTCCATATAGCTCTTGCAAAATATGCCACTCAAGTAGACAAGACCAAATCATATTCATGGTGGGAGGACTACATTATAGCCTGCCTTTTTCTTCTTCTTCTCTCTCTTCTCAGGATATGTGATCTGTTTGGTGTCAATAAGATTTTGGATCTTATTCCTCAAAGTCCGGCAGTAATCTATCAGGTGCCCAGTGTGCTGATGGTAGGCGCAGTACTGGTCATCTCTGTGCCATGGCTGTCCCTGATTCATGGCTGGCCTAAGCGTCAAAGGTCATAGCTTGCCCTCTTTCATCAATCTCTCCAGTACCCAGGATAGAGAGCAGCCTAAGTTAGAGTAGTACCTCTGACCCTGTCTAACCTCAGTAGCTGCAACCTCGGCTGTCTTACCATTTTTGCTATTACTGCTCCCGGCACCACCTCATTTATATGCTGACTGGTTCCCATAACCTTTCCTAGCAAAGTTATTTTGGCTTGCTCTCTTTGCTAGGTAAGCCCCTTCAGCCTCTACAGCAATGTCTTTAAGTGACTCCCAATCTCTAAGCCCTTTAAAGTTAAGCAAGTCCCTCAAGTAAGGGCGGGAGTTCTTGATAAATAACCTGGTCTAGTCAGCGTCAGGCTTTCTCTTCATCTCCATGACCCTATTCCTCCATCTATTGAGGTATTCGTGGAATGACTCATCACTCCTTTGCTGTAAGAGCTCAAGGTCCTTTAAGGTGACCTCCATTCTAGTGCTACAGTTGTACTGCTTCATGAACTCTTCAGTCAAAAGGTCCCAGTCCTCCTTCGACCTCCTATCCAACTCGTGGTACCAGTCTACTGTCGGACCCACTAGACTAAGGCAGAAATATTCCACCTTTTGCTTCTTGCTCAACCATGTGCCTTTCATTACCAGGGTATACTGCTTGATGTGTGTGGATGGATCCGAAGTACCATCGAACTTCGGCAGCTCAAGCATCTTGAACCTTTGGGGTAGCAGCTCTTCATCCCCCAAATCTCTATCTTTGGGATTGATTCCCTTTCCAGCTGATAACATACGGTTGATAGCCTCAATCCGCTGTCTCATCCCTCTCATAGCCTCATCCTCCACCTTAGGTGCTCTACCCCTCACAGGTTGATGGACTATTTGCTCCTTGTCTTCCTCCTCCATCATGAAATCCTCATTGGGATTAGGGATCCTTTCCCTTCTTTGCTCAATAGGCATAGAAGCTCTATGCTCATTGACAGGTTGACAGGCAGCAACTCCAACGAGGGGAGCCTCCCCACCAGCAGGTGGTTCGACTTGCCCCCGAGGAGGGAATGCCGGTGGTTACGGAGCAATAAGTGGTTGTGGAGCAACAGGTGCTTATGGAGCCACAGGTGCTTGTGGAGCAGGAGGATGAGCAATCCTTTCAGCCATAGCGCCCATCATATCTAACATCCTCCTTTCAAAGTCCTCTAGTCTCCTAGCAAGGTCTTGAGTGGTTAAAGCTCCGGTTTCTTTTGCCATTGATGATTCTATGGATGATTCACTGATCGATGAGAGTGACTCAAAATCGCAGTCAGAACTAATTTCGGCAATTCAAAGAGCAGATTTGTCCTTACTAGCTGACTGTCGGAACCTCTAGTCCACTTAGATGAATCTATGATGGCTGAAAATTTTAAATTATTAGAATGATGCATGAATGACATATACAGTGCATGATCATGTGTTATGCAACATTTACAATCACATACAAGCAAGTAGATCCTTCCAACCTTATTACTCCCACTCATGAGGTAATGCGGTCTCTTTCCTAGGTGAGCTTGATCCATGGGTTAACGGGGAGCACAATGGACACGTATAGTGCTCGATGAAAAATCGGCAGCATAACACTCTTAATTAATGTGCATACGTATGAATTTTGGCCTTTATGTATTTAAATATTTCAACTAAATTAAGATGGGCTCACCGGGGCTTGAAAGCCTTTGATAAAAAAACCATTTAATTTGGTTGATTATGTTCAATATATAATGGCCCACATAGCAAGCATCGTATTGAGGTACATTTCACCTAGAGAAAGTATCTATTGCCATTACATGAGCTTTGGTCAAAGGTGATGATACTTTAGGGCTACCCAAGTATGGTCTCTGCCAATGGGTATAGCTCATCACGAGCATAACGATCGATTGGGTCTCCATTTAATATACCATGATGGTACGAGGCTTGGGCTGGTGATCATCCTTAACACTTCCCTACATTGAGTGAACGTAGGGTCGTGCTTCGGGAATGCATCGGGGTAAGAATAGGGACCAAACTAGTATAGTTCTAAGACTCTAATGAAATGCAATGCAATTTCGAAAAGGGATGAAATTTTTAATTTAAAACTCAATTATATGTTTTAATCAAAGTATTTTTAAAGCGAAGTCTCTTATGTCCCCAGTAGAGTTGCCACTGTAACACGCGCCGAACCCCGGGAGGCCCCGAAGACGCGCTTTTAGGGCTTTCGAGAGAGGTTCGTGAAAACTTGTAAAAAATTACAAGTGCGTCTATTTTGGGCAACAAGGAGGTTTCTTGGAGTCGCCACCCAATAAAATATTGGAAAAGGTCGTTTAGCCTCAATGAGCCTAAGACAATGCATATGCATCCATTTTGGGCAAACCGGAGATATTTTGGAGACCCCACCCCAATAAAATATTGGGATGGTCCTCTAACCTCGTGGAGCCTAAGACTATGCAAATTGGGCCTATTTTGGCAACAAGAGATATTTTGGAGACTCCACCCCAATGAGACATTGAGATGGTCCTCTAATCTCGTTGGGCCTAAGATCATAGATGGTTCGGGACTTTCCATTTATTCATACCTTGATTAAATTACAATTGAATTTTGAATTTAAAATTTTATCACTTTTCTCATTCATTTTTAATGCAATAATTAGAGCGCATATCAATCACATAATAAAACGGTAAATAAAAGTAAGATTAAAATAAGGTAAATAGAAATACAATAAATTACAACAAAATTAGGGGCGAAATATAACCCCCAATGTAAATAAAATATAAATCATACATGAAATGGGGTATTTATTAAGGATGAGGACATTGATTCTCGCATGCATACTTAAAGAAAATAATTTTAAAGTGACAATTTATTTGGATAAAAAAGCTATGGTCCCATTTTATTAGAAAAACCCAAGTTATTTATAAAAATATTTTTGTTTAATTTTCAATTAAACGTGCATAAAATAAATGATTTTATTAATAATTACATGACAAATAAATTAAAAATACAAATAAAGGAAAAATAATAAATACAATAAAAAGATAAGTCCCCGAATCTCCTCGTTCGTTCGCATGGATGCTCAAACATGACAAAAATAAGTATTTGAAAACAAAAACAAACACAAATAAAATAATGTTAGTAATTAAATCAAAAAATCAATTAAATATATAAAATGATAAATAACAAATTAAAATAGATAAATATGCATTATGGATGACAAATAAATTAACTAACATAATAAATCAAATAAATTAGCATATTAACAAATTAAAACAAATAAAAACACAATTTAGGATGATGATGATGATGATGATGATGATGATGATGATGATAATAATAATAATAATAATAATAATAATAATAATAATAATAATAATAATAATAATGATGATGATGATGATGATGATAATGAAATAATAAAAAGGAATAACAAACAAATAAATAAGATAAAGTAAAAAGAATATTAAAAATGTTAAATCTATATCTAAAATCACATAAAATAAATAAATAAATGGTAAATTAAAAGATCTACATGATGACTAATTAAATATGAACAAAAATAAATAAAAGAAAAATAAAATTACGAGATCGAGCCTAGGATATTTACCCTCAGATTTCGGATTCGATGGAGGAAAAATATGATTGATTTTCCTTATTTTGATTCACAAAATAGAAATAAAAAATAATAAAAATTGAAATTTTATTCCAAAAGAAAATTGTTTAAAAATAACAGAAGAAAAAAAAATTAATTTTCAAGAACAAAAAATTAATTTCTTTGTTTCAAGTATGATTATTGATTAAAATTGTAGAAAATGGAAGAAAAGAAATTTAATTCCCAAGAAAAAAAAATATTTTTCTTTGTTTTAAGAAATCATAATTGATAAAAAAAAATGTCAAGAATAAAGAATAATTTTTTTTTGTCTCAAGAAAAATTATTGATTAAAAATTAAATTTTTAACCTTAAAAATTTTTTATTTGGAGAAGAAAAATAAAAGAAATGTAGAGAGAATTCTTGGAGAAGAAAAAGAAAAGAAAAATGAAGATTTTTTAATCAAAGGAGAAGAAAAGAAAAATGAAAATTTTTTTATCAAAAGAGAATTCCCCCTAATTCTCTTTCATCTTTTTCTATTTAAATTAATAAAAATGGAAAAAAATCATTATTTAAGGAAGAAAATTGAATTTTTATTGAAATTCCCTTAATTTGGGTTCGAAAAAGGGAATTAACACTAAAAATCTCGGAAAATATGGTGAAAAGGTCAAAGAAAATTAAAAAAAGGGAAAAAATGGGCGAAAACAACGTTTCGACAGGCTGGGGGCGACTAACGCCCGTTGGTGCGCGTGACGGCCATCGGCGCGCGTGCTCGCCCAGTGTGCGTCCCTTGCGCGCTAGCGCCCCGCAGCGCGCCGACGCGGCCAAGATTTTTTTTTTTTTAAATTTTAAATCTAACGAAAAACACAATAATTTTTCAAATTTAATTTTTAATACATTTTTTATTATTTTTTTATTTTTTATTCTAAAAAGCAAATTTAACAAGGAAATCATCACTTTTAACCTTTTTGCCTGTGAACAGGCATCTAATCATTATTGGATAACTCTGATCTAGGTTGACTCAGGACTCGGTGTCTACACTTCTACTAACTTATGCCTATGTGATGGGGATTGCCTCAGCAAATCCCAAATGGATATCCGCTGTTTCATTAACCCATCCTCTTCGAGCTCCTTTCCTGCAAGCATAGGAGCTGGGTCTTAAGGCCTCTCTAACTCTGGAACTACCTTGCCACTTCGGGTTACGGCCCCAACCTTTCTCTTTCCTTCATCCTCTGAATCCCAATGATTCGTAAGTTCTTCATCTTTCTCACAACCTTCGTCTTCTCCTTCACTTTCACTGGTGGACCAACAATCTATTGCCGCCACAGAAATCCCTTCTTCATTCATTTTACAGGTGATGGCAACATACTCATTGCCATGTAAATCCTGCAATACGTACCATTCGGGCAAGCTAGACCTAATCATGTACACTGGTGGAAGAACCACATTGTTACCAGACTTTTTTTTCTTCTCCCTCTTTTCTGGATTCGTGATTTGCTTATTGTCAATGAGATCCTAGATCTTGGTCCTCAAGGTTCTACAAAAGTCAGTTAGATGCTCTGTGTGCTGATGATAAGGGCAATATTGATCCCCCCCTGTGTCCTGGTTGACCATGGTTTCTAGCTGGCCTCGGCTCTAAAGGTCTCAACTGCCCTTCTTTCACCAACCTTTCCAAAATCCAAGTCAGAGGTCGGCCCAAATTCCAATAATACCTTTGGCTTTGGTTAGATTCAGTAGCCAAGACCTCAGCTGTCTTGCCACTCTTGCTATTACTTCCAGTGTTAGGCGACCTATTTCCCGATTGGTTCCCAAAATTTTTCCTAACAAAGTTATCTTGACTTGCTTTCTTTGCTAGGTATTCACCCTCTGCTTCGATAGCTATATCCTTTAGAAACTCCCAATCCTTGAGCCCCTTCATCGTTAACCCCTTCTTGAGATATGGACTCGCATTTCGGATGAATAACAGAATCTGATCTGGAGTATTCGGCTTCCTCTTCATCTTCATTACCCGATTTCTCCATCGAGTAAGATACTCATGGAATGACTCATTAGGTCTCTACTGAAGTAGCTCTAAATCCTTCAAAGTAACCTCCATTCGGGTGCTATAATCATACTGTTTAAGGAACTCTTCAGTCAACAAGTCCCGATCTTCTCTTGTTCTCCTATCCAAACCGTGGTACCAGTCTACAGCAGGCCCAGTCAAGCTGAGGCAGAAATATTCCACCTTTTATCTCTTGGTAAGCATAGTGCCCTTCATCACAAGCGTGTACTGCTTGATGTGAGTAGACGGATCTGAGGTGCCATCAAACTTGGGCAGATTAGGCATTTTAAACCTCTGAGAAAGCATCTCTTCATCATCCAAATCCCTATCCTCGAGGCTTATCCCCTTTTCTGCAGATAGTAGGAGAGCTATCGCCTCAACTCTCTCCTCTATCTTCTTTAAGGCAGCATCCTCTTTAGGAGGCTTAGTTCTCACTACACTGGGTTCCTCCTGCTCATCCTCTACAAAATCCTCCTCAGGTCTATGTCCTCTAACCCTTCTAGGCTCAACATTTGCAAGAGCTCTTGGCTCAACAGCAGGAGGTGGATCTACTACTACTACAGGAGGTGCCTCTTTGATCAGAACCTGTTCGGCTTGTCCCCCGTCAGGAACGACAGGTTATTGGCCAGCCGGCGGTGCTAAAGTGGTAGCTAAGTTACCCATCATTGCCATCATTCTTTGTTGAAACTCCTCAAATCTACGCTCAATTTCTTGGGCCCTTCGGTCCATCTCTTCGGTGACAATAGCCCGAGTGGCATTTGAATCTGGGTTGGCCATGTCTAACGATAATTCTAAAGGAATGGATTCGGTGCTATTTGAAAGTGACTCTGAACCCCAATGCGACACTTGCTCTAGTGACTCGAAGAATGGGTTTCTTCTTACCAATTAGCCGTCAGGACCCCTAGACCACTGATTCATACCTATGATGGCTGAAACACTCAAATTGTTAGCATGATGAGTGAATGACATTAACAATGCATGGTCATATTGATGCAGTATAGACAACCACATGCAAATAGGTAGATCCTTCCAATCTTGTTACTTCCACACAGGAGGTTGTGCAGTCTCTTTCCTAGGTGAGCTTGACCCATGGGTCAACGGGGAATCCAATGGGCGCGTATAGTGCATGGTGAGAAATCAGCAGTATAACACTCTTAATTTAAAGCACATATGTATGGGTTTTGGCCATTATATATTTGGATTTTTAAAATAGATTAAAAATGGGCCCCATTGGGGCATGAGAGCCCTTGATGAGTGTCCAATTAATATGTTTGAATTTGTTTAATATATAAGGGCCCACGTAGCAAGCACATTGTTAAGGCACATATCACCTAGTGGAAGTTTTTATTGCCATTACATGAGCTTTAGTCAAGGGTGGTATTACTTTAGGTCTATCCAAGCATGGTCCCTGCCAATGGGTCTAGCTCATCGCAAGCATAATGACCAATTGGGTCTCCATTTGATATACCATTTATGGTACAAGGCTTGGGCTGGTGATTATCCTAGGCACTTCCCTACAATGAGTGAAAATAGGATCGTGTTTTAGGAAGGCACTGTTGTAAAATAAGGGACCAGATAGCATAGTTCTAAAGCTCTAATGAATACAATGCAATTTTTTGAATAGAAATGGAATTTTTGATTCTTAAAAACTCAATTATAATTTTAACTTAAGTCACATTCGAAGTAAAGTTTCGATCATCCCCAGTGGAGTCGCCACTATAACGCACGAGAGCCCAAACCCGGCCGAAAGTAGGATCCCCGGGTGCCCACTTTTAGGGCCCGGGATGGTTGACGTCTTTTGATCTTGGGTAACATGAGATATTTTGGAATTCCTTACCCAGTAGAACATTGAAAAGTTCATCTAACCTCACGAAACTTTCAGGCACCTTTGAGGTATTTTGGAGTCGCCACCCAATTTACAAGAAATTAGGTAAGGTCGTCTAACCTCAGGGGAACTTCACTCTTATTAATGCTTTAAGTTAAGTTATAAATGAGTTTTTTAGCAATTGAAATTCCATCTCTCATCTCACACAATCATGCAATAAAATTAAAGCGCATTTCAAGCATTTTTGGAAAGTAGTAAAGAAAGCGATAAAAAAAACGATAAATAAATAAATTACAAGTGAAAATGGGACAGAACAATCCCTCAAAAGAAAGAAAGCATAAATAAATAAAATAATAAAATTGCCCCAAAATTAATTATAAGGGCCCAAAATAAATAATACATAAAAAAGAATGAAGTAAAATACATAATACATAAATCGGGACATTTATTAGATTTTTGAAATATTGGTTCCCTTGTGTTAACTTAAAAATTTGGAGAATTATTTTTAGGCATTTATGGAGAAAACAGGGATGAGTGATCCCATTTTATGAAAATTAACTCTCCTTTTGAAAATGAAGGCTTCTTGGCTAAAATCATGACATTGGTCCTGTTTTATTAACAAAAATCCCAATATTTATTATTATAAAAACACATGAGTTTTTTTAGAATGAGCGCATCTAAATACTATTTTGCACAAAAATATAAAACAATAAAATAAGAAAAGTAAATAAATTAAAATGCAAACCAAACTTGAAGACTCCTAATCCCTCGATTCTCCAGCTCACCCAGTGAAATAAACAATTTTGGTAGACAACAGAAAAAAAAATAAGAACAAAAAAAACAGAGTTAGCAAATTAAATCATACGTATATAATAAAAATAATAAAAATAGACGATCAACTGAAACAAATAAATAAATAATCCTAACTAAGAAAAATATTTATGATTATTTACAGAACAATGTTTGACAAAAATAATGCAGAAAATTAATAAAATGGATTAATGAACTAAAACAGGATCACATGGAGAGCAAAATCATTACCTAATATTCTATAGATTTAAACTACATTGCATGCATCATATAAATAAGTTAATTAGATTAATCTAAATTCATCTTAATTACAACAAACAACAACAGGATACTGTAATTATAATTTACAGCAATTTACAATTTAGAAAACAAAAGAACGATAGAAGATAAAGAAAGAAAAAGGAATGGCTCTAGCTTGGAATTTTACCCTCAGAGGTTAATGTTTGTAGCAAAAGAAAAATAGAAAATTTCCTCGTCGATTTGCTTGAAAACAGAAATTGAGAAAACTTGGATCAAAGCTTTCTGTCACCAAAAACTTGAAGTTGAAAACTCTGATTTTTGAAGAAAACAGATGATGGAAATTGAATCCTAAACACAAAAAAATAATTTCTTTGGCTCAAGAACAATTAGAATTCATCGAAGAAATTTTAGCTCTCAAAAATCCTCTTTTCAGAATCTTTTTTTCGTCGTTGTAATGCTCTCCCCTTTAATGGTTATGATCTTTTCTTTTTATATCATCCCAGAAATAATTAGGTTTTAAGAGTTTTGCTCTTATTCAAATTCACTAATTATCTTTTAAAATTAAAATTTTATCCTTTCAAAAATCGGAAAGAAGGAATTTGAGTTTAATTATAACTCAAAACCGGAGAAAACCAGAAAAAACCAAAAGAAAAAATGAAGCCCGAGCGAGGAAGGAGACGTGTAAGGCGCGGCCTCGTGCGGGGGACTGCACCTTATGCTAGGGGGTCGCACCTCACGCCGCGCGAGGTGCGGCTTCACACCAAGGGGCCACACCTCGCGCGTGAGGCATGATGTGCAGCCTCGCGCGAGGTGAGACCTTGCGCACGGTGCCTCAGGCATGCCGCCGGGAGGTGCCGCGCAACGGCAAGCCACTGAAAAACTTCGAAAACCAAAATAAATAAAAAAATAATTTTTTATTTAAAAAGAAGGTTTTGATAAGGAAATTATCACTTCTAACTCTTTTGCATGTGAACAAGCATCATTTTCATCACTGGATAACCTTGGTCTTGGCTGTCTCAGGACCCGGTGTCTACACTCATCTGAATCAATTCCACCACACTATGCTCGTCCATACCTCGGATGATGCTGCTACATGTAAGATCTTCCCTCAAACACTCATTGAGTCCGCTCAAATCTAGTTTTGAAATTTGCTCGAGCACTCTATTGTAAGTTTTGAACAGTTCAACGATATGTTCATCGCAAAGTTTGTGGCTGCTATTCGGCCCACGAAAGTCTTAGCCGACCTCAACCTAGCTCAACAAGATAAAGGGGAGACATTACGTTCTTATGTGGAAAGATTTAACACTGTTGTAATGGACATTCAGAACTTAAACTTGAAGGTGGCCAATAATGCCCTGATACGTAATACCCGGTGTCAGGATTTTAGTGACTCTTTAAGCAAGAAACCACCCAAGGATTTCATCGAGCTTATGTCCCGAGCTCACAAATATATAAGGATGGATGAGGCTCGGTGCCTCTGTAGTAGCAGTTTGTATAAAGATACAGGGCAGGGATTCGTATAGGTCAAGACAAGAGAAGGGCAGTGGTAGTGCCGAGTCGAGAAATCGAGGGTCTAGTGGCTCCAACTGAGCTTATGTAGTTTCATCGAGGTTTGGGGATAAGAACGATGAGAAGTGGACACCCTTAAATGCCTCGAGGGCTCAAATTTTGAAGTGGATGAAGGATAATGACAGGATAAACTGGCCGAGACCCATGAGGGATAGCTCTAACAAAGATCAGAGCCTCTATTGTGCCTTTCACAAGGACAAGGGCCATGAGACAAATGACTGTAATCAGCTTAAGAGGGAGATCGAATTCCTAGTTTAGAAAGGGAAGCTCACCCAATTTGTTAAGAATGATAAAGGAAGAGATCGGTCTTTTTCACATCGGATGCAAGATAATAAAGCCAGTACATGTAAGAAGGCTCTAGTCAGTGTCATACATGTTATCGCGGGTGGTAAATACTACGACGTTTTTGACGATTCCCGGAAGAGGAAGGCTAAGTGTTCTCCTTAGATTTCAGTCCCCCAATAACAAACTATGAAGTAAGGTTCTCAGACTTGGATGGCGAACATGTTAAACAACCACACACAGACTCTTTGGTGGTAGAGGCCCTAATTCAGGACTACTTGGTCCAGCGGATTCTAGTGGATATGGGTAGTGTGGTTAACCTCATCACTCTGCAGGCATATAAGGCACTGAAAATGTCGAATAATATCTTGGAACCAGTTACTGCCCCACTCATTGGGATATCTGGTCAGCCGGTCAAGGTAGAAAGATCGGTGAAATTGTCTATACAGCTTGAAGATAATGAGATAGTTCGAACTTGTACTAGTTGTTTCATGGTCGTGGATATCCCATTGGCCTATAATGCCATTTTCGAAAGGCCATTGCTGGCTAGGGTGGACGCATACATCTCTATGCGAAAGTTATTACTTAAGGTTCCTGCTTCCAAAGGTATTGCGGTATTGCAAAAAAATCAGAAAGTGGCTCGGGAAATATATGTTACGATGTTGAAAGAAGCAAACCAGGCTCTCCCGTTGGATTCCTTGGATGTTTCTACCAATGATGCTCGGAAAGTTGAGCCATTGGATTCATTACTAGAGGTTGAGGTAGCACCAAGCAAAATAGTAAAAATTGGGGCGAGCAAGAAAGAGGAAGAAGTGTCAGCACTTATTGCAGTATTGCAAGAATTTGCTGATGTGTTCGCTTGGCAGCCTTCGGACATTAAAGGGATATCCACCGAAGTAATATGCCATTCAATGAATATAAGGCCGGACTCTAAGCCCGTCAAGCAAAAAAAGCAAAACTATGCCCCGAAAAGGCAGATAGCAATGTCGAAGGAAATAAATACTGAAGACATCAGGTCCCGAAGCGGTCTAAAATCAAGATTACCCAATGATGAGAATAAAGACAGATTTATCGGCAAAAAAGTGAGGATCGATCGTTTCCTTGTCAACATTGTTTTTTTAGAAAATAAATAAAAAATATATATATATTGAAAATTAAGAATAAAAAAATGAAGGCTGGAAGTGAAATTTTTAGTCAAAAAGTTTTGATTAAAAAAAAAATTCGATAACTCGCGGCTGCCAGCGCACGCAACGTGCTCGCCCTGTAGGTGTGAAGCGCGCAGCGAGTGCGCCCCGTGGGAACGGAGCGCGCGAGGCACGCCCTACGCCTGTCAGCCCCCCGTTTTCGCCGAAAATCGGCCTTTTGGCCTTTTTTGCGGTTTTTAACCCATTTTTTTAGTGTTTTCTGATTTTTAAACTATTTTTCTGATTTAATTAGTATTTTCTCTTGATAATGGGTATAAATAGAATATTTTGTAGAGAGAAAGGTGATTTTTTTGGGGGAGAACTTGGAGAGGGCTTTCTTGAGAAAAAAACACCATTTTTTAGAGAAAAAATTTATTTTCTTCATCCTTCTTGATTTTTCTTAGATCTAGAAAATATTTGGTGAGCTTGTATTAACTTGAGGAAGGAAATCAGTTTCCTTAACTCAGTTTTTCTCATCAAAACATCAAAAATCCAATTTTTTGAGTCTTTGTGTTTTTGATATTTTGATAAAAAACTTTAAGAATTTTTCTTGAATCTTTTTGAATTTATTTTTGAATATTGACAAGAGAAACTAGATTGAAACATCTTGCTTCCAAATTAGCAAATCTGAGGGTAAAGATTCTTGGATTTTTTTTTGCTATCTCCTTTTTATTTTATTTACTTTATTTTATTTTTTTTGCATTGATAAATATATGAATATTGACTTGATAAATGTATATGATTTTGGGTGTGAAAAATCAGATTTATTGACTTTCTCTTTTAGTATGATTTTTATGATGATTTTCTTTCTTTTTATGCTTAAATATTGTTGTTTTCTATTACATGTTTATTTACCTTCCTCTTATTTATTTATTTAATTTCATTAGTTTATTATTATTATTATTATTATTATTATTATTATTATTATTATTATTAATGTTGATATTATTATTATTATTATCATCATCATCATCATCATTGTTGCTATTATTATTATCAATATTGTTATTATTGTTATTATTATTATTATTGTATTATTGTTATTAATGTTATTATTGTTATTATTATTATTGTCATTATTATTATTGTTATTATTATTATTATTATTATTATTATTATTATTGTTGTTGTTGTTGTTGTTGTTGTTGTTGTTGCTGCTGCTGCTGTTGTTGTTGTTGTTATGTTTGCATGACTAGTTTGTAATTCCCTTTGCATGTAAGTCGTTTTCATGTTAAATAAATATACTTACTTTAACCCATTTTACTTTCTAATTGTATGCTAATATTATTTTATCCCTTATTTTCATGTTTATTTGGTTGATTTTAGAATTGTTACTAATTTTTCTACTTTTATTTTTGTTATGTGGGTAAAATGTGACGTTTGCTTGTTTGAGCATCGTCGTGACCAAACGAGGGGGTCACGGCGCGTAGAAGACCATATCGTTTGGGTGAAACCTTACCAACCCTTTATTTGTGTGATTGTGTTTATAAATAAAATAATTTTACTTGATACGCGTGTAAGATAAAAAATCACAAAAAATATTTTTATGACTAAATTAAAATTTTATTAATAAATTAGGACCAATGTCCTTGATTTTAGCCAATGAATATAAAAATACTACGAATTAAAACGAAGAGTTAAATTTTCTCAAAATGGGAGCAATATATCCCACTTTTTAAGCCAATAGCCAAAATAACTCTTTGATCCCTTTTTAAGTGAGTATGAAGGAACTGATGTTCCTAAACCAAATAAATATCCTAATTTATGCATGTAATCCCTCTTGACTAATTTTGTTTGATTGTTTAATTTTATGTTTATATATATCTTGCGGCCCCTTGTAATTAATTATTTTTAGGGCAATTTTATTTAGCTTTCTTTCATTTGGGAATTGTATTCTGTCCCAATTTTCATTTTAGTATTGTTTAGCTTTTCTTTTTATTTGGGGGATTGTATTTGTCCCAATTTCTCTTTTATAAATGGCGTGGCTTTGTGTGTTTTTATTTATTGCTTTATTTATTGCTTCATTTATAGTTTTTATTTACTGCTTTCTCGATGCTTAAAGTGCGCCTTTAATAAATTGCATTAACCGTGTGAGACGAGAGATGAAATTTCTAAATCTAAAAACTCATTTATAATTAATCAAGGCATAAATAAGAGTGGAGTTCTGAACCACTCTCTGGTTTAGACCATAAAGATTAGATGACCTTTTCCAATTTCTTGTAAATTGGGTGGCGACTCCAAAATACCTCAAAGGTGCCTAAAAGTTTCATGAGGCTAGATGAATTTTTCCAATATTCTATTGGGTGGGGATTCCAAAATGTCTCATGTTACCCAAGATCAAATGACGCGAACCAATCCCTCGAGCCTTAAAAGCGGGCCGTAAGAGGGCCTTTCTGGTTCGGCGCGCGTCACAGTAGCGACTTTGCGAGGGATTTTGTGACTTTACTGTGAAAGTGCCTTAGTCAAAATGTATAATTGATATTTTAAAACTAAAATTCCATCTCTCTTCTAAAATTGCATTGCATCATGCTAGGGCCTTAGAATTACGCTAATTTGGACCCTTTTTTTACCTCGGTGCATTCCTAAAGCACGACCCTACGTTCACTCAATATGAGAAAGTGTTAAGGATAATCACCAGCCCAAGCTTAGTACCTTTTGGTATATCGAATGAAGAACCGATTGGTCGTTATGCTCGTGATGAGCTAGACCTGTTGGCATGGACCATGCTTGGGTAGCCCTAAAGTAATATCACCCTGACCAAAGCTCGTGTAATGGCAATAGATACTTCCCCTAGGTGAAATGAACCATAATACAATGCTTGTGACGTGGCCCATCATGTATTGAACAAAATCAAACGAATTAAGTGGCCTTCTATCAAAGGCTTTCATGCCCCGGTGGGTTCACCTTAATTTGATTGAAGTGTTCAAATACACGGTGGCCGAAACCCATACGTATGTTCACTCTGAGAGACGTTGTGTTGTCAATTTTTTGCCATGCACCATACGCATCCATTAGGTTCCCCATTAATCCATGGATTAAGCCCACCTAGGAAAGAGACCGCGTGACCTCGAGTGTGGGAGTAACAAGGGTGGAAAGATCTACTTGCTTGCATGTGATTGTGAATGTTCCACAGCATGCTCACGCATTACATGTTATTCATGCGCACGTAAAATAAAAGATGTTAATTGACAAAAATAGAAAAATAAATAAAAACTCATACATTTCATTCCGTGTGTGTACATTCTATTCTGTGCACACAATTTTCACATGTACATCATCCTGCTCATAAATTTATTCCATGCATAGCACGATAATGCATTACATGTCATTCATACATCATTCTAACTCCTTAATTTTTCAGCCACTGTAGACCATTTGCCCAAGTGGTTTTAGGGTTCCGACAGTCACCTAATTAGAGGACCTTTTATCTGGGGTTAGGATCAGGATCAAAGGCAGTTAATGGAAATTCATTTTTTTTTAAAATGGCCAATTCTTCACAACAGACTGAAGAGACTCGTACCCTAATTGCCCAAGAGATAGATAGAAGACTCGAAGAGCTTAAAAAGAGGTTATTAGCCATGCTTAAGGGGAGAATGGATGCCATGGCGCTCGTTCTTCAAGCTCAGCTTATGGCAACTACCAGGTTGAGCCAGCCACGGTCAAAGAGGCTTATACAGCAATGGCCATAATGCTTCCATCCACTTCTGAGCCTAGGGGCAAGGCGCCACTTGATTCACCAATCGGGCAAGTGGGAAAGGCAAAAGGACTAGAGCCTTTACAGTCAATGGGCCTTCCCAGTTCCTCAAACACCGAAGGGAAGCTAGCTGGCCTTGAAGAAGAGATTATGAAGTCCAAGCTTGCAACTACCCGGGCACCTCTCAACAAGATTGTTACTGGCCCCACAAGTTTAGGAGTTGGTTGCTGTGATAATAGCAGTGGTACCCGAAGGACAGGGAAAGTATCAGCAACTGAGACGATTCAGAGGCACTACTCTAATTTGGGCAGACCATTGTCTTGGGTCCTTAAGAAGCTGATGAAGGAGGGGATGTTACAGTCAATGCCTCCTAAGCTCGTCAGAAACCAAGGGCAACCCAATCATAGGGCGGATTAGCATTGTGCCTTCCACTAGCACATCGAGCCTTTGACAGACCATTGTCAGACTTTTAGGCATCGGGTTCAAGACCTCATTAATAACAAGTATATCTCTGACCCAGAAAAGTAAAAGAAGAAGAGGAAGACAGATTGAGTGCCTAAATGGGGAAGGAAGACAGTTCCCCCGGATGATAATAGACCATCGACTATAACATCGGTGCTGGCAGAAAAAGCAGATGATAGCTGTTAGATGTTCTTTCTGTTCTGGAACTATTTGATAATGACATTTTTAATTCAAGTTTTTATCAAATGAAATGATTGATTTTGCTTATTTGCGTGATGTTTCTAATGATTTCAATATGCATAATCATGATCACGACTCATTCATATTTAACATTGATTCAACTGATGTCATTCCGTCCAATCTCGGAACTTTGGAAACCCAAAGGAAATCTTGTTAGCATCTGATATTACTCCTGAAGAGAGATTAAAATTTGAGAGAATAAAAAAGAGAATGAAAAAGTCTTTGCCTGAACCTATGAAGACAGGCTGGGAGAAGATCATGAAGTCGCCGAACACACTATGTTGACCTATCCCGATCATGGATCAACCAAGAAGAAGTTCAGAAGACTCAGGCCAGGGTGGATGGAAAAGGTTAAAAGAAGAGATCAACAAGCGGAAGCAAGGCCAAATTTCTTATCGAAGCTCGTCACCCGACTTGGTTGGTCAATATTGTCCCCAATAATTAAGAAGAGAAGTACATGTATGTGTAAACTATCAGGATTTGAACAAAATTTTTCCACAAAAAAAAAATAAAAACAAAAACAAAAACGAAAAAAAACACAAAAAAAATATATAAAAAAGAAAGAGATAAAAAAAAGTTTGATATGTGGATATGGCTTAGTTATTTGAGAAGAATTTGATACGGTCTTTTGTACCATGTTGTGTCTAATAATAGGGTGCAACTTATGGTTGAAACTAAGAAGCGGTTTCAGAAATATGGTATCAAGCATCACAAGTCCCCTCCGCATCACCCTCAAGGATATGGGGTAGTAGAGGCTTCTAACAAGAATATCAAGAAGATCTTGGCCAGGATGGTTCAAAACTACCAGGATTAGGCAGAGAAATGACCTTTTGCACTTTGGGGCTAGAGAACCACCATCGGAACCTCTGTAGGAGCCATGCCTTATTCCTCGATATATGGGGCGGAAGCAGTACTGCTGGTCGAAGTAGAGCTTAAATCTTTAAGGGCAGTCATGGAAGCCCAGATTCCAGAAGCCGACTGGGCATAGCAACAGCTGCGGTAGTTAAACACGTCAGATGAGAACAGGTTTTGGGATTATTATCACAGTTAGATCTATCAGAAAATACTTGCTCAATCATTCGGGAAGAAAGTCAGAAAGCACCCATTGAAAGAGGAAGATTTAGTCTTTAAACAAATGAGTCCGAATGTTCCAGACGGGTGAGGTAAATTCAGGCCAGAATATGAAGGCTCATTGTTCTTGAGAAGTTATTGTCCAAGGAAGCAGCGATTCCGACAGAGAGCGATGGAAATGAATTTAAAGAACCAATCAGCATCGACAGACTCAAGAAGTTCCATGGCTAAAAACTAAAATCAAAAGAAGAGAATAAATGCCCTGTGGGTTAAAAACTGAAAAAATGTGATCTTTCTAAAAATGGGTGCCTCGTCAGGGTGAAAATCGAAACAAGGCACCCTGGGCAAAAATTAGAGACTTGAGAGAAAATGCCCAATCAAGAAAACCCGAGAGGGCTGATTGGAAATAGGAGTTTTGATGCTTGCGAGATCTATTCTGAGATTGAATGTAATTTTGCATTTTGAATCTATCTTAAATGATGATCATGTATAGAGAAATCATACTGAAATGTACACAATCTTTGCAAATGCATAAAACAAAGGCAATTCAACTCATGTGTTCATTATTTTCTAAAAAAAGAAACATCGTTCATTATCGAATGTATGAAATCTAAATGACTACGCTCTGCTCCTGCTCTCATCGGCCAGATGCCTAAGTTAATGGGCCCTGTTATCAAATGCGGGACTGAACACCCACCTATTGTACACACTTGTGGAAGCAAAGGTGTAGTCTCCGATCTATGGTATGATGGTCTTTGCAGACAGCTGTGTCTAGAGGCTATGGTACTTGGAGGTAAAGGCCAAGGATAAGACGTCCCCCTAGAAAGATAGAGGGTGTCGCACGATATCTTGAATCCCTCTGAACTATCATACACAGCAGGCGATGATATCGAAAGTGGTCCCATAAAATCCACACAGGGAAACACATCTTGAAGAACCATCCGGAGTCACAGTAAAAAAGTAGGGACCGGGGGCACATAAAGCTGATATCCTCGTCCGTTACCTCGCCCAATCTGGTAACACCTTCTTCGGGAGAGGCAAAGGAATATTATTGCTGTATGGAGAAAAAGATGCCTCAATGGGTAGCTGCTGATCGCTCTAGAAGGGGGCTCTGAAAGTTGCTTCAACTTTCTTGCAACTATGCCCTTAAAAAAAAAAGAGAAATAAAAGAGGGCCGTTAGAGATGAAAACCGTGATTGGCTTTCTAAGCAAAAGTTAGGCCGAAGGGCAGGGTGAAAACCAGGAAACAGGCATTGTGTCCTACAAAAAAATAAAATGAATAAAAACCACTGGAGTGGGTTGGGTCCATTCCAGGAAAAATTTAGGCAAAGGGTTATGTGAAAATCCCCAAAGGGACGCATTTCTCGCAAAGAAAAGCTAGTGTAAAAATCCACAAGGGATGCACTACCTTTAATTAATGACTTCCTATGCCTGGAACGATAAGGCGGCGTCACTTAGGATGACCTCACTTCAGGTAGATAGCGGATGATGCAGAGCACGAGCTAGAATCATGGGGGCAAAGATGCTGTACCACTCATAACAAAAGGGTTCACGCTCATTGACCCGGGGGGCCAAAGATGCACACCTGACAGTTCTCTCTGAAAAGGTTATGGGTCAGAGTCCCTAAGCCAACATGACACTTCTAAATCTGTGGGGGCATGATTGAGCAGCCAGGCTGTATCCTCAATGGACCCTTTAACCACCCAGGACGTGGTCTATCCATTTTTGCATGCATTTCATGTCATATAATTCTTTAGTAAACATCTGTATATGGCCTTTTACACAAGCATGCACAATCTCTTGTCCATATTTCGGTTCACATAGTTTTATAGGAAAAGTCCAAATGAAGACCATACGCATGAAAGCAGGTCAAGGACAACTTTAACTCAACCGTGGTTCCACACGTCGACAAGCTGACGTTCATCAATCATGCAACTCAACCGTGGTTTCACACATCGACAAGCTGACGTTTATCAATCAGGCACCCAACCGTGGTTTCACACGTCAACAGGCTGACATTTATCAATCACACTACTCAAGCGTGGTTTCACACGTCGACAAGCTAACGTTTATTAATCATACAACCAACCGTGGTTTCACACGTCGATAAGCTAACGTTCATCAATCACGCTACTCAACTGTGATTTCACGTGTCGACAAGCTGACGTTTATCAATCACGCAACCAACTGTGGTTTCACACATTGACAGGCTAACATTTATCAATTACGTAACTCCATCATGGTTTCACACGTCAACAAGCTGACGTTCATCAATCACGCATCTCAGCTGTGGTTTCATCGACAAGCTGACGTTCATCGATCACGCACCTCAATCGTGGTTTCACACGCCAACAAGCTGACGTTCATCAATCACTCTACTCAATCGTGGTTTCACACATCGACAAGCTGACGTTTATCAATCACGCAACTCAACCATGATTTCACATGTCGACAAGCTGACGTTTATCAATCACATAACTCCATCGTGGTTTCACATATCGACAAGCTGACGTTCATCAATCATGCATCTCAACCGTGGTTTCACACGTTGACAAGCTGACGTTCATCAATCACGTACCTCAATCATGGTTTTACACGTCGACAAGCTGATGTTCATCAATCAGGCATCTCAATCGTGGTTTCACATGTTGACAAGCTGACATTTATCAGTCACGCAACTCAACCGTGGTTTTACATGTCGACAAGCTGACGTTTATCAATAACGTAACTCCATCGTGGTTTCACACTAACAAGCTGATGTTCATCAATCATGTATCTTAACTGTGGTTTCACACGTCGACAAGCTGACGTTCATTAATCACGCACCTCAATCATCATTTCATATGTCGACAAGCTGACGTTCATCAATCACGCATCTCAATCATGGTTTCACATGTCGACAAGCTAACATTTATCAATCACGCAACCCAACTGTAGACACCGGGTCCCGAGGCAGTCCAAGATCAGGATTACCCGATGATGAAATAGAAGACCGATTTTCGGCAAGAAAAGTGTGAATCGATCGTTCCCTTGTCAAAGGTGTGTTTTTCGAAAAATAATTAAAAAATATATATTTTTGGGGAAATTAAAATTAAGATGGAGTAAAAAAAAATAAATATATTAATTTTGTTTCAAAATTTAAAATTTAAAATTTAAAATAAAAAAAAAGTCGTCGCGAAGGCCGCCTGCGGCAGCTCGGGGCTGCCCCAGCGCGCAGGGGCGCCTGCGCAGCAGGCCGCCCAGAGCGCAGGGGCGCCTGCGCGCAAGGCAGGCGCCTCGCGCGCAGGCCCCCTGTGCGCGAGGCGAGGGGCCTCGCGCGCAGGCCCCCTGCGCGCGCCCCCCCTGCGCGCGAGGCAGGGGGCGCCGCGCGCCACCCCTGCGCGCGAGGCAGGGGCCTCGCGCGCACCCCCCTGCGCGCGAGGCGGGGGGCGCCGCGCCCCCCCCCCTGCGCGCGAGGCAGGGGCCTCGCGCGCACCCCCCTACGCGTGAGGCGGCGCCCCCCCTGCGCGCGAGGCAGGGGCCTCGCGCGCACCCCCCTGCGCGTGAGGAAGGGGGCACCGCGCGCCCCCCCTGCGCGCGAGGCAGCTGCCTGCCGCGCGCGGTGCGGGGGCACCACGCGCGCAGCAGGCTGCTGCCGCGCGCCCTTGCCCTCTCCGCGCGACCTGGTCTTCGCCTGTCCGTTTTTTTCACTGTTTTCAGTCTGAATTTTTTTTCAGTCTGACTTTTTCATTGTTTCACCATTTTGTGATATTTTGGATTAACTAAAAATGAAAGGATTTTTGTCTTTTGCCATTTTTGGCCAAGACAAGATTAAATGAGAATTTGGTACTCATTTTTTGAAAAGGGAGGACGACAATTATTTTGAGAGGGGCCTTTTTTCTTTGAATTTTCTTTTCTCTCCAGGGGCCATTTTTTTGCTTTAGCTACTATTTTTTCTCTTTTCTTAAGTTTTAAATCTTGACTTGCTCTTCAAAAAAAAAAGAGATAATCCATCTTATTGAGTGATTTGGGTTGGGAAAATTAATTTCCTCTTACTCAAATCATCCATCAAAAAAATATTTTCATCAAAGTATTTTCTTGATTTTATTTCAAAACATTAGATTCTACATTTTCTTCAAATATTCATCAGTACAAATCCGACAAGGAAAATCGATCGGGACACCGTTTCCCCAATCTAAAAATTCTGAGGGTAAACATTCTTGGACTTGTTCTCATTTATTTATTTCATTTTTTATTTGTTCACATTTTTCTTTATTTTATATAATTTCTATTCTATTATCATTTTTATTCTATTTAGTAAACATATTTTATATGTCGTATTAATTTGTTAAATTTATTATTATTTCATCATTATCATTATTTGTTAAATCCTATTTTATGTAAATGCATGTTCCACTGTCACTATATTCTTTCATTTTTGCATTGCATTTTATATATTTTGGGCCAATCTATAGTACTTTCTTTGTCTTCTTGCTTTGCTTTCACGGATTTACATATTGTTTCTTTTGCATGGTTTCATTTCAATTGGTTGGGCACTGTTTCTTCACTTCATTTATTTTACTTTTATTTTAGTTTTCTTCATTCATAGATATTTTATTCTCTTTTGTTTTATTCTTTTATTTTATTGTATTAATTTATTGTTTTTATTTAGTTTAACCATTATCACTATTTAAAGTTAATTTGTTTCCTATTATTATTATTATTATTATTATTATTATTATTATTATTATTATTATTATTATCAATTAATTAATTAATTGGTTAGCATTATTATCATTATTATTATTATTTAACATTTCGTATTATTTTTATTATTATTGTTGTTGCCATTATTTATCTCATTTATTGTTGTATTGTTATCCCTGTTAATAATTTGATTTATTTTATCACATTGCTATCATTGTCGTTATAATTATATTTTTCATTTGCTTGATTAATTCACTTTGAATATTTACTACTATTTTGATGTTAATTTTTGTATGAGTCTTAATTTGAGTCGGGCCTTGTGAGCGCCCCGCGACTCCCCGGATGGGTCGCGACGCGTGGACGGACACTCCATTTTGGTGAGATCTTTTCAATTCCCCTTTGATGTGTTATGTGTTTTTTTGTAAATAATTATTTTACTTGTGTACGCGTGCGATAAAAAATCACAAAAATATTTTTACAATTAAATTGGAACTTTTACTAATAAAATTGGGACCAATGTCCCTTATTTTAGCCCAACCATAAAAACATCACAACTAAAACAAAGAGTCAATTTTCAATTAAATGGGATCACTCATCCCGGTTTTCATTCAAACAATCAAAACGACTCTTCGAACCCTCTTTAAGTTAACACGAAGGAACCAATGTTCCTAAATTTCGAACAAGTGCGAAGGAACCAATGTTCCTAAAATAATATCCCGATTTATGCATGTCTTTTTATTTCGATCTTGTGTGAGTGTTTTAAATTCAAGTTCTTTTCTATTCGGGCCCTTGTAATTAATTTTTGGGCAACTTTATTTATCTTTTGGGGATTGTATTCCGTCCCACTTACATCTTTAATCTCCTTTTATTGGGGTTGTATTCTGCCCCTGTTTCTATTGTAATTGCGTGCTTGCGTGTTTACCGCTTTCATTTATCGCTTTCCCTATCTATTGCTTTATCGCTTTTATTTACTTCCTTTATGTGCTTGAAATGCGCTTTTACTTTGAATGCATCGCTCGTGTGAGATGAGAGATATAATTTTAAGAAGTTAGAAACCCATTTATAATTAACCAAAGCATAAATAAGAGGGAAGTTCCGGACACCATATCTCTGGTTTAGACCAATAGAGGTGAGAAACCTTTTCCCAATTTCTTGCAAATTGGGTGGCGACTCCAAAAACCTCAAAGGTGCCTTTAGGCGTCAATAGGCTAGGTTGTTCTCCTCAATGTTCTATTGGGAGGAACACACCGATGATGTCTCATGGCGCCCATGATCAAAAGACGCGAACCTTCATACCTCGAATCCTAAAGCGGATTCAAAGCGAGGGCCCTTGCTGGGTTGTTTCGGGTCAGGCGCGCGTCACACCAACCGTGATTTCACATGTCGACAAGCTGACGTTTATCAATCGCATAACTCAACCATGGTTTCACATGTTGACAAGCTGACGTTTATCAATCACGCAACTCAACTATGGTTTCACATGTCGATAAGCTGACGTTTATCAATCATGCAACTCAACCATGGTTTCACATGTCGATAAGCTGACGTTTATCAATCACGTACCCAACTGTGGTTTCACACGTCTACAAGCTGACATTCATCAATCACGCAACTTGACTGCGGTTAAGCTAATCACACTGCAATCATAGGCGACAACGTAGCAGGAAGGTCATCATCTCAGGTACATGCTTCTTTCCTTTTTTTGAATTTTGGGTCACCTAGGCACTTACGTGGTAATTTTTCCAAAATTGGGGGCAACTGTAGACACTGGGTCTCGAGAAGATACAAGATCAGGATTATCCAATGATGAGAAAAAAGATCGTTTTATCAGTAAAAAAGTGAGGATCGATCGTTTCCTTATCAACATTATTTTTTTTTTTAGAAAATAAATAAAAAAATATATATATTTTGAAAATTAAGAATAAAAAAATGAAGGTTGGAAATGATATTTTTTGTCAAAAAATTTGGATTAAAAAAAAAATTTAGCAAATTGCGGCAGCGGGGGCTCGTACCCCGAAGGAGCGGAGCAGGCGAGGTGCGCCCGTACCTCAGTTCATGAGGCATGCCTAACGCTTGTCAACCCCCAGTTTCCGCAAAAAATCGGCCTTTTTGGGGTTTTTAACCCATTTTTTTAGTGTTTTCTGATTTTTAAACTATTTTCCTAATTAAATTAGGGTTTTTATTGATAATGAGTATAAATAAAATATTTTGTAGAGAGAAAGGGGATTTTTTTGGGGGAGAACTTGGAGAGGGTTTTCTTGAGAGAAAAATCCCATTTTTGAGAGGAAAAATTTCTTTTCTCCATCCTTCTTGATTTTTCTTAGATCTAGAAAATATTTGGTGAGATTGTATTAACTTGATGAAGGAAAATCAATTTCCTTAACTCGGTTTTTCTCATCAAAACATCAAAAATCCAATTTTTTGAGTTTTTCTGTTCTTGATATTTTAATAAAAAAACTTTAAGAATTTTTCTTGAATCTTTCTGAATTTATTTTTGAATTTTGATAAGAGAAACTAGATTGAGATATCTTGCTTCCAAATCATCAAATCTGAGGGTAAAGATTCTTGGATATTTTTTTTGCTATCTCCTTTTTATTTTATTTACTTTATTTTTTTTTTGCATTGATAAATATATAAATATTGACTTGATGAATGTATATGATTTTTGATGTGAAAAATCAGATTTATTGATTTTCTGTTTTAGTATGATTTTTATGATGATTTTCTTGGTTTTTATGCTTAAATATTGTTGTTTTCTATTACATGTTAATTTACCTTCCTCTTGTTTATTTATTTAATTTCGTTGGTTTATTATTATTATTATTATTATTATTGTTATTATTATTATTATTATTATTACTACTAATGTTGATATTATTATTATTATTATCATCATTATTGCTATTATTATTATTATTATTATTATTATTATTATTATTATTATTATTATTATTATTATTATTATTATTATTATTATTATTATTATTATTATTATTATTACTATCAATGTTGTTATTATTGTTATTATTGTTATTAATGTTATTATTGTTATTATTATTGTTGTTGTTATTGTTGTTATTGTTATTATTATTATTATTATTATTGTTGTTGTTGTTATGTTTGCATGACTAGTTTGTAATTTCCTTTGCATGTGAGTCATTTGCGTGTTAAATAAATATGCTTATTTTAACCCATTTTACTTTCTAATTGTGTGCTAATATTATTTTATCCCTTATTTTCATGTTTATTTGGTTGATTTTAGAATTGTTACTAATTTTTCTACTTTTATTTTTGTTATGTGGGTAAAATGTGATGTTTGTTTGTTTGAGCATCGTCGTAACCAATTGGGGGGGTCACGGTGCATAGGAGACCATATCGTTTGGGTGAGACCTTACCAACCCTTTATTTGTGTGATTGTATTAATAAATAAAATAATTTTACTTGATACGCGTGTAAGATAAAAAATCACAAAAATATTTTTATGACTAAATTAGGATTTTATTAATAAATTAGGACCAATATCCTTGATTTTAGCCAATGAATGTAAAAATACCACGAATTAAAATGAAAAGTTAAATTTTCTCAAAATGTGAGCAATACATCCCACTTTTTAAGCCAATAGCCAAAACAACTCTTCGATCCCTTTTTAAGTGAGCATGAAGGAACCGATGTTCCTAAACCGAATAAATATCCCGATTTATGCATGTAATCCCTCTTCACTGATTTTGCTTGATTGTTTAATTTTATGTTTATATATATCTTGCGGGCCCTTGTAATTAATTATTTTGGGCACAATTTTATTTAGTTTTCTTTCATTTGGGGATTGTATTCTGTCCCAATTTCCATTTTAGTATTGTTTAGCTTTTCTTTTCATTTGGAGAATTGTATTTGTCCCAATTTCTCCTTTGTAAATGGCATGAGTTTGTGTGTTTACCGATTTATTTACTGCTTCATTTATAGTTTTCATTTACCACTTTCTCGATACTTAAAGTGCGCCTTTAATAAACTGCATCAGCCGTTTGAGACGAGAGATGAAATTTTCTAATTTAAAAACTCATTTATAATTAATCAAGGTATAAATAAGAGTGGAGTTTCGAAGAACTCTCTAGTTTAGACCATAGAGGTTAGATGACCTTTCCCAATTTCTTGTAAATTGGGTGGTGACTCCAAATATCTCAAAGGTGCCTAAAGGTTTAATGAGACTAAATGAACTTCTCCAATGTTTTATTGGGTTGGGATTCCAAAATGTCTCATGTTACCCAAGATCAAATGACGCGAACTAATCCCTCGAGTCCTAAAAGCAGGCCATAAGAGGGCCTTTCTGGGTCGGCATGCGTCACAGATACCTGCTTGAGAATGGATTTATCCAGGAGATTTTATATCCGAATTGGCTGTCCAATGTTGTTTTAGTGAAGAAGGCAAATGGAAAGTGGAGAATTTGCATAGATTTCACTGATCTGAATAAGGCTTGCCCCAAAGACAGCTACCCATTGCCGAACATCGACCTCCTAGTTCATTCAATAGCGGGGTTTGAAGAATATGCTTTCCTGGATGCTTCGTTTGGTTACCACCAGATTCCAATGAACCCAGAAGATGAGGAGAAAACAGCATTCATTACTCATCAAGCTACTTACTGCTATCGAATTATGCCATTTGGGTTGAAAAATGCAGGGGCTATATATCAAAGGTTAATGAACAAGCTATTTGCAAATCAGCTCGGGAGGAATACGGAGGTGTATGTGGATGACATGATAATCAAGAGCAAGGCATTCGGTGATCTGCCTATCGAACTCACAGAAACTTTCTCGACTCTCAGGAAGTTCGGTTTGAAGCTCAATCCAGAAAAGTGTGCTTTTGGAGTACAATCCGGGAAGTTCTTAGGTTTCATGATTTTGAAGAGGGGTATAGAAGCTAATCCGGCCAAGATCCAAGCCATTCTGGAGATGGAACTCCCAAAGTCCAGTAGAGAAGTGCAGAAACTTAATGGCAAGGTAACAGCCTTGGGTAGGTTTATCTCTTGTTCGGCTAAACGTTGTCTTCTATTTTACAGGGTACTCAAAAACCTGAAGAAGTTTGAATGGACCCCAGAATGCCAGTAAGCTTTCAAGGAGCTCAAGCAATTTCTTAGCACACCGCCATTCCTAAGTAGGCCTCAGTTGGGCAAAGTTTTGTATCTGTATCTCGCAATATCTTCCGAGGCTGTTGGTTCAATTTTGATCAGAGAGGAAGGTAGTCAGTAGTTCCCGATCTATTATACGAGCAAGGTGCTGAGAGGTGTCGAACTCAAGTATCCCATTCTGGAGCAATTAGCCTTGTTACTGGTTACATCATCCATCAAACTTCGGCCCTATTTTCAAACACATACCGTGGTAGTCCAAACAAATTCTAATCTTAGAAAAGTGCTCAAGAGGCTAGAAGCATCCGGGAGGCTCACAGAATGGGCAGTTCATCTCGGAGAATTAGATGTTCAGTATAAAGCCCGACAGTCAATGAAGGCTCAAGTTTTGGCTAATTTTGTGGCCGAATTGCATGCTTCACCTCCTAAGCCAGGAACCCGCTCTTAGAAGTTATTTGTAGATAGAGCCTGCTCATCTGAAGGAGCTGGTGTTGGTGTAGTCCTTATTGAACCAGAAAGGATAAACATTAGAGGAATGGTTCATATAGCATTGTTGGCCTCCAACAATGCAGCACAATATGAGGCTCTCTGTTTTGGATTGCAACTCGCTATTGAGGTAAAGCCTGATTCATTGGCCATTTTTTTGACTCGCAGTTGGTCGTAAGCTAGTTGCTTAGTAAATTTGAGGCTAAGGAGAACACGATGGTTCGATACAAGGAGCTCATTGCCCTATTACTGTTCAGTTGGAGAAAATGGGATGTGCATGGTCGATTGAGCAGACACGTCGAGCAAAAAATTAGGGAGCAGATGCCTTAGCCAAACAAGCCTCTTGTCAGGATAGAATATCCTCGACAGACATAGTATGGTCGATCATAATGGCACCAACGTATGAAACATACAAAGTTAAGTTGAATGAGCCAATGGATGGTTGGCGTCTACCGATATATCAATATCTTAGTTCAGGAGTTCTCCCAGATGATCAGGTTGAGGCTCAAAAAATAGTTCGACGGTCAAGCCGGTATGCTATCTTAGATGATAAGTTGTATAGGCGATCATTCTCGCATCCCTGGACTTTATGTCTGAGCATCGAAGAGGGTGATTATGTACTCCGAGAGATTCATGAAGGCATTTGTGGTGCGCATGTAGGCGTATAAGCAATAGCTCGGAAAGCTTTATTGCAGAGGTACTATTAGCCCATGAGGGAGAAAGATGCTAAAGAGCTCGTCCAAAAGTGTGATAAATGCCAACGGTTTGGCAACATGTTGCACCCAAAATCTGCCCCGCAAGTGCCCATTCACAGTCCATGGCCATTTGCTCAGTGGGGAATTGATATCCTCAGCCTTTTTCATTGGTCACCGGACAGAGGAAGTTTCTGGTAGTGGAGGTTGATCATTTTACGAAATGGGTGGAGGCAGAGCCCTTGGCTACAATTACTCCAGCAAACATCATAAAGTTTGTGCAGAAGGCTATAATCATAAGGTTCGAAATCCCGCACACAATCATTTCTGATAATGGCAAGCAGTTCGATTGCTCTTCCTTTAAGAGTTATTATGCGGATCTAAACATCCAACTGTGTTTCACCTCGGTATACCACCCGCAATCAAACGGTATAACTGAGGTAACAAGCCGGACTATTTTGGCTGGGCTTAAGAAGAGGCTGGATGATGGGTCCCTAGGTTGACGAGCTCAATAATATTCTCTGGGCGTACCGAACTTCCCCAAGAACAGCGATGGGCCTTACTCTTTTTTCATTGATATATGGGACAGAAGCTGTTATCCCATGTGAGATCGGCATGCCAAGTGTTTGAACTTTATTGTATGATGCTGATCAAAATGGGGGAAATCTCTTATATCACCTGGATCGGTTGGAGGAAATCAGAGAGTTCGCTTAGTTACAATCGATAATATATAAGCAGCGAATATCATCGTATCATGATCGAAGCCTTAAATCCCGGTCCTTTCGAGTTGGATAGCTCGTTCTTAAAAAAGTTATTGCAGCTCATACGGCCTCTGAGATCAAAAAGCTAAGCCCGAATTGGGAAGGTCCTTATATGGTGCATGAAGTCAAAGGTGGCGCTTACAGATTGAAGGACCTTTCGGGGAAGTTACTCCCTCATTCTTGGAATATTTCTAATCTGAAGTTATATTTTCAATAGTAAGCTCAGATCGGCAAGTTTGACACGAGCCCTTTATTTTATTTAAGCTCATCTCAGCTGTGACGCGCGCCGAAACCAGCAAGACCCTCTTTGAACCCACTTTTAGGATTCGAGTGATTGTTTTGTGTCTTTTTGATCTTGGGTATCATGAGTCATCTTGGATGCCTCCTTTCCAATAGAACATTGGAAAGGAGGATCTAGACTCATAACGCCTTTAGGCACCTTTGAGATATTTTGGAGTCGCCACCCAGTTTACAAGAAACTGGGAAAGGTCTCTAACCTCTATTGGTCTAAACCAGAGATGGTGTCCGGAACTTCACTCTTATTAATGACTTAAGTTTATAAGTGAGTTTTTAAGGAATCAAAATTCTATCTCTCATCTCACGCGATAATGCAATAAATTAAAAGCGCATTCATTCACATAGGAAAGCGATAAATAAAGCAGTAAATAAATAAATAAATAAAAATAAATTGAATAACAAATGGGACAGAATAATCCTCCAATAAATAAAAATGGGACAGAACAATCCCCAATAAATAAATAAATAAAGGATACAAATAAATAAAACTTGCTCAAAATAAACAAGTAAATATAAAATATTCAAAATGCAACATACATAAATTGGGTCATGAATTTTAGGAACATTGGTGTAGACACCGGGTCCCGAGTCGGGTTTAATGTTAAAAAAAAAGACCATTTTTTTTTAACATTAAACCCAACTCGGGACCCGGTGTCTACAATTGGTTCCTTTTTATTTATTAGAAAATTGGAGAATTATTTTTAGGATATTGATTGGAAAAACCGGGATGAGTGATCCCATTTTATGAAAACCAATTCTCCATTTTGATAGTAAGGTTTTATTGGTTAAAATAGGACATTAGTCCATTTTATTAAGAAAATTCGAAGTTATTAATTATTATAAAAAAACATGATTTTCTATAATGCGGATGAATCAAAAATACATTTTTACATACAACATAAAAATGATACACTAAATAAAGTACAGTAATTAAGAAATGCAAACCACATTACAAGAGCCTTTAATTCCCGCTCCTCCGGCCCGCTCGGGAATATCACTCAAGGTAAAAAAATGAGGGCCATAAAAAGAATAATGAAATAAAATTGTTAGTCAATCAAGTAATATAAACAAACAATTAATTAAATAAATTAAGCCATTTAAATAATCAAATACACAATCAACCAGAAAATATGGCAATCAATTAAGCTAATTAAATATAAACAATCAATTAAATACAAATGATTAATTAAATTAATTAAATGTAAACAGTCGATTAAATCAATTTAATATAAATAATCTATTAAATTGATTAAATATAAACAATAATAATAATAATTAATTAAGCAATTAATTAAAAAAATAATATAAACAACCAATAAAAAAATTAAACAAATTAAACAATCAGTTAAACATTTCATTAAAGAAATTAAAGAAATTGATCCATTAATTAAATTAATTAAATATGAACAATCAAATAATAATAATAATAATAATAATAATAATAATAATATAAAACAATAAACGTAAAATAATGGAATAGGATTTGTAATAAATAAAGAAGAGTGAAGTGAAGTGAACAATTTACAATGCAAAAGTGAAATGTGAAAACGTTAATGGCCAAAGTGAGAGGAAAGGAAAATGTGCAGTGAAAAAACAAAAGAAATAAAAAGGGGGAAAGGGGAATGGACATTCACGACTCGTGAATGCCATTCACGAGTCGTGAATGGCTTCACGACTAGTGAATGCCAATCACGAATCGTGAAGGCCATTCACGACTAGTGATTGTCATTCACGAGTCGTGAAAGACATTCACGGCTCGTGCAATCCGAATGGGAAGTAGAGGTTTTCTAACATGTCCGATCGGAAGAAGGGATTCAATGGCTCAATCCGATCGGGAAACACAAAATCTGATCGGAGGTACACGATTCAAGCAAGAATAAAGGCAAAATCCGATCGGAGATCAAAAACAAAGCAAAACAAAACTTATGGCTCAGAAACACAGAAAAACAGGGATAAACAGAGGAAGAAGAACAAGCCATCATATACAACCTCATGCGATCAAAACATGTATTATAAAGCAATATACACATTCATTTAATCATAACAACAATATACATGCGATGAACAGATTAAATAAATCAAACAAAAAATATATACAATATGTACAAAGCACAAAGATAACAGATAAAAAACAAATGAGAAAGAGAAAGAAAATAAGAAGAAATAAAAAAAAAAAAAAAGAAGAAGCAGAGATCCCAGTATTTACCCTCAGAATTTGACGTTAGATGTGCAAATGATGAAATGCTAGCTTCCTGGATTCAAGAACAAATTTTCAACACTTTTTGGAAAATCAAAATCCTTCTTGCTCTCAAAACCTTCTCTCTCTTTTCTCTGCTCTCTATCTCTTTTTTCTCTGTTTTCTTTCGTTCTCTCTCCCTTTTCCTCTTTCAATAATGCTCTCCCCTTGTTCAGTTTCAACCCTTTCTTTTTAATCTCCCAGACCAGATTAGATGGTTTCCCACCAAACCAGCCATAAACCCATACTTTCTCACGAAAACTCTGAAGAAAGAAGAAAAGGAGCCGTTGGGGGCGTGAGGGAGGGGCAGATGAGCTTCTCCACTTAACGTGAGGTTAGTGAGGCCCCCATCTCACATTAGTGAGATGGGTCTCACTGCCCAGGCCCAAAAATATTTTTTAAATATTTTTTATTATTTTTTTTAGAAAGAAAGAAAAATGAAAAATATATTTTTTTCCAAGAAAGCCATACTTTTATTTGCTTCTAGCCCACGAACAGGCAACATTTTCATCATTGGGTAACTTTGGTCTAGGCTGCCTCAGGACCCAGTGTCTATAGTTGCCCCCAATTTTTGGAAACATAGTGCCTGGGTGCCTATGTGAGCCAAAACTCAAAGAAAAAAAGAAGACACGTACCTGAGGCCGCTGTCTTCTTGAGCTGGGTGATGCTGTTGTTGTGGTGGTTATCGCCATGTTGTCGGTGTGTTATGCTTTATTGATGCGGTAGTGCTGTGATCGTGCAAACCCTTCATGGAGCGGTAGTACCGTCATCGTGCAAACCTTTCTGGAGTGGTAGTATCGTGGTCGTGCAAACCTTTCGTGGAATGGTAGTGCCGCCATCGTGCAAACTCTTCTGAGATTCGAAGCAGTAGTATCGTGGTCGTGCAAACCTTCTGTAGAATGGTAGTGCCGCCATCATGCAAAATCTTCTGAAGTTCGAAGCAGTAGGACCGTGATCGTACAAACTTTCCGTAAAATGGTAGTGCCGCCATCGTGCAAACTCTTCTGAAGTTCGAAGCAGTAGTACCGTGATCGTGCAAACCTTCCGTAGAATGTAGTGCCGCCATCGTGCAAACTCTTCTGAAGTTCGAAGCAGTAGTACCGTGATCGTGCAAACCTTCCGTAGAATGGTAGTGCCACCATCGTGCAAACTCTTCTAAAGTTCAAAGCAGTAGTACCGTGATCGTGCAAACCTTTCGTAGAATGGTAGTGCCACCATCGTGCGAACTCTTCTAAAGTTCAAAGCAGTAGTACCGTGATCATGCAAACCTTTCGAAGAATGGTAGTGCCGCCATCGTGCAAACTCTTCTGAAATTTGAAGCAGTAGTACCGTGGTCGTGCAAACCTTCCGTAGAATGGTAGTGTCGCCATTGTGCAAACTCTTCTGAAATTCGAAGCAGTAGTACCGTGATCGTGCAAACCTTCCTTAGAATGGTAGTGCCGCCATCGTGCAAACTCTTCTGAAGTTCGAAGCAGTAGTACCGTGGTCGTGCAAACTTTTCGTAGAATGGTAGTGCCACCATCGTGCAAACTCTTCTGAAGTTCGAAGCAGTAGTACCGCGGTCGTGCAAACTTTTCGTAGAATGGTAGTGCCGCCATCGTGCAAACTCTTCTGAAGTTTGAAGCAGTAGTACCGTGGTTGTGCAAACTTTCCGTAAAATGGTAGTGCCGCCATCGTGCAAACTCTTATGAGGTGGTGCTGTCTATGAGCCCTTTGGTTGATTGCCCCCTGAGAGGTCTTTGGTTGATTGTTTGGATTGATGTCGTTACTCGGCTTTTGTCGGTGTCCGCATCGGATCTTTCTTACTGCAAAACGAAAAAACCGAATATGCAGGAAAAATTGGTGAGCATGCAAGTGAAATGCATGAGTTATGCAGAAATGCAGGATAAGAATTCCTCTGAGTGGATTTGGATACAACAGCCGGTTTGGTCACAATTTGCAGCAGGATCGGTGCCCTCTGGAATTGCTTTTGAATTTCGTGCTTTTGGGGATTACGAGGTTCTCCTCTGATACCTATAGTCATTCTTTTAAGGCAGTGCGTTCCTTGTGGATTTTCACACTAGCTTTTCTTAGCAGGAAATGCGTCCTTTCCGATTTTCACATAACCCTGTGCCTTATTTTTTGCCTGGAATGGACCCAATCCAATCCAGTGGCTCTTATTCATTTTATTTTTTATAGGATAGACTGCCTGTTCCCAGGTTTTCACCCTGCCCTTTGAACTAACTTTTGCTTAGAATGCCAGTCACGGTTTTCATCTCTAACGGCCATTTTTTTATTTTTTTTATTTTTTTATTATTTTTTTAGGATAAGTTAACTGAAGTGCACGAGTGGATAGAGCACTGGAGGAAAAATAGTACCAATGCGCTGGTTTTTTGCCGGACCCATGCATCTTTGAGTATGCAAGATGAACTGCTCTGGTCACATCAATACATCATTGCATAAATGCATATATTTCAACTTGATTTCATAACACATGATCACTATTGCGTTAACTCGAAAAATATGAGACCTCATCTAATCTCGAAATAGATCCTGAAAGCATCAAACTCCTGTTATCAATCAGCCCTCTCGGGTTTTCATGATTGAATATTTTCTCTCCTTTTCATTATTATTTTTTTATCATTATTTTTCTTTTTTTCTTTTTTTTTTAGCCTTTGCCATGAACCCTCATTCATTCTGTCGGTGTTGATTGAATTTGCCTTTGTCTTCGCTAACAGGGGAGGCTGCTCCTTCTGAGAGTGGTTCTTTTTAGTATCAAAGTCTTGTTCTCAACCCTTGTGTAAACTAGCCAAGATGATGGATTTCTTATTAGGGACTTGAATGTGAAACCCCACACCTTACTTTTGTCGACTTTGGTGGTTCAATTTCTGAAGTGACTTTCAGTGGTTGAGGTTGGGTTACAGGTTAGATTTAGATGGCTTGGAGGCAAAATTGTGATTGATTTGATTTTGATTTTTTTTTCTTCTTCTTTTCTTTTTCTTTTTCTCTCTTTTTTCTTTTTCTTCTTCTTTTTTTTTTGTTTTTTTTTTGTTGAAAGGGTAAAGAATTGTCCTTTTAAGTTTGGCTATAAGGGTTCCGGATGGTTAATTGGTTTTGGGGTACACATTTCAGATGGTTAGGAGAAAAAGGGATCATAATGTTGAGTTAGATGTTTCTTGCGAAAGTCCCAAGTTTTATTTGTCCAACTTCTGATATAGCTCTCAGAATTTGATCTTATTTGGCAGCACCATATGCAACCCAGATGTTGTGGATGTAAAGGAATGGCTTTCAAAATTCTGCTTGTTGTCATGTTGGCACATGTGAAAGCAACGTTGTCTCAACAATGTCCTTGTCAATTTTTAGCAATCATACTTGGTCCAGGAAAAAGCTCCTTTCTTTCTCTTTTTTTATCTCTCAAAATTATCCTTTCTTCAGGAGTTATATTAGATGCTATCAAGATTTTGTTTGGATTCCCCAAAGTTTCGAGATTAGATGAAGTCATATTAATTGGGTTAATGTCAAAATGAATGAATGTATCGTGATCATAAGAAATGAAATAAATAGAAACACCATACAAATAAGCAAAAATTATTCATCATATTAAAATAACCAAGACTATTATAAGGAGTTCTTGAAATAAATAGCATCTACAAAAAACACAATATCTCCATGTAGCTCTTGCGAAATGTTCCACTCAGGTGGACCAGACCCGATCACATATCTGGTGGAGGGATGGCATTATAACCTGTCTTCTTCTTCTCTCTCTTCTTTCATCACAAAATCCTCATCGGGGTTTGGGACCCTTGCCCCTCTCGGCTCAGCGGGCACAGCAGCTTTAGGCTCATCGGCAGGTTGGTGAGCAGCAATACCTATAATTGGGGCCTTTTCACCACAGGCGGTTCAACATGCCCCCGAGGAGGGATTACTGGTGGTTGTGGAGCAACTGGTGACTATGCGGCAGGAGGAGAAGCGATCCTTTAGGCCATAGCGCCCATCATTTCTAACATCCTCCCCTCGAAATCCTCTAGTCTCCTCGTAAGGTTTTGAGTGGTTAGAGCTCCGGTCTCTTCTGCCATCAAAGATGATTCGCCGATCGTTGAGAGTGGCTTTGAATCCCAAACGGGCACTAATTCTAGCAATCCAAAGGGCGAGTCTGTCTTCACTAGTTGACCGTCAGAACCTCTAATCCACTTGGATGAATCTATAATGGCTGAAAAGCTCATATTGTTAGAATGATGCATGATTGCAATGCATGGTCATGCTTTGAAAATGGTCCTCGATGAGTGAAAGATTATGATGATATAATGTGATGCATGGAAGAAATTATATGCAAGATGAAATGTATATGTGAAAAAGGATATACACACACAAAATGAAATGTATGTTCTTTTTATTTTATTTTATTTTTTTTTTATTTTTATTTTTTTATCAATATGCATGAATGACACGTGATACACGAGCATGCTATGCAGCATTCACAACCACATACAAGCAAATAGATCCTTCCAACCTTATTTCTCTCACACATGGGGTCATGCGGTCTCTTTCCTAGGTGGCCTTTATCCAAGGGTTAACAGGGAACCCATTGGACACGTATAGTGCACGGCGAATAATCGGCAGTATAACAACTCTTGCCTAATGTACATACGCATAGGCGTTTAGCCATTATGTATTTAAACAATTCAACTAAATTAAGATGGGCCCACCGGGGCATGAAAGCCTTTGATGAAAACCATTTTATTTAATATATGATGGCCCAAATAGCAAGCACGGTATTATGGTACATTTCACCTAGTAGAAGTGTCTATTTGCATTACATGGGCTTTGGTCAAAGGTGATGATAATTTAGGTCTACACAAGTATGGTCCCTGCCAACGGGTCTAGCTCATCACGAGCATAGCGACCGATCGGATCTCCATTTTATATACCATAAATTATACAAGACTTGGGCTGGTGATTATCCCGAGCACTACCCTACAATGAGTAAAAGTAGGGTTGTGTTTTAGGAATGCACCGAGGTAAATAGGGGGACCAACTATCATAATTCTAAGGCTCTAATGGATGCCATTCAATTTCGATTAGAAATGAAATTTTTGATTTTTAATAACTCAATTATAATTTAACTTAAGTCACTTTCGAAACGAAGTGTCAATCACCGTCCCCAGTGGAGTCGCCACTGTGACGCGCGCCGGAGCCAGCAAGGCCCTCTTTGAACCCGCTTTTAGGATTCGAGAGATTGGTTTGCGTCTTTTTGATCTTGGGCATCATGAATCATCTTGGCTGCCTCCTTTCTAATAGAACATTGGAAAGGAGGATCTAGACCCATAACGCCTTTAGGCACCTTTAAGGTATTTTAGAGTCGCCACCCAATTTACAAGAAACTGGGAAAGGTCTCTAACCTTTGTTGGTCTAAACCAAAAATGGTGTCCGGAACTTCACTCTTATAAATAACTTAAGTTTATAAGTGAGTTTTTAAGGAATCAAAATTCCATCTCTCATCTCACGCAATAATGCAATAAATTAAAAGCGCATTCATTCACATAGGAAAGCAATAAATAAAGCAGTAAATAAATAAATAAAAAAAAATGAATTAAATAACAAATGGGACAGAACAATCCCCCAATAAATAAAAATGGGACAGAACAATCCCCAATAAATAAATAAAGGACATAAATAAATAAAACTTGCTCAAAATAAACAAGCAAATATTAAATAATCAAAATGCAACATACATAAATCGGGTCATGAATTTTAGGAACATTGGTTCCTTTTTATTTATTAGAAAATTGGAGAATTATTTTTAGGATATTGATTGGAAAAACCGGAATGAGTGATCCCATTTTATGAAAACTAATTCTCCATTTTGATAGTGAGGTTTTATTGGTTAAAATAGGACATTGGTCCATTTTATTAAGAAAATTCGAAGTTATTAATTATTATAAAAAAACATAATTTTCTATAATGCGGATGAATCAAAAATACATTTTTACATACAACATAAAAATAATACACTAAATAAAGTACAATAATTAAGAAATGCAAACCACATTACAAGAGACTTTAATTTCCGCTCCTTCGGCCCGCTCGGGAATATCACTCAAGGTAAAAAAAATGAGGGCCATAAAAAGAATAATGAAATAAAATTGTTAGTCAATCAAGTAATATAAACAAACAATTAATTAAATAAATTAAGCCATTTAAATAATCAAATACACAATCAACCAGAAAATATGGCAATCAATTAAGCTAATTAAATATAAACAATCAATTAAATACAAATGATTAATTAAATTAATTAAATGTAAACAGTCGATCAAAAAAAGTAAATAAACTAACATAAATAAATGAAATGAGATAGAAAAAATGGATAAAAAAATCTTTACCCTCAGAGTTAGGTAATATAGAAGCAAGATGTCTCAACCTATTATCCTTGTCAAGATTCAATAATAAACTCGAAAATGTTCAAGAAAATCTTAAGTTTTTATCTCAAATAAATCAAGAACACCAAAAATTAAAAGTGACCTTTTTTGTATTTGTTGTTTAATTTGATGAGAAAACCCAAACTAAGGAAATTCATTTTTCCTTTCTCAATTTTCCAAATTCAACAAATATATTTTAGGTTTGAGAAAATTTTAAATAAAAATCAAAGAAAAAAATTTTTAGATCTAAAAAAATAAACGAAGAAAAGCAAAGAAGAAAACTTTTGATCTAAGAACAAAAAGAAAGAAATTCCAAGAAGAAAATTTATGATCTCTAAAGAAAATGAGTTGTATTATTTTTTTTTCAAGAACACTTTTTTTTTTCTCTCTAAACAATTCTTCTCTCTTTTTTCTTCAAAAATGCCTTAGAAAAAATCAATTTTTTTTTTAATGCAAATCCTTCCGTTTTATTTTTTAAGAGTTCCCCTTTCCCCCCCAAAAAAAAGTCTTCATCCTCCTTTTTTTTTCAAAGAAAATCTTCATATTTCAACCAAAAAAACACAAAATTTCAAAATAAAATTCCAAAAGTCATATTTTATGATTTGTTTTTTTTGACTTTGGCACCCACAAAATTTGACTAAATTCAAAGTCAAAATTCAACTCAAAACACACAAAGTCTCAAAAAATCACATAAAAAATCATTTTTTACCCAAAAAATGCCAAAAAATTAATTTTTGGCCGAAATCAGCGCTAGTGGGCGAAAACGGGCAAGAGGGGCGGCCAGTAGGAGCGAGCGGGGCGAGATGGCTTTCAAAAAATAAAAATAAAAATACAAACAAAGATTAAAAAAAGTAAAAATAAAGATACAAATAAAAATAAAAAATAAAAAAATATAAAGATAAACATTTTAAAAGAATTTTGAGACAGACAAAAGAATTTGACAAGGAGATGATCAATTTCTACTTTCTTGCTTATGAATCGGTCTTTATTTTCATCATTGGGTAATCCTGATCTTGGACCGCCTAGGAACCCGGTGTCTACAGTTGCCACCAATTTTGGGGAACCTAGAACTTAGGTGCCTGGGTGAGCCAAAATTCAGAAAAGAAAGAAAGAGACACGTACCTGAGGCAGTCGCCTTTCCGAACTGGATGATGTTGTTGGGGTGGTTGTTGCCATATTGTCGGCGTGTTATCCTTTGTTGAAGTGGTAATACCATGATCGTGCTAACCCTCCGTGGAGTGGTAGTGCCGTCATCGTGCTAACCCTTCTGAAGTGGTAGTGCCTTGGTCGTGCTAACCTTTCGTAAAATGGTAGTGCTGCCATCGTGCTAACCCTTCTGAGATTTAAAGTGGTAGTGCCGTGATCGTGCTAACCCTTCCGTAGAATAGTAGTGCTGCCATCATGCTAACCCTTTTGAGATTTGAAGTGGTAGTGCCGTGATCGTGCTAACCCTCTTTGGAGTGGTAGTGTCGTCATCGTGCTAACCCTTCTGAGGTGGTAGTGTCATGATCGTGCTAACCTTTCGTAGAATGGTAGTGCCGCCATCGTGCTAACCCTTCTGAGATTTAAAGTGGTAGTGCCGTGGTCGTGCTAACCTTCCGTAGAATGGTAGTGCCGCCATCGTGCTAACCCTTCTGAGATTTGAAGTGGTAGTGCCATGGTCGTGCTAACCTTCCGTAGAATGGTAGTATCGCCATCGTGCTAACCCTTCTGAAGTGGTAGTGCCATGGTCGTGCTAACCTTCCGTAGAATGGTAGTGCCGCCATCGTGCTAACCCTTATGAGATTTGAAGCGATAGTGTCGTGATCGTGCTAACCCTCCGTGGAGTGGTAGTGCGTCATCATGCTAACCCATCTGAAGTGGTAGTACCGTGGTCGTGCTAACCTTCTGTAGAATGGTAGTGCCGCCATCGTGCTAACCCTTCTGAGATGTGAAGTGGTGCCCCCTGAGAGGTCTTTGGTTGATTGTTTGGATTGGTGTTTTGATTGATGTCGTCACTCACCTTTTATCAGTATCCGCATCGAATCTCTATTTTTGCAAAACTTGAAAAGCCAAATATATAGGAAAATTGGTGAGCATGCATGTGATATGTATGTGTCATACAGTAATGCAGGACAAAAGTTCATCTAAGTGGATTTGGAGGCGACAGCCGGCTTGGTCGCAATTTGCAGTAGGATCGATGGCCTTTGGAATTGGTTTTGAATTTCATGCCTTTGGGTTTGTGAGGTTCTCATCTGAAACCTGTAGTCATTCTTTTAAGGTAATGCATTCCTTTTGAATTTTCACACTAGCTTATTTTGTTGGGAAATGCGTCCTTTTCGGATTTTTACATAACCCTGTGCCTTATTTTTTGCCTGGAATGGACCCAACCCAATCCATTGGCTTTTTTTTTTATTTTTTGTTTTTTAAGGGCAGACTGCCTGTTTTCAGGTTTTCACCCTATGCTTTTGCGTAACTTTTGCGTAGAGAGCCAATTACGGTTTTTATCTTTAACGGCTTTTTTTTTAATTTTTTTTTTTTGTAGAGAGGTTGAAATTGTAACCAAAGATCTTTCTAGTGTGATCAACATGTACTTATGCCCATGTCATGGCCATCTGAGCTTGATTCTTCTCATGATAGTGCTGTAGAATTGCCTTCGCAGTTGATAGCAAAATGAGTCAGCTGAAGGACACGACTGGTGAGAGTAGCAGAGGGTAGATAGTAATAATGTGTTAAACAACTTTGAGTATGAAAAATGAACTGCTTTGATTATATCGACATATTATAGCATAAATGCATATGTTTCAGTTTGATTTCAATACACATGATAATTATTTGGCATTAATTTCAAAAATACAAAACCTCATATAATCTCGGGATGGGTCTTCAAAGTATCAAACTCCTGTTATCAATCAGTCCTCTCGGGTTTTCATGATTGAAGATTTTCTCTCAGTCCTTAATTTTTGCCCAGAATGCTTTTTTTTTTCTAGCAGGGCGCCCAATTTTAGCAAGATCGCCTTTTTCAGTTTTTAACCCGCAGGGCATTTATTATTTATTTTTCTCTTTTTTTTTAGCCTTTGCTATGGAACCTCGTTCAGTCTATCAGTGTTGATTGGTTTCTTTGAATTCTATTTCATTATTGCCAGCTGGGACGGCTGCTCCTTTTGATGGTGTCCTTTCTTTTTTTTTCTTTTTTTTTGACCAAAGGCTTCATCTTAACTCCTGTGTAAATTGGTTGAAGTAGTGATTTCTCTATTTGAAACTTTACTGTGAAAGTCCGTACTTTCCTTTTGTTGGCTTTGATGGCTTGATTTCTGAAGTATCCTCTAATGTTTAAGATTAGGTTATAAGTTAGCCTCAAATGGTTTAGGGCAAGACTGTGATTTTGTCTTCCTCTTCTTTCTTTTTTGAGGTAATGAGCTGCCCTTCTAAGTTTGGCTATAAGGTTCCATGCTTTACTTATCTTGGTTTCAGATGGTTAAAGGTCAATCTTGATTGGCTTTGGAGTGAATATCTCAAATGGTTACATACTGTCCTTCTAAGTCTTGGTTCTAATTAGCTATATATTCCTTGTGAAGGTCCGGAGTTTCATCTGTCTAACTTCTGACGTAGCCCTTTAATGAACGGAGTTTGATTTTGCTTGGCTGCACTGAATGCACCCTAGATGTTGAGAAGGCAAAGGAATGACTTTTGAAACTTTGCTCGTCGTCATGTTAGCATATTGAAGCAGCAATGTCCCAACAATGCCCTTGTCATTCCAGGTCCAGGCAAAGGCTTTTTCATTTTTTCCCTTTTTTTTGACACCATCTCTCAGAATTTTCCTCTCTTCAGGAGTTATATCAGATGCTATCAAGATTTTCTTTTGATTTCCCAAAGTTCTGAGATTAAATACAGTCGCATTAGTTGAATTAATGTAAAAAATGAATGCATCGTGATCGTGAGAAATGAAATCATTAGAAACATCATACAAATAAGCAAAATTGTTCATCTTATTAAAATAACCAATCATTGTAAATATTGTCATAAAAAAGATGGTTCTTGGAATAATAACAAAAACTGAAAAAAGAATATAATCTGCCTTGTTTTCATCTCCACTCTCACTAGTGGATTATCAGTCTACCATCGCTATGGGAATCCCTTCTTCACTCTCTTTTCGACGGATGACAGCTACGTATTTATCTTTATATGGCTCCTGCAAAAATATGCCACTCGTGTAGACTAGACCCGATCATATGCATGGTGGAGGGACTGTATTATAACTTGCCTTCTTCTTCTCTCTATTTTTAGGATCCGTGATCTGTTTGGAGTCGATAAGATCTTGGATCTTGTTCCTTAAAGTTCAGCAATAATCTGTCAGGTGCCCAGTGTGCTGATGGTAGGTGCAGTACTGGTCACCTTTGTGCCCTGGCTATCTCTGGTTCATAGCTGGCCTAGATGGCAATAGTTGCAGCTTGCCTTCCTTCATTAGTCTCTCCAACACCTAGGATAGAGAGCGGCCTAAGTTAGAGTAGTACCTCTGACCCTGTCTAACCTCATTGCTGCAACCTCAGTCGTCTTACCATTTCTACCATTGCTGCTTCCAGCACCGCCTGATCTGTACCCTGAATGGTTCCCAAAATTTATCCCAGCAAAGTTATTTTGGCTTGCTTTCTTTGCTAGGTAAGCCCCTTCAGCCTCTACGGCAATGTCTTTAAGTGACTCCCAATCGCTGAGCCCCTTAAAGCTGAGCAAGTCCCTCAAGTAAGGGCAAGAGTTCCTGATAAATATCCTGATCTGGTCAGTAGTGTCAAGCTTTTGATTCATCTCCATAATCTTATTCCTCCATCTAGTGAGATATTCATGGAATGACTCGTCACTTTTTTGCTGTAAGAGCTCAAGGTCCTTCAAAGTGACCTCCATTCTAGTGCTACAGTCGTACTTCTTCATGAACTCTTCAGTCAAAAGGTCCCAATCCTGCTTCGATCTCCTGTCCAATCCATGATACCAGTCTACTGTCGAACCCACCAAACTGAGATAGAAATATTTTATCTTCTGCTTCTTGCTCAACCCTGTGCCTTTTATTACCAGAGTATACTGCTTGATGTGTACAGATGGATCCGAAGTACCATCGTACTTCGGCAGCTCAGGCATCTTGAACCTTTGGGGCAGCAACTCTTCATCCCCTAAATCTCTATCTTCAGGATTGATCCCCTTTCCAGCTGAGAACATGCGGGTGATCACCTCAATCTGCTATCTCATCCCTCTTATAGCCTCATCTTCTACCCTAGGTGCTCTGGCCCTCACAACTTGAGGTGCTATTAACTCTTCATGTTCCTCCTTCATCATGAAATCCTCATTATAAGTTCAGCAGCTCTATGCTCATTGATAGGTTGACGGGCGGCATTATCAAAGAGGGGAGCTTTCATGCCAGCGGGCAGTTCAACTTGCCCCCGAGGAGGGACTGCCAGTGGTTGTGGAGCAACAGGTGGCTGTGGAGCAACAGGTGCCTGTAGAGCAGGAGAATGAGCAATCCTGTCGGCCATGGAACCCATCATATCTAACATCCTCCGTTCAAAGTCCTCTAGTCTACTAGCAAGGTCCTGAGTGGTCAAAGCTCCAGTCTCTTCTGATATCAATGATTCTAGAGATGATTCACTGATCGATGAGAGTGACTCAAAATCCCGGTCAGACACTAATTTTGGCAACTCAAAGAGCAAATTTGTCCTTACTAGCCGACCGTCGGAACCTCTAGTCCACTTAGATGAATATATGATGGCTGAAAGATTTAAATTGTTAGAATGATGCATGAATGACATATACAATGCATGATCGTGTGTTATGCAATATTTACAACCACATACCAGCAACTAGATCCTTCCAACCTTATTACTCCCACACACGAGGTAATGCGGTCTCTTTCTTAGGTGGACTTGATCCATGGGTTAACAGGGGACCCAATGGATGCGTATGGTGCACGGTGAAAAGGCGGCAGCATAAAATCTCTTATCTAATGTGCATACGTATGAATTTTTGGCCTTTATGTATTTAAACATTTCAACCATATTAAGATTGGCCCACCGGGGCATGAAAGCTTTTGATACAAGACCATTTAATTTGGTTGATTTTGTTCAATATGTAATAGCCCACATAGCAACCATCGTATTACGGTACATTTCACCTAGGGGAAGTATCTATTGCCATTACATGAGGTTTGGTCAAAGGTGATGATACTTTAGAGTTACCCAAGCATGGTTCCTACAAACGGGTCTAGCTCATCACGAGCATAATGACCGATCGGGTCTCCATTTAATATACCATGATGATATGAGGCTTGAGCTGGTGATTATCCTTAACACTTCCCTACATTGAGTGAACGTTGGGTCGTGCTTCGGGAACGCACCGGGGTAAGAATAGGGACCAAATTATCATAGTTTTAAGGCTCTAATGAAATGAAATGCAATTTCGAAAAGGGATGAAATTTTTAAATTAAAACTCAATTATATATTTTAACCAAGGTACTTTTGAAGCGAACTCTCTTATATCCCCAGTGGAGTCGCCACTGTAACGCACACCGAACCTAGTAAAGGCCCTCACAAGGAGACCTGCTTTTAGGGCTCGAGGGATTGGTTCACGTCTTTTGATCTTGGGTGCCATGAGACATCTTAGAATCCCTACCCAATAGAACATTGGGGAGTTCATCTATCCTCATGGTACCTTTAGGCACCTTTGAGGTATTTTAGAGTCGCTACCCAATTTACGAAAAATTGGGAAAGGTCATCTAACTTAGGGGTCTTAAAACCAGAGAAAGTGTTCGGAACTTCACTCTTATTTATACCTTGGTTAAATATAAGAGAGTTTTTAGATTATAAAATTCTATCTCTCTTCTCAAGCGATTAATGCAATTTATTAAAGCGCATTACAATCATAGAGAAAGCGATAAGAGAAAGCGAGCAGTAAATAAAACGATAAATAAAGCAATAAACACGCCAAGAAAACAATTACAAAATAGAAATTGTGACAAAATACAATCCCAAATGGAAAGAAAACCTAAATAAAATTGCCCCAAAAATAATTAATTACAAGGACCCACAAGATATATAGACATAAATTTAAATAATCAAACAAAATTAATCAAAAGAAACAACATACATAAATCGGGATATTCATTTGGTTTGGGAACATTGGTTCCCTCGTGCTTACTTAAAGGGGGATCGAAAAGTTATTTTGATTGTTGGATTTGAAAAACCGGGATGAGTGATCCCATTTTTAAAAGACTTAACTTTTCATTTTAATCCGCGATATTTTTGCATTGCTTGGCTAAAATCTAGGATATTGGTCCCAATTTATTAATAAAAATCTCAATTTTGTTGTACAAAATATTTTTGTGTTTTTTTATTTGACACGTGTATAAAATAAACTATTTTATTTACAAACGAATATAATCACATAAATAGAGATAGGGAAGGTTTCACCCAAATGATGTAAACTCCTATGTGTCGTGATCCCCTCGTTTGGTTACGAAAAATGCTCAAATAAATAACCACAACATTTTTAGCCCCAATAAAAAAAACAATAAAAAAATATTAGAAATAATTCCAAAATCAAAAAAAAAAAGGAAATCTAGTATAAAATTAATACACCAATAGAATATAAAATAAGTTAAACTAAACACATTAATTTAATATACGAACATCACACATAAAAAACGTTAATTAAAAATCATGCAAAGTATGGTAATAATACTAATAATAATAACTAAATCATGAAATAACACCATACGAAATATAATGTCAATAATGAAAATAATAACAATAATAATATTAATAACAATAACAACAACAATAATAATAATAATAATAATAATAATAATAATAATAATAATAATAATAATAATAACAATAACAATAACAATAACAATAACAACAACAACAATAACAACAACAACAATGAAATTAAATAAATAAATAAATAAGAGGAAGGCATTCAAACATATAATAGAAAATAATAATATTTAAGGATACATAAAAAACATCATAAAAAATCATACTAAAAGAAGAAATCAGTAAATCTTAATTTTCACACCCAACATCATATGTATTTATCCATTTTCATACCAAAAACAAAATAAAGATTGAAAACTCATGCTAAGAAAAAGAAATAAATCTCAACTCAAAAACATATATTCATGAATGCAAAAAAAAGTAAATAAACTAACACAAATAAACGAAATGAGATAGAAAAAATGGATCAAAAAATCTTTACCCTCAGAGTTAGGTAATATGGAAGCAAGATGTCTCAATCATTCTCTTTGTCAAGATTCAATAATAAACTCGAAAATGTTCAAGAAAATTTTAAGTTTTTATCTCAAATAACTCAAGAACACCAAAAATTAAAAGTGATTTTTTTTGTATTTGTTGTTTAATTTGATGAGAAAAGCCAAGTTATGGAAATTAATTTTTTCTTTCTCAAGTTTTCAAACTCAACAAATATATTTTAGGTTTGAGAAAAATTAAAATAAAAATCAAAAAAGAAAATTTTTAGATCTAAGAAAATAAATGAAGAAAAGTAAAGAAGAAAATTTTTGATCTAAGAACAAAAAAAAAGGAAATTCCAAGAAGAAAATTTATGATCTCTAAAGAAAATGAGTTGTATTTTTTTTTTTCAAGAACACATTTTTTTTTCTCTCTAAACAACTCTTCTCTCTTTTTTCTTCAAAAATCTCTTGGAAAAAATTAATTTTTTTTTTCAATACAAATCCTCCCATTTTATTTTTTAAGAGTTCCCCTTTTCACCAAAAAAAAAGTCTTCATTTTCCTTTTTTTTTTCAAAGAAAATCTTCATATTTCAACCAAAAAAACACAAAATTTCAAAATAAAATCCCAAAAATCATATTTTACAATTTATTTTTTTAAACTTTGGCACCCACAAAATTTGACTAAATTCAATGTTCAAATTCAACCCAAACACACACAAAGTCTCAAAAAATCACGTAAAAAATTATTTTTTACCTAAAAAAAAGCCAAAAAATTGATTTTTTGTCGAAATCAGCGCTGGTGGGCGAAAACGGGCGAGAGGGGCGGCCAGCAGGGGCGAGCGGGGCAGCGCGCAGGCAGCCTCGCGTGCCGCCGAATTTTTTTTTTTAAGAAAATAAAAATACAAACACAGATAAAAAAAATAAAAATAAAGATACAAATAAAAATAAAAAATAAAAATAAAAATAAAGATAAACATTTTAAAAGAATTTAGAGACAGACAAAAGAATTTGACAAGAAGATAATCAATTTATACTTTCTTGCTTATGAATCGATTTTTATTTTCATCATTGGGTAATTCTGATCCTGGAATGACTCGAGACCCGGTGTCTACAGTAGTATTATTGAATTTTTGTTGTCACTTGCAGAATTAAGATTTGTTGTTTTTCCTTTTAAAATTGTTTTTATTGTGTTTTGCCGGTTTTCTTGGTTATTACTATTGGGAGCATTTCCAGTCTATGGAGATCAGTTTTTAAGTTAATTGGTTCAGTTTTGGTTAATGATAAACATACAATCTCTAATAATACAATTATTGTGTATTTCTAATCTTCTTAAATATTGTGAATATTTATTTTTTTATTTTTATATCTATTTGCTGAATCTAACTCAAGATTTTGTGTTGTGCTGAAAGCCGCACCTAAAAGAATATTTATCTCAAGGCCCTGAAAATGCATAAGAACTTTTAATTTGCGACACGCTTCATTGCGCAATGCAATTGAAAGGGTATTTGGAGCTCTAGAGAAGCGATTTTCAATTATAAGTAGTTCAAATGAAAAAACTTATTCATTTGAAGTCCAATATGAAATTCTTCTAGCATGTGCAATCTTATACAAATTTTTAATGGGAATGGATCTCGATAATCTATTGATTAATAAAGTAGATGCTGAGCTATTAAATAGAGAGGAAGTGAATGCACACATTGGAGATGATGAGGATGCTCAATTAGGTGTTGAGTTAAAGGACAACATTGCAATTGTAATGTGGTTTGATTATGTTTCAAATAAGATATGATTAACTATATATTGTATGTTTTAGTTGCTTTTCATTTATTGTTTGTAATATTTTGTTCCTTATTGAAATGTTATATTGCTTGATGCTTGATTGATGACATACTTGTTTGGATATTAATGAAAACATAATGTCCTTATTGCATGTTTATGCTAATTTTTTCTTAAAAAAAGCTCTACATATGGCAAGTGAGACAACAAAAGAGGGTAGGAAAAATGGAGAAAAGTTGAAAAAAATTAAACTTCAAAACATTAATAAAGATAGAACGAAGAATCGAATGAAATCTCTAAAAAGTAATTTAAGCAAGTGTTATGATCTTTTTAAGCACTGTAGTGGTATTGCTTGGAGTCTCATAACAAAAATGTTTAATGCAGAATCGTTTTCATCAAATATTCACTACAAGAATATTACCAAATAGCGATTGAATTTTAAGCACGGAATTTAATTTAAATAGCGACGAAAATTAATTTTCGTCGCTATTTAGAGATGAAAAAAATTCCGTCTCTAAATTGGTAGCAAATAATTTGCTTTAGCGATGGAATAAAAATACCGTCGCTATAAATGGCTAGAGTGATTTCCCTCGCTTTTTAGCGACCGTATTTAGCGACGGGAATTACAAATTATCGCTATATAGCGACGGTTAGTGAAATCCGTCTCTAAATATAGCGACGGTAAAATAAATCGTCGCTAAATAGTGACGGTCAGACGTTACCGTCTCTATTTAGCAACGAAAATTCCATTTCGTCGCTAAATTAAGGGGTATAAAACCCCTTTCCTTCTCTCTCCTCTCTCCCTTTTCTTTCCTCTCTTCCTTTTCTTTCCCCTCTCCCCTGCTCCCGCTCGGCGTGTCCTCTCTCCCCTTCTCCCTCTCCCCCCTGCATCCTCCACCGATGTCCAGATCTGGGCCGCCGGCGTTCTCCTCTCCTTTGCGCCTGTCTCCGATGGTCGGGCTCCCCTGTGCGCAATCTCTAGCCGCTCTGCTGTTACCGTAGCCGGCGAGTCTCCTCTTCCGACGGGATCTTCACCCATGGTCAGTTTTATTTTAATTTGGTGTGTTATTTGTGTATATATTTATTATTTTATGTATATATATTGTATTAAATTTTTTATTATATTTATATTTTTTTTTAAATTTGTGGCATATTGTTAATGTTTTAATTTGGTATTAAATTTGTGTATATATTTATTTTTTGTATATATATCTTATATTATAATTGTTATTATATTTATAATTTTTTTAATTTTGTGTCATATTTGTTAAAATTATATGTATTATTGTTTTAATTTTGTATTATATTTGTGTATGTATTTATTAATTTTTATGTATATATTTTGTATTGTATATATTATTATTATAGTTAAAATATTATTAAATTTATGGTATATTTGTCACGTGAGTAAATTTGATGTGCTAAATACAATTTATTACTTTATTTTTGCTTCAATTTGATATATAAATGTAGCTAGATATTATCTTAACGTTATTACTTTAGCTATTTATAATCAACTGATATCTAATTGAGGAAGACTTCTAGTATGCAACCTCTAAGGATGAGGGTGCGTCCATCAGTATCCCCTGGTGTGAGTCAAGCAGAGGGATCATTGTCTCCTACATCTGCCCCTCCCTATATGGGCACAGATCCTTTACCCCTAAGTTACCCATGCCCTGCATCTACTACTGGTACTTCATTGACTGAAGCACCTGCTACTGACACTCTGTCCATACCATCTCAGAGATCATTACCTGAAATAGTTAAAAGTCCTTTGCTTGGAGCGGTTGGGGTCGATGGATGGATATATATTGCCATTGAACGAAATCAGTGAGTTATTAATTTATAGTTTTATATTTATTTTAAAATGCTTAATTTGAAAACATTATGACATTACTTGTCCATTATATTTATTCCATTTGGTACTTGCTCTCGCTCGATGATTGGTACATTGAAGGAGAGAATTGAATTTAATGGTTACTTATGTAAGAATGTCTCTCAAGAAATAAAAATATTTTATTTTCAGGAGTTTGAGGTAAATAAAATAATTTATTTATTCTTAATGATTTTATCTTACTTCATATATTATTTATATTGTAAATATAGTTTATAAATACATACATTATGTTAACCATTTTTGTTTTTTTTTTCCTCAAAAAGCTTTTTATTGGGATTCAGCAGTTGATCACATTGTGTATGGTGTATGGGAGAGACGGGCTCGTCTATGTTATAAAGACATGGTTAGCAAGATGCATGTCAAAGGTGAATGGCCACATTACATAAATGAAGATATATGGGCAAACTGGATGCAGTACTGAGGCCCTTTCCATTGCCGATGGGAATTCTACTAATAGGCGGGAAGGTCTGGAGGGAGTTAGTATTTCTTTGCACACTAGAGGAGCATTGTCCCATCGTGAGCATGCTGATAGACTTGTAAGTATTCAAATATCTGACTTTAGTGCATTAAGCCTTTTTTAATTACAATAAATGCGACTCTTGATAATTCTCAATGTATTTGATTAAATAAAGGAGGATGGGAAAAATATTGTGTAAGGAGTTTGAATTGAATTTTGTTGGTAGAAAATAGTAATATAAATGTATTTTTGTGGATTCTATACAGGAGGTTTGCTACAAATTTAGGAGAAATTCTGCCAAAATTTTATTAACCTATATATAAGTATTTTTGTGTAAGGAGTTATAATTGTATTTGGTTGGCATGAAAATAGTAATATATAAGTGTTTTTGTGGATTTTATACAGGAGGTTTGGTATAAATTTAAGGAAAACTCTACCCAAATTTTATTAACCTATATAAATTGTGTACAGGAGACATCTATGGGCAGGATACCTCATCCTCATGAGTTATTTTTGCACACCCATACATGAAATCATGACGGTTTGACGTTCATCAGCGACCGAGCTAGAAAAGTTCATGTAAGTTAATTTTACAATTTATTATTATTTTTTTTATATCATCTTAGTTTTATTTTAGTACTAATTAACATTTGAATTAATTTTATGACAAGAGTGAGTACTAGAGAGTCTTCATAGTCAGCAATCGGATCCTGAGAATGTGGACCATGCTTGGGTATTTTATGAGGTTGCTGGCGGTAGGGACCGCCGTGGATAAGTTTTCGGTTTGGATTCTTATGTGAAAACTTGTTATTTGCATTCCTTCTCATCCTCTACAACTATGGCCAGTATGCGTGCAGGAGCTAGTAATGAAGTCATTGAGCTTCGCAACACAGTAGACATATTCATGAGCCGTATTAATAAGTTGAAAAATTTCATTAGCCGAAAATTACCTGATGATACGTCAGTATAATCATCTGATCGTCCACATTCACCGCCTGCTTAGTTAGTGTTTTAACTTTTTCTACTTCGTAGATTTAGTTGTAGTATTACTAATTATATATATATTAATGCATTATTAATTACATTTTGATCAAATTTTGTTATTTTTAATTAATACTTTTTTCATTATAGTATTTTTGCCAATTATAATTTTAATATTATTTACTATTATATATTAAAAAAAATTCCATTAAAAAATAGTGATGGAAAAATTTTTCGTCGCTATTATTAGCGATGGAAAATAATATTTGGTCTCTAAAAATAGTGACGGAATATTATTTTTCGTCACTAATAATAGCGATAGAAAGATGTTTTTCGTCGCTATTTTTAGCGACCAAATATTATTTTCCGTTTATTTTCTATCGCTAACTATAGCGACAGAATATTATTTTCCATCGCTAAAAATAGCTACGGATATTTTCGGTAGCTAAATTTAGAAAGGCAAATATAGTTTGTCGCAAAATTCCGTCGCTAATTGATTGTAATCTTGTAGTGATTATTGTATGTATTACTTGAATAAATAGAATTAATGTATTTGAAAATTATGTCAATTGACTATTATATAACAATGTGATTTATTTTATAAAATACCGGCACATCTAAGTGCTAAGAAGTGGAAATGTACTCAAATTCACCGCTATGAGGATTTGCTGAAATTATATGATAAAAATAGAGCAATAGCTGATGTTACTTTTACTCCAAAGGAGAAAGCACGTAAATATGCAAGTACTAATACAACTACCATCAATCATATTGGTGAATTGTTGGCTTCAACTATGTGTTTTTTGTATTTTGTTTCGAATTATTAATTTTCTCTTGTCAATTATGTATTTTTTTGTGGTAGATTCGGGTGATTTGGAAGGAATTTTTCGTGATGGAGTCTTGAGGAAATAACAGCTTACTAAAGTTGGAACCAAAATTGGGACTAAAGCAAAATCTAGCTTTGGTAGGAAACAATAGATAACCAAAGTTGGGACCAAAGCAAGACACAGCTTTGGTCCGAGGTGCAAATTGGGAATTTTTTTTCTTATAATATCATAAGAGTATAAATGTCAAAATAATATTTAATTATAAGAAGGAAATTCAATTTACTCTGTGTTTGTTTTTGGTTATCCAAACAATAGAAAGGAAACAAGAGTAAATAAGATTTACATTACTTTTATTTCCTTCATTAAAGTAAATTCAATTTCAATCACAACTTACTCCCATCCAAATAAATCATGAGAGACTGAATGAGAGAAAAAGAAAGAAAAAAGAAAAAAGGGTTTTCACACACTAAGGAAGAAGAAGAAGAAGAAGCTGATAGGAATCAAAGAATTGAAAAATTGCTTTAACCGATACGTGTCGGTGATTGGTGCATGATTGACACTTTAATGCATTTATATATTGGGTTTCTATATTTTTAAAATTATACATTAAATTTCTAAATTTATCTATTAGAATACATTAAGTTCAAATGAATGGTAAAAATAGCAGTATTCTGTTAAAATATAAGCAATTTTAATTATACTTGTATTATATTTGAAGGAAAATTATAACAAATATAATTTAACGGAGGTAACATTAAGAAATGGTACCTACCTCTTGTAGTGCAGAAACTCGTTGCGAAAATGTCTACAAGGATCCAATTGTTTTTGGTCACCGGTCTGGCTTTTACCCACTCGGGATAAGAGCAACTAGTTCACAATCTAAATGCCCCTGAAAGATAAGATAGAAAACATATGAGTGGGAACGAGCAGCCTTATGGCGTGTATGTTTTCTCGTTACTAAATAATGAGGATCTCACCTCTATTTATAGAGATTCTAAAAACTAGAGTCCTAACTCTAGTTTAACTCAGACTCTTTCTGAGATAAGATTTGGTAATTTTAATCAGATTAAATAACTCAATTTAATCTGGATTGGAACTCAATCCATTATAGAGTCATGGGCGTATACCAACTCTATCATCTCCCACTCGCACATGACGGAACACATTCCAGTCTTAATCTTCAGTTATACTGGCAGATAGATTGTGTGACCAGCATACCTCGAGAGCACTAGTACTATACACCTATTAGGGATATATAGCGTCTCGGAAAACAAGATCCTCTTCTTCATGTATGCCTAACCCTAGATCGCCTTCTCACATTCACTGTTTTAACTCATGATCTCATAAAACAATTTTCGTGTTCACTATTATGTTTCTACTCATAGAAACTATAATACACTAGCCAGTGAACCACGAAACCTTATGAAAGTGATCAAAATGCTATATTCCCCTCTTACTGTATGCCATTTATCATGATTCAACTCGCTTTTCTAGTTAGATCCTCCAGGCCTAAACTTTTCTCGGACCTCTTGGAAACTAACTAAGCTAGCCACATTGAACCATATTTCAGGGATAAGTTAAGGGTTCTAAGGGTCGAAATATAAATAGGGTCTCACAATAGGAAAAGTTGAGATCATTAATATTATTAAATTCCCATCCCTTTGGTCACATAAGCACACACAGTATAAAATATGTGTTATGGTATTCTTTCCTTCCCTTAAAGGAGCACGTGTCTCACATTTCAATAATGTGTATATCAAACACCATACAGAAGTGTAAGGTTGCGATGCACCGAAGCATCCAACTTTAGTCCTCTTACTTAAGGACTACTTCTGGCTTTTTTAGACAGAACATGGTAGTTACATATAACTGACCATTAGATTCCATACAATCCTTAATTTGGATCTCAATCCAATGCATACAACTTTATGTATGTCTTTATCTCACACCTTAACAAGACTCATCTTATAATTTCTGCAAAACGGCACTTTTATTTTGAATACGCTCTCGAGCATTCTCATATGTTCAAAAATCGTCTCATCTTAGTTTTTACCAACTCATTGACAAAACTAAGGTAAACACCCTTGTGAGTGGGCTACTTCTCTGTCCGACATGCTCAAACTCATACCAATAATAGTAAATGTTTACACATAAGCATTCACACTCATGTATTGCTAACAGTGAAATTTGGTTATTATTCACAAATAATAACATTAAGGGATTACATAAAATATAACAGTACCAATTAAATTCTACGCAAACCTCGAGATCTAATGTGTTTTTCAAAACACATCTCTCGTTATAAGTTTACTCAATGGATCTACATGCGTAAAAATGTACTGTAAATTCATTTCTCCTCGTGCAACAATATTTCTCATGTATTAATACTTAATGTTGATATGCTTAGCTCTACAATAAGCTATCAACAACTGACTGCCACTATAGACTGTCACTTATACCTTTGAGACAATTACTCTTAAATGGCTCACAAACCATTTTAGCCAAACTGTCTCCTGTACTGCAATTGAGGAAGTGACAATTTCAACTTCCACTATTGATAGGGCTACACAGGTTTAATTCTTGTTACTCCATGAGATGGCACTCTTGCCAAACAAGAATATAAAACATGGAGTGAATTTCCTCTCATCCACATCTCCTGCCAATCAACGTCTCTGTATTCTCTCAATACAGATCATTTTCTTGATAATAGATAGAATAGACTGCAGTACTTTTAAGATATATAAGTATCCTTTTAATTTCTTCCAATGTACTTTGCCTGGGTTAGATTGATATATGTTTACCATGCTCACTGCATAGCATATATCATGTCTTGTATACAACACTGCATACATAAGACTACCCATAGCACTGGCATATAGAACGTTTCTCATACGTTCTTTTCTTCTGGCTTATTAGGACACATATCTTTACTAAGAAACTGATTCTTGGCAATGAGGTAATCTATGAGTTTGCAGTTTTGTATATTAAATCGCTCAAGGTCTTTGTTGATATATTTTTCTCGAGAAACAGACAACAATCTTCTCGAATGATCTCTTGAAATCTTAACTTCAAGAATATAATATGCATGACTCATATGCTTTGTCTCAAAGTTGGACGATAACCAATCTTTAATTTCATTTACGTACCATTTATCATTCTTAACTTTAAGTATGTCGTATACATACAATGCCAAAATGATAAATTCATTTTTAGAGCTTTTACTATACACACAATAATCTTCATCAATCATATTAAACACATTTGTTATGATTGTATGATGAAGTCTCAAGTACCATTATGTTAAAGACTGTTTAAGGCCATAGATTGAACTCATCAATTAGTAAACCTTATGTTTGCTGCCTTTTTCGATGAAACCTATAGGTTGTTCCATCCAATTCTCCATTGAAAAAAGCAGTCTTTCCATCCATTTGATGAAGCTCTAGGTCCAAACTCGCCACTATGGCCAGAATTAACCTTATATAAGTAAATCTTATAACAGATGAGAAAGTCTACTCATAGTCAATCTCTTCCTATTGTGTGAACCCCTTAGCGACTAGCCGAGTCTTATATCTTTCGATACCTCTTTCAGCCTTTCGCTTGACTTTGAGAATACATTTATTCTCAATTTGTGTCCTTCCAGTAGATCAACTAGTTCTCAAACATGATTTATGTGACGCCCATTTCCAACCGTTAAAGCTGAAGCAGCTAAACCGATAGAAAATGACCGTGCACACAAAAACACTTACATATACTGAGTTAAACATGATCATAAAAAAAAACTTGCTCAAATAAAATTTATTCTTACATATACCCAAGCCATTCCACATGCATCACACATAAACTTATTACATCTCACGAGCACACCACTTTACTTATTATCCATCTTACACATACTATGTTATTATCTTTAGACTTACATGCCGAAACATATTTTGTACATCATAGACTTTTCATCATTATTTTATAAAATTAGAACAACATACATATCCCAAAAAGATAACCCAAAACCTACACTAAACCTAGTGTTGACCGTTGCCCTGCGGAGTCGTCCTTCAGAAACCTCCGTCTGTACCTGCACGGATTAGAGAAAATCCGTGCTAAGCATTTTACGCTTAGTGGGGAACACAAACATAACAGGCAATATGATACAACAATATTTATGATATACAAAAACATGCCTCATCAACAAATAGGTTAACATGCTAGCATCTCATTTCATCCAATAATACTGCATCAACTCATAATATTTATCTTTCTAACATATCTTCATTTCTTTAATATATTTATCATGTCAATTGATTATCCATCCAAATAATTCATGCACATAGCTTTATTTTACGTTTATCAAATTATTTTTCGCCCTTTTCTTTTCTTTTCATTTATTCGATTATTTTGCCTGCAATTCAAAGTTATGGATAACGGGTAATTTTCAGACAGAATATAGGTACCTCAAAGGTACTTCTTATAAACAGAATATAGGTACCTCGAAGGTACTTCTTTCAGACAGAATTTTCATATATCTTGGTACCCCTTGGGTACATTCATCATATAAAACTTTCATACTTATGGGTACCCTTCTTATTCATTCTTACATAGCTTGAAATCCAGCAAGGATTCAATCAAAATCATATCATCAGAATCAAACTTTCTTTAACTTACTTATGCTGCAGCTCAGAGACCCTCTATAGGCATGCCTACCTATCCAATACTTGACTCGCAGGCTTAAGTTATTTTATTTCTTATTCACATCATGACAAGCTCATACTCATTCATTAATCACATCAAATATGCATTATCACATTCTTATTATCCACTGAATAATTACATTAATCAAGTTCACATGAGCTTATATGTTTATCAAGGCCACTTAATGAATCATTCACATACTTGATTTATCACATTTAAAACACTTATACATATTTGTACACATTAGCATGCATATTTCCTCATGCTTAAAATACTCATTTTACAATGATAATTATGTATTGAACAAGTTATAGGAACTCGTGGTGAAGTTCGGGTGCATTTCGGGAAGTAAAACACCCTAAAAAGCCAAAATAGATAGTGATCACGGTCACAACCAATTGGTTGTGACCGTGAGGTCCATTTACACACATTCTGCCTGCTTAAAAAGTATGTCACGGTCGCAATGAATTTGATTGTGACCGTGACATACCAAATCAATCAAAACAGTAGCTAACTTCCGAAACTGTTTCTCACAACAATTTTGTACAGCCCAAACGGATGTCTTACACTCAATTTTAGGCAAAGGTCCCTTCTTAACATATCTTCCTCTATGTCTTATCTTTCAAATGGAACAAGTTTCAGGTCAATTGGACTTCTAAATCATCAAATATACATTAAACAATACAGACTGTTCCAGTGAGCCTGACTAGGTAGGTTCATGTCGGATTTTATCGTTTTTAAGGCTCTTAGAGACAGAACTGGTTCCTGTTCCCTCTTATACTTTTGTAGGTACGGAAATCATGGTTCTAATGGCGCAAGAATCACTGAATTTGGATTTACCAAACTTTATATATGATTAAATTACTACACAGAGGTCATGTGACACATATAACCAGAATCTTTCACACATCCAAAATACACATTTTAAGGGTAAAATAAACACCAAAACTTACCTTCTTCTTACCTTAACTTGGTCTTTTATAAACACAAACCAACATGCATCACATATTCATTTATTCATCAATTTCAAACATACAAGTCACACATGCAACACATTTTAATTTAGTTCCCAAACCTCACACTCCTAAGCTCCTAATGGGGTTGTTGTTCACTTGATTCCCCAACCTTTGCTTTGCCTTTAAGCTTCCTCTTTTCTTCAGCTATTAAGCATGTATTTTCAGCATTAATATTCCTCATAATAACCTCATAAAATCACACTAAGAATAGGTAGATGAAATAGAATTTTACATGCATGATTATACCATCATTTTACCTTACAAATCCTTGATCTTTGCTCTTAATTTACATGTATACAACCCTTCCAACTAACACTCACTCAAGGCAGAATTTTGAAGGAAAAAGAGAGCTTAATTTGCTGAAAAACAAGTGCAAAAGAATGACTCTCTAAGACATACGAATTTCAGCTCTCCCTCTCTCTTTCTTTCTCACCAAATAAAGACTAAAGAAGGCTCCAATCTTTGTATAAAGATGCAGAAAATGGAAACCCCACAAGCCACTAACTTTTCTCTTCCACTAGACACTTAATGCTAATTGATTATAAGTCCACTCTTCATAAATCTACAGCAAAACCCACTAATAAAAACTGCCCTCCATTAGCTTCCACTACTCTTATTTAACTCCTCAAATGTTCCATCAATTCCCACTAAAAATCTGCTCCCACTTCTCTTATTTAAATTCTCAAATGTTCCATCATTTCCCACTAACAAAAATCTGCTCCTACATACAATTAATTACCTATTAGTTTCTACCTTAATCCTTTGTTAATTAACTTAGTTAATCCTTCATTTATTTACCCATGCATAATGTCATTTTACTCACTTACATACTTTTTATTTTTGCAATTAAATCCTTCTTTTATTTTCAGATTAATCCACCTCTATAATTAATTATCTAAACACTCTTTAAATCAAAAATTATCTCTTAATAAATATACCTACATACTTCACATGACATACCGAAATAACTAGGGTATTTTGCGGCCATTACAACTCTCCCCTCCTTAAAGAATTTCGTCCTCGAAATTCATACCTGCGTCAAACAAATGTGGATGTTGCTCACGCATAGCATTCTCCGATTCCCAAGTTGCTTCTTCCACTCCGTGATGTTGCCAAAGTACTTTCACGAGCAGTATTTGCTTATTCCGAAGCTGTCTTACTTCCCTTGCTAAAATTGTCTTTGGTTTCTCATCATAGGAAAAATCTGGTTGCACTTCCACTTCTTGTAGGGGCAAAACATGAGATTCATCTGACCTATATCGTCTCAGCATAGATACGTGGAACACATCATGTAACTTGCTTAATGCTGGAGGCAAAGCTAAACGATATGCCACAGAACCTATTCTTTCCAAAATCTCATAAGGTCCAATAAACCTTGGACTTAATTTCCCTTTATTACCAAACCTCAATACTTTCCTCCAAGGCGACACCTTCAGAAATACTTTATCGCCTACTTGGTACTCAATGTCTCTTCGCTTCGCTTCAAGTCAGCATAAGATTTTTGTCTATCACTTGCTGCTTTTAGCCTTTGCTGAATCATCTTAGCTTTTTCCTCAGTATCTCTCACAAGATCCGGCCCAATAATTCTATTTTCATTCAACTCTGTCCAGCACACTGGAGTACGACATCTTCTTCCATACAGCACCTCATATGGCGCCATGCCAATGCTGGTTTGATAACTATTATTATAAGCAAACTCCATGAGTGGAAGGTATTTGTCCCAACTCTTGGAGAAATCCAGAACACATGCCCGCATCAAATCCTCCAAAATCTGAATAATTTTTTCCGATTGCCCGTCTGTCTGTAGATGGAAAGCTGTACTGAAATTCAACCTTGTTCCCAAAGCAGTCTGCAAACTCTTCCAAAACTTGGAAGTAAACCGGGGATCCCTATCAGACACAATTGTCAAAGGTACTCCATGAAGACGAACTATCTCTTTAACATACAAATCAGCCAACTTATCAAGAGAATAATCCATCCGAACTGGAATGAAATGTGCTGACTTTGAAAATCTGTCCACAATCACCCATACTGCATCTTGCTGTTTTGAAGTTAAAGGCAATCCTGTGACAAAATCCATTGTGACATTATCCCATTTCCATTGTGGAATAGGGAGTGGATTTAACATCCCTTGAGGCACTTGATGCTCAGCTTTTACTTGCTGACAAATCAGACACTTGGACACATATTCAACTATATCCTTCTTCATGCCTGGCCACCAATACAGTGGTTTCAGATCTTGATACATTTTGTTTCCACCCGGATGCATAGTGAAAACCGTATTATGTGACTCATGAAGCAATCTTTTCTTCAATTCCTTATCATCAGCCACGCATAACCTGTTCTTGTACCGCAGTACTCCATTCTTATCCACTATATACTCAGACTTACTATCTTTGCCTACTGACTGCCAAACTTGCTGCAACTTAGGGTCATTCTTTTGAGCTGCTAACAAATTATCTATCAACACAGGTCTTGCTTTTAAATGAACAAGAAAAACTCCATCAGATGTAAATCTCCATCTCACATGCTTCAACTGCATCGCTGAAACTATCTTCCTACTTAGCGCATCAGCCACCACATTGGCTTTACCCGGATGATAATCTACTATGCAATCATAGTCTTTAAACAGCTCTAGCCATCTTCTTTGCCTCAAGTTCAACTCCTTCTGAGTAAGCAGATATTTCAGACTTTTGTGATCAGTGTATATTTTACACTTCTCACCATACAGATAATGTCGCCATATCTTTAAGGCAAACACTACTGCAGCTAATTCTAAATCATGAGTTGGATAATTCTGCTCATGCGGCTTTAGTTGCCTGGATGCATAAGCTACCACCTTTCCATCTTGCATAAGCACACATCCTAATCCCACTCCAGAGGCATCTGTGTACAACACATACTCTTTACCAGACATAGGTTGCGTAAGAACCGGGGCCTCTACTAACATCTTTTTCAACTGATCAAAACTCTGCTGACATTTTTCCGACCACACATACTTCACTCCTTTTCGTAGCAACCTGGTCATAGGTGAAGCTATCACTGAAAATCCTTTCACAAACCTTCTGTAATATCCTGCCAAACCCAAGAAACTACGAACTTCAAGCACATTCCTAGGTGGCTTCCAGTTCACAACAGCTTCTATCTTAGCTGGATCCACTTTAATCCCCTCAGAAGATATTATATGACCCAGAAAAGATACCTCTCGTAACCAAAACTCACATTTACTCAACTTGGCATACAACTGATGTTCCCTCAGTGTCTGAAGTACCATCTTTAAATGCTGCTCATGTTCCTTCTCATCTTTGGAATAAACCAAAATATCATCTATGAACACTACCACAAACTGATCAAGATAAGGCCTGAATACTCTATTCATCAAATCCATAAATGCAGCAGGCGCATTAGTCAACCCGAATGGCATTACTAAAAATTCATAATGTCCATACCGAGTTCTAAATGCTGTCTTTGAAATATCTTCCTTCTTTACTTGCAACTGATAATACCCAGAACGCAAATCAATCTTCGAAAACACACCTGCTCCCCTTAACTGATCAAACAAATCCTCAATCCGAGGCAAGGGATACCGATTCTTCACGGTTACCTTATTCAGCTGTCGATAATCAATGCACATTCTCATCGTACCATCCTTCTTCTTAACAAACAAAACTGGTGCCCCCCATGGTAACACACTAGGTCTAATGAAACCCCTCTCTAACAACTCTTGCAACTGCACTTTCAGCTCTTTTAACTCTGTTGGGGCCATTCTGTATGGTGCCTTAGATACTGGTGCCGTTCCTGGTAACACATCAATTGACAGCTCTACTTCTCTTACTGGTGGTACACCACTCAATTCTTCTGGAAACACATCAGGAAACTCACTTACCACTGGTATATCTTGTATCTTTACATGCTCTCTTTTACTATCCAACACCAAAGCAAGATAAGCTTCACATCCTTTTCTTAAACATCGACTGGCTCGCATCGCAGTTATCACATTCACAAGAGGATTAGTACAAACCCCTTTTATTGCCACTCTATTCCCTTTGTCATCACTAAGCATCACAATCTTTCTTTTACACTTCACATCAGCGTCATACTTAGTTAACCAATCCATACCCAAAATCAAGTCAAACTCATCAAAAGATAACTCAATCAAATCTGCAGGAAATTCATAACCTTGCACTCGTAATGCGCAATTCCTATGTACCCGATTCACATACACAGAACTCCCCAGAGGACTTGTTACACATATATCATATGCTAAACATTCAGCTTTAGACATTCTTTCACTTATCTTATTAGAACATACATATGAATGAGTAGATCCAGGATCTATAAGAGCAAACATATCCATATCATAAAGTATAAAAGTACCTGCTATCACTTCTGGTGCATCTTGCTCTTCACGAGCCTTCAGGGCATAAGCACGGATAGACCCTGCACCAGGCCTATCCACAGCCTCAGAATCAGCTGCCCACCTTGACTGACTTCCTCTGCCACGTCCTCTACCTCTTCCTCTGTTAACAGAAGGCATATTTGAACCACCTCTACTTTGCTCCTGTTGATTACTCACTGTTACACGTGGTTGAGGGCAATTGGCAATAAAATGTTCTGTGCTTCCACATCCGAAACAAGCACCTATAACCTTCCAACACTCACCCCAATGTCTTTTTCTGCAATGAGAACACTCAGGTATTTCACTCCTGCCACTAGTTGTTCCTCGACTCTGATGAGCTACTGGAGGTTTTCCCCATTTCTTTCCTCTTGCTGAAGGACCATACCTAGATTCTGCTGGTGGTACCATAGTAGAAACCCGTGGCCTTTTCGCCTGATTAAATCCTCCTCTATTGGCACTTCTTTTCTGCCTCCATTCTTTCTGAGCTTCTAGATTCTTTTCAGCTCTCAAGGCTGCCTGAACTATTCTGTAGTAGCTCACATTCTGATCAGTGGTCAAAGAAATCAGCAAAGCCTTTATGTCTTCATTCAGCCCTTCCTCAAATTGTTGACACCTCAAACTTTCATTCAAAACCTTCTTAGGAGCATACTTACTTAATCTGCAGAATTCAGCCTCATACTCAGAAACAGTCATAGATCTCTGCTTTAAGCTTAGGAACTTCTTCCAGTTTGCTTCTTGATATGCCTTAGTAAGGAACTTATGCCTGAATTCACTTTCAAAGAAATCCCAATCCATAGGATTAGGAAGCTCAGGATTCTGTAATACCAGCTTCCACCAGTCATATGCAGCACCTTGTAGCAAAGACACCACACACTCAAGCCATTGATCTTTAGGACACCGTATCTCCTGGAGAATTCTTTCTACTTTTTCAATCCAGTATTCAGCTTTTTCAGATTCATCTAACTTTGTCCCAAAGAATTCTTCAGCTCCATGCTTTCTTAAAGACTCTATTGGTAGCCTGGGTGCCATCATTCGCTCCATAAACCTTGCCATATCTTGTGTTATTTTCATCACAGCTTCCATAGGTCCTATTGGAACCTCATTTCCTTGCCTATCTGGCCCAGTCTGTCTAGTGCCCATCCTCTCAGCTTCTCGAGAGTTGACACTTTCGGCTGTTTCTTCTATCACTTGGCTGTTAAGTTCCATCTTTGAAACTACACAAATTAAATAAGGACTTCCGCATTAGGTCAACATACTATACACATCCTATCTACCCATTATTCCCAGAAAAGACTAAACCAAATGCTCTGATACCACAACTTGTGACGCCCATTTCCAACCGTTAAAGCTGAAGCAGCTAAACCGATAGAAAATGACCGTGCACACAAAAACACTTACATATACTGAGTTAAACATGATCATAAAAAAAAACTTGCTCAAATAAAATTTATTCTTACATATACCCAAGCCATTCCACATGCATCACACATAAACTTATTACATCTCACGAGCACACCACTTTACTTATTATCCATCTTACACATACTATGTTATTATCTTTAGACTTACATGCCGAAACATATTTTGTACATCATAGACTTTTCATCATTATTTTATAAAATTAGAACAACATACATATCCCAAAAAGATAACCCAAAACCTACACTAAACCTAGTGTTGACCGTTGCCCTGCGGAGTCGTCCTTCAGAAACCTCCGTCTGTACCTGCACGGATTAGAGAAAATCCGTGCTAAGCATTTTACGCTTAGTGGGGAACACAAACATAACAGGCAATATGATACAATAATATTTATGATATACAAAAACATGCCTCATCAACAAATAGGTTAACATGCTAGCATCTCATTTCATCCAATAATACTGCATCAACTCATAATATTTATCTTTCTAACATATCTTCATTTCTTTAATATATTTATCATGTCAATTGATTATCCATCCAAATAATTCATGCACATAGCTTTATTTTACGTTTATCAAATTATTTTTCGCCCTTTTCTTTTCTTTTCATTTATTCGATTATTTTGCCTGCAATTCAAAGTTATGGATAACGGGTAATTTTCAGACAGAATATAGGTACCTCAAAGGTACTTCTTATAAACAGAATATAGGTACCTCGAAGGTACTTCTTTCAGACAGAATTTTCATATATCTTGGTACCCCTTGGGTACATTCATCATATAAAACTTTCATACTTATGGGTACCCTTCTTATTCATTCTTACATAGCTTGAAATCCAGCAAGGATTCAATCAAAATCATATCATCAGAATCAAACTTTCTTTAACTTACTTATGCTGCAGCTCAGAGACCCTCTATAGGCATGCCTACCTATCCAATACTTGACTCGCAGGCTTAAGTTATTTTATTTCTTATTCACATCATGACAAGCTCATACTCATTCATTAATCACATCAAATATGCATTATCACATTCTTATTATCCACTGAATAATTACATTAATCAAGTTCACATGAGCTTATATGTTTATCAAGGCCACTTAATGAATCATTCACATACTTGATTTATCACATTTAAAACACTTATACATATTTGTACACATTAGCATGCATATTTCCTCATGCTTAAAATACTCATTTTACAATGATAATTATGTATTGAACAAGTTATAGGAACTCGTGGTGAAGTTCGGGTGCATTTCGGGAAGTAAAACACCCTAAAAAGCCAAAATAGATAGTGATCACGGTCACAACCAATTGGTTGTGACCGTGAGGTCCATTTACACACATTCTGCCTGCTTAAAAAGTATGTCACGGTCGCAATGAATTTGATTGTGACCGTGACATACCAAATCAATCAAAACAGTAGCTAACTTCCGAAACTGTTTCTCACAACAATTTTGTACAGCCCAAACGGATGTCTTACACTCAATTTTAGGCAAAGGTCCCTTCTTAACATATCTTCCTCTATGTCTTATCTTTCAAATGGAACAAGTTTCAGGTCAATTGGACTTCTAAATCATCAAATATACATTAAACAATACAGACTGTTCCAGTGAGCCTGACTAGGTAGGTTCATGTCGGATTTTATCGTTTTTAAGGCTCTTAGAGACAGAACTGGTTCCTGTTCCCTCTTATACTTTTGTAGGTACGGAAATCATGGTTCTAATGGAGCAAGAATCACTGAATTTGGATTTACCAAACTTTATATATGATTAAATTACTACACAGAGGTCATGTGACACATATAACCAGAATCTTTCACACATCCAAAATACACATTTTAAGGGTAAAATAAACACCAAAACTTACCTTCTTCTTACCTTAACTTGGTCTTTTATAAACACAAACCAACATGCATCACATATTCATTTATTCATCAATTTCAAACATACAAGTCACACATGCAACACATTTTAATTTAGTTCCCAAACCTCACACTCCTAAGCTCCTAATGGGGTTGTTGTTCACTTGATTCCCCAACCTTTGCTTTGCCTTTAAGCTTCCTCTTTTCTTCAGCTATTAAGCATGTATTTTCAGCATTAATATTCCTCATAATAACCTCATAAAATCACACTAAGAATAGGTAGATGAAATAGAATTTTACATGCATGATTATACCATCATTTTACCTTACAAATCCTTGATCTTTGCTCTTAATTTACATGTATACAACCCTTCCAACTAACACTCACTCAAGGCAGAATTTTGAAGGAAAAAGAGAGCTTAATTTGCTGAAAAACAAGTGCAAAAGAATGACTCTCTAAGACATACGAATTTCAGCTCTCCCTCTCTCTTTCTTTCTCACCAAATAAAGACTAAAGAAGGCTCCAATCTTTGTATAAAGATGCAGAAAATGGAAACCCCACAAGCCACTAACTTTTCTCTTCCACTAGACACTTAATGCTAATTGATTATAAGTCCACTCTTCATAAATCTACAGCAAAACCCACTAATAAAAACTGCCCTCCATTAGCTTCCACTACTCTTATTTAACTCCTCAAATGTTCCATCAATTCCCACTAAAAATCTGCTCCCACTTCTCTTATTTAAATTCTCAAATGTTCCATCATTTCCCACTAACAAAAATCTGCTCCTACATACAATTAATTACCTATTAGTTTCTACCTTAATCATTTGTTAATTAACTTAGTTAATCCTTCATTTATTTACCCATGCATAATGTCATTTTACTCACTTACATACTTTTTATTTTTGCAATTAAATCCTTCTTTTATTTTCAGATTAATCCACCTCTATAATTAATTATCTAAACACTCTTTAAATCAAAAATTATCTCTTAATAAATATACCTACATACTTCACATGACATACCGGAATAACTAGGGTATTTTGCGGCCATTACAATTTAATCTCATGGATGCCATTTATTTCTTCCATTGCTTTAATCCATTTTCCTTAGATAGGCATGAAAAATCCTTTTAAATATTTTTATGCTCTTTCTTTATCTTGTGGGGTAACCAAAAGGGCTTCGTTCAAGCTTTCGATTTTAAATCATCGGCATGGAACACTTATCCTTTTAGATTTTTGCAGTTCTAAATGTTGATAAATATGTCTCATATATTCATCGTGATTTATAATGCTCCCACTGGGACTATATTTCATACCCCCACTGGAGTCAGGAATACCATATTCTTTCCTCCCACTGGAGTCAAGAACACTCCCACTTGAATCAGGGTCTTGAACATCCGGATCGTTTGGAGGATGAGGGTCTTAACCTTCTTCCTCTAAATCCCTCCCACTCAGATGGAGTGATCCTGATGGTTCATCTTCCTGATATTAATAGAAAGTGAAATCTCAATTTACTTCGCCCAACTTTTTGGAAATTTATTCTCTTAAGAATATGACATCTAGTGATTCAAATTCTGTCATTATGCCATTTTCTCTTATCCATGAAAATGTATCCTTTTGATACTTCATAATATCTCACATAAATACTCTTTTTACCTCTTGGTCTCAAATTTATCAAATTGAGGTATCATGGATGCAAGGATTACAACCTAAAAGTTGTAAATGGCTTAGGTCAACTTGTCGACCAGTTAACAACTCATAAGTTGTGGTAATGACAGATTTGGAGGGCATACAGTTCAGAACATATGTGGCAGTCAATAAAGCATCTCCCCAATAGGAGATAGGCAAATTTGCGTCTGCCTCCATAGATCTAACCATATATAGGAGAGTCCTCTTTCTCCTTTCCTCAACACCATTTTGTTGTGGATTTCTAGGAATGAACAACTAATGTTTAATCCTTTTTTCATCACACGAAGCTTTAAATTTATCCGTAATATATTACCGACCTCTGTCAGTTCTTAAAGCTTCGATCTTTCGATCTAATTGATTCTCAACTAAACTCATATAAGTCTTGAAGCAACACAATGCTTCTCACTTGTGAGAAATTAAATAGACATGACCATACCTAGTACAATCATATATAAATGTGATGAAGTAGCAGGCCCCATGCCTTGCCCTCACATTCATTTGACCACATACGTCAGAATGGACTAACTGCAATGGAAATTTGGCTTTAGTTCCTTATTTGAATGATTTTTTAACTAGTTTTTGCTTTTTAGACAACGCTTTTATGTGGGCAATTCAACCTTATTTAAATCGCCTACTAAACCTTCTTTGACTAACCGACTCATTCGGTTTTATCCAATATGGTTTAATTTAGCATGCCATAATTTTACATTATTCTCATAACTATGTGAAAAATAAGAAATTAAAGGAAAATTAGTTTTACTCAAACAGTCATGGTACACATCCATAATAATAAAATCATTCAGAATATAACCAGAACCATAATATATATTATTCAAGTATAAGCATATACTATCATCCTCAAAATGTAAATTGAAAACAGATTTCAATAAGGCAAGAACAGAACCTAAATTTCATAACAAAGGCATCTCAATCCCTTGTTACATAGTCCATTGGTTAAAAATTTATCACTCACAAATGATGAAATTCAGAACTAGATATATAAATTTTTACTCACTCTTGAGTCAAAATAGAGTATCTTTATAGGCACAATGCAGTCTCTTTACATAGTGTCTATGACGCGCGCCGGAAGTACCCAGCAAGGGCCCTCGCTTTGAATCCGCTTTTGGGATTCGAGGAATTGGTTTGCGTTTTTTGATCATGGGCGCCATGAGACATCATCGGTGTATCTCTCCCAATAGGGCATTGGGGAGAACCACCTAGCCTAATGACGTCTAAAGGCACCTTTGAGGTATTTGGAGTCGCCACCCAATTTGCGAGAAATTGGAAAAAGTCTCTCACCTCTAACAGTCTAAACCAGAGATTCGGTGTTCGAAACTTTCCTCTTATTTATGCTTTGGTTAATTATAAATGGGTTTTTAACTTCTTAAGATTATATCTCTCATCTCACATACTTAATGCATTAAAAAATAAAAGCCAATCATAAGCATTCAAAAAGCAATAAAATGAAAGCGATAAAGAAAGCGATAAATGAAAGCGGTAAACACACAAGCACGCAATTACAAGAGAAACAAGGGGCGGAATACAACTCCAATAAAAGGAGATTAAAGATGTGAATGGGGACGGAATACAATCTCCAAAAATAAATAAAGTTGCCCCAAAATTAATTACAAGGGCCCAAAAAAGGGAAAATGAACATAAATTTAAAACACTCACGCGAGATCAAAATAAAAGGACATACATAAATCAGGGTATTTATTTTAGGAACATTGGTTTCTTTGCGCTTATGGAAGGTTTAGGAACATTGATTTCTTCGCATTTATTTGAAAAGGGTCCGAATAGTCATTTTTTATTGTTTAAATTGAAAAATCGGGATGAATGATCCCATTTTTTGGAGAAAGGTCGACTCTTCGTTTTAATTGTGATGTTTTCATAGTTTGGCTAAAACAAGGGACATTGGTCCCAATTTTATTAGTAAAAAAAAATTCAATTTAATCATAGAAATATTTTTGTGATTTTTTATTGCACGCGTGCATAAATAAAATAAATATTTACAAATAACACAAAACACATAAAGAGAGGGTTGAAAAAGGTCTCACCAAAATCGGTGCAATCCTCCACACGTCGCAACCCATCCGGGGAGTCGCGGGGATGCTCAAATAACCCGACTCAAATTAAATCTCATGCAAAAATCATATTGAAAATGTTAGTAATAATTTTAAAAATTAAACAAGTGAAAACGGAATAAACATTAGGTAAGTTAAGTTATAATGATGAGACAAACACAACAAAATAATAATAACAATAAATATAACACGACAATATTAATAATGAATAAATCCAATAATGATAATAACAATAACATTAATAAATAGTAATATAAAAACATAAAAAATGAATGAGAATAAAATATGATAATAATAATAATTATAATAACATAATATTAATAAATACAAAATGAATATATAATAATAATAATAATAATAATAATAATAATATAATTAATAATGATAATAAATAATAAATAATATGGAAACAGAGGAATCAATTGATGATAAACAAATATAATAATAATAATAATAATAATATTAATAATAATAATAATAACAATAATAATAATAATAATAATAATAATAATAATAAATAACATAATAATGAATAATGTTAAATGAAAGCAATAATAGTAACTATGAACAATAATAAGATAAAATGAGTTAATGGCATCAACAATAATATCACAAATTGATGGCGACAATAGCAATGACATAATATGACAATAATGTAAACTAATAATAATAATAATAATAATAATAAGTAGAAGAAGAAAATAAGGAGGAGATTTGACTACGAAAATAATTATCAAGTTGAACCCACAAAAATCAAATTAAGAAAACTACACGAAATTTTTAACAATAGCAACAAAACTACAAATATTAGGAATAGAGATAAACATAATAATGATAACAAAAATAATGAAATTAACAATAATAAATGACAAATAAAATTAAGTGAGAACGGATCCAAAATGTTTACCCTCATAGTTGTAGATTGAAGAGAAATGATGTTTAGATCCGCTCCCCTTGTCGAATTTGTTGTGGTGAATATTTGAACAAAAAATGTAAAAATTGATGTTTTTGAACAAATTTAAATCAAGAAAATATTTTTGATGGGAGTTTTGAGCAAAAGAAATTAATTTTTCAAGCTCAAAATCATCCAAAAATTAAGTGTTTTTGAAGAAAAATAAAAAAGAAGAATTATCGGTGACTTCTTTTTGCTTGGCTGTTTTTCTTGTTGATCGAGAGAAAATATTGTTTTTCCTGTTGATTGAGAGAAAATATTGTTTTTCCTTGAACCCAAAAATGCAGCCCCCTCCCAAACGAAGATTCAAAACCCTATTTGATTTTCGGTGTCTTGCAAAAAAAGGAAAAAACAAAATTAACTTTCTAATTTTTATTATTTCGAAAAATCCCAAAACGTGAAAAACGCAGTCTAATATTTTTGCAGGCGAAAATTAATTTTACAGGTCGAGTGAAAGGGAAGAAAAAATGCGCGCGGAGCCCTACACAGGGGCACGCGGTGTCTCCGGCGTGGTGGCTGGCCACCACGCGGCCACTTTATGTGAGTGGCCGAGTGAATGGCCACTTACGCGGCCACTAAATGGCCACGAATCCTTTACTATTTATTTATTTATTTTTTTTTAAATCAAAACACACTTTTTCAAATTCTTTCTTTCTTCGACGTTTCCCATTTACCAACTTAAAAATTTACCAACTTAAAAGTGTGTTTCACATTAAAACCCACTTAAACGTTTCCTATCCAACGTTTTTCTCTTTTTTTTTTAACCCAAATCTTTAATAAACTAATTAACTAATTTAATTCAATTAAATTAATTAACTAGTTTAATTTTTCCCTTTTTTTCTAAATATCAAAAATAACACTTTCTAATAATATTATTTTTAGAATTAATTTAATTAATTTTATTTATTTTTTTTTTGATAATATATTTTTATATATATTTATTTTTTATTTAAAAAAAATAACGAGTGTCTCGACAAAGGAAACATCATTTTTTATACCTTTGCCTGTAAGCCGGTATCATTTTTATCATCGGGTATTCTGATCTTGGATCGCCCCGGAACCCAGTGTCTACAGTGTCCTTTCTGTTGGCAATTGAAATATTTTACTCTTGAAAAGTTTACCTCATTTTTGCCTTAGGACCTTTTGTGATTCTATTCCTTTTACTTTTCAGGCTCTTGAGCCTTTTCGTTATCCCTACTTTTGAAGCTTCTTTTATTGTTCTAATGAAAACTCATTCTATTAGAACAGAACTGTGCCATATGCACTATGGTATTGACATTAATCGCTACCATACGGTCCCCTTTTAAGCTCCAAATGACGAACGACATCCTCAAATGTCTTTATGTTGTCTATATGAGTTAGTTGCATTTTTATATGCTACCAACTCTTGGGTAAGGATTTGATAACAGTTTGGACCTACTATTCGTCAGTCAACTTATGACTAAGTTCACTAAACTTACTTATTCTTTTCCTTCTCTCTTAGATGTTTCCGCATCGAATAATCAGATTTTTTCTAATATGTATCAAATTTGATCGTCAATGATCGGAGCGTATTCAGAGTCATATCTCTGAACTTCTCCTGCAAAGCGATCCACAGATCGATTGCATTTTGATACTTGCGAAATTGCTTAGTGATGTGATGCGACATAGGCATCCCGGTCCTGCTTATGCTGAAATATAGTACCATCCTCAGATTCAGCCATAACCGAATTTTAGGATTTAAGAGTTTCTTGCTTTTCAAGCACATACTAGATCTTTGTATTCTAAATTTCATAATTATAACTTGGAAGCAGCATCCATTAGGATCATCTAATCTCAAATGGAACAATATTGCACATATTTACGGGAGATAAGGCAATACATACAATTTATTATGCACCTAAAACAATAATCTAGTAAAATTTTCTATTAGGCTCAAATTCGAAAAGGTTACTTATAGTATCCAATTACCCTCTAAATCCTAATTTCCAACCTTACAGGTTAAAATTTCATGCATAATAAATCTGAATTATTGGATTATCAAGTTCTCAAACTTATGAGAGGATTTTATTAAGCCTATACTTAATAAGCATGCAATCATTTTACTCATAAAATATTGCGGCAATTAACAATTAAAATAAACTCATTTATTATATAGTTAAATGCTAACATAATAAGTAAATAAACACATTTATTTACCCAATAAATAAAATCCAATAATTCCAAAAATAAGACACTCATGTCAAATATCAATAGGAAACATAAATCCTATTTAACAAAAATAAACGCCAACTCAAATTGACACTTATGTCAACTATTATTGAAGTCCATATTTCATAAAATCTTTTTAGTTATTAGGATTATATCTTTGAGCGATTTAATCAATTCATCAAGCGACTCATAAGTCCATTGATGAAATCATGGATAATACATGCTCCGTCCATTTCTCAACACCATCACAGAATTTTTAGTGTTGCTTCTCAACACTTGCCTTTTTGGCAACTCTAATCAAAGTTCCATTTCCATACTCAAACCACCAGTCCAAATGCACTCTTGCATTTGTTCTCACACATTTACTTTATGATACACTATTGCATTAATGTTATAAGCTCAAATCTTCTTTCGCATTCTTATGTTGCTTTATAAATTGCACTGTTGTATTTCTCAAAACAACTTATGCGCAATTTAAGGAAGACCTACTATCTGTATTCAATATTTCTGTAATATAATACAGAAAATTTTTATACACTCATGTATAAATATATGATTGAAACACATTTCAATCAATAAGTAAGGACACAACCTCAAAAAATTTTCAAAATATTTTTAAAAATTTCCAAAAGCAGAAAACACATTTTCTACACATTTTAATATTTTATTTTGAAATTAAACACATTTAAATATCAAAAAATACATAATTTATTTTCTAGTCATTAAAAAATTTTGAAAACATGACAAAAAAATCAGAAATAATTTGACAAAAATCGGAGCTAAAATGGTGGTCGGAGGACGTCGCACGCGTCATTACGCACCGACGAGAGGGAGGCAGACGCGCTCACGCGCGGCCTCCCACTTGACCCAACACGTGTCAACACGACAGCGTGCCACGTGTCCGATTCCTACTGGTCCATCTGGCGCCCACGTGGCAGCCCCTGATTTGGGCCACGTGACACCATTTGAAGGAAAATTATAACAAATATAATTTAACGGAGATAACGTTAAGAAATGGTACCTACCTCTTGTAGCGCAGAAACTTGTTACGGAGGCGTCTACAAGGATTCAATTGTTTTTGGTCACTGGTCTAGTTTTTACCCATTCGAAATAAAAGCAACTAGTTCACAATCTAAATGCTCCTGAAAGATAAGACAGAAAACATATGAGTGGGAACGAGCAGCTTTGCGGCATGTACGTTTTCTCGTTACCAAATAATGAGTACCTCACCTTTATTTATAGAAATCCTAAAAGTTAGTATCCTAACTCTAGTTTAACTCATACTTTTTCTAAGATAGCATTTATTAATTTTAATCAGATTAAATAACTCAATTTAATCTGAATTGTAACTCAATCTATTATAAAGTAATGGGTGTATTCCAACTCATTATTATTTTTACAGTTTATTTTGGATTTAATATATTGTGCTCATAAAAATGTATAGTTATACATTTTGAAAGTAAACAATATAATAATCCAAAGAATTTTTTTTCCTTTTTTTTTGACAAGTTTGAATCTCCATACGGGTTTACCCTCTTAAAACGCTAGACTCACGCCCTTCTCTTTTTGTCCATCCAAATTTACGTCGCTCATTCCGACTTCGAATTCAGGTTGATTGGCCTGCAAAATGGCCGATAACTTGTTAAAAAAATCTGTGTTCTCGATTACAGAAACGTTTTCTGCAATCATATGCAATACTTTCTTCAAATTCTACATTACCCATCACCACAACATCTTCCTCATCATCGTTTACAGTGGATTACCTGGTGAATTCATGTGGGCTTCCTTTAGAATCTGCCCTTTCTGTCTCCAAAAAGTTTCAGCTCGATGAAAAGTGCTCGCAAAGGGCTCAATCTGTAGTAGATCTCTTGAAATCTCATAATTTCAGCGACCACCAGTTGGCTAAATTGATCGCAAGGCAGCCTTCAATTCTTCATTATAACGCCGAAGTGGTTCTACAGCCCAAACTTGATTACCTCGTCAAAAATGGCTTCGTGGGTGAGTTTCTTTCTCAGCTTATTCTTTCTAATTCGACAATTTTAGGAAGTTCTTTAGATTCTAAAATCAGAAATTATTTGAGTTCCTGAAGTCTCATCTTGATAGTGATGAGAAAATTCTTCTTGCTATCAAGCGTTCTTCAAAACTAATGACATGTAACTTGAAGGTTGTAATGCAACCAAATATTGTTTTTGAATGAAGGAGAGAGTTCCTGCTCATATTTTGGGAAACTTATCAATTTCCTATCCAAGAGCTCTGATGCATAGTCATGAGAGGATGGTTTATGCAGTGAATGTTATTAAGAATCTGGGATTTGAACCAACTTCTCTTATGTTTATACATGCTCTTAGAATAGTCCTATCAATGAGCAAGTCCACTTGGAAGAATAAAATTGAGGTAATGAGGAGTTTTGGATTGGATGAAGTGGAAATCTTATTGGCTTTTAAGAGAAACCCAAACGTTTTAGCTACTTCAGAGAACAAAATGAAGAATGCAAAGGATTTCTATGTGAATACTATGAATTTGGATCCTCATTATGTAATTTCAGTTCCCATCTTACTTACGTATTCGATTCAAAAACGGATTATTCCTAGGTATAATGTTTTGAAGGTACTGGAGTCCCAGAAGCTGATACAAGGAATCAATGAAAAGACTGCTAGGTCACTAAGACTAAATGAGGAGGATTTCTTGAAGAATTATGTTTTGAAGCACATGGTTGAAGTCCCAGGTTTACTGAAAATGTATCCTGGTGCTGATAATCGATAAGTTTAAAGATGATGTCCCAGCTGTACTGGAGATATAGGCGTGGAGAATTTCCCCACTAAATATTTTGAGAGGTAGTGACATGATGCCCAGGTTTAGTGGACATGTAACCTGCTGCCAAGGTTGCTCAAAGGATTCTAAAGAAGTGAGTCTGTTCAATTTACCAGTGTTGCTAGTTCAAATATCTGCAACATCTTTGAGGTAGGCTTCAAACTTTGAAGGCTATAATATGGATTTAAAGTACTCAAATTATTGATAATAACAAGTTTTCAAATTGAATACGACAGTGTGTTGTTCTAAGGCTCTTTAGTGGAAATGGACTGCTCCAATGGATGTATCCTAGTATTGAGGTAACTCGTTTTTGAATAGAGCCTCTTGTTGGCAAACCATATGCCTGTGAGTTTATCAACTTGTTGTGAGGCGCCCTGCAGATCATGCACTCTAATACATGGTAAGCTCATCACAACAACTTGCTTAGAAGCTTCTTTCCAGCAGAATTTTGTGACAGTTCTCAGTTTTGCACTTTTGCTTTAAGAGTTGGATTAGCTCTGCTTGTTAGACAATTCTTCAGTTTTCTGCTTAGTCAATGCTACATGCTTTAACTGATTTATGAAGTTGTATTCTATACTGTTTGCTTTTCCTAAGCTTTTGTTTGGATAGGAGTAGTTTGAGATGAAAATTAAATTTATTTTAATGAAAAAATGGGAATAATGTAAATCTCTTGTTTTTTTTCCATTGTAGGGAGTAAATTGTTCATCCTTCTTATAATTTAGAATATATATATATATATATAAAATTTATTTTGACATTTATACCGTTATGATAAAAACTATAATATACCTCGTTTATCTGGACTGTTGTTTGTGGCTGGAGGAAGATGGCAGTTCATGGTGGTTGGCATCTAACAAAAGCGACGGGATAAGGAGGAGAACGTAGGTGTGGAGGGGCTCTTGAACCTGTTGGAACCGAAGAAAGGAGAAGAAGAAAAGAGAGGGGAGGGAGACGCGCCGGCGGTGGCGGGTGGAGGGGACAGGCCGGACAGCGGCAATGAAAATATCGAAGAAGAAAGCCTATGAAGAGGAGTACTTTTAACATTTCATATCTCTTCGGCTATTTATCTTCCATTTACTCTGTTTTTTCTCTAAATTGGAAGGAAATATTTTCGTTAAGAAGAAAAGTGGAGCTTTTAAGAAGAAAACTTGGAAGGAAATATTTTTGTTGAGAAGAAAAGTGGAGCTTTTAAGAAGAAAACAGAGATTGCAGGGTGGAGCAGTTTAGAAGAATGCATAATAAATAGATTTCTGAAAATGGATCAGTTATAACATTTCAGTCTTTAAAGAAAAACTGATGGCTGGATATTAGTGTTAGAGATGGAGATTTAGAAGGGCAACGGGGGATCGATACGGAATTGAGATGATGAAGTTCGGGATTCCAATTGGCCACTGCCCCCTGAGAGGAACCGCTAGATTTTCCTTTTCGATTGTTGCAAGGTTAGGATTTTACATTTTCATTTTGCGCGTATTTTTATCCATATACTGTGTTTATACTTCATTAGAATGTTGTCAAAAGTGAATTTGATTAATCAAATCTCTCTTTGCATCCTGTTGGGGAAAACTATGCCAATCCAAAAACGTGCTTCTTTCATGTGATCTTCAAGGTCAAAAGAACTTTTTGATACTCATAGTTTTTCTTGGAACCTTGAACAATCAAAACTTGCATTTTAATTGGTTGAATCAAGCTTTTTACAAGGTACAGCTCTGGGATTATACATATTCGACTCTATTTATTGGCAGCTTTATTATCATCTTTGTGGTTGCTATTGTTCATGCTGCCTTAGACTTTTGGGTAGTAAAGAATGTCACCGGTCGGATCTTAATTTGGCTTATGTGGTAGAATGAAATAAATAACGTAGGGGGAATTTTGAATATCTTGATCAGCAGGTTTTGCAATCTATATAGCAATAGAAGTAATGTATTAGAAAAGCAAAATAGAAAATTGTAGAGAAAGTATATCAATAAGCCTTGTGGAAAAATCTTCCACCAATCTAAAGGTTCGTTAGCATTTGTTTCTCTTTGGTACATTTGGTCCTTCATTTAGTGAACATGTCATTTTGTTTTGTTAAGGTTTTGGCCATTGCTGAATTGTATAGATACGTTTATTGCTGGGTTTCTCAAGTTTTAACCATCTTTTTTTGGACTTTTGTAGTTTCTTGATGATAATAATAAGTGCTTTCAAGATCAATTACAGTTGCAAAATCCGAAAATTGTACCCTTGTAACACCCCATATTCGGTCCGATAAGGTGCTGGATACTGAATGTTATACAACTTATTTTTCTTAAAAATCTCGTATTAAGATTCAAATTATATTTTAACTTTTAATTTATATGAACTCATATTCCTCAAATTTTTACATAAAACGGATAAAGTTTTCTCTGTACGAGTTTCTATCCCCCTATTAAACATTTGCAAATGCACTTTTATAAAATCAACCATATCTTTAGCTCCATCCTCAACCAAAAAATACTCAATATTTTTCCATCCACCTCAATTCATCAAATCAAAAGATAAGATTTAGAATTCACAAACGTATATAGGTTAACGACTTTGGTTAACAACTTTAATCATATACGTTGCATATCCACACTATACTTTAAGCATAATTCATTTTTTTAATAATAACTTCTATATATACATGTATGTAGTTACAATTGTTCTTAAAATTCATGGATGTGCATCAAAACACATCACCCATGAATATACAAAACCAATGCTATTTTCACATCCGGTGGACAATTTAAGTGAAAAATTTCAAAATAACAAAATATAAACCCTAAGCCTAGGTGTACAACACAAAGTTACGGCACTTAGTAGATTTTCAGCTGGCTTTTTTGACAAATCACGACGTGTACCTACATGGAGAAATAAATTTTACGCGCTAAGTATAATACTTAGTGGCAACTGTTAACTTTAAGGTGTGTTCGGTAAAATTGTAGCTTTTTTGTTTTTTGTTTTTTGTTTTTAAAATTTAAAAACTATTTTTAGTTTTTGTTTTTTATTTTTTAGAAAACTGTTTTATGTATTTAAAAATGCTATCATATTTTTTTAATTATTCATGTATAGTTTTTAATTATTCATGTACATTATAATAATAACTTTGGTGATAGCAGTGGCAGCAGCGGCGGTGTCATTGTGGTGGTAGTAGTGGCAGCATGGTGGTGGAGGCAGCGACAGCAGTGTGGGGGTGGTGGAGGCAGCGGCGGCGACGGAGGCGGCGGCGACAGCATGGTGGTGATAAAGGTAGTGGCAGAGGTGGCAGCGACGTGGTAGTGGTGATGGTGGTGGAGGCAACGGCAGTGTGGTGGTGGCGGCGTGGTGGTGGTGGAGACGGCAGCAATGTAGTGGTGGTGGCGGCAGTGGCTGCGTGGTGGTGGTGGAGATGGCAGCGGTGTGGTGGTGGCTGCGGTGTAGTAGTGTGGTTGTGGCGGCGGCGGTAGCAGTGTAGTTGTGATGGTAGAGGCGGTGTGGTTATGGCGGCGGCGGTGGCAGTGGCGGCGGCAGTGGCGTGGTGATGACAGTGGCGGTGGCAGAGGCGTGGTGGCGGCAGCGGCGGTGGCGGTGGCGGAGGCAGAGGCGTGGTGGTGGCAGTAGGGGCGGCAATGATAGTAGAGGTGTGGTGATGATAGCGGCGGCGACGATAATAAGGATAAATAAGCAAAATCTTAAAAACTATATTTTGAAAAATTTTAGTTTCTATTTTAAATGTAAAAATCACTTATTTAAATTTTTATAAAAACCGAAACGAAAAAAATTTGCCGAACGAATTTTTGTTTTATTTTTTTTAAAAAAAATAAAAAACCGAAAACAAAAATCTCGCCGAACGCACCCTTACTTTTTCAAATAGCCCATATCAAAAGATTTAATAAAAAATTTATAAACAACAAATATACAAATGCAAATTCTAAGTCATCTAATTAACTAATATCAAGTAGCATGCTAATCTATAAAATCATGCATGTAAATACATACATTTATTCTCGTTATAATCACAAAATATATTTAATCTATGTCATTATTTAACATTTAAATCATTTTAATTTAAGAAATTTTGTTTCATTGTCCACAGTAACTTAAAAGAATTCGTCAAGAGGATAGACGACACTGAAGCCCTTTTGGCTGTGGGATTGAAGTGGTCAATACCGAGCATTACATTTCAATCCTGTATAAAAAGAGGTCAATACCGAATCAAATCATGAGTGGCCAATCCCGAGTACTGTACTCACTTCTTTCATATAGGTTCTCATTAACTTACAGTACAGGCATCATTAACCAACACATACACTAAATTTCCATTCCTATGGCCAACCAATTGTATTCTATCATGATTCCAACACACACACTAAATTTCCATTCATATGGCCAACCAATTGTATTCTATCATGATTTCTACCGTTTACTAAGGGCACATATATTCTTTTCAAATTTACTATGATATTTATAATATCTTATATATAAATATCCACATAAAATAAATTTTAAGTCACAATTCCATATTCTGACTTATGGCTCAAAATTGCTTTTCCTTTAACATTTCAAACTGAGTCCATTATCATATTTACCTCACGTCTATATGTATATTAATTAATAAAATTTTGGATCTAAATCTTCTCATAATAAAGAGTTTAGCACAACAACCAATTTTCATTCCCATAACTTCACATACATGCACACTTTTGCATTAATTTCAATACTTATGTATCGACAAGGTATGAGCAAATCAAAATCACCAATTAATTAAATTCACATTTAAAGACGAGAGTCCATATATGCATGCTTTTCCCAACATAAATCTTGCATCAACATGTTCATCCACATCTCAAAACATATGTCCTAACTCAATTTATTTCAAATGTAATCATATAAAAAAAAAAGAATTTTTACAACTATGATAATTTCCATCCTCAAATCACTTCAATTAAGCTTTACTATATGTCTTATGCACCAATTCTAGATTAATTCTACCAAAATTAGTCATGCCATAATTTCTATCTCAAACATAGAACAAATAAAATTAAAGAAAAACAAGTTTAGTGGTTGCAATGCAAATCTCAATCGGTGGCAAAATCACTTCAAATCTTCCAAAATACTTCACAAAAATCCCAAGTCAAACTCCTACGTCTTTTCCTTTCTTCTTCTTCAAATTCCCTTCTTCTTCTAAAATTTCAAGAACCAATTTAACCAAAAATTCAATAAATCACAAGAATAATGCAAATTAAACTGACATTTTATAGCGTAATTAAGAAATTTAACTTACCCAAGCTCTTAGCTCTAATTCCTAATTTTTAAATTCTTAAATCCCTAACCAAAATTCTAATTACATCTCATTTTTCTCCCTTTATTTTCAGATCTCAAGCAGCTGGTACTTCATCTTCCAGCTACCATTCACAGCGAAAGGAAATGGCGAAGCTCCGATGGTTGACGATGCAAGAGAGACCGATGGGCTGGGCTACCAAAAAAAGAAATGCAGCCAAGGCTGTTGTGCTCCCACGAAACCCGAGGGAGAAAAACAGAAAAGGGTAGGAGGAAAGATGGCAACCGACGGCTTATGGACGGAGTGGAGGCGATAGCGGCAAGACGAGAAACAGAGGTGAGGAAGGCTGGAAAATGGAATAAAAATCGAGAATGGGAGGGTCTGGAACACAGAAAAAAACAAAGAAGCAAGAGCAAAACGACGTCATTTTGCTTGGTATAGAAGGCATATTTTTTTGTCAAGTAGTCCTCCTAATTTTCTCTTTTAGAACTTACTCAAACATTCTTTAGTCCTTCTCTCTAAAATGCTTTATAATTGTGTCCCTAATTAACTCATTTTTTTACCCATTCTAATATTCTATAAAAATAAGTAATAATAAATCTCCTGTAATTTTTATTTTACTCAATACAAATCTAATTTTTTTCAATTTTAATATACTTTCAAACATATTAAATTTGTGCCTCTATCTTCGAAATAAATTGTTTACTTTACCCAATTAACTTAAATTCCTATTTAGTTTACCGTCTTTTTTAGATATTATTTTAATATTAAATATTAATAAATAAATTTATTTATATGCCTAAAATGTCTAGTTTTTCACCCGTACTATTTAGATCACCATTGTTTCAAGGTGTTATATATCTTTCCCTCTAAAAAAAATTCGTTATAGAAAGTTACTTGGTTAAAAAGTTGCGGATAAGTCTTTCTTATTGTCTCATCGTGTTTCCACATGGCCTTTTTTGTATTGAGATTTTTCCAAAGTACTTTCACTAATGGACCTATCATATTTCTTAGTTGCTTCATTTCCAGTGCTAAAATTTGGATTGATTCTTCTTCATAAGTCAAATCAAGTTGGATGTCTATAACTTTAGGTTTGACAACATGAGATGGGTCCGATCGATACCTCTTGAGCATTAACACATGAAAGACGTTATGGATCTTTTTCAACTCTGATGACAAAGCTAGTTTATAGGCCACTGGACTCATACGTTCTATAATCTCGTATGGTCCAATGAATTTAGGACTCAACTTGCCTTTCTTGTCAAACCTCAAAACCTTTTTCATGGTGAAACTTTCAAAAAGACTTTATCACCAACATTATATTCTATATCTTTTCTTTTCAAATCAACATAGGACTTCTGGCAGTCAGATACATTTTTCAGCTTATCTTTGATAATCCTCACCTTTTCTTCCGTTTCTCTGATTAATTATGGACCAACTGTCTTATTCTCCTTAAGCTCAGTCCAACATAATGGAGTTCTGCATTTTCTTCCATATAATGCTTCATAAGGGGCCATTTGAATACTCATTTGATAGCTATTATTATAAGTAAACTTAATTAGTGAAAGATATTGGTCCCAACAACCCTTAAAATCTACTACACAGTTTCTAATTATATATTTCAGTACCTATTACATCATAATCACATAATTACGGTCAATAAAATCATTTATTCTTAAATCATTTTTAATGAACACTTATATTACTCTTTCGAACTGTCCGTCCAATTGAGTATGAAATGCAATGCTAAAATTTAACTTTGTGCCAAGAGTCTCATGATGTTTCTTCCAAAATATCAGAGTGAACCTTGGATCCCCATCTAATATGATGGAAAGAGGAACTCAGTGTAACCGTACTATCTCACTAATATACAATTCTACAAATTTAATCAATGGATAGTTGGTCATAATCGGTAGGAAATGTGCTCACTTTGTTAACCTATCAACTATCACCCATACTGAGTCATACTTTTTTCCTAATATATAGCAATCCACTGATAAAATCCATTATAACTCTACCACTTCCATTCAGGTATTGTAATGGGTTGTAATAAACTCGATGGAACTTGATATTCAGCCTTTACTTGTTGACAAGTCAAACACCTTGTCACGTACCCTGTTATGTCTTTCTTCATCTCAGGCCACCAATAGTGAGTTTTCAAATCTCGATACATTTTGGTACTGCTTGGATGCATAACATAAGAGCTATTATATGCTTCTTTCATAATCTGCTTCTTGAGCCCTTCATTATTAGGAACTCAAATTTTGTCTTTATAGTATAGGCAATCATCTTCTTTAATCATGAACTTGCTATCATCCCCTTCTTTGCTTTGCTTAGAGGTGATAACAAGCTTTTCACTATGCTTTTGTCCTTTTTGACTTGCTGTAACAAAGTTGGTCTATGCCTCAATTCAGCTACAATTTCTCTGTCATCTGCTAACGCTAGCCTAACATTCATAGCTCTTAAAGCTATACATGAAAGACCCCAATTAGAATTTATATGAAATCTTACCATGCATAGAAATTTTGAAAAGGTACGTTAGTTACTTAGAAAATTTACCTATTATAGATTTTCTACTAAGTGCATTTGCTACCACATTTGCCTTGCATGGATGATAATCAGTGATACAATCATAATCCTTAATCAACTCTATGTTAGTAGTTATGCCCTAAGCCAAATATTTGTACCTTTATCTTATGTCATATTTTCATTTATAAAAGGGTTTTCTCAACATTAATATATTATTTGCATGTTGCATTATAAGGATGTTTATGAATATTATTTAATGTTATTTAAATATCCCTAGTCATTTATCACTAAAGGAATAATGATAAATTAAGACTAGTATGAGTTTGGTTGATAGTCATAAGATGATTACATGTATGGTGACATAAATCAAACTTATAGGTACTTGTTAGAGAATAAGGTACTGGATAAACCCGCTATGTAATGCCCTGAAAATCTCGATGTTGCGAATAATAACTCGGTAAACCAAAAATTTATCGAAAGTCAACTTTTGATTCCATAATAGTTAATAATCGATTTTGATTAAAAAAAATTAAGTTGTAATTTGAAGTTAACTAAAGTTGTAAAGTTGGATTAATATCAATTATAGCTATTATTTAACTAAGAAATTTAAGCAATGAAAATTTTATTTTGGCTAAAGGAGTAGAGACTTGGAATTTTTTTTCGGAATCTACATAATTAAATAGATAAATAATTCTAGATAAATAAATAAATAAAAAATTTTCCTTGGTCCCAATTTGTTTTTTTTTTTTTAAAAAAGAAGAAGAAAATTGAATCAAGAAATAAAGGAAAAAAGAAAAGACAAGGGAGAAAGGAGGAAACGTGAGAGATAAAATGGCGAGGCAGGGACGAAGCCTCACCTGCGCCGGCAACAACGTGAAGGTAGCCCTCCACCATCACCCTTTCGCCCATCACAGCCACCACTGTCGTCTTTCTCCTCGTTGATTTTTCTCTCTTTTAAAAATCAAAGCCATCTCCCTTGAATTTTCGACCACCTCCGGCATTAGGTGGCGACACGGATAACACTGGAGGATTGCTGATGGTGATACGAGTCTTTCGCTATCCTCTTATTGCCTCACTCGCTAGCGATGAGCAAATCGGAGTTTAGTGTTCTGAGAGACTCCGATGCCGATTTCGACCAAATGACACATTGTTCTGGCACGTGATCACTGGTGAGAGGTTCCTGATGCCTTGAGCTTTATTTTAGCAGTGGTAGTGTCTCTCCAGTAAAGCTCTAGTAAGGCTCCGACGATGGGAATGGGCAGAATTGAGTTGAAATTATAGAATCCGACTCCAACTGGTATATGCACTACCAAAATTACTTTTCCATATTGCTTTTAAATGAATTAAGTTGTTGGGGAAAATTTTCTTATACTGTATTTCTATATATGTTTGGCAATATAGCTGAGTTTGATTAATAATGAGCATTAAATTGTTAGTAATGAATGGCAAAGATCATGTATAGATAAACAGACTACTAATCTTGCATTACTTTACCAATCATTATGATTATACAAGTACATTAAGAGTAGGGGAATAGGAAATTTCTTAGTATGTTAGTAAATTCATATCAGAATCACCAAGTTAGTGTTGTATGAGTTGCATGTTGGTAGTCATTTAGCAACTTATGTGTGCTTCACTAATAAATTCTAGTTACTAGAGTTGATTTGTGTAGTTTTAATTACCAACTTAGCTTAAAGCACATGTTGGTAATTTATGTTGCTGATGCGTATAGTACGATTGATTTGGTTTGATTTTAGGTGAGATAAATATGTTATGTATTATGTGATTGACTTAAAGATGGTGTGGTTTAAAGGACTTAATGAGCATGGCAAAAATGAGACTAATTAAACATGTTATGGTAGTCATAAATAAGATGAGATTTAGCTAAGTATTGTTGTAATGGGATGAATGTTTTAACTTACATAAAACTAAACAAAATGGGTAAACTAGATGCATATGAATGTATACCACTATGTGTAAGTAAGAATAAATAAACTAGATTATGCTTTGCTTTAGTGTGATAATATGGACAAATGAGATATAAATGAACATATCCTATGTGTTCAATTATGTTATGAAATAAGATATAAAGTGAGTAAAGCATGATATATGGATAAAATTGGGCATGTTTAGGTAGGAAGTCATGTGTTGAGTGATGTACATTTCATATAGATGTATTCTATTGTGTGAATGATGGGAATGGATTTTGATTGATAATTATGCTTTAAAATTTAAATAATGTGTAAATCGAGCTAATCATGAGGCACGATTTATAATTATAAAAATGCCAATGTTTATGTAAAATCTAAATAATATTGATGAAAATGAGCTTTAAAAAGGATTATGTTATGTAAGATTTTAATAAGAAATGAATGAAATATGCATGTGGTATGTGTTGGTCGAACTTGATGTACGTGGTAAACATTATAAGACTATATTATTAAATTGTAATGGTAATTTATTTAGATATGCCCTTAATAAAATTATATAGGAATTGGAGGAATAGGATAAAGTTGGCATGCCAATTAGGGAGTTAGTAGTACTGCATCATGATATGTGATACCGAACTGAATGGCTCCAAGAGCTCGATTTCGGTGTATGATATTTAACTCGTGTTATCAGACTGAATGGCTTCGAAAGCTCGATTTTTATGTGTGATATTTGACTTGTTTACCAGACTGAATGGCTCCGAGAGCTCGGTTCTGGTGTATAATATTTAACTTGTTTTACTGGACTGAATGGTTTCGAGAGCTCAATTTTGATGTATGTTATTTGACTTGTGTTATTGAACTGAATGACTATGAGAGGTCGATTTTGGTGTATGATATTTGACTTGTGTTACCGAACTATATGGCTTTGAGAGCTCGATTTTAGTGTATGATATTTGACTTGTATTATAGACTGAATGGCTCCAAGAGCTCAGTCTTGATAGGTGAATATTGAAAATTGAGTAATGATATATTAAATGGACTGAATAGTTCCGAGAACTCAATCCGATATTTAAAATCCTCATTACTTAGCTTGGTAAAATTCCTACAGATTTTACTTTGGAAAAATACAAATACAAATACAAATATATAAATAAGATAAATACATGCATAATTAATAATTAAAGAACTTCAAAAGGGAAGTAGTAATTAGTTGTAAGTTAAATTGTAGTATTTATTGATCATTATGTAACTTGATATGAAATAATATATGGACATGTATGATTAAATTAACATGGAATGCTTATAGTGTACATGAATTACATTAAAATAATAGTGATATGCATATAGTTTTCATTTGATACAGTGAGTTTACATTTGTTAAGTTAATTTTCAACTTTATTCCGAATACATGGCTAATGCATTAAAACATATGTATGTTAAATTTTATGACTATAAATGAGTGAAAACGGGTAAGGGATATACGTATACATGAATTGAAAATGCATAAAGAGTATATGGAATATGTTTGGTATTGTGATATAAATGCTTAAAGCCTGCAAACTGTTTGGGTCATTGTAGACACCGGATCCCGAGGCGGTCCAAAATCAGAATTACCCGATGATGAAAATGAAACCGGCTTACAGGCAAAGGTGTCAAAAATGATGTTTTTCTTGTCGAGACCCTCGTTATTTTTAAATAAAAAATAAATATATATAAAAATATATTATCAAAAATAATAATAATAATAATAATAATAAATAAAATAAAATTAATTATAAAAATAATATTATTGAAAAGTGTTATTTTGAAAAAAGAGAAATTAAATTAGTTAATTAGTTTAATTAAATAAAGAATTAAATTAAAAGATTTAAGAAAAAAGAAAAAATGATTTAAAGTTTTCGAAAAAAAATAAAAATAAAAATAAAAAAACTATGTAAAAGGTTTGGTAATACATTTCACCACGCGTGTCCTCTTGTCCGCGCGGTCTCTCCATCACGCGACCACCTGCTTTTTGCGTCGTTTTCGCCGGTTTTCAGCGATTTTCAGTCTGTTTTCTTCGATTTTCTTTCACGTTTTATCCTATTTTCGATCAACTAAAATAAAACTCCTCTGTCTCTTCCTATTTTGAGCAAAGACGAAAAATAAAAGGGATTTCAATCTTCAATTTTTAGGACGACAATTATTTTTTCAAGAAATTTTTTTTGCTTCTCTCCAGCTTCTCTCCAGCAACTGGTTCTTCTTCAAAAAAAATATTCTTCAAAATCCTTTAAGTCTTTCTTCTCAAGCTTTAATTTCTACGTTTTCCTTCAAGAAATATATTTCATTCTTGGATTGATTTTGAGCAAGAAAAATTAATTTTCTTTGTTCAAATCATCCACCAAAAATATTCACATTAAAAATATTTTCTCAATTCTTTTAGAACTTAGATTTCTTCTTGAATATTATCATCAAAAATCGACAAGCGGAACGGATTGAGACATCCTATTTCCGATCTAAAAACTCTGAGGGTAAACACTTGGACCAATCTCATTTATTTATTTTCATTTTTATTGCCGTTGGTATCCTTGCCTTTTGCCATCAATATTATGGGTAGGGTCTGATATTTCCTTTGGTCTTTGTCACTGTTGGTACACCATTTGTGATTTCAGTTGGTTTTTTGGATTTCCAGTGCCGCCATCTTCTTCCACTGATATTGTTATTATTATTATTATTATTATTATTATTATTATTATTATTATTATTATTATTATTACTACTATTTACATATTGTTATTCAATATTCGGCTTTACCATTGGTTATTATCATTATTTTATTATTTTTATCACCCTGTCTAACTATTATTATTATTATTATTATTATTATTATTTATCCTATTATTACTACCATTAATAATTATTTTTGTTGTTATTAATATAGTTTGTCATTAACATAGTTGTTATATATTGTATATTGTTATTATTATTATTATTATTATATATTTATGTATTTTGTGTTTATTATTAATTAATCATTGCTATTATTATATTTATTTATTTGTTATGTATCATTTTTGTTATTATTATTATTATTATTATTATTATTATTATTATTATTATTTAATATTCTTGTTACTGTTGTCATTATTTTATCACTACCCTCATTTTTGCCATGACTTATTTTAATTTACCTTGCATGTAAATTATCTGGTTCATTAAATTAATTTGCCCAATATTTATTTCGTCTTTACTCGATTAATTTTTAGAATTATTACTAATATTTTTGAAATTATTTTCTGTCTGAGATTTAACTTGAGTCGGGTTATGTGAGTATCCCCGCGGCTCCCCGGATGGGACGCAACGCGCGGAGGGTCACATCGGTTCGGTGAGATCTCTCTAATTCTCTATCTTTTTGTTGTGTTTATTTGTAAATATTTATTTTATTTATTCACGCGTGCGATAAAAAGTCACAAAAATATTTATACAATTAAATCGAAATCTTCTATTAATAAAATTGGGACTAATGTCCCTTGTTTTAGCCCAACAATAAAATTATCACAATAAAAAACGAAGAGTCGATTTTCAATAAAATGGGATCACTCATCCCGATTTTCTTCCAAACAACCAAAGCGACTCTTCGAACCTTCTTCAAGTAAATGCGAAGGAATCAATGTTCCTAAACCTTGGAATAGGCACGGAGGAACCAATGTTCCTGAAGTAATGTCCCGATTTATGCATGTCTTTTATTTTGATCTTGCGTGAGTGTTTAAATTTATGTACATTATTTTCCTTTGGGCCCTTGTAATTAATTTTGGGGCAACTTTATTTATTTTTGGGGATTGTATTCCGTCCCATTTACATCTTTAATCTTCTTTTATTGGGGTTGTATTCTGCCCCTATTTCCTTTGTAATTGTATGCTTGAGTGTTTACTGCTTTCATTTATCGCTTTCTTTTACTGCTTTATTTATTACTTTCCTTTATCGCTTTTTGAATGCTTGGAATGCGCTATTTAATTTAAATGCATCAATCGCATGAGATGAGAGATATAATTTTAAGAGGTTAAAAATCCATTTATAATTAACCAAAACATAAATAAGAGGGAAGTTCCGGACACCATATTTCTGGTTTAGACCGTTAGAGGTAAGAAACCTTTTCCCAATTTCTTGCAAATTGGGTGGCGACTCCAAATGCCTCAAAGGTGCCTTTAGGTGTCATTAGACTAGGTTGTTCTCCCCAATGTTCTATTGGGAGGGATAAACCGATGATGTCTCATGGCGCCCATGATCAAAAGACGCAAACCACATACCTCGAATCCCAATGGCGGATTCATAAGCGAGGGCCCTTGCTGGGTTGGGTACGGCGCGCGTCACAGTGGCGACTCCACTGGGCACTTTGTGTTTGAGACTTCGCTTCGAAAGTGCTTTGGTTAAAATATATAATTGGGTTTTAAGACTTAAAATTCTATCTCTCGCCAAAATTGCATCATATCATTTTAGAGCCTTAGACTTACGCTAGTTGGTCCCTATCTTACCCCGGTGCGTTCCCGAAGCACGACCCTACTTTCACTCATTGTAGGAAAGTGTTAAAGATAATCACCAGCCCAAGCCTTGTACCTTTTGGTATATCAAAATGGAGACCCGATCGGTCATTATGCTCGTGATGAGCTAGACCCGTTGGTGCGGACCATGCTTGGGTAGCCTAAAAAAATCACCCTGACCAAAGCCCATGTAACGGCAAGTAGAAACTTCTCCTAGGTGGTATGAACCGTAATACGATGCCTGTGATGTGGGCCGTCATGTATTAAACAAAATCAAACGAATTAAGTGGTCTTTTATCAAAGGCTTTCATGCCCCGGTAAGCCCACCTTAACTTGATTGAATTGTCCAAATACGTAATGGCCAAAACCCATACGAATGCGCATTAGATTAAGACTGTTATGCTGCCGATTTTTCGCCGTGCACTTCGCGCGTTCATAGGGTCCCCTGCTGACCCGTGAACTAAGCCCACCTAAGAAAGAGACCACACGACCTCGTGTGCGGGAGTGATAAGGTTGGAAGGATTTACTTGCTTGCGTGTGATTGTGGATGTTGCACAACATGCTCATGCATCGCATGTCATTCGTACATGTCAAATAAATACGTGTATATATAATATATTTTATCTCATACTGCGTAAATATCTTTCTGTCCGCATGCTATTTTTTTCAACATGTACATATCATCCTGCGTATAATCTCATGCTATGCGTGTATATATCCTCTCGTCTGCATATCATTTTTCGCATGTACATACCATCCTGTATGTAATTCCTTCCATGCATCCCATCGTATCGTGGTAGTCCATTGACCCCACACTCATCAAAGACTACTTGCATGGCATGATCATGCATTGTATATGTCATCCATGCATCATTCTAACAATCTTGATCTTTCAGCCATCCTAGATTCATTTGAGTGGACTAGAGATTCTGACGATCGACTAGCGACGACAAACTCGCCCTTTAGATTGCTAGAATTAGTGCCTGTTTGGGATTTTGAGCCACTCTCAGTGACTAGTAAATCATCTTCGATGGCAGAATTACCACAGGGGACTGGTGCTTTGACAGTGCAAGACCTGGACAAGAGGCTTGGAGAATTTGAAAGGAAAATGTTAGCCATGATGGAAAGTATCGCTGCTCAAATTGCACCAAATCCCATGCAACAGCCTGCGGCCCCTGTCATCGGACAAGTCGAGTCGCCTATTATGGAAGAAGCTCCTATAGCGGTCACCGCCGGACAACAACCTACTGCTCCTGCCATATCGCGAAGAGAGCATGATCCGGTCAATGAAGTACGCTCGCCACCTACTGGACCTAGAGGGGGATTACCTGAGCAAAAAGGCAAAGGGCATGTTTCAGAAAGTGGGCTTCTGGCAGTGGTACGGGGCCTGAAGAGAAAGGTGGATATCCTCGAGGAAGAGATTAGAAAATCCAAGCTTGTGACTGCTCGGGCACCTCTCTGTAAGGCTGCTACTGGTACCACGAGCCTAGGGATTGGTCATTATGGTAATAAAGGCACGAAAAGGATGGGGAAAACGCCAATGGTTGAGACGACCCAAAGGCACTACTCTTACTTGGACCGCTCTCTATCCTGGGTACTGGATAGGTTGACTAAGGAAGGTAAGCTGAGGCCACTAACACCTAGGCCAGCTACGACTCAAGGACAGCCAGGACATAGGGATGACCAGTACTGTGCCTTCCATCAGCACACCGGGCACCTAACGGATTACTGCCGAACTTTGAGAAACAGGATCCAAGATCTTATTGACACCAAGCAGATCATGGACCCCGAGAAGAGAGAGAAGAAAAAGAAAGCAGACTATAATGCAGTCCCTCTACCAGAGATGTGATCGGGCCAATCCACTTGAGCGGCATGTTCCCCCAAAGCCACAAGAAGAAGACTATGTTTTTTATGTTTTATTTCTTTTTATTTCCAGAACTCTTTATGATAATTTGGTTATTTTAATATGATGGACAATTTTTTGCTTATTTGTATGATGTTTCTAATAATTTCATTTCTCGTGATCACGATGCATCCATTCATTTTGACATTAACCCAATTAATACGGCTCCATCTAGTCTCGAAACTTTGGAAAATCCAAACAAAATCTTGATAGCATATGATATAACTCTTGAAGAGAGGATAATTTTGAGAGAAATAATAAAAAAGAAAAAAAAAAGAGCCTTTGCCTGGACCTGGTATGACATGCCGAAAGTTAACAAGGACATTCTAAAGACCGCGCTACTTCCACGTGCCAACATGACGACGAACCGAATTTTGAAAGCCACTTCTTTGCATCCACAACACCTGAGCTACATATGGTGCCGCTGAATAAACTCGAACTTCGAAAGCTACATCAAAAGTTAGACGAATAAAACTCAAAACCACCACGAGAAATATACAACCCATCAGAGCCAAGCCATATGACCTTTTTTCTCTCGACCCCTTCGAAATGTGCACCCTCAAAACCAATTATAACTGACCCTTAACCATCCAAAACCCTTGTAGCCAAATTCCTTATTAAAACTTACATGCTCGACCAGATTGAACAACAATGGTCCCAGTGGTTAAGATGAAAAGTGCACGTATATGTAAACTTTAGGATTTGAGCAAAGCTTGTTAAAAGAAAGAAAATTGGGGCGCAAAAAAAAAAAAATTGGGTTGTAAAAAAAAAAAAATTGGTTGTAAAAAAAAAAAATTGAAAAATTGGGGTGTAAAGAAAAGAGTGAATTGATCAGGGGGCAAGGGAATGCTATTTGGGGGCAAGTTTTGTTCAAATCTCGTTGATCTACACATGCTTGCACATCACCATTCTTCTTAGCGACTGAAAAGGACCTAAAAGGCTAATCTATAAACCATCCATCAAATCCCAGCCATTGAAAGCCATTTAGGAGCTTAAACCACCAAAATCGATAAAAGTATCCCAGATCATCCAAGCCCAACCTGTCACCCTATCCCAGCCATTGAAAGGCCATCCCTGGGTTCGAACCGCTAAAACCAATAAATGCCAAGCGCGAGATTTTACATTCAAGCCCCAAATAAGGAACCCATAAACTCAACCAGTCTGCGCAAGCGCTAAGACCAAGACTTTGATACTAAGAAGAACCACTCTCAGAAGCAGCAGTCTCTCCGGCTAACAAAGATGGAAGCAAATTCAACCAATATTGACGAACTGAAGGAGGGTTCATAGCAAAGGCTAAAAAAATAATAATAATAATAAATAAAAAAATAAAAAAATAATAATAAAAAAAGAGAGAAAATATTCAATCAAGAAAACCCGCGAGGGCTGATTGATAACAGGAGTTTGATGCTCTCAAGATCTATCCCAAGATTAGATGATGTCTCATATTTTTCGAGTTAATGCCAAATAGTGATCATGTGATATGAAATCATATTGAAATATATGCATTTATGCAAAAATGTATTGGTATAACCAGGGCAGTTCATCTTGCACACTCAAAGTTGTCTGAGTCCAATATAAAACCAGCACACTGTTACTATCTACCCTCCGGTACTCTGTTTGCTCGGGCGCTTCAGTCAACTCATCTTGCTATCCACTGATAAGCCAACCCTACAGCACCTTCCCAATAAAGAACCTAGTTCATACAACCATAATCTGAGACATAAGCACATGCCAATCACACCCGAAAAATCTTTCACAACAACTCCAACTTCTCTCACACCAAAAAAAAAAAAAAGCCGTTAGAGATGAAAACCGTGACTGGCTCTCTAAGCAAAAGTTAGGCTAAAGGGCAGGGTGAAAACTTGGCGACAGGCAGTCTGCCCTACAAAAATAAAATAAATAAAAGCCGCTGGATTGGGTTGGGTCCATTCCAGGCAAAAAATAAGGCAAGGGTTATGTGAAAATCCGACAAGGACGCATCTCCCGCTAAGAAAAGCTAGTGTGAAAATCCACGAGGGACGCACTACCTTCAAATAATGACTACAGGTGTCGGGGGAGAGACTCATAATCCCCTAAAGGCACAAAATTCAAAAGCAATTTCAGAGGGCATCAAGCCAACCGTGACGGATAACCAAACCAGCTGACGCCCCTGATTCCACTCAGATGAACTCTTATCCTGCATTGCTGCATGACACATACATCTCACGTGCATGCTCACTATTTATACCTGCATATTTGTCTTCTAAATTTTGCAAAAAGAGAGACTCGATGCTAACACCCACAAAAAGCGAGTGACGACATCAATCCAACATCAGCTCAATCGTTAAATCAAAACAGACAATCAACCAAAGGGCTCATAGATAGCACCACTACTTCAAATCACATAAGGGTTTGCACGCTGCCGGTACTACTATTCTACGGAAGGTTTGCACGACAACGGTACTACCGCTTCAAAACAGTTTGCACGAGGGAGGTACTACTGCTCCACGGAGGGTTTGCACGATCTTGGTACTACTGCTTCAAAAGGTTTGCACGCTACCGGTACTACTATTCTACGGAAGGTTTGCACGACAACAGTACTACCACTTCAAAACAGTTTGCACGAGGAAGGTACTACTGCTCCACGGAGGGTTTGCACGATCTCGGTACTACTGCTTCAAAAGGTTTGCACGCTGCCGGTACTACTATTCTACGGAAGGTTCGCACGACAACGGTACTACCACTTCAAAATGGTTTGCACGAGGACGGTACTACTGCTCCACGGAGGGTTTGCACGATCTCGGTACTACTGCTTCAAAAGGTTTGCACGCTGCCGGTACTACTATTCTACGGAAGGTTTGCACGACAACGGTACTACCACTTCAAAACAGTTTGCACGAGCAAGGTACTACTGCTCCACGGAGAGTTTGCACGATCTCGGTACTACTGCTTCAAAAGGTTTGCACGCTGCCGATACTACTATCCTACGGAAGGTTTGCACGACAACGGTACTACCACTTCAAAACAATTTGCGCGATAACGGTACTACCACTCCACAGAGGGTTTACACGATCACGACATTACCGCTACAGCAATAGCCAACACACCGACAACATGGCGACAGCCACTTCAACAACCAGTCCAGCTTGGGAAAGCGACCGCCTCAGGTACGTGTCTCTTCCCTTCTTTTCTGAATTTTGGCTCATTTAGACACCTAGGTTCTAAGTTCCCCAAAATTGGGGGCAACTGTAGACACCGGGTCCCGAGGCGGTCCAAGATCAGAATTACCCGATGATGAAAATGAAACCGGCTTACAGGCAAAGGTGTCAAAAATGATGTTTCTCTTGTCGACACCCTCGTTATTTTTAAATAAAAAATAAATATATATAAAAATATATTATCAAAAAAAAATAATAATAATAATAAATAAAATAAAATTAATTATAAAAATAATATTATTGAAAAGTGTTATTTTGAAAAAAGAGAAATTAAATTAGTTAATTAGTTTAATTAAATAAAGAATTAAATTAAAAGATTTAAGAAAAAAGAAAAAATGATTTAAAGTTTTCGAAAAAATTAAAAATAAAAATAAAAATAAAAAAACTATGTAAAAGGTTTGGTAAAGTGGCCATTATGGCCACTTTACTATTGCAGGGTCGCGTGATGGCCTTTGCCATCACGCGACCATCTTTTTAATTATGTGGAGGTGGCCGCGTGGTGGCCACTTGGCCACTGCGCGGCCTTCCCCTCACCGCGCGCGCATGGGCTCGCGGTTCCATTTCACCACGCGTGTCCTCTTGTCCGCGCGGTCTCTCCATCACGCGACCACCTGCTTTTTGCATCGTTTTTGCCGGTTTTCTGCGATTTTCAGTTTGTTTTTTTCGATTTTCTTTCACGTTTTTATCCTATTTTCGATCAACTAAAATAAAACTACTCTGTTATTTGTTGTATAGTGTTATTCCAAGCATGAGATTGGAAGTATGTAATTTGAATGATATATATGATGAACCAATATGAATGTGTAGTGTAAAAGTGAACATGAAATATCCGGACCTTAAATGGTCATTCTTGGACTCATCTTTACCTCCATTACCTACACAGATTAAAATCATATTTCTTCACTCTCAATTGATAATAGCCGGACCTTAAATTGATCTTATAAAATACATCGGCACCTTTTAATTGGTTAAAGAGATCATCAATTCTAGGTAACGATTTTTTATTTTTCATCGAGACTTTGTTTAGTTGTCTATCATCAATACAAAGTCTTAGTGTCCTGACTTTCATCTTGACAAAAAGTATAGGTGCACCCCATAGAGACATACTAGGGTGGATGAACCCTATTCAACAAGCTCTTGTAACTGAATCTTCAATTCTTTAAGTTCAGTGGGTGCCATTCTATAAGGTGCAATAGATACAGGTGCAATGCTAGGTAAAACGTTAATAGAGAATTCAATCTCTATCTCTCTCTCTGGTGGTAATCCTAGTAATTCATCCGAAAATGCATCCTAGAAGTCGCATACTGTAGAAATATCTTGAATTTTGGGTTTTTGCTTCCTAGTTTCAAGAATACATGTTAGGTAGGCTTGATACCCTTTTTTCATCAATCTTCTTGTCGTGGTGGTCGATATCACATTAGAAAGACAATATGACCTCTCGCCTATTATTGTGATCTTTTCATCATTATTGGTTTTAAGTGTATTCCGTTTAAGGCAACAATCCACCATCACTTGATGTGCATACAACTAATCCATTCCAAGGATCATATTAAACTCATGGAATGGTAATTCAATCAAGTTAGCTGGGCAAGTATGATTTTGTACTTGAATAGGACAATTTTTATAATTCATGTTCTAGTCTTTTAGCATTCAAACCTCTCCCATGAGCTACTGTGGTGCATACATAAGAATATGTCGAGCCTAGATCCACTAATGCAAAAACATTATGATAAAAAAAAAGAAAGAATTTACTGATAATAACGTTCGGTGCATCCCGCTCCTCTCGAGCTCTAATGGCATAGGTGCATGCTGAGGCTCTAGTATCTGATCTCAAGGCCATCTGTGTAAAGTTCCTTGGCTAATAGATACTATAACATTACCTTTACCTCTACCCCTACTTCTGCCTTCCTTGGTGGTAGTAGGTCCATTAGTCTGTGGAGCTATCGGAGTTTGAAATCTAGGGCAATTTCTAGCAAAATGATCCTTGGAACTGCACTTATAACAAGCTCCAATCAACCTCCAGCACACTCCAAATGACACTTCCCACAATGGTCACATAAAGAACTTACTCTATTTGTACCCCCTGGTGTACTGGATATAGAAGTGGTTTGTTGACCTGATCTAACTGAAGATTTATGGCTCTGGGATTGTCTCTAAGGATGAGCTTGTGTCTGTGCTGAAGCTTGAGATCCCTTTTGCCTCTTGCTAGAATTGGTACTCAAGCTAGAATACCCTTGGCTTCTCTTCTGTTAACTCCCGAGCTTCCTATTCAACTCTTCTGCTTTTACTTTTTCAACGTCAAGAGTTTCCTCAACCAACTCTCCAAGGTCTGAGAATTTAAGACCAACAATACTATATTTAATCTCAATATGCAAACAATCCTTAAACCTCTGAAACTTTATCTCCTTAGTAGCAACAAGTTCCGGAGCATAATGACTTAATCTGTCAAACTTCCTTATTTACTCGGTTACTGTCTTTGTAATGACCCCAAGTGTACCCTAGAAGGATTTTTAGTGTTAATTGTATTGTGAGGGTACAGGAGTAATAGTATAAGTATGAGTTTATGGGAAATGAGGATGTAATTGAAAAAAAATATAAGTTGTTTAAGGAAATAATTTATTATGAGGGATTAAATAGGAGTTTTTCGAGGATTAAGTGGGAATTTGCTAAAGACTTGACATGCGGCTTTAGGAGGAAGTGACACCTAGGATTCTACTTGCAAATATAAGGTTGAGTGGAGGAAAAATCTGTCTCACTTTTTGCATGCATTGAGGCTGGTCACTTCTCCATTTTCTGCCTTCTCTCTCTTTGTTCTTCATTTGGCTTTTCATTTCTTGCTTCTTCTTCTCCTCCGTTTGAAATTCAAGAGCTTTGGATTGGTTTAAAGAGGATTAAGTGATAAATTGGAAAGGTAAGTGTGGGTTTAGAAATTAAAGTATTTCCTTCTTCTCCTTTGTTCTGAATTTGAGTTGGTTGATTTATGGATTAAGTGTGTGTTTTGTTGGGTTTATGCAAGAAGCTGTAGATAAGAGAAGAGACAAGGGCAAAGACAAGGTTTCAACTAGAAGAGGAGTTGGTCAAGCTTCATTTTGAGGTTTGGGATTTTGACTTTGAGTAGATGCATGCTTAATTAGATTTGGAAAAAAATGTGGGTTTTGAAAGAGTTCAACAGCTCTTTTAGCTGTTAATTTGTGTATGGGTTAATATTTGCATGGTGCTTTATTGACAACTTGAAGTTGTATAGAGTTTTGACTATTTGCATGGTGATTTTGTGTTTGTTACAAATTGTGCATGAGAAGTTACTTGCATGTGATTACTTATTTAGAGGCTATTTTGATCGAAAATGTGTATGTGAATATAGTAAAGTGTATGAACAGAGGTATGTGATTTGGGAGTTTGAACATGCAGTTCAGGCTCTATTGCAAGCGCGACAGAAGGCTCAGTTGGGCAAAGATTGCCAGACCGTGTTCTGTCGCGAGCGCGAGATCTATCGCAAGAGTGACAGAAGTGTTTTGGTATTCTGTCACGTGCACGAGCACGACAAAAGGTATATCTGTGGTCTGTCGCGAGTGCGACATAGCTGAAAGTCATGAATGCAAGTTAGTTGTCCTATATTGTGTGCATTAATGCATTGGATTATGAATGATTATACATATGGAAGATTAAATGTGTTAATATAATAGAGAGTATATGAGATGCTTGATGATTTTTGGTATGCTTAGGGTATAATATGAATTTAAGTTATTTGCCTATATATTATAAGAAAATGTTGAATAAAGTTGAGCATGTTAAATAGATATTGCTTTAGCATGTCAGACAAATAAATATGTATGTATGTTCATGGTTTGCATAGTTAATATATATTTTGAGTTGGGTACCCTAGAAGGATTTGTAGTGTTAATTGTATTGTGATGGTACATGAGTAATAGTATAAGTATGAGTTTATGGGAAATGAGGATGTAATTAAAAAGAAATATAAGTTGTTTAAGGAAAGAATTTATTATGAGGGATTAGATAGGAGTTTTTCGAGGATTAAGTGGGAATTTGCTAAAGACTTGACATGTGGCTTTAGGAGGAAGTGACACCTATGATTCTCCATGCAAATATAAGGTTGAGTGGAGGCAAAATTTGTCTCACTTTTTGCATGCATTGAGGTTGGTCACTTCTCCATTTTTTGCCTTCTCTCTCTTTGTTCTTCATTTGGCTTTTCATTTCTTGCTTCTTCTTCTCCTCTGTTTGAAATTCAAGAGCTTTGGATTGGTTTGAAGAGGATTAAGTGATAAATTGGAAAGGCAAGTGTGGGTTTAGAAATTAAAGTATTTCCTTCTTCTCCTTTGTTCTGAATTTGAGTTGGTTGATTTATGGATTAAGTGTGTGTTTTGTTGGGTTTGTGCAAGAAGCTGTGGATAAGAGAAGAGACAAGGGCAAAGACAAGGTTTGAACTAGAAGAGGAGTTGGTCAAGCTTCATTTTGAGATTTGAGATTTTGACTTTGAGTAGATGCATGCTTGATTAGATTTGGGAAAAATGTGGGTTTTGAAAGAGTGAAACAGCTCTTTTAGCTGTTAATTTGTGTATGGGTTAATATTGATGGGTTGCATGGTGCTTTATTGACAACTTGAAGTTGTATAGAGTTTTGACTATTTGCATGGTGATTTTGTGTTTGTTACAAATTGTGCATGAGAAGTTACTTGCATGTGATTACTTGTTTAGAGGCTATTTTGACTGGAAATGTGTATGTGAATATAGTAAAGTGTATGAAGAGAGGTATGTGATTTGTGAGTTTGAACATGCAGTTCAGGCTCTGTCGTAAGCGCGACAGAGGGCTCTGTCGCAAGCGCGACAGAGGGCTCTGTTGGGCAAAGATTGCCAGACCGTGTTCTGCCGCGAGCGCGAGATCTATCGCGAGAGTGACAAAAGTGTTTTGGTATTTTGTCGCGTGCACGAGCTCTACCACGAGCACGACAAAAAGTATATCTATGGTCTGTTGCGAGCGCGACATAGCTGAAAGTCATGAATGCAAGTTAGTTGTCCTATATTGTGTGCATTAATGCATTGGATTATGAATGATTATACATATGCAAGATTAAATGTATTAATATAAGAGAGAATATGTGAGATATTTGATGATTTTTGGTATGCTTAGGGTATAATATGAATTTAAATTATTTGCCTATATATTATAAGAAAATGTTTAATGAAGTTAAGCATGTTAAATAGATATTGCTTTGGCATGTCAGACAAATAAATATGTATGTATGTTCATGGTTTGCATAGTTAATATATATTTTGAGTTGGATGTGCAGTGGTTTGTAAAGATGATTGAGTAAATGTAATGTACATGAAATAGCAAATAAAGTTTATATGTTAAGCCTGATTGATTCATAGTAGTGGATACATAGCATGCCTATAAAGGGTTAGAGTTTGCAGCTGCCAGAGTGACACCGATTAGTGTCTAGAGTTTGGTACCTTTTGGTATCTAGAGATTTGAGACTTCGGTCTCCAGATATTTGATACTGCTCGTCAGTATCCAAAGTACCCGTATCCACCATCGATGTGAATTCGGGCTATGAAAGCTATTGAGTGTCATTGACTATATAAGAAATGCATTGATATGTTCATATGTATTTGAATATGAATTAGATGTAGTGATATGTTATCACTTATTGTATATGATGTTTGTAAAAACTAGAGAATATGTGCATGTGGTGGTTAACGTAAATGATATTAACATGTTAATAACATGTTTATTTTAAAGTGCTCTTTAGTGAATGTTATTATGTGATTTGCGTGCTGGTCATTGATATTGATATACATATAGTATGATGTTTGTGACTTCGTTAGAAGTCTATTTGCTTTTGTGTATCCCCATTGAGCCTTTGCTCACCACGGGTATTTTTCTGTGTAGGTATGCAGGTTGGTATAGAGAGTTGTGCATCTGCAGGCCATTAGGAAGGAAGCTTGGAGTTTCTTTTTGTATATGAGATTATTCCTTTTGTAATGTTTAATATAGTGATCATGTAAAGAATTTTGAATATTAAGTGTAAACGACTTAAAAGATATTTCTGTGATATAAAGAACTAAAGTTTATATAAGCATGTATGACCTATTTTAGCAATGTTATTTGGTTATTTTCTTATCTAAGAAATTTGATAGTGTTCAGTTGACCTTGATTTAAATTGTATGATTGTTATGCGCGCGTAACGACTCCGATATCCTCTAGGAGGTATTGGGGCATTACAGTCTTACTTCCTTACCTAATGTAAAGAAAAGCTTTCTCCAAGGCCTTCTTATACTAAACCCTAATGTATCTTTTCTCAAATTGTTCCAAAAAAAGTCCTAAGTGGGACCCGATTTTGGTATGTGCCTAGAGATAACCATCTAACAGTTATGAGCCTATCCATAAAGTAAAAAAGCCACATAATTCAATTTATTAGTTAAAGCAATTTTCATATTATTAAAAATTCTTTTCATTTTTTGAAACATTCTTTCAGTTTCTGAGAAGTGATGGATACATCACCATAAAAATCTGTGGCTCTTAATGTCTTCATTCTTTCAAAATTACCCTTTTGTGGAGGAGGTGGCAGCTGATGCTAGTAGGGTGGCACAGTCTCCATCATTCTTCTTACAACCTCAGTCATAACTTGGTAGAATTCTATTTGGGATTGAAGAAACGGTGGAATAGGAAAGGTCTATATTGAGGAGTGTATTCTAGCAGTACCCTCAACAATGGCGAAGGCCTGACTTGTAACATCCCAAAAATGGCCTAGTTGAAATTTCATGTTTAATTGGACATTTAAGGGTAATTTGGTAATTGTGTAAGTGAATTGGGGATTAATTAAGGACTTATAAGAGTTTGGTTAAGGACTAAAAGAGAAAAGTCAAAGAAGTTGTGTAAGGGGTCCAATGAGAGATGGACATGTGGATGGGTAGTGGAGAGCATTTAATTGGATTTGAAAGGGAGTAGAGAGAGGGAGAGCAGAAAAGGATCTCCTTTTTCTTGCACTCTTACGTTCTCTCACTCCCTCACTCCTCCATTTTCTGCTCTCAAACTTTTGCATGTGTTATTCTTCAAGATTGAGTTAGGGTTTTGAGATCAGGAATTGTTCCAAGAGGTAAGTGGTTGGGTTTAGTGGCTTGCTTCTTCTTCTTCTCCTTCTTCATCGTATGGGTTTATTATGGGTTATATGGTTTTGTTCATGGGTTAACTGAATGTGTGTTTTGGTTGAATTTATGTAAGAATCTGAAGAGAGGAGGAAACATAAAGGAAAAGGAAAAGTGGGATCTTGAAGATAGTGGATTGTTGAGCTCCATTTCAGGTTTGGGAGTTTGTTTTTGGTTGTGTTTAGTTTGGGAGTGTTCTTGTCCTTCTCGTTCGGATCAATTATTGAGTTTAGATTTTACTGTTAATTGTGTGTTTTGATACATGTAAATGCATGTGTTTAGTAGATTTGTTTAAATGATTTGAGATGATAGAGTTATAATTGTTTACATGTCAATTTTGAGTGAACGTACATGAATATGAGATGAATTTCTGGATTTTTGATGAACTATTAGAACCTCTATATATGTTATTTTAATGGGTATTACTACTATGTAATTTGAGTTGTTATTGTTATAAGTCTGTTTGAATGTATTGGAGGGATAAGGTAAGTGTATATGCTTGATTGAGTGGTTGGATATGTCTGATTTGAGTTTTGAAAGTTTTGAATGGATCTTTTTGTGCTGAGGAACTGGAAAACGTGACTCTGTCGCGATCGCGACGCCTGTCGTGAGCACGACAGAGCCGCGTGATTTCAGTTTCTTGAGAGCTTGCTCGGCTTGAGAGCCTGATCGGCATGAGAGCCCGCTCGGCAGGAGAGCTCTGCTCGGGATGTGCACGACTCGACGAAAAGTGCACGATTCAGCAGGTTGTGCACGACTTGGCGGGATGTGCACGGCTCAGTGTGATGCGCCGGACTCGTGACTTTGAGTCTTGGCCTGAGCACGAGTCATGATGCAATGCATGACTCGTGCAGGCCCTCTCTTCCGTAGTTTTTCCTCAGCTACTGTCGCGAGCATGACTTCTTATCGTGGGCGCAACAGTAAGCCCCTTCCTGCTCTGTTTTGAAAATGAATTTCACATCTCTTTTTACATGGGTTTTTATTGTTACATGGTACATGATTTGTTTTAGGCTTGACTTATATTATGATGCCTCTAATTATAAGTTATATGTTCATGATTAATAATATTTTATGTGGTTTAAATGTTCATGATTTATATGTATATGGATAATTTAATTATGAGTTATATGTCCATAATAAAGCTAGTATATGATTTATGTGTCTCCGAAATTGGTCAATATACATGTATACATGAAATGATGTGATTATACTTGAATTATTCTCTGTCAATGATAGTAATACTAAAGCATAGCTGAGTTGTTATTTGAGCCTGATAATCCTAGTAGTGGGTAGATAAGTGCTTATTAAGGGTTAGAGTGTGAGTGCAGCTGCTATATGTTACATGTTACATGTTGACCCCATTTGGTTTTATATGATAAGAGACTTTGGTCTCCAGTTTACATGATTTGAGACTTAGGTCTCCAGTATACCTTCGGGCATACATGTTTACACATGATTCGAGACTCATGTCTCTATATGCTTGGATATTGTGTCCTATCAGTATCATTAGTACCCATATCCACTAGTTAGTGAGTAATCAGGCTACTGCATGAGGCTTGTATATGCAGCTATTATATATGACTATGATATGTGCTCCCAATGATATGGAAATGGATATATGTTTCATGCTTATGTACATGCGATATGATAAGATATGATGTGATACTTGTACTTGGATATAAATGATTAATTACTTTATCTTGTGAATTCTCATATGATGAATAAGCGATGGCTACATACCCATATGCATGTGTGGATGAATACTTGATATAAGTATGAGTGGAATATGTTTACATGCTTTGTTGCTTTGATAAGCTCATATATTGTTATTGCAATTATATGTATATGCATGTTTTGTTCCTCCCCACTAAGCGTTATCATGTAACACGGGTTATTTTCTCGTGTAAGTGGCAGGTTCAGTTTGGAGTCGAACATCTGCAGGTCGGCCACTAGAAGTCTATAGTTGGAGTTCTTTTTGTCTTCCGCTATATTTTTGTATTGGTATAAGTTTTGTATATGGATTTTTGTTTTGGGCAACTGTAATTTGTAAAGGAACGATTTTGTTTATGTATATGTTAAATGTTTACAAATCCCTTTTGTAAAACGATATGATTATTTATATGGATTTGGCATCTTTTCGATTAAATGTATTTGCTTTTATAACAACATATAAGTATTTGCATATGCATTTGAGTTTGTATATGTATTTGTTTGCTAGCGTTTCGGTATCCTTCCAAAGGGGGTATCGAGGTGCTACAGTTTGTGGTATTAGAGCGCCGGTTTAGGCGGTTCTGGTCTTTGGTTGTTTGAGTGTGGAGTCCTTGCATGCGAGTTGGTCTTGTGTCGTGGCCTAATGCAGATGTTGTCTTGTGTAGTGTCTAGATGGAGTCAGATCTGAGTGAGTATATGGCCGATACAATGGAAAGTGTTAATCCGATTGGAAGTAATCCGATCGGACAGGATAGGCCTGCACGTGAGCGTGCACCAGCAGAAGGTCCGGTCTTGGGTTTGAGAATCCAGCATTGTTATAAGGGCTATTGCAACTAGTGGATAGACTGACTGCTCCCAAGGCTCCCTCTGAGCTTATGAGGAAAAGGGGAGCGGAAGAGTTCCATGGAACCTCTTTGGACCAATCGGATGTGGCAAAATTCTGGTTAGAGAGAATTGATCGGATTCTACAAGAGATAGCTTGCCCTCCGCATCAACGAATTATTTGTGCCGTATTGCTTTTACAAGGATCGTCATATGATTGGTGAAAGCTTGTGCTTCTCAATCCACAGAGACTGGCTGAGTTGACATGGGAGTTTTTCATGCAAGAATTTGAGAAAAAGTATGTTACAAAGGCCTATCGAGAGGCAAAGTGGAAGGAATTATAAGTCTAAAGCAAAGGAACATGTCGGTCAGCGACTATGAGAAAGAGTTAAGTCGCTTGAGCAAGTATGTGCCTATTAAATTGTTGACTGAGAATTTTAAGTGTCAGCATTTTCAAGACGGGTTAAGAGAAGTGATTAGAGGTCCGTTGTCGGCTATGGCGGTTATGCAACTGGTTGGGTATTATCAGTTTGTGGCAGCGATAATTAAGTTAGAAAAATCTGAGCTGTTGAAGCAGAGAATAGAACAGAATAGGAGAGCTCCGGATGGTGGAGTTGTCGATAATAAGATGCCAAAAGGTGTTCCGATCGGACAAGTGTCAAAAGGGACTGCTCAAGTTCCTTCGAAAGTGGAAAGTGTGGCACCGCTTACTAGTAAGGGAAGTCGAGCATCGAAGTGTGAGCATTGCCAAAGGCAGCATTGGGGTACGTGTCGCAAGATCACAGGAGTGTGCTTCAAGTGCGGTAGCATGGAGCATCGGTTTGCTAATTGCCCCGACCGAAGGGAGAATAAGAGCCAACAAGAGAGTAAAGTTAGTGCAGGTAAATCCAATCCAGCAAGAAGTGGTAGAGATAGAAGTAGAGCTCCTCAAGAGCCATCGAAAACCGTGCATCGGCCCCCGGCTATGGAAGAGTATGTCAGGCCTCAGGTGCATGTGATGATCAGAGAGGATACTCCTGAACACGCAAGTCCATCCGGTAAGTTCTGAATTGTTAATATTAGTGTTGAGTTCGGTTTTGGTACTTTGGGATGTACGAGGAAATTTCGAGGACGAAATTTCTTAAGGGGGAGAGAATTGTAACATCCCAAAAATGGCCTAGTTGAAATTTCATGTTTAATTGGACATTTAAGGGTAATTTGTTAATTATGTAAGTGAATTAGGGATTAATTAAGGACTTATAAGAGTTTTGTTAAGGACTAAAAGAGAAAAGTCAAAGAAGTTGTGTAAGGGGTCCAATGAGAGATGGACATGTGGATGGGTAGTTGAGAGCTTTTAATTGGATTTGAAAGGGAGTAGAGAGAGGGAGAGCAGAAAAGGAGTTGGCTTCACGTGGAAGCCATCTTTTTCTCCTCTTTCTTGCACTCTTAAGCTCTCTCACTCCCTCACTCCTCCATTTTCTGCTCTCAAACTTTTGCATGTGTTATTCTTCAAGATTGAGTTAGGGTTTTGAGATCAGGAATTGCTCCAAGAGGTAAGTGGCTGGGTTTAGTGGCTTGCTTCTTCTTCTTCTCCTTCTTCATCGTATGGGTTTATTATGGGTTATATGGTTTTGTTCATGGGTTAATTGAATGTGTGTTTTTGTTGAATTTATGCAAGAATCTGAAGAGAGGAGGAAAGATAAAGGAAAAGGAAAAATGGGATCTTGAAGATAGTGGATTGTTGAGCTCCATTTCAGGTTTGGGAGTTTGTTTTTGGTTGTGTTTAGTTTGGAAGTGTTCTTGTCCTTCTCGTTCGGATCAATTATTGAGTTTCGATTTTACTGTTAATTGTGTGTTTTGATACATGTAAACGCATGTGTTTACTAGATTTGTTTAAATGATTTGAGATGATACAGTTATAATTGTTTACATGTCAATTTTGAGTGAACGTACATGAATATGAGATGAATTTCTGGGTTATTAATGAACTATTAAAACCTCTGTATATGTTATTTTGATGGGTATTACTACTGTGTAATTTGAGTTGTTATTGTTATAAGTCTGTTTTGAATGTATTGGAGGGATGAGGTAAGTGTATATGCTTGATTGAGTGGTTGGATATGTCTGATATGAGTTTTGAAAGTTTTGAACGAATGTTTTTGTGCTGAGGATAATTCAACTATAATCACATCATTTCATGTATACATGTATATTGACCAATTTTAGAGACACATAAATCATATACTGGCTTTATTATGGACATATAACTCATAATTAAATTATCCATATACATATAAATCATGAAAATTTAAACCGCGTACAATATTATTAATCATGAACATATAACTTATAACTAGAGGAATCATAATATAAGTCAAGCATAAAACAAATCATGTACCATGTAACAATAAAAACCCACGTAAAAAGAGATGTGAAATTCATTTTCAAAATAGAGCAGGAAGGGGCTCACTGTCGCGCTCGCGACAGTAGCCAAGGAAAAACTGCAGAAGAGAGGGCCAGCACGAGTCGTGCATTGCATCACGACTCGTGCTCAGGCCAAGACTCAAAGTCATGAGTCGGGCGCATCACACCGAGCCGTGCACATCCCGCCGAGTCGTGCACAACCTGCCAAATCGTGCACATCCCGAGCTGCCGAGCGGGCTCTCATGCCGATCGGGCTCTCAAGCCGAGCGACCTCTCTTGCCAATTGGGCTCTCTTGCCGCGTGATTTCAGTTTCTTGAGAGCCTGCTCGGCATGAGAGGTCGCTCAGCTTGAGAGCCCGCTCGGTAGCTCGGGATGTGCACGACTCGGCAGAAAGTGCACGATTCGGCAGGTTGTGCACAACTCGGCGGGATGTGCACGGCTCGGTGTGATGCGCCCGACTCGTGACTTTGAGTCTTGGCCTGAGCACGAGTCGTGATGCAATGCACGACTCGTGCTGGCCCTCTCTTCTGCAGTTTTTCCTTGGCTACTGTCGCGACCGCGACAGTGAGCCCCTTCCTGCTCTATTTTGAAAATGAATTTCACATCTCTTTTTACATGGGTTTTTATTGTTACATGGTACATGATTTGTTTTATGCTTGACTTATATTATGATTCCTCTAGTTATAAGTTATATGTTCATGATTAATAATATTGTACGCGGTTTAAATTTTCATGAGTTATATGTATATGGATAATTTAATTATGAGTTATATGTCCATAATAAAGCTAGTATATGATTTATGTGTCTCCAAAATTGGTCAATATACATGTATACATGAAATGATGTGATTATAGTTAAATTATTCTCTGTTATATGATAGTAATACTAAAACATAGCTGAGTTGTTATTTGAGCCTGATAGTCCTAGTAGTGGGTAGATAAGCGCTTATTAAGGGTTAGAGTGTGAGTGTAGCTGCTATATGTTACACGTTACATGTTGACCCCGTTTGGGTTTATATGATAAGAGACTTCGGTCTCCAGTTTACATGATTTGAGACTTAGGTCTCCGGTATACCTTCGGGCATACATGTTTACACATGATTCGAGACTCATGTCTCTGTCTCTATATGCTTGGATACTGTGTCCTATCAGTATCATTAGTACCCGTATCACTAGTTAGTGAGTAATCAGGCTACTGCATGAGGCTTGTATATGCAGCTATTATATATGACTATGATAAGTGCTCCCAATGATATGGAAATGGATGTATGTTTCATGTTTATGTACATGCGATATGACAAGATATGAAGCTGTAGACACCGGGTCCTAAGTAAGCCTAGATCGAAGTTACCCAATGATGATAATTGCCTTCACAGGCTTAAAAGGTTAAAAGTGATGGTTTTCTCGTCAAATTTGCATTTTAGAGTGAAAAATTAGAAAATAATAAAAAATATTTAAGAAATTAATTTTGAAAAATGGGGGCTTAAAATTATAGTGTTTTTAATCAACTTAAAAAAAAAAGAAGAAAAAAAAATAAAAAAAAAATTTTTTCGGACCTCGAGTGTCGGGCGCGGCAGCGCGCAGGCGCGCTGGATGGCGACGCGCAGCGTTGTACGCACTGCGCGCCGCACCGCGCGCTGAGGCGCACGATTTCTGGGCCTCTGCACGCGGATTTCGCGCAGCCTCGCTGCGTGAGGCCCGTCGCTCTATAGCGACGGGCGGCGTCCCTCCTTCCTGGCCGTCGGTATAGGGTTTGATACCCTTTTCCGATTTTTCAGCCCTTTTTCTGATTTTTTCACCTAAAAATCCGTTTTTCATCCCATTTTTTTTGGGTTTTTGACTTCAAATTAAATTCTAAAATATTATTTTAGATAATTAATTAATAAAACTTGATTTTATCATTAAAAATAAAAGAATTTTGTGTTAAAATAGGTTTGTTTTCCTTAATTAAATTAGGGCAACCTTTTTATTTTATAAATACTTTATGATGAAATCAAGAGGAGCCTCCACATTCTTTTTAGACCTAAAAAATTTCCAGAATTCTTCTTCTTCTATTTTTTTCTTTCAAAATTTCAGATTTCTCTTTTAATTAAAAAGGTTTAATTGAAATTGAAAGATCAATTTTCAATTCTTAATTATTCCAATTAATTTCTTTGTTTTTCCTCCATAAACACAAGAAATTAATCATCACTTTGACATCAATTTCTTTTCAATTTTAAGCATACAAATCAATTCCTTTGTTTTCTCCATAAACAAAGAGAATTATTTTCATTGCTAAATTATTCTTTCAAGCAATTTTCCGGAAAATCATCACTTTTCCTTCATCAAATCCAATATTCTGAGGGTAAATATTCTTGGCTCCATCTCTATTTTATTTTATTTTTATTTAATTTATTCATGTATATTTTATTATTTTTATTAATTTATTTATTGTTTTCATCTATTTATTTGTTGTATTGATCTTATATTTGTTCTATTTAATTGTTTATATATGATTTGATTTTTATTCATGTGAATATTGTTTTCTTTTAATTCCTAACATGTAAATAATTTATTTTATTGTGATTCCTAATTATTTTTAACATGCAAATAATTAACTTAAATTAATCTTTTTGCCATGTAAATAGTTTATATTAATTATGAACACATCAATTAACCTTGTTATATATCATTATTATTTTCATCATTCTTTTGTTTACTAATTTTTATTATTCTTTTTATCATTGTTACATGATTGATTTATTATTATTTGTTTATTTATTCATTTATTATTTTTCACTTTTCATCATGTGTATATTTTCATGTACTAATTAATTAACATATTATATTTTATTTTCATCACATCATTTAATCATTTATCATGTATAATGCATGTTTCTCATTTATTTTGGTTTGTTAACATTTTGATTCCATTATCATTCTTTTCATATCATCTTATTTTATTTTAATTTGTTATTCATTATTTTGTATGTTTAATTGATTTAATTGCTAACATTATTTTATTTGTATTTTGTTTTTTATGTCTAAACTCATTTTTTGATTAGGTGTTTTCGCGAGCACACGTGGAGGTCCAAAAGGCTCGTTCGGAATATTTATTTTTCTTCATTTGTAATATTTTGTTTATTTGGCTTTTTTCTATTTATTTTTGCCATATAATTTTCTTGTAAAATTGTTTATTTAGGTTCGCTAGAAAGAAAGTCACTAAACCATTTTTATTAATTAACTTGGTATTTTTTCTAAATAAAAATGGGACCAATGTCTCAATTTTCTCCATCCAAAATCATCACATAAAAATTTTGATAATGATGCATGCGAGGACCAAAGTCCTCAAAATAAGTAATACCCCGATTTGTGTATGTATCGCACATTTATAAAGGGAGTTGTATTCCGCTCCTTGTATTATTGTAATTTACCGCCTTTTGATATTTACTTGCTCATTTACGGCTTTCCAAATATGAATAAATGCGCCTTTAATTAATTGCATCGTGTGGAGAGAGAGCGAATTGATGATAATTAAAATTTAATCATAAAATAATCGAGGTAGAAATAGATGAGAAATCCCGGACCCAGCTCTGGTCTTTTGGCTCAAAGAGGCTAGAGGTCTACCCTCCAAGACACCTTTTTGTGCCACGAGACTTTAGCGCTAATCCTAGGCTCCTTAGGGCGAGAGGTTAACCTTCCAAGATCCCTATGGCTGGCCCAAAATGGATACCAACCGCAGTCTTAGGCTCTCCGAGGCGAGAGTAACTTTTCCAATGTTTTATTGGGTGGCGACTCCATGATACATCCTTGTTGGCCAGCATAGACGCACTTGCGATTTATCGCAAGCTGTCAACGGACCCACAAATGCCCCGATCGCCCATGTGCGGGCGGTCCAACGGGCGGCCGTGGGGATCCGGCACGCGTCATAGTGGCGACTCCACTGGGGACGTTTATGGTTCGAGATTTCGATTTGAAAATACCTCGCTTAACATTTATGATTAAAATTTAATTCATAAATTCGCTTTCTCTCAAAATTGCATTCGCATATCATTAGAGCCTTAGAATATGCTAGTTTGGTCCCGCTTTTAGCCCCGGTGCGTTCCTGAAGCACGACCTCATTTTCACTCAATTTGGGGAAGTGTTAAGGATAATCACCAGCCCAAGCCTCGTACCATCAAGGTATATCAAATGGTGACCCGATCGGTCGTTACGCTCGTGATGAGCTAGACCCGTCGGCAGGGATCATGCTTGGGTAGCCCTAAAGTAACACCACCCATGACCAAAGCTCATATAATGGCAATAGATACTTCCCTTAGGTGATATGAACCTTAATACTATGCTTGCTATATGGATCATTATATATTGGACAAGCCCATATAATTTGATTGGTATCCTAATCAAAGGCTTTCATGCCCCGATAGGCCCATGTCAACTTGTTCGGGCTGCCTAAATACATAACGATCATAACCCATGTGCTTGCACATTAGATAAGAGATGTTATGATGCCGGTTTTCCACCGAGCACCATACGCATCCATTGGGTTCCCCGCTAACCCATGGATCAAGCCCACCTAGGAAAGAGACCGCATTACCTCGTGTGTGGGAGTAATAAGGTTGGAAGGATTTACTTGCTTGCATGTGATTGTAAATGTTGCATAGCTCACTATCATGCATTGTATATGTCATTCATGCATCATCCTAACAATCTAATTTTTTTCAGCCATCATAGATTCATCTAAGTGGACTAGAGGTTCCGACGGTCGGCTAGTAAGGACAAATCTGCTCTTTGAGTTGCCGAAACTAGTGTCTGACTGGGATTTTGAGTCATCCTCATCAATTAGTGAAGCCTTTGTAGAACCACCAATGGCAGAAGAAACTGGAGCACTGACCACTCAAGACCTAGCTAGGAGGCTAGAGGACTTCGAACGGAGAATGCTAGACATGATGGGTGCCATGGCTAAAAGGATTGCCCATCCACCTGCTGCCCCACAGCCGCCTGCTGCTCTACAGCCACAGGCAGCCCCTCCTCGGGGGCAAGCCGAACCACCTGCTGGTAGGGAGGCTCCCTTCGTTGGATCTGCTGCTCGCCAACCCAACAATGAACACAGAGCTGCCGCACCCATCGAGCCAAGAGGGGAAAAGATTCATAACCCCAACGATGATTTCCTGATGGAGGAAGAAGAAGAAGAGGTGCCAATAGTCCACCAAGCTGCGAGGCCCAGAGCACCCAGAGTAGAGGATGAAGCTTTAAGAGGTATGAGACAGCAGATTGAGGCAATCACCCGCATGCTCTCGGCTGGAAAGGGGGTCAACCCAGAAGACAGAGATCTGGGGGATGAAGAGCTGCTGCCCCAAAGATTCAAGATGCCCGAGCTGCTAAAATTTGATGGCACCTCTGACCCATCCACCCACATCAAGCAGTACACCTTGGTCATGAAAGGCACAGGGCTGAGCAAGAAGCAGAAGGTGGAATATTTCTGCCTTAGTCTGGTGGGCCCAGCAGTTGACTGGTACCACGGGTTGGATAGGAGGTCTAAAGAGGACTGGGACCTTTTGACCGAAGAATTTATGAAGCAGTATGACTGCAGCACTAGGATGGAGGTCACCCTAAAAGACCTCGAGCTTTTACAGCAGAAGAATGATGAGTCATTCCATGAGTACCTTACAAGATAGAGAAATAGGGTCATGGAGATGAAGAGGAAGCCTGACACTGCAGACCAGATTAGGCTGTTTATCAGAAACTCATTCCCTTACTTAAGGGACTTGCTCAGTTTTAAGGGGCTCAAGGACTGGGAGTCACTTAAGGATATCGCTATAGAAGCTGAGGCGGCTTACCTGGCAAAGAAAGCAAGCCAAAATAACTTTGCTGGGAAAGGCTATGGGAACCAGTCGGGATTCAAATCAGGAGGTACCGGGAGCAGCAACAGCAGAAACGATAGGACGGCAGAGGTCTCAGCTACTGGAGTTAGGCAGGGTCAGAGATATTACTCCAACTTAGGCCGCTCTCTATCCTGGGTGCTGGAGAGACTAATGAAGGAAGGCAAGTTGCAACCTTTGCCACCCAGACCAGCCTTGAGTCAGGGACAGCCGGGACATAGAGGTGATCAGTACTGCGCTTACCACCAGCACACCAGCCATTTGACTGACCATTACCGTATTCTGAGAAACAAGATCCAGGATCTCATTGACACCAATCAGATTGCAGATCCTGAGAAGAGAGAGAAAAAGAAGAAAGCAGGTTATAATGCAGTCCCTCCACCGCGAACATGATCGTGTCTTGTGGCCCACTAGTGATATTGCTTTTAGATGCTGAAATTCTTCTTATTTCTAGAACATTTTATGTTATAATTTTCGGTTTGTAATAAAGAGAACAATTTTTGCTTATTTGTATAATGTTTCTATTGATTTCATTTCGCATGATCATAACATATTAACTTTGGCATTAATTCAAATAATATGACTGCAGTTAATCTCAGAAACTTTGGGGAACCCAAAGAAAATTTTGATAGCATCTAACATAGCTCCTGTAGAGAGGGAAATTAAAAATAAAAAAAAAAACTAGTTGCAATTAGGGGACTGGATGGAAACTCACTAAGAGCACTAGAACCTTTCTGATTACCCGTCAAAGCGATCCCTGGATAAGACGGAACCTAGAAAATGATTTAGGCAACATTTTCTTTATATAGCTCCCTAACTGACCATTTCCTACCCTTACTTCACAATCGCTTGCTAGCCCATTGAGCCTTTATGTGGGTATGCTAAATGCCTGCCAATTTTGTTGTTACACATGTTAAAACTACCCCTCGCCTAAAATGATTTTGGCTTCCCCTTAGAAGAGTGGCCTCTCTAGCAGGGATGGATGAACGTTTTAACAATTAACAATTTCTTTGTGGGTTATCAAAATTGCCTTGGTAAGGATGAGTTTACACTTTGGGAAGAGGGTTTCAGTCATGCGCCAAAGACATGAGCTCGTAAAAAAAAAGTAGAGCTCAAAATAATAACCACTTGACGAGTTTTGATGATTACCCTTTTTAACTGTCAATCTGATCTCAAGGAGCTAAAATGTTACCGAGCCCAAATTCAAAAAATACATTTGCGTATGCAACTGAGCTGAGAACGGTTCATCCATCAGTCGAGAAAATATTGCGGCCATTTTTCTCTAGTGACCTGATCTTTTCTTGACAGCCATCTACCTAAGCCTGACATTACAACCAAAGTAAGACCTCTTGATTCTGGGTTCAGTCTTATCCAATTAGCGGAGATGACCTTTTAATAAGGTTTGGTACGTAAGAAGAGGCCTATGGTGTTTCTTGAGCTTCAAGCGAGAAGCCATGAGTGCATTCATGCATTCGAGTTAAGTCTTGTCTCCAACGTTGCATCTAGAATCCACGTTCAAAGAATAAAATGAGAACAGAGAGAAAATATTCAATTGTGAAGATCAAAAGAGTGCTGAGTGACAACAGGAGTTAGCTGCTTTCAAGATCCATCCCGAGATTAGATGAGCTTTTGTATCTTGAGATTAATGCCAAATAATGATCATATATTATGAAATCAAATTGAAATACATGCATTTATGCAATGATATTGATGTAACCAGAGTAGTTCATCTTGTATACTCAAAGCTACTGTCTATCTGCTGCTGCTCTCATCATTCAAGCACGCCAATCAACTCATCATGTTATCAACTGCGAAGCCAGTGTCTACAGTTGTGCTTCATGACAGGACAGGAATTAAGCCTGTGCAACTGTGATTGGAGGCACAAGCACATGACAGTCACACCCGAAAGATCTTTGGTAACAATTTCAGCTTCTCTGAAAAAGAAAAAAAAAAACGAAAAAAAAAGAAAAGCAAAAAAAAAAAGAAAAAAAGGGTCATTAGAGATGAAAACCGTAATTGGCGCTTTAAGCAAAAGTTAGGCCAAAGGACAAGGTGAAAACCTGAAAACAGGCAGTTTGTCCTAAAAAAAAAAAAAGAAGAAGAAAAGAGCCGTTAGAGTGAAAACCGTAACTGGTGCTCTAAGCAAAAACTAGGCAAAAGGATAGGGTGAAAACCTGAAAACAGGCAGTCTGTCCTTCAAAAAAAAGAAGAAAGAGAAAAGCCGCTGGATTGAGTTGGGTCCATTCCAGGCAAAAAAATAAGGCACAGGGTTATGTGAAAATCCGCAAAGGACGCATTTCCCACTAAGAAAAGCTAGTGTGAAAATCCACAAGGGACGCACTACCTTCAAATAATGACTACAGGTACCGGATGAGAATCTCGCAATCCCGAAGGGCATGAAATTCAAAAGCAGCTTAAAGGGCATCGATCCTATTGCAAATTGCAGCTAGCCCGGCTATCATCTCCAAGTTCACATAGATGAATTTTTATCCTGCATGACTCATGCATTTCACTTGCATGCTCACTATTTTTCCTGCATATTTTAGTTTCCCTATTTTGCAGAAAAAGAGATTTGATGCGGACACCGACCAAAGCCGAGGGACGACATCAGTCCAAGCAATCAACCAAAGACCTCTCCGGGGACAGACCTCAATCGAAGACCTCTCAGGGGGCAATCAATCAAAGACTTCTCAGGGAGCAGCAAATTGAAGACCTCTCAGGGGGCAATCAATCAAAGACATTTCAGGGGGCAATCAATCAAAGACTTCTCAGGGAGCAGCAAATTGAAGACCTCTCAGGGGGCAAACGGGCAATGAATCGAAGACCTCTCAGGGGGCAATCAACCAAAGACTTCTCAGGGAGCAGCAAATTGAAGACCTCTCAGGGGGCAATCAACCAAAGACTTCTCAGGGAGCAACAAACTGAAGACCTCTCAGGGGGCAAGCGATCAATCAACCGAAGACCTCTCAGGGGGCAAATGATCAATGAACCGAAGACCTCTCAGGGAGCAATGAACTAAAGACCTCTCAGGGGGCAATGAACCGAAAACCTCTCAGGGGGCAATGAACCGAAGACCTCTCAGGGGGCAAATGATCAATGAACCGAAGACCTCTCAGGAGGCAAACGATCAATGAACCGAAGACCTCTCAGGGGGCAATGAACTGAAGACCTCTCTGCGGGCAAACGATCGATGAACCGAAGACCTCTCAGGAGGCAATCAACCGAAGGGCTCACAAATAGCACCGCTTCAACAAACGAAAACACACCATGATAATAACCACCATCTCAGAATTCTCCAGTTCGGAAAGACGGCTGACTCAGGTACTTGTCTCTTTCCTTTTCTTCTTTGAGTTTAGGCTCACCTAGACACTAGTGTACTAGATTCCCCTAAACTGGGAGCAACTGTAGACACCGGGTCCTGAGTAAACCTAGATCGAAGTTACCTAATGATGATAATTGCCTTCACAGGCTTAAAAGGTTAAAAGTGATGGTTTTCTCGTCAAATTTGTATTTTAGAGTGAAAAATTAGAAAATAATAAAAAATATTTAAGAAATTAATTTTGAAAAATGGGGGCTTAAAATTATAGTGTTTTTAGTCAACTTAAAAAAAAAAAAAAAGAAGAAAAAAAAAATTTTCGGACCGCGAGTGTCGGGCGCGGCAGCGCGCTGGCACCCAGCTCGCGGGCGCCAGGAGCCCAACACGCAGACGCCCAAGCGCCCAGCGCGATATGGCGACGCGCAGCGTTGTGTGAGGCGCGCGGATTTCGCGCAGCCTCGCTGCGTGAGGCCTGTCGCTCTATAGCGACGGGCGGCGTCCCTCCTTCCTGGCCGTCGGTATAGGGTCTGATACCCTTTTCCAATTTTTTTGCCCTTTTTCCGATTTTTTCACCCAAAAATCCGTTTTTCATCCCATTTTTTTTGGGTTTTTGACTTCAAATTAAATTCTAAAATATTTTTTTAGATAATTAATTAATAAAACTTGATTTTATCATTAAAAATAAAAGAATTTTGTGTTAAAATAGGTTTGTTTTCCTTAATTAAATTAGGGCAACCTTTTTATTTTATAAATACTTTATGATGAAATCAAGAGGAGCCTCCACATTCTTTTTAGACCTAAAAAATTTCCAGAATTCTTTTTCTTCTATTTTTTTCTTTCAAAATTTCAGATTTCTCTTTTAATTAAAAAGGTTTAATTGAAATTGAAAGATCAATTTTCAATTCTTAATTATTTCAATTAATTTCTTTGTTTTTCCTCCATAAACACAAGAAATTAATCATCACTTTAACATCAATTTCTTTTCAATTTTAAGCATACAAATCAATTCCTTTGTTTTCTCCATAAACAAAGAGAATTAATTTCATTGCTAAATTATTCTTTCAAGCAATTTTCCGGAAAATCATCACTTTTCCTTCATCAAATCCAATATTCTGAGGGTAAATATTCTTGGCTCCATCTCTATTTTATTTTATTTTTATTTAATTTATTCATGTATATTTTATTATTTTTATTAATTTATTTATTGTTTTCATCTATTCATTTGTTGTATTGATCTTATATTTGTTCTATTTAATTGTTTATATATGATTTGATTTTTATTCATGTGAATATTGTTTTCTTTTAATTCCTAACATGTAAATAATTTATTTTATTGTGATTCCTAATTATTTTTAACATGCAAATAATTAACTTAAATTAATCTTTTTGCCATGTAAATAGTTTATATTAATTATGAACACATCAATTAATCTTGTTATATATCATTATTATTTTCATCATTCTTTTGTTTACTAATTTTTATTATTCTTTTTATCATTGTTACATGATTGATTTATTATTATTTGTTTATTTATTCATTTATTATTTTTCACTTTTCATCATGTGTATATTTTCATGTACTAATTAATTAACATATTATATTTTATTTTCATCACATCATTTAATCATTTATCATGTATAATGCATGTTTCTCATTTATTTTGGTTTGTTAACATTTTGATTCCATTATCATTCTTTTCATATCATCTTATTTTATTTTAATTTGTTATTCATTATTTTGTATGTTTAATTGATTTAATTGATTTAATTACTAACATTATTTTATTTGTATTTTGTTTTTTATATCTAAACTCATTTTTTGATTGGGCGTTTTCGCGAGCACACGTGGAGGTCAAAAAGGCTCGTTCGGAATATTTATTTTTCTTCATTTGTAATATTTTGTTTATTTGGCTTTTTCCTATTTATTTTTGCCATATAATTTTCTTGTAAAATTGTTTATTTAGTCTCGCTAGAAAGAAAGTCACTAAACCATTTTTATTAATTAACTTGGCATTTTTTCTAAATAAAAATGGGACCAATGTCTCAATTTTCTCCATCCAAAATCATCACATAAAAATTTTGATAATGATGCATGCGAGGACCAAAGTTCTCAAAATAAGCAATACCCCAATTTGTGTATGTATCGCACATTTATAAAGGGAGTTGTATTCCGCTCCTTGTATTATTGTAATTTACCGCCTTTTGATATTTACTTGCTCATTTACGGCTTTCCAAATATGAATAAATGCGCCTTTAATTAATTGCATCGTGCGAAGAGAGAGCGAATTGATGATAATTAAAATTTAATCATAAAATAATCGAGGTAGAAATAGATGAAAAATCCCGGATCCAGCTCTGGTCTTTTGGCTCAAAGAGGCTAGAGGTCTACCCTCCAAGACACCTTTTTGTGCCACGAGACTTTAGCGCTAATCTTAGGCTCCTTAGGGCGAGAGGTTTACCTTCCAAGACCCCTCTGGCTGGCCCAAAATGGATACCAAGCGCAGTCTTAGGCTCTCCGAGGCGAGAGTAACTTTTTCAATGTTTTATTGGGTGGCGACTCCATGATACCTCCTTGTTGCCCAACATAGACGCACTTGCGATTTATCGCAAGCTGTCAACGGACCCACAAATGCCCCGATCGCCCATGTGCGGGCGGTCCAACGGGCGGCCGCGGGGATCCGGCGCGCGTCACAGAATCGATACTTGTACTTGGATATAAATGATTAATTACTTTATCTTGTGAATTCTCATATGATGAATAAGCGATGGCTATATACCCATATGCATGTGTGGATGAATACTTGATATAAGTATGAGTGGAATATGTTTACATGCTTTGTTGCTTTGATAAGCTCATATATTGTTATTGCAATTATATGTATATGCATGTTTTGTTCCTCCCCACTAAGCGTTATCGTTTAGCACAGGTTATTTTCCAGTGTAGGTGGAAGGTTCAGTTTGGAGTCGGACATCTGCAGGTCGGCCACTAGAACTCTATAGTTGGAGTTCTTTTTATCTTCCGCTATATTTTTGTATTGATATAAGTTTTGTATATGGATTTTTTTTTTGGGCAAATGTAATTTGTAAAGGAACGATTTTGTTTATGTATATGTTAAATGTTTACAAATCCCTTTTGTAAAACGATATGATTATTTATATGGATTTGGCATATTTTCGATTAAATTTATTTGCTTTTATAATAGCATTTAAGTATTAACAAATGCATTTGAGTTTGTATATGTATTTGTTTGCGTAGCGCTTCGGTATCCTTCCAAAGGGGGTATCGGGGTGCTACATGACTCGCCACCTCCTCTTCACCGACTCTCTAGAGCCTAACTCTATACCCAATCTGAAATAAATAAAAGAAATGGATATTTATAAGATATATGTCACATCTCAAACCTCCATATTCCATTTATCCACATATAACAATATATATATATGTCCATTCACAGTAAGGAAAACCAAATTCCATCGTTACCTGTCAAGTCCCTCTTATGTGGGGCATTTCTTTCTTTTTTTTTAACAAACATTTAATGATTGCTTATGTGTTAATAATGGATTGTATGCATTATGCTTCATGTATGAAATTTATGCAAGTGCATATGCATAACATGTATGACTATGCATATCGCCTTGCCCAAAGCTCATGTTTTATGAAGAAAATTGCCCATGTTGTTAAGGGCAGCTTAAATAACACATAGAGCATATTACACTTGTTCACTATTCTTCTTGTACTAATCTAGGTCTAGGACCACCTAAACTATAGCTCTGATACCACTAAATGTAACACCCCATACCCGATCTGATAAGGGGCCGAATACTGAATGTTATACAACTTATTTTTCTTAAAAACCTCATACAAAGATTCAAATTTTACTTTAACTTTTAATTTATATAAACTCATATTGCTCAAATGACAAATATAAATCCTAAGCCTAGGTATCCAACATGAAGTTAAGGAATTCTTACTCACTTCTTGGTAGATTTTCAGCTAGCTTCTTGACCAATCGTGTTGTGTACCTACTGTAACGCCCCATACCCGCAATTGGTACGGATATCGGATGTCACGGTACTATTGACTGATCGATGCTTATGACAAATGCGGTAATTTTTTTTTCTTTCTTAACTTATAAACTTATCGAATCATTTATCCTTTTACAATTTCATGTCACTATTACATTTCATTCGATCCAATCCAAACATTACATTTAACTTATCATGTCATTCGATAGTATAACATTCATCATAATATTCAATACATAATCAATGCTAAACCACTACACATATACATGCCACTAATATTATTCATTTGATTAAAATTGGGCAGCATAACGTCTATAACATTAACTACCCAAACCTGCAATTCAATAAAAACACAGCCCAACTCAGGGGCACAACAATCATAACTTAATATTCATTCAAATCTTATTCTATTCCAATCCAATTCATATAAACCAATTCAATACAATAATATCTCTCATTACATATAACTAATCCACTAACATATAGCGTTTACATAGATTTAATAACAATAACACACTATGCTTATCTTCAATTCGACGATTCAGTCCGACCTCAAAGCTGATGGGACGCCTGCTCCACAGACGCTCCACTGGGTACCTACACGCAGTCAAATAAACTACGTGCTGAGTATTAAATATGCTCAGTGGTGATTACGAATCTAATAATTTTCAATGCTAACTTATGCACACACACATGCATAAAACGTTCTATACTTTATCGACTCTCTAGTTACTTTTAAATCACTCACTTAGTGTCATATTACACTAATGTGACACGTGCCGAACCCCGGGCGCCCCAAATGACCCGCTTTTAGGGTATTCGAGAGAGGTTCTTATAACTTGTAAGGAATTACAAGGACGTCTATTTTGGGCAACAAGGAGGTGTTTTGAAGTCGCCACCCAATAAAACATTGGAAAAGTTCATCTAACCTCACTGAGCCTAAAATAGTGCATGTGTGTCTATTTTGGACAATCATATATATTATGGACACCTCCTTCCAATAGAACACTGGAATGAAACCTAAGACGATGCATATATGTCTATTTTGGACAAGCCAGAGATATTTTGGACACCTCCTTTCAATAGAACACTGGAAAGATCATCTAATCTCGTGGAGCTTAAGACAATGCAAATTGGCCCTATTTTGAGCAACAAGAGATATTTTGGAATTCCCTTTCTAATAGAACATTGGAAAGGTTCATCTAATCTCTTGAGCTTAAGACCATAGATGGTTCGGGACTTTTCATTTATTCATACCTTAGTTAAAGTTATAATTGAATTTTGAATTTTAAGATTTCATTCCCTTTTCTTATACATTTTAATGCAAACAATTAAAGCTCAAGTTAATCATGTAATGGACGCGGTAAATAAAGGCAAGATTAAAATAAAGTAAATAAAAATACGATAAATTATAACAAAACTAGGGGCGGAATATAACCTTCAATGTAAATGAAATGTAAATCATACATAAAACGAGGTATTTATTAAGTATGAGTACATTGGTTCTCACGTATATCTTTAAAGAAAATAATTTTAAATTGACAATTTATTTGGATGGAAAAACTAGGACATTGGTTCTATTTTGTTAGAAAAACTCAATTTATTAATATAAATATTTTTGTAATTTTTAATTAAGTGTGCATAAAATGAATAATTTTATTACTAATTACACGACAAATGAAATAAATAAAGACAAATAAGGAAAAATAATACAAATAACACAAAAATGGTAAATCAACCAAAATTCCCGGATCTCCTCTTTCGCGTGCAAATATGCTCAAACACGACGAAAATAAATATTGAAACAAAAATAAACAAAAAAATTAAAGTTAGTAATTAAATCAAGAAAATCAATTAAATACATAAAATAATAAATAACAAATTAAAATAGATAAAAAATGCATTATGGGTGATAAATAAATTAAATGACATATTAAAACAAATAGATTAACATATTAATAGATTAATACATAAAAACATGAAATAATAATAATAATAATAATAATAATAATAAAACTAATAATAGCAATAATAATAATAACAATGATAAAAATGATGACAAAATAATAATAATAATAATAATAATAATAATAATAATAATAATAATAATAATAATAATAATAATAAAGGAAGAATAAGCAATCAAGTAAAAGTAAAAAAAATAATAAAAAAGTAAAAAAAATGTTAAATTTATATCTACGATTACATAAAATAAACAAATAAATAATAGATCAAAAATCTACATGATGACTAATTAAATATGAACAAAAAATCTACGCTGGCTCTGTCCCGCGCAGGCTGTCGTAAACGCAGAATTTTTTCTTTAAATAACAATTTTGACTACAACACTATAATTTTCAAACTACATTTTTCAAATTTAATTTTCAATACATTTTTTTATTATTTTTTATTCTAAAATACAAATTTGACAAGAAATCATTATTTTCTACCTTTTTGCATGTACATGCATCTAATCATCATTGAGTAATTCTGTTCTGAACTGACTCAGGACTCGGTGTCTACAACTACGATCCTTCATTTAACCTTATTATACAATTTAGCCCCTAACTTATTCACAGCTTATCATATTACCCTTCCATTTCGCTAACTTATCATTTTACTCTTCATTTTTCGTTTATTTACATAATTGCCATCAAGTAAATTTTCTCACCTTATTTACTTGCTTAATGTACAATTTACCATTTAGTTCTCAGACTTTCATTTTAATTCTTATTAGCTTATCACTTCACTCATTTAATCGCATATCACTATATTTTTTCATTCTCACACTAACACTATTCTTTGTACACTTCTTTACATATAACGTGTAATTTTATGTTTTAGTCCCTGATTTATTACTTTCATGTTCATTTTACATATTGGTTCGTATTAAGCCTTCACTTTGCATTTAAATCCATTAATCACTCATTTTATCATTTTTATTCATTTAACTTATCATTTCATATACAAATTACCGTTTAGTCTTTATTTTATTAATTTCAGGACAAATTACATTTTTGCTCATCTTTGACGTTATTTACGGAATTGCAACTAGTTCATTTCTCTTTTCATTTTGAATCATTATTTGGCTTATAAATTACATATTGGTCATTGTTTTAGAATTTTCATGGCAAAGTACATTTTAGTCCTTGAACTTTGGATTTTTTACGGGACTGTCATTTTAATTCTACTTTTCATTTACATGTCCTTTATTAGTATACTTTTACACTTAATTACGATTTTACCCCTACTTTTGGCAAATTACAATTTGGTCCTTCCTTTAACGTTTACTTATACTTTTGTCGTTTATTCACTTTTTAACTTATAACTTGTCAATTAGTTTTAGGACTAATTGTTTTTGCAGTAGATTATGTTTTGGTTCCTAAACCTTTTACTTTCTTTCATATGAGTCCTTTATCATTTATTTTCTCATTTTCACTATACTTTTTACATTTTCAGATCATTTTCATCATTATAACCCATTTGGCTTATAATTTGGGTAAATTACCTTTTTACCCCAAACTTTTCATTTCTTTCATTTAGATCATTTCTCGTATAAATTTTCATTTTTCATGCTACTTTTTACACTTTCAAGTCATTTTACTTATGTCATTTTACCTTTGACCAAATCGTATCATTTTACGATTATGCTCTTTACACTTAGGCTTTTTATTCACTATATTTTTATTCATTATACTTTTTACATATCAGGTCATGTTACATCATGGCTTGTTACATATTATACTTTAGCATATTACGTTTTTGCATATTATGTCATATTACATACTATCAGGTGACATTATGCCATTACGTGTTACACTTTATACATTGTGTCTTATTACACTTATGTCACATTACATTTGATCACATAACTTTATATCATGTTACATATTATCATTTTACTTTGTACATTTCAGATCATTTCAGATCATGCCCCTAGTACAATCCCGGCAAACAATCTGCAAATTGGATATACCGAACGTGGGCCCCAAAGTCCCACTACAAGACACTAAGGAATGACCCTGAAGGGCCACTCAAACACTTTCATATAACGTATAATGTATGGCATGTAACATATAATAGAAGCTATGGGAGACCATCGCGAATCTTGCCATAGCAAAGTAAGTCGTCATGATTTGCACCGCGGTAATAGAAGTCCCTATGGCTAGTAAACATATCTTAAACTAGATTAAACAGCTAGACCACTAAGGGCAATACTTTTCAAAAAACTTTCAAATCCACTTTCGTACTTTTAACACTTTCATTTTACTTGTAACATATAACGCATCACTTATCAATGCATTTTCATACTTTACATTTTCACTTACGTTTTACAGTTCATTTTCATTTCAATCACTTCACTTTCATTACTTTCACTTTATTATCATTTTAATGGTTACATTTATTTTCACGTTGAACATAATGAAATATCATACTCAAAAATATTCATATAGATTCCATAAATTCTAAATAAATTTATGGACATTTGTTTTCATATCTAAATTCATTTTAAGTCATTTATCTTCAATTACACTCAAGATATACCCTAGTATACACTAGGGTACCATTCGGCCAAGGTGAGTACTTCACCTTAATATTTATTTTTATTTTATTTTAGTATCTCAAATATAATTTTAAAGGATCTAAATCACTTTTCTAAGCTTATACTCAAACTAAGCTTACATTTAACTCACTTTTCACTTAAGTCCCTCATTTCATTTTCTTATATTTCTTTTCATTTAGCTTTCTTTTACCCTTCTAATTCACTCATTTATCAAATTTACATCTCATATGACCTATACATCATATAACCTATCCCATTTCTTCACTTAAGCCATTCGGCCAACATAGATTTTTCTCTTACATTTTAGTTTTCATTCATTTATCACTCAATTCACTAGATTAAGCCTCAATTCACATGTGTATACCATTTAATTTCATGTAATCACTAGTATACCTAAAATATACCTAGGTATAGCATTAGGTCACATTATGTTCAAAACCTACACTTAGTTTTCTTTCACTTAAATCACTCTAATTCACTTATTTACCTTCCTTAAACACATTTATCACCTCAATTTCAATTATACATGCAATCACACATAGTCACATATAAGCATAACCTCAAACCCTAACTTTTCAAAGGAAATTCATGGATAATATAATCACAAACCTTAAATCCATGCTATAACCTCCTCAAGCTTCTCAATTTTAGTCCTCAACCCTTGGAAAAGCCAAATTCCATCAAATTCCTCATTATGGCCGAATTTGCACAATAACAAAACATCAATTAATTTCATCCTTTTTATAAAATCTAATCTCATAAACACTCTTAACACATGCTTTTAATCCATCAATTGGACACTAGAGGTTGCTATAGATTCATAGAGGGGCTGAATTAATTTTAGGACACTTGAATTTAGCAAGAATTCAATCAAAACTTAAAGAAAATTAAGAGAGAGAGAAGAAGGAGCATTTCGGCCACAAGAGGGAGAGCGTTGGCTGAAGAGATAAGAACTACTCACCTAAAAATCTGCCATTCAATTGCTTTTATAGTGGACCAAAATTGGTTCAACCAATGGTCCAACCTATAAAGCCCAATTGCAAATTTTAATCCCATTATGCACTTTTCTATGCTTTTCTCATGTCCCAACTCCAAATCACTCCGAATTTAATTTCATAATTCATATCATATAAAAATTAGACTGTATACAAAATTTCAGACCAATCGGAGTCCGTTTCAGGTCCGGTTCAATCAAATTGGTCTGTTCAGTAAATTTTCGGTGTTCTCGAAAAATTCTATTTTTACTACCAAAAAATTCTACATATTATCTAGAGTCAATCTGAAATTCTTACAATTTTTGGACATCATTTGCTATTTTTAAAGTTTCGGTTAAACCTCTAGTCAACCGAGTACTATTCAAACCTAAATCACATCTTTTTCCTTAGTTTTTAAGGTCAATTCCTCATAACAATGACTCCATAATTCTTAATATATGTTTATTAGCTTACACGAATATTTTGGGGTCAATCTGAGATCATTTCCCGATCTGATAATTATTTACCAGTCCGATAATACAATTTTTTAGTATCACCAAAATCTAACTTTTCATTACCATATGATTCTACTCATCAATACGAGTACATCCATATTCTTGGATTATTTTTCTGAGATCTGTAGCACTCTTTACAGTCCAGTTAAATTCTACGTTAACATAATTACTATTCACACCGAACCCGCTACTTTTTCGTATTTTCAACTTTTAAAATTCTATTTAACCTCGATTTCGCTCAAAATTTTAACCTCGAACTCATCGTGATTTATATTCTCCAATAATCAAATAAAATATTTTTCGACTCCGAGAAATACTATTCACCCCGGTATCACTATTGACTATTGGCATATATTATTACCGGCTAGTCCGGTATTGGGGCCATTACACCTACGATCAGAAATAAACTCTATGTGCAAAGCATAGTGTTTAGTGTCAACCACTAACTTTATTTTTCCAAATAGCTCGTATCAAAATATTTGATCAAAAATTTATAAACAACAAATAAATAAATACAAATTCTAAGTCATCTAATTAACCAATATTAAGTAGCATGCTAATCTATAAAATCATGCATGTAAATACGTACATTTATTCTCATTATAATCACAAAATATATTTAACTAGTGTCATTACTTAACATTTGAATCATTTTAACTTAAGAAATTTTGTTTCATTGCCCAAAGTAACCTGAAGGAATTCATCAAGAGGATACGCAGGACTGAGGCCCTTTTGGCCCGTGGGATTGAAGTGCCCAATACTAAGTATTGCACTTCAATCTTGCATAAAAAGAGGTCAATACTGGACACTGCTATTTTTACACCAAATCGTGAGGGGTGAATGCCGGGCACTGTACCCACTTATTTTATGTAGATTCTCATTAACCTACAATATGGATTGCCATTAACCCAACAAATCCACTAAATTTCCATCCCTATTGCCGGCCAATTGTATTCTACCCATGATTCCTACCATTTACTAAGGGCACATATATTTTTTTTCAAACTTACTATGATCTTTATAATATCTTTTATATAAATATCCACATAAAATAAATTTTAAGTCACAATTCCATATTATGACTAATTGCACAACATTGCTTTTCTTTTAACATTTCAAATTGACTCCTGATAACCGGACTCTTTGAGCTGAAGATCGGCATAACTTTTCGGGCACACGTCATAGATCGCTCCTTCTTTTTATGAGCCCAGTGTCCAGACTTGCGAGCACCTCGGTTATTTTGACATGCTCAGGTAAGGGAATAGCCCGGTATCAGAATAGGAAAAGTCATTAATCACGAATATTTTCTAGATATGGTGCCGATTCTGAGCAGTCAAAGATACAAAATACCGAGAATCACTCTATAAATGCCCCCAGATCAGGGATCGAGCACTAATTAAGAAATCGGAACGATTTCTTCCTATTTAGGATTTAGTTTCCTATTCATGTAGAGAAAAAGGAACTTATATAAAGGGATATAACAGGTACATTATTCCTCTCTGAATTCATTGATACAAAAAGAATATTTTAGCCATCTTGCTGACTTGATCGTCGGAGCTTCCACTGCTGGAAACCCGTCGATTTTTCTTACCTTTTTCAGGCAATTTACCGGAGAAGACTTGAAGAGAAGTTAGATCGTTATTATTTGGTGCGGTGAGCGTGGAACACTCCTCAGATTTCAGTGGACAATGGACCTTTTTTTCGACTTGTCTATCCCTATTGGTGCTACCTCTGACACCCAAAACACTACGCTACCCTAGCCCCAAACCAACCACCTTGGCCAGCTCTTTCATGACCCACAACCAGCCTCAGCAGAGCAAATTTCTCCACTCCAGATACGGCAACTCTTTCCCCAGTTACAAGCCCAAATCCCGATAATATCACCAGCACCCATTCCCGTACCCACGATCCCGGGCATCACCCCCCAAGCCGCTCAAACTCTTTTAACTGCTCTATCCGCTATAGCGGCTCAGTCGCCCCAAACAATACCTCAAAACAACACCGCGATAACATTCCCTACTCAAACACCAATCCCAACACAACTCCCCGCCCAAACTACCCAATTTTCGCCTCCATTGCTGAGCACATTAGCTCCGGGAGCAACTATTACAATGACAACCGAACTGTTTGAAAGAATGTTCAAGGAAAGAATCCAGAAATTCCAAAATTGAAATACTTTGCAGTACCAGGGCAGTTTTCGATCCCCTCTGTCTCGGGAGATCTTGACAACTCCATTCCCGCAGATAAGATTGCCAAATTTACCGAAGTATAGCGGAAGCTCTGATCCCCGAGCTCACCTAGACGAGTTTAATCACACCATGCTGGTTCATACAACGGAGGAGGCTGCCTTGTGTAAGGTGTTCCCCCAAACTCTCACTGACTCTGCGCAGATCTGGTTTCGAAACCTCTCGGAGAACTCCATCCATAGTTTCGAACAGTTTAGCGACATGTTCATAGCTAAATTCATGGCTGCAATAAGACTGGCCAAAGTTTTAGCTGACCTCACCATGGTTCATCAAGAGAAAGGGGAAGCACTTCGGGTTTATATCAAGAGATTCAATGCCGTGGCTATAGACATCCAAATTTGAACTTGGAGGTAGCTATTAATGCACTCATAAGGAATACGAGGTGTCAGGATTTCAGCGATTCCTTAAGCAAAAAGCCACCTGGCGATTTTACCGAACTCATGTCCCGGGCTCATAAGTATATCCGGATGGATGAAGCTTGTCGCCTCCGTTATAGTTCACAGGGCCGAGAATCGAACAGGGGTTTCCGTACAGGTCGGGAGAGAAGCAACAATGGCCGAGACGAGGGAAGAAATAGAAGCTCCAGTAGTTCGAACCGAGCTTTCCTTGTTACGAAGTCAACTCCCAGGGGCAAACAAGATGAAAGGTTTACACCCTTAAACACGCCGAGGTCCCAGATTTTGGCATGGATGAAGGAGAATGAGAGGTTTGATTGGCCATGCCCAATGATTGAAGACCCTAACAGAGACCAGAGCCTTTACTGTTCCTTTCACAGGGACAAGGGTCATCTAACAAACGACTGCCGGCAGCTGAAGCACGAGATTTATAACCTAATCCGGAGGGGTAAGCTCGGTCAGTTCGTAAAAAGTAAAGAGATAAACACAAGGAACAGGTCGCCCTCTCCGCGCAGCGCGAATAACTGGGCTGGTCCGAGCAAAAAAGTCCTAGCTGGAGTGATTCATGTCATAGCAGGGGGAAAGCATTACGATGTTTTCGAAGAGTCAAGGAAGCGAAAAGCCAAGGAGGTGTTTTCGATGGGTGTCGGACACGCTGAGAAGGGTTATGAGGTCAAATTTTCAGCAGAGGATGAAACTCATATTCGGATCCCCCATACTGATTCATTGGTTGTAGAGGCTTTAATACAAGACTTTCTGGTCCAGAGGATTTTGGTAGATACTGGAAGTGCGGTAAATCTCATCACTTCGCAGGCATATAAGGCGATGGGCATGTCCGCCAACAAATTGGAAGCCGTATCGGCACCACTCATTAGCATATCCGGACGTCCGATAAAAGTAGAAGGATCTGTTGTGTTAAAATTGCAGCTAGGGGATGAAGACAGTGTTTGCAATTGCAGAGCTTGTTTCATGGTAGTGGATATACCTATGGCGTACAATGTGATTATCGGCCGACCTCTTCTCATCGGGGTGGATGCATACATTTCTATGAGAAAGCTGCTCGTGAAGATACCAGTGCAAGGAGGGGTGGCCGTGTTAAGGGGAAATCAGAAGACAGCCCGGGAAACCTATGTTACTATATTAAAAGAGGCCGATCAAGCTCTACCATTGGACCCACTAGACATCCCAACAACCAGGAATGCCGAGCCCGTAAACTCATTGCAGGAGGTGGAGCTATCGCCGGGAAGGGTCTTTAAGATCGCAGCTAGCAAAACGGGCAAGGAAAAGGAGGCTTTAGTAGCCGTTCTGTCGAAATACGAAGATGTGTTCGCCTGGAAACCCTCGGACATCAAGGGTGTATCCTTCGAGATAACATGTCACAGTTTTAATGTGCAGCCCAATTGTAAGCCGGTCAAGCAAAAGAAAAGGAATCATACCCCTGATCGGCAATTGGCGATGTCTGAAGAGGTTGACATCTTGATGAAAAACGGCTTCATCAGGGAGGTGCTGTATCCGGACTGGTTATCAAATGTGGTGCTGGTGAAAAAGTCTAATGGAAAATGGAGGATGTGCGTAGATTTTATAGACCTGAACAAGGCATGTCCTAAGGATTAATATCCACTGCCTAACATCGATCTCCTGGTTAACTCCACCTCGGGTTTTGGTGAGTATGCCTTTCTGGATGCCTCGGCAGGGTATCATCAAATACCTATGGACAAGAACGATGAAGAAAAGACCGCATTTGTGACCAACCGAGCTACCTACTGTTACCGGGTCATGCCATTTGGGCTGAAGAACGCAGGAGCCACATACCAGAGACTTATGAATAAGATGTTCGCCGATCAGTTGGGAAGGAACATTGAAGTCTATGTGGATGATATGATAGTCAAGAGTAAGACGGTAGTGAGCTTGTCAACCGAGCTATCGGAGACCTTTGAAGTTTTAAGGAAGTTCGGCTTGAAGTTAAATCCGGAGAAATGCACCTTCGGCGTGTAGTCTTGCAAGTTCTTGGGGTATATGATTTCAAAAAGGGGGATAGAGGCGAACCCGACGAAAATCCGAGCCATCCTGGAAATGAAGTCGCCAAAATCAATAAAGGAAGTTCAACAGCTCAACGGGAGGATAACACACTCGGCAGGTTCATTTCCTGTTCGGTAAAGAGATGTTTACCTTTTTACAGCACTCTCAAGAAAGTGAGGAGTTTCGAGTGGACTCCAGATTGTCAGAAGGCGTTTGATGAACTGAAGCATTTTCTTACTACCCCACCTGTATTGAGTCGACCACAACCAGGATAAACCCTATACATGTATCTCGCAGTTTCAACAGGGGCTTTAGGTTCGGTTCTAGTAAGGGAAGAAGGCAGCCAACAGTTCCCCATCTATTACACCAGCAAGGTCTTGAGAGGCGCCGAACTGCGATACCACATACTTGGACAGCTTGCTTTCGCCTTGGTAACATCCGTCATCAAACTCCGACCTTATTTCCAGGTGCACACTGTTGTAGTCCGAACTAATTCAAACCTCAAAAAAGTGCTACAGAAACCAGAGGCATCTGGAAGAATAACCGAATGGGCGGCCCGATTGGGAGAATTTGATGTCCGGTATGAAGCCCGTCCATCAATGAAAGGCCAAGTCCTTGCTGATTTTGTGGCCGAACTACATTCAAGTGTCTCGGAGCCAAGTCCATGTTCGTGAAAGTTTTATGTAGATGGAGCATCTTCGTCCATAGGTGCTGGAGCCGGGGTCGTATTAATTGGGCCAGGAAAAATAGTAGTTCGGGGAATGGCCTATATAGCATTCCAGGCAACCAATAATGTGGCGAAATATGAAGCTTTCGATTTTGGGCTGCAGCTAGCCATAGAGGTAAAACCGGACTCCCTGATTATTTACTCTGACTCACAGCTTGTTGTTAGCCAGATACTCAGAAAGTTCGAAGCAAAAGACCACATGATAGTCAGATACAAGGAGTTAATCGCTGCGCTCCTCTCCCAATTGGAAAAGAAGGGATGTGCATGGTCTATCGAGCAGGTCCCCCGAGCTGAAAATGAGGAAGCAGATGCTTTGGCCAAGCAGGCATGCCTCTAGAACTAGTCATTTGACTTGTACATCATTTGATCTATTATAACAGCCCCGACCCATGAAACGTACAAGGTGCACATACAGGAGCCGATGGATGGGTGGCAGATCCCAATTTACCAGTATCTGAATAATGGAGATCTTCCAGAAGATCCGTTGCAAGCTCGGAAGATAGTCAGGCGGGCCAGCCGATATGCCAGCCTAGACGACCAACTTTACAGACGGTCCTTTTCCGCCCCATGGACCAAATGCTTGAGCACGGAGGAAGGAGATTATGTGTTGAGGGAAATCCACGAAGGAATTTGTGGAGCCTATGAGGGAGCACAGGCTGTAGCTCGAAAAACCATGTTGCAAGGATATTACTGGCCGACTATGGAAAAAGATGCTAAGGAGCTCGTCAAAAAATGTGACAAATGTCAAAGGTTTGGTAATCTGAACCATCAAAAGTCTTCCTCTTAGGTGCCGATCTATAGCCCGTGGCCATTTACTCAGTGGGGCTTGGACATAGTGGGGCTTTTTCCTATAACAACCGGACAGCAAAAGTTTTTAGTGGTAGCCGTTGATCATTTTACAAAGTGGGTAGAAGCAGAACCCTTGGCCACAATCACGCCAGCAAACATAATCAAGTTTGTCCAGAAAGCTATCATTACAAGGTTCGAAATTTCGCACTCCATCATAACAGACAATGGCAAGCAATTTGACTGTGCAGCATTCAGAAACTACTGTTCGGAGTTGAAGATCCAGCTATGTTTCACTTCGGTATACCATCCGCAATCAAACGGTATGACAGAGGTAACTAACCGAACTATTGTTGCAGGGATAAAGAAAAGGCTGGATACATCAAAAGGTCTCTGGACTGAAGAAATCTACAACGTTCTCTGGGCCTACCAAACATCTCCCAGATCGGCCACAGGGGAAACCCGTTCTCCCTCATATACGGGACCGAGGCAGTCATTCCCTGTGAGATTGGCATGCCAAGCTTGAGAACATCTAGCCTGGATCCGGACCAAAATGACGATCAATTGCTCTATCAGCTCGACAGATTGGAAGAACAGAGAGAGTACGCCCAAATGCGGTCAGCAGTCTACAAACAGAGAATGTCATCTTATCATGATCGGAACGTCAAGCCCAAGACTTTCTGGATTGGGCAGCTCGTCTCTTGAAAAGTAGTTGCAGCACAAACTTCGGCAGGAGTGGGAAAGCTAAATCCCAACTGGGAAGGCCCTTACATAATTCATGAGGTTCATGGTGGGGTATACAAGTTGAAGGACTCGGCTGGAAAGATTCTTCCTCACTCATGGAACATTTCAAATCTGAAGGCATATTATCAGTGATCCATTTTATTCAAACTCGAATTCGACCTTGAATACATGACCTCCGGAAGCTCGGCTATCTCTCCTCTCGCTCACTCGGCCACTGCGCCAAAGGGCATTATTTTTCATGTAATATGTTCGGCTATATACGCTCACTCGGCCGCTACGCCATCGAGCATTATTTCATCTATGTATTAAATCTTATTTAGTTCGGCTATATCGCCATGAAAGCTATTGTACTAGCAAATACGTCAATGAAAGAGGTATATTCATGAAAATACTGTCCAAAAGTGCGGCTCTAACTCAAACCTAGCCGCTAAGTAACTTAGCTTTATTCCGATGACATCAGTTCAAATATTACTTTGCATATATTATAGTCATATTACTCGGTTGTATCGCCGCCGAACCGATTCGACTAAAGATTGAGTCTCGCCTAGCTCGACACCGACGTCACTAAGTCGCACATATAACTTGTTGACCAATACTCATAATCATTGATTTTACAACACTTATTTTATCTCATTTTTCAGCAAGGCTCGCACGATATTATTTTTTACCAAACAATGGTCCGGGTAGTCCAATGGTGTCAAACGAACACCCCAAGCAACATTAAATAGCTCAAAGGCACAACATATTATACTCGAACAAGAGTTCAAAGAAAACGAGAAATCAACGACAAAAAGTTTAATTTTCATTAAAATAATGACAAGTACAAAGATAATCATTCATCGGGGTACACCTCGTCCAACCAAGCCCAATCCATGTCAGGATAACGCCCTTTGACAGCATCGGAAAGTTTTTAGCTGAATGCAAGGCATTTGTCCACCGCCAGGTCTAAGGATTTGTACTCGAGGTCGGCTAATTTTTCCTCCGCACTAGTTTGGTCTTTCTTAGTGGCTTCCAGCTCGGAATAGATCCCGGCCAATTCAATCTCCAGCTCGTCCTTTTTCTGCTCGGCAACAGCCAGCTTCTCCTGCAGCTCGAAAATCCTCTTATTGGCTTCGGTTACCTTGACCTCGGCCTCTAAAGCCCTCTTCTCAGCATCCTCAAGCTTCCCTTTAGCGGCATTCGCTCAGAGGCCCCTGACACAACGGCTGGTTCATTGCGAACGAAGCAACAGGGCACGCTTTTTATGGGATCGCGCGTACAGCAGTCTTCAGCGCGTTAATATTTGTAACTCACGCGCGCCCTTTCCCATCTTGATGACATCAATGTCATCTTGTTGGGGGGGGGGGGGGGACCTATGATAACCGGACTCTTCGAACTGAAGATCGGCATAACTTTCCGGGCACACGTCATAGACCGCTCCTTCTTTTTATGAGCCCAGTGTCTAGGCTTGCGAGCACCTCGGTTATTTTGACATTCTCAGGTAAGGGAATAGCCCGGTATCAGAATAGAAAAAGTCATTAATCACGAATATTTTCCAGATATGGTGCTGATTCTGAGCAGTCAAAGATGGAAAATACCGAGAATCACTCTATAAATGCCCCCAGATCAGGGATCGAGCACTAATTAAGAAATCAAAACGATTTCTTCCTATCTAGGATTTAGTTTCTTATTCATGCAGAGAAAAAGGAACTTATATAAAGGGATATAACAGGTACATTATTCCTCTCTGAATTCATTGATACAAAAAGAATATTTTAGCCATCTTGCTGACTTGATCATCGGAGCTTCCACTGCTGGAAACCCGTCGGTTTTTCTTACCTTTTTCAGGTAATTTACCGGAGAAGACTTGAAAAGAAGTTAGATCGTTATCAAGTCCATTATCATATCCACCTCACATCTATATGTTTATTAATTAATAAAATTTTGGACCTAAATCTCCTTATAACAAAGAGTTTAGCACAACAACCAAATTTTATTCCCATAACCTCACATACATGCACACTTGTGCAATAATTTCAATATTTATGTATCGAATCGACAAGGCATAAGCAAATCAAAATCACCAATTAATTAGATTCACATTTCAAAAAGAGGGTCCATTTATGCATTCATTTTCCAACATAAATCTTGCATCAAAATGTTCATCCATATCTCAAAACATACGTCCTAACTCAATTTATTTCAAATCTAACCACATAAAAAAAGAATTTTCACTACTATGATAATTTGCATCCTCAAATCACTTCAATTAAGCTTTACTATACGTCTTATGCACCAAACTTATATTAATTCAACTAAAATTAGTCATGCCATAATTTCTATCTCAAACATAGAACAAATAAAATTAAAGAAAAGCAAGTTTAGTGGTTGCAAACCTCATTGGGTGGCAAAATCACTTCAAATCTTCGAAAATATTTCACAAAAATTCAAGTCAAACTCCTACTTCTTTTCCCTCCTTCTCCTTCAAATTCCATTATTCTTCTACAATTTCAAGAACCAATTCAACCAAAAATTCAATAAATCACAAGAATATTGCAAATTAAACTGACATTTAATAGTGTAAGATAAGAAATTTAACTTACCCAACCTTTTAGCCCTAATTTCTAATTTTTAAATTCTTAAATCCCTAATGAAAATTCTAATTTCATCTATTTTTTCTCCTTTTATTTTCAGATCTCAAGCAACTGGAACTTCATCTTCCAACTACCATTCACAACGAAAGGAAATGACGAAGATCCAATGGTCGGCGGTGCAAGGGAGAACGATGGGTTGGGCTGGGAAAGAAAGAAATTCAACCAAGGCTGCTGGTCTCCCATGAAATTCGACGGAGAAGAAGAGAAAAGAGGAGGAGGAAAGCTGGTAACCGGCGGCTGATGAAGGCAGTAGAGGCAGCGGCAACGGGAAGAGAAATGTAGGTGATGAAGGCTGGAAAATGGAATTAGAATCAAGAATGGGAAGGTCTAGAATATGGGAAAAGAGAAAGAAGAAAGAGATAGCAAAATGGCATTGTTTTGCTTGGTATAAAAGGCATATTTTTTTGACAAAAATTTCATTCTAATCCTTCTAATTTTCTCTTTTTGACCCTCCTTAAACATTCTTTAGTCTTTTTTTCTAAAGTTCTTCATAATTAGGTCTCCAATTAACTCATTTTTATACTCATTCTAATATTCTATAAAAATAAATTATAATAAAGCTTTTGTAATTTTTATTTTACTCAATACAAATTTATATTTTTTTTTTTATTTTAATATACTCTCAAACATATTAAATTTGTGCATGTAGTTTTGAAATAAATTGTTTATCTTACTCAATTAACTTAAATTCCTATTTAATTTATCATGTCATTTTCAGACATTATTTCACTATTAAATATTAATAAATAAATTTATTTATATGTCTAAAATATCGGATTCTTTGCCTCTACTATTTGGGTCACTATTTTTCAGAGCGCTACAACCATGCTACCTTAAAAGCTTTTTCATTGATATTCTCCTCCAACTACCAGCAAATTCACTAATCAGGTTCAAGTGTGGACCTAAGCAATGACTTTCTTTGATTACAAGATTTTTCATAGAAATTACTTATGAATATTGAATTTCCAAGAATATATGAATCTTTACTCCATGATGAGCATTTTGTTGAAATTAATTTGGTTACATGCATAACATAGATAAGCGAAATTTTAAATTTTTAATCAAACTAAATTAGATTTTTGCTGTGAAATTATATTAGCTAATTAAAAGATAGAAAATCACATGTGGAGTTTTATTAATTAGTTAATTTTCTTTCGCACCGAATTGTCGCAAACCATGGTGTCCAAACTTTCAAACACCTCTAATAATGGTCTATACCAGAGAAGAGAAAAATAAAACAAGAAGGAAATACAGAGGAAGCCAAAAATTCACTAGGACTAGTGGTGAATTTCGGCCAAGGGAAAAGAGAAGGAAGAATTTTGATTCCTCTGTAGTTCTGCAATTCAATCCTTATCCTACTAATGCTTTTATACTCCAAGTTAAAAGTATAACTTTAGTAGAATTATAACTTTAAAAGAGTTGGAGTATTAATTATTAATTATATCTTAATTAATTAATTAAATTTATTTAATTAAATTCAGTATGGGCTTCCACCATAAGGCTATGTGCAGAAGCCTGCAGATTGGGTTTTCGCGGGCTTTCTGCACGAACTTAGATTTAATTATCCAAATAAATTTTAAATCCAACCAAATTAAATATATAGGGTTTATAGTACTTATAGATCATATTTAATTTAATTTGGCCCAAGAAATAAGCCAATAAGGCTTTTGATTCTCATTTTTGCGCAGAAGGCATTCTTAGAGTGCTTCTGCGCAGAGCAATATATATGTGGGCCTATAATTAATTCTCCAATTGATCCAATATTATTATTTCAGTTCTATAATATTTATAGTCCAATAATATTTTATTTTGGATCAAAATGAACTAGCTCAATTTTTCATCTGCGGACTTTTTCCGTGCATGCATAATTAATTAAACTATTTTAATTAATTATTTCTATCAATATTTTCTCTATCCATAATAATGTCATACATTATATCTATATTTTTACCATTTTATCCTTTCTCTATAGGTGTGTGACCTATTGGATTTTCTAATCCACTTGGTAGTACATACATAATTGCAATTAAAAAATTATATGATTTAAACTCTTTAAACCATTATATTAATTCTCTAATTAATATTTATATTTATATTTATGTACAAATCATGAGAGACTTTTAGCCAAGTCAGTGATTTTGACTTAACCATTCCATAGAACGGTTACCGTACAATTACTCTTTTCACCATACTTTATCTCATTCAGGTTTTGAGTATAGATTTTGTCAACTCACATGAATCTAACTACAGTTGTTCTAATAATTTAACCATTGTTTTCAAAATGCCCTTATGCATCTCATCCACTTTGGCATTCTACTCTGGTCAGAGATTCTCTGAATAAGGGGTATTATTGAACTTGTGAGATAGCTCCCATAATAAACCTGGAAAGGTGAATCATTTATTGATCACTTAATTATCTTCAAGTATGTCTTGATATACCCAATCTATTAACTGTGTTCACCTCTAGATGGAGGTAAATAGTTATGGAGTTAAAATATATCATTTACTACTTAACATAACTTTGGTAATCTCAAGTCTGAGAATACTTGTACCATTGTTATGTATAGATTTCTCATTAACATAAATTTAATATCCATGTGAGAATTCTCATGCCAGGTTTACAATGTACTTCTTTTTCTAACAAGCATCCACATGTTAGATTTGATCATCTCCGTGATCATAGTTATGATAACCGCTGCTTGAACCATTTAATAAATTTAACATGTGCTAGTCTATCCGTATTAACAATATTATTTCTTATTAATACTATAACTAGAGGTAAATAAATATTGCCTTCTCATAAATTAAAATTGAATTCATATACATGAAACAATTTCCTATTTTACATGGGTACAGGGCATACTCCTAACACATTTTTTACTCAAGTAACTTTTTCCTTTCATCGTGTTTCACTCTGCCAAGTGGAAGAATGTGAATTAGCCGCGTTGCAATTGGAATTCATTTGTGCAAAATACAGTTTGGTCTCAAAATTGTTGTTTACAGATGATTCTTATAGCTAATTAATTTGTTAAAAGGTGTCTAAATTGCTGGATGATTAATGTACAAATACAATTAATTTTATCTATTTTATTTTACCGCTGTAAACCAAAATAGTTAGTTAGAAATGTTAGTGAGCTGGCATTTTGTGAGCTGGCAGCCATGATGAAATACTTTTTTTTTTTTAAGTCTTTGTATATAGGTAGCTCTGTTCGCACTAGGGATGCTCACGGGGCGGGGCAGGGGCGGGGAGTGGCTCCCCCATCCCCGCCCCCGCGGGGATCCCCGTTCCCCGCGGGGATCCCCGTCCCCGTAAAAAAAAAATTAATTTTAATAAAAAAAATTAATTTGATGGACATTTTTGATCCAAATTAAAAATATTTTATAAAATTTAATAATATTTCATATAATTTAAATATAAATATTTTATACAATTAAAATATAAATATTTATAAATATTCCATACAATTTATACATTACAAATATATATATATATATATATATATATATATATATATATATATATATATATATATATATATATATATATATATTAATGTATTATTATTATTATATTTTTTTTTTAATTTTTTTTTCGGGGCGGGGACCCCTTTCCCCGTCCCCGCCCCGAATTCAAGGGTGGGGATTTTTTCCCCCCCATCCCCGCCCCCGCGGGGGAAAAATTCGGGGATTCCCCGCCCCGTTCGGGTCGGGTCCCCGCGGGGGACGGGGAATCCCCGCCCCGTGAGCATCCCTAGTTCGCACCTAGTTTATGACGTGAGAAAAATTATCAATTGGAATTTGCATACATTTTGAATTCCATCTTTCTTTTTTGTTAAGCTCCATTAATGAAATTTTGAGAGTTCTTTTCATACGTTTATAGATTATTTATTATGTTCTATTTTGTTGTGATTATTTATCATCACATACTCTTCAAAGATTCCCGATATCCGAAGATTGCAACATGCGCTCAAACAATCTGTCAAACATTCTCTATACATACATAGAATTAGATTAAAGCTAAGACCCAAGTTTTATCAGAATCATCATAATTAGAAACCAAAACGTTTTGAACTACGTTGATTAGACTATTTGTAGTGATTAGGCCGGTTGCTAGGCCAATTACTGCACAAGATCGGCCTCCCCACCAACTGCAATAGATCGATTTATTTCTTTTTTTTTAAGAAGTACTTACTATTAGTGGACTTAGCAAGTAAATGAGACAAATTATTCAAAGTTCATGATTAATTATGGAGGTGTTATACTTATATTCTTTCCTACTCAGCTCATGATTAAGTATGGAGGTGACATTTTACCAGGAATTAGATTAGGTAACTGTTAAGAATATGAGATATTTTACCAAGCTGATTCACAAGCAGCAGTATAGTGTCTACAGAAATTGTTCAATGAAGAAATACAATCTCTTCATGTTTCTTGTCAACATCTTAGCTTTTGAACAGGATGGCTAATCTAATATGAGTCTAGAATTTAATCTTGGTGTTGAGAGACAGTAACTAGTTTGGTGGCATATCTATAATGTTATCTTACATATATAGCATTATCAGGACGTGGTCACCTTATGTTGAGTGGGGTCAATTGACTCCACTCAACTATAAAAAAATTTTAAAATAACTCTTACAGACTCGACTCAACTATAAAAAATTTTAAAATAACTCTTATAGTTTTATTTTTAAAAAAAAATGATCTCACTTAATTATAAAAAAAATTAAAAATCACTCTATAAGTTTATTTTTTTTTAAAAATTGATTATACTAAAATATTTAAATAAGTTCCTTAATTTTTAGTCATAGAGTCTAAATTTGCCCTTAAATTATTAAAAATAGTACATATTTTCATTTAAAATTTGTTTATTTTTTAAAAAAGCCTTTAAATATATTAAAATGATACAAATTTGCTCTTATTCAATACTTTGAAGGGCAGATGTAGACCATTTCAATAATTTGAAATAAATGCGAACCATAATTTCATATTAGCTATTAATAAAAATATTCATATTTGTTTTCGTAAAAGTAAATATGTACAATTTTTAATATTTTAACACATTTTAAAAAAATAAATTTAAATAACAAATTTGTATCGATTTTATTATTTTGAAGAAAAATTTCACACCTATTCATATTTTTATGTAAATAAATTGTTTATAAGTTTTTGTAATTTTTGATCCAACTAGACTGAATTTCTGACTACGCCCTGAATAACAATGATTATTATTTATTTTCTTTAATGGAAAAAAAGACAAAAGATTGCTTAGGTAGTGATAATACCCATTATCACTAGGCCCAAGTCAGGCCCAAAGCCATGAGGCCTAGACATGTGACGTAGACATCCAAGGAAGTCAACAAGCTGTCAGTAATGCAAGTCCGATCGGACTGATAGGGCACGCCCCCTATTAGTCCACTGACACACTCCATAGCCTTATCCTTCTATTTACTTTCTGTTACATCGTCTTCTACCTACTCTGATACTGGAGCAGGCCACTTAAGTGCCTCTCCGAAGTCTCTATAAAAACCCCAAAAATGAATAACCCAGGTATGAGAATTCTTGAGACACACACTTTCTCTAAAAGCACTACTGACTTAAGTTTCGAAGTGCTCATGTCTGGTCCAACCGGGCTTGTCTTATTACAGGAACAATCAGATCGTCCGATCATTCACCATGGGTTCGATCATCCATCCCAGATCCGATTGGCTCACCTGCAACTCAACTGCCATACGGCCTCATACAAACTTTTTGACATTTCAGAACTTATCATTTGGTGCTTTCATTGAGAGACCATGGCAAGATTGAGATGCTCTAGACACTCCATATTAGAGAGAGATAATAAAATAAAAATCAAAGTAGAACAAGGTCTACTAGTGGATGGGATGAAGTTCAAGGATCCCCTGCTCCTAACAATCTAACCCGGAGTTCAACGACGAAACAACAAAGGAAGTTCGCCTCAGAGAAGTCCGATCAGACTCCTGAAGGATGAACGAACGGATGAAAGTTCTACTCAGAGAAGTCCAAACGGACTCTTGAAGAACGAACTCCTAAAGGACGACTGGATGAAAGTTCACCTCAGAGAAGTCCACGAACTCCTGAAGGCTGAACGAACGAATGAAAGTTCCCCTCAGAGAAGTTCGAACAGACTCCTGAAGGCCGAACAGATGAAAGTTCACCTCAAAGAAGTCCACGGACTCCTGATGGCAGAACAAACGGATGAAATTTCCCCTCAGAGAAGTCTGAACGGACTCCTGAAAGCCGAACGAACACATAAAAATTTGCCTCAGAGAAGTTCAAACGGACTCCTGAAGGCCGAACGAATGGATGAAAATTCACCTCAGAGAAGTCCAAACGGACTCTTGAAGGTCGAAACGAACAGATGAAAGCTCACCTCAGAGAAGTCCGAATGGACTTCTGAAGGCCGAAATGAACGGATAAAAGTTTGCCTCAGAGAAGTCCGAATGGACTCTTGAAGGATGAACGAACGAATGAAAGTTTGCCTCAGAGAAGTCTGAGCAAACTCCTTAAGGACGAATGAACGGATAAAAGTTTGACTCAGAGAAGTCTGAATGGACTCTTGAAGAACGGACTCCTGAAGGACAAACGGATGGAAGTTTGCCTCAGAGAAGTCCACGGATTCCTGAAGGCCGAACAAACGGATAAAAGTTCACCTTAGAGAAGTCCGAACGGACTCCTAAAGGTCGAATGAATGGATGAAAGTTTGCCTCGGATAAGTTCGAATGGACTCCTACAGGACGAACGAACGGATGAAAGTTTGCCTCAGAGAAGTCCAAACGGACTCCTAAAGGCCGAATGAATGAATGAAAGTTTGCCTCAGAGAAGTCCACAGATTCTTGAAGGCCGAATGAACGGATGTAAGTTCAGCTCAGAGAAGTCCGAACCGACTCCTAAAGGACAAACGAATGGATGGAAGTTCGACTCAGAGAAGTCCGAATGGACTCCTGAAAAATGGACTCCTGAAGGACGAACGGATAAAAGTTCGCCTCAAAAAAGTCCACAGACTCCTGAAGGCCGAACGAACGAATAAAAGTTCACCTCAGAGAAGTCAAAACGGACTCCTGAAAGCCAAAGGAATGGATAAAAGTTTGCCGTAGAGAAGTCCAAACGAACGGATGAAAGTTTACCTCAGAGAAGTCCGAACGGACTCTTGAAGGACGAACAGATGAAAGGATGAAAGTTCGCCTCAGAGAAGTCCATGGACTCCTGAAGGCCGAATGAACGGATGAAAGTTGGGCTCAGAGAAGTCCGAAAGGACTCCTAAAGGCCAAATGAACGGATGAAAGTTTCCCTCAGAGAAGTCCGAACGGAATCCTGAAGGCCGAATGAATGTATGAAAGTTTGCCTCAGAGAAGTCCGAACAGACTCCTAAAGGCCGAAGGAACGTATGAAAGTCTGCCTCAGAGAAGTCCGAACAGACTCCTGAAAGCCGAATGAACGGATGAAAGTTCACCTCAGAGAAGTTCGAACGGACTCCTGAAGGCCGAACGAAGGGATGAAAGTTTGCCTTAGAGAAGTCCAAACAGACTCCTGAAGGCTGAATGAACGGATGAAAGTTTGCCTCAGAGAAGTCCAAACGGACTCCTGAACGACAAAAGGACGAAAGGATAAAAGTTCGACTTAGAGAAGTCCGAACGGACTCTTGAAGAACGAACGGAAGAAAGTTCATCTCAGAAAAGTCCGAATGGACTCTTGAAGGATAATTGGATGAAAGTTCGCCTCAGAGAAGTCCACAAACTCCTGAAGGCCGAACGGATAAAACGGACTCTTGAAGGCGAATGAACGGATGAAAGTTTGCCACAGAGAAGTCCGAACATACTCCTGAAGGACAAATGGATGAAAGTTCGCCTTAGAGAAGTGCACAGGCTCTTGAAGGAAAAATGGATGAAAGTTCTCCTCAGAGAACGAGCAGACTCCTAAAGGACAAACGGATGAAAGTTCACCTCAAAAAAGTCCACAGATGAAAGGACAAAGAGTTCGCCTCAAAGAAGCGTCACCATAATGAGTGCGTCTGACGAAACGTCTGCCATTAATGCGTTGATAGCTGACTCGGCGGTCAGGAACCTCTAAAGGCTTCTAATGCTAGTTTCGCCCTTGATCCAATTAGATAATTCCCATTATCACTAGGCCCAAGTCAGGCCCAAAGCCATGAGGCCTAGACATGTGACATAGACACCCAAGGAAGTCAACAAGCTGTCAGCAAGACAAGTCCGATTGGACTGATAGGGCACGTCCCCTATTAGTCCACTGACACACTCCACCTCCTTATCCTTCTGTCTACTTTCTGTCATATCATCTACTACCTACTCTGACACTGGAGCAGGCCATTCAAGTGCCTCTCCGAAGTTTCTATAAAAATCCCGAAAATGAAGAACCCAGGCATGAGAATTCTTGAGACACTCTTTCTCTTCATTCTTTCTCTAAAAGCACCACTGACTTAAGTTTTGGAGTACTCATGTCTGATCCAACCGGGCTTGTCTTATTGCAGGAACAATCAGATTGTCTGATCATTCATCATGGATCCGATCGTTCGATCATCTATCCCAGATCCGATTGGCTCACCTGTAATTCAACTGTCATACGACCTCATACAACTTTCTGACATTTTAGAACTTATCAGGTAGTATTGGTATTTTATGAACCATGATATTATTTGCTGTTGGGCCAATCCGAACGCAGGTAAGGAGTTAACATAAACCTATGTCAAGCCATCTCATTTTTTATCTATTTATAAAGCCATAATAAATTTTCATAAAAAAATATAGAATAAAATATTGAAAGAACGTACGAATTTGAGAAAAGAGACAGATAATTACATTAAATTTAAGCCAAAATATAATGTTTTGCGAGACATGAAACTATAATATTTGCATTAGTGTTTAAAAAATAATAATTAGGAATGTCTGAGTTGAAACTTAAATTCAACATATGAGCATAAATTTAAAGGAGAAAACAAGAAATAATAAGCAAATTCGCATATCCAACTTAAATAATAACTAAAAATTGGAATTGCTAGCGATAAAGTAATAGAAAAAGAAAAGAAAAAATTCCAAATTTTCACATAATGAAATCACAAACACCACAACGCCACGTATAATCTATGCTTAATTTTTTCAATTTACAAATAAATAAACAATTTGCAGAACACAAAATACGTGTGTATGTAGATTGCTAAGCCAAATATGTGGTTCGCGTCAGTATTTTATGAAAATTTAATTATGATATATTGAAGGATGAATATATATATATATATATATATATACTTGCTTAAATTTTTTACGTATCTAAATATGATTAGTTATCCTAATTTAATTCATATTAACTGATAGACTTGGGATACGGCCATAACTCTATATTGGATTGAGTTCCAATTAAAATTAAATTGAGTTATTTAATCTAAATTAAATTACCAAATCCTATATCAGAAAGGATTCTGAGTTAGATTAGTGTTAAAAATCTAGCCTTTAGAACCTCTATAAATAGAGGTGAGGTACTCATAATTTGGTAACGAGAAAACTTATACGCCGTAAGCCTGCTCGTTGCCACTCACTTTATTTTGTGTTAATCTTTTAAATTGTAATCTAACTGCTATTATACCGAGTGGGTAAAAGCCAGACCGTTGACCAATAAAAAGAGATCCTTGTAACGCTTCTGCAACGAGATTTACCGCGCTACAATAAGTATGTATCTATACTTCTCTTCTTTTATTATATTTCCATCATTAACTTAAACAATAAAAAAAAGTCAACTGATCATAAAAAAGTAGAATATTTGTAAGGCTATTCATGAGTTGAGTTGGATTAAAAATGAAATGAATTCAATTCAATATATATGAAAATTGATGATTTATTTATTAAAAATCAATCCAACCCATTACAATCTATAACTGTTTGGATGGTTTTAAAATGATTTGAAGTAGATTAAATATTATATTTAATTTTTTTGAAGCTCTAACTTTTTAAATTTTTTATAAAATAAAATAATAAATAAGATAATAATTATATTAAATTATAGTTTGGTTGGTTTGAGTTGGTTGGATTGGTATGTTTAACCCAATATCTGAACAGTCCTAGCAACTTGAGTCTCAATCCACTAGCAGCTACCCAAAAAGTTAAACAAAATGAGGTCTAAATTCTCTACATCATGAAAATAATAATTTATTTATTTGAAAATGAACGATTAAGGAAAAAAAACTCTTCAAAAAAATAGAAAAATAAATTAAATGCAAAGTTGTGAATAGAAAAAGTTAATAACTATAGTTAATTATATTTAATGGAAAAAGAGATTTAACGGCACATTTTATGTATTTTATGTCAATAAATTTAAATTGTCGAATTATCTTTTAATCTAACTATTTTTATTGGCATAACATGCGTGACGGCAAAATTATTACCCTCAAATATTGTCAATATTTTTAAAATCGGATCGGACGTCGACTCGGCCTGCCAACTGGATCAGGAGTCAACTGATTCAATCGAATTGACTCGAATTTTTTTTTAAATATAATTATTAATAAAAAATTAAAAATATAGTATATAAAAAATATATTTAAACAATATGTTAATTATTAAATATCGATATATTAATTATTTTTTATTTATTTTACTACTTTTTTAGTAATAATAGTAAAAAATTTACCATAATAATTGATTTTTTTTATGAAATATTTGAACTTCTAAGAAAAATGTAATTTTGAATTTATAAGAAAAATGTAATTTTGAATTTATAAATTTTTTTAATTTTAATTTCAATTGTAAAATTTATTTTTATGCATATTTATATTTATTTATTTTTTAATATTCTGTTATATTTAAATTATTTTGTTATTAAATATCTAAAAAAATATAAAATAAAAATATAGTGAAAATAATTTCACATAATATTTAATTTTATCAAGTTTAATATTAATATAAATTAATTTTATCATCAAATATAAATTTTTTAATTGAATAATATTCAATAACTATTAATCCGAATTATAAAAATATATTTTATAAAAATATAATTTAGAATATATTTGATTTTTTTGGGTTCAACCCGGTTTCCCTTTGTCCAGATCCATTACCAAATCCGTACCCGTTTCACTGATTCAAAATTCTAATGTTTAAACAAGAGGATGACGAGTAAAAATAAAATCTTGTCGTTACCCACATAACCGTCTTTAGTAATAAGGTTGCAAGAATATTCTGAACGGCGACATTACAAAATCCAATATAGAAACAGACCAAATTCAATCACACTAACCAAACCCACTTCTCTACTAGAAAAAAGAAAGGCCCACGAGCTATATATATTATCTTCATCTCCCACTCTCTTGGTGCTTCTTCAACTTTCAATTTTTTGCTTCAACCAAATCTCTCTCTCTCTTTTCTTTCTCAATTCATTTTTAATTTCCCCCAAGAAATATATAAAAGTATTTTGTTGAACTGCAAGACTTCTCTGTTTTATGGGTTTCTTTTAATTTTGTTTTTCAAGCTCTATTGATTGATTTGATTTTCTTCGTTTAACTTGTTGCAGCTGCAAATAATATAATTTATTCTTCAGTTGGGGAAATGACTCTTTATGGGGGTGTCTCAACATTGAACTTAAGCAGTAATCCCACTTGTTCTATGCAAAATCATTTGCTTGCTTTTAGAAGTAGTGAATCAATGGGCTGTGCTTTGAGAACATCATTTGGAAATTGTACTAAAACGAAATTCAGGGCTTCTGGGTCCCCTTTGAAGGTTTGTTCAAATCCTCTTGTGGTCTTTCGGTATTAATTTTTTTAGGTATACTAGTTACTTAAACATTATGTTGCAGGTAGTTTGTGTGGACTATCCTAGACCTGACCTTGATAATACTGTGAATTTTTTGGAAGCTGCTTACTTGTCATCATCCTTTCGTGCTTCTCCTCGTCCAGATAAACCATTCAAGGTTGTAATTGCTGGTGCAGGTAATGAAATACTCACACATCAATCATTTTTCCTCATTGTTATATAATGTTAGAAGTCATTTTTGGAAAATCTAAGTTGCGTGGCTTCAATTTATCTCCTTGCGAATTATGCTTGCAAATGTTAACATGCTTTCGAAATTGTGTTTTTATGAGAAGTTTTTTCAGTTAACCTTAGAAACGCTTATATGCCTTCAAAGTTTTGTTCTTCTCTTGTTAAATGATATTTAGTACTTGTGATTGATACTTGATAATGTGTTTACAAGATTATGTTTGTGTGAAATGTGGTGGTGGGAATATATTAATCAGAAGTCGGTTGAGCTTTTAATTCAGCTGTTGCGAAATTTCTTCTTAGGCATCTTCAATGTGATTGATCAGAGTGCTGCCCTTATAAATAATGTCATCTGCATATTTTGGATAGCTTTATTGAGATTTTTTGACTTCTGCTTCTATTGCATTTCTGTTATAGAATAGCCTATGGTGTCATATTCAAATAAACATGTGTGTAAATTAATTTGAACATATAAACATTTGATTCTTGGTAGCTGTTGTTAGAGTTAATGCTTTAGCATATTTCCTTTGCTTAATGTCCACATATATTGCTTTATTTATTTATTTTGTTTATTTGTTAATTTTGGTTATATTGGAATAAAGCTTTTCCAATCATGCTGCAGGATTGGCTGGTTTATCAACAGCAAAATATTTGGCAGATGCAGGGCACAAGCCTCTATTACTTGAAGCAAGAGATGTTCTGGGAGGAAAGGTTCTTGTATTGCTATACTTTACCTAATTTGAATAAGTTGACAGCAAAACCTAGCTACTGAAGCAAATAAATGAAAGTAAAATAAATAAGTGGTGTTGAGAAGGAATTAGATTTCAGAATATTTTTGCTGCCCAAGCGTACCCTTTCGGTGTTTAGAGAGATTCATTTTCAGTTCTTGTTATCTTAGATGGCTTTGTCTTATGTTTTCTTCTTCCTAATTCTTTTTCTTATATCTCTTCTGAAAATGTTATTCTTTTGATCATATTATAATTTTCTACTTTTAGTTCTTTTCTTCCCTTTGTCTATTTTACTGATAGCAAGCCACTGTCTCTTTGCCTTCTTCTTTGCATTCTAAGTTAATCCTAAATATGAGATTGCCCTTGAATAATCCCATTCACAATTTAGGTTTGAGTCAAAAGCTCAAAAAACTTAAGAGTGCTAATTAAAAAAAAAAATTAAAAAAAAAAAGAACTTCACTTTTTCTTCTACATATAAAGTTGCCATGGTCTTCCTTTTTAATTTGGTGTATTCCAATCTCATTGTCCTTTGTTTCATATAGGTGGCTGCATGGAAAGATGGAGATGGAGACTGGTATGAGACAGGCTTGCATATATTCTGTAAGTTTCAGGACTGTCATCTCTGTGTGAGTTTGGAAGGGTGGGGGAATTTTAGTTTCACTTCAATTTTTTTTGTTTATTATTTTTCTTATTATTATTCTGATTCTGTTGATTGGGAAAGATGTTTCATTGGTTAAAATGCAATCATTTGTTTTTATTGTTTGTTCATTAATGTATGTAAAGGTGGCAAATGGGTGGGTTGGGTGGGTTTGGGGTGGGTCATAAATGGGTCAAAAATATATGGGTCATAAATGGGTCAATACCCAAATGGGTTGGGTGGGTTTGGGTTGACCCATTTGATTTTTTTTAATGAAAAATAATTATCGATATAATAACGGGATATTAAATAATTATTATAAAAATGTTGGCCCAAATGGGTCGGTGTAGATTCAAACGGATCGGAATATCGGTTGACTTATAACTGTTCAATTTACTATTCATTTGGTAAAAATTTTGGCAGTATAACGGTTATATATATAACATACCCTTCCTGCAATTCAAATAATCCACAGTCACACACAGGGGCACAACAACACAATAATTCATAAACCAAGTGACATTTTTTCCAGTTTTAAGCCAATTATGTAATCCTAAATTATTTCACTCACTTTCTAAACTCAATTTCTCCCAAAATTAATTTTATAATTCTTAAAATATATAAATTAGTCTCCCTGCAAAATATTTTTTACCTCCGAGTGTAATTTTTGTCCCTAGTGCACTATTTACCGTTGAAAAATACTATTTACGACTAACCCGATAACTCGGCCATTATAAATCTAACTAACAAAATACGCATACAAATTATACAATAATAATATAGCGGGACAGTCTAAGTAAAGATCTTGTTTATTAAAGTAAAAGTTTTTAATATTAAAGAAATAATGAAAAAAAAAAAAGAAAGGAACAAACACCCATTGGGTCTAGGAAGAATGACCCAAATAGGTTGTATTTTGTGTGGGTAGATTTTGGGTGGGTTTAAATGGGTCAATTTTTTAGTTGGGTTGGGTTTGGGTCAATTTTTCTTGGGTGGGTTTGGGTGAATTGTTGGGTTTGGGTTAATTTTGACATCTCTAAATGTATGCTAATTTGCTGCTGGATGGAGTTGTTTCTTTTCTTTATTGGTGACAGAGGCTTAACCTTTTGTTTCTTGTTGCTGCTCCTGTTGAACCTTTCTCTTTTGGTTTACAAGTTGGAGCATACCCAAATATGCAGAACCTGTTTGGAGAACTTGGCATCAATGATAGATTGCAGTGGAAGGAGCATTCTATGATCTTTGCAATGCCAAACAAGCCAGGAGAGTTTAGTCGATTTGATTTCCCGGATATTCTTCCAGCACCATTAAATGGTAAGCAACTTATGTCTGCCGAGTTTTGATTTTACTTGTACATTTATAAGGAGTAAGCAACTTGACAAATTGCTAAAGGTTGTTTAGCATAAACTGTTAAAGTTTGGCTTATATTATGAATTTAGTGTATGACAATTGGCATTTAGTTCAAATTGAGGACTCTCATCTTATTAGTATTTTATGTGTAATTTGTTTTCATATATGCTTTTTTGTACTTGTGCTGTACCGCTAGTACTTTTTATTTCCCTTTCCGAAAGCTCATAAGTGAGAGAGATTAGTTGTTGCTTTGAGTATAACATGAAACCCATGTTTCCTTAAAAAAATATGTACTGCAAGCATTACAGTGCATATATAAACTTGTATATTAGCCAAAAATATACCTGTATAGTTATAATTTCTGATTAGCTTCTGTAGGTTTATAGGGATAAGTGAAAACTAATGTACTTCTCCATTTAATTCCAGATTTTATTAGAATGGCCTTGATTATGTCTTGAGGTTATCATATAATAAAATACTACCAAACTCATGTTTGTGAACATGGCAGAAGTTTCCACTACTAAGTATTTTGGCCTTCAGGATTTCCTTAAAATCATTAAAACATGGTTCAATTATGCATCATTTGTAACTTTTACAATTTTATGTGGGAAGCCTTTTCTAATGTTGACATATATATTTGTATTCTTGATCTGTATTGTAAAGAAAATGCCCTCTTGAATAATTATGCTATATGCTTCTCATATATAATATTACTTTTTCCACATCCTTTTGACTTTTATACTCATTTAGTCGTAGTTGTTAACGAGCCATGTGATGCACATGTCACTTATTAGCTGCATTGTTGTTTTATTTATACGATTAATTCCATTTGTTCCTTATTTCTGATTTTAATTCATAATTGTGCATTATATGCTACTTTTTACTCCAGATTACTGTATGTCTGCTACGGTTGTGCTTGACAGGAATATGGGCAATTCTGAAAAACAATGAGATGCTGACTTGGCCAGAGAAAGTGAAATTTGCAATTGGACTCCTGCCAGCAATGGCTGGTGGACCGGCTTATGTTGAGGCTCAAGATGGTCTGACTGTTCAAGAGTGGATGAGAAAGCAGGTATATTTTGTTGGCTCATATCAACAGGAATGATGCATTACTGCTAGTAGACATAACCACCTAGCCCAAGGCTTGTTAACTTGGCCCTTTCTGAGATTAAACCAGGAAACTTAGCTAGGATATGAAACTTTGTAGATAAATTAGACCAAATTACTTGTGCCTACACTAACAGTTTTGCGAAGTTCAAACTATGAACTATTTGCCTGATGAGCACTTCTTATAACAATTTGCACACTTCCTTTTAGATGCTTAAAGATTATATATATACATATATATGTGTGTGTGTATATATATATGTTTTGAGAGTTAGAGATGCTGCATATACAGTATAGCCTCTAATAGCATCTCATGGAGCTTCTTCTTCTTCTTCTTCTTCTTCTTCTTCTTCTTCTTCTTCTTTTCTAAATAAAAGTTTCCAAACCTTATAAAAAGTTGCTACTTTAATAAAATACTTCGAAGAAAGTATTAGCATTTAAAGACGGGAATTTTGTTGTCTGGTTTTGTGCTAGTGCCTAGCTGTGTTTACCTCCAACTGCCCCCTTCCCTTATCTTTTAATCCCAAAATTTTCAAAGATTATAAGCTACAAGTGTGAACGGAGATGATTGTAAACATCATATGACACTGTAGAATGTTGTGTAGCCATATGGATTCATCATATTGTAATTCGAATGTGAGAAACCAAAAATGTTCAACTCCAGAATAAAAGTTACATATAGGTCACTTGCTCAAGTTGGCATTCTTGATTTGTTTTCCAGTATTAGAATAAACTTCTAAGTATTCAACATAACATATCACTACTATTTTTGCTTTCTTTATTTTTATTTTCATTTGATTTAGGGTATTCCTGATCGAGTGACTAAAGAGGTGTTTATTGCCATGTCAAAGGCACTAAACTTCATAAATCCTGATGAACTTTCAATGCAGTGTATATTGATAGCGTTGAACAGATTTCTTCAGGTATTCCAACTGTCCTTTCCTACTTCTATCCATTGACATATTAAATCTCTACACCTCGTTAATTGGAAAAGAATATTAGAAAGTTATTTTTACTAGTTGTGACATTTTATTTGTCAATCATGTTGCTAACTCATGTTGGCTTATTTGTGCATGCTAATTATTGGAATGCATCAGAACCCTCAGGTTATTCTTATACGTCGTAATTGTGAACAGTAATTTTTCTGTAATGATATTAAAGTTTAACTAGTTGGCCTGGTACTCGTGTGTTGAATTCTAGCTGCATTGTTTTCCATACAATCACTGTGAATTGCTAATTAATATACTTATATCTCTTCATATTTACTTATTACTTCATTTTCTCACCTTTTAAAAGCTTAACAATATATGATATACTTGCACTCAGAAATTATTTAGCATATCATCCATTAATCCATTAATCTTTCTTCGTGGTTTTATGTTTTCCAAATTACTTGCATGTAGCTGCCTGAAAATTAAACCCCTTATCCTTTTTTTTTTTTTTTTATCTTTTTCTTGCTGCTGGAAGATGTTAATGCAGAAAGACCACAGGAAAGTGTAAATGAACTCATTGTAAATCTGTGACCTTTAAATCACTTATTTATGTTGGTTCATGTAGAACTAGAATTTGAAATTCCCTCTGAATTTTCTAGATAATGTTGAATATTTTCCTTTGCCATTTCACATAAGATATGAGGAATACAAATGAAAGTAACTGACTTAGGATTGATGGTAATATATCAATAGGAGAAACATGGTTCTAAGATGGCTTTCTTAGATGGAAATCCCCCAGAGAGACTCTGCATGCCAATTGTCAATCACATTGAGTCAATGGGTGGTGAAGTCCAGCTAAATTCTCGAATAAAGAAAATTGAGTTAAATAATGATGGAACAGTGAAGAGCTTTTTACTCAATAATGGGGACGTGATTGAAGGAGATGCTTATGTGTTCGCCACTCCTGGTAAATTTGAATTGATCTACATAACATCTACATAACTTCTATCATTATCATGATCCAGTTTCTCTAATGCTATACCTTTATTTTTTTCCATCAGTTGATATACTGAAGCTTCTTTTGCCTGATAACTGGAAAGAGATTCCTTACTTCAAGAAATTGGAGAAATTAGTTGGAGTTCCTGTTATTAATATTCATATATGGTCAGTGATCAATTCTTGTCTTTGATAGATAATGAATTGGAAATAAAATCCATTCTCTCTATTCTCCTTGTGTTAACAGTTTTCAATTTTTCAAAATGTTGACCTTGAACTTTGGTAAGAAAAACTTGATTAGGTGGGATGTTTGTAGCATTGATTACCATTGTTATATAAAGTGTTTTGGTGCAAGTTGGGAAAAAATATTTGCAAACCACCACTTGTTATATTTCATTAAGATTGTCTTCTTGCTTTAACTACATCCTGAGGCATATGAAGGTCATGCTAACATCTCTTTATTAATTCAGTATATCTTCATTTGAGAGTTTAAATGTTAAGCTTACCGTCCACTGACATAAGAATTATTTTTATTGCAGGTTCGACAGGAAACTAAAGAATACATATGATCACCTACTTTTCAGCAGGTCCTCGTATATATTGCTCTCATATAGAAATTTTCTCAGCCAATGCTCTCATTTTCTTTCTTACAAGCTATTGATTTTTTTAAGGGGTTTGAGAAAATTTGTTGATATAATGAGCTTAGAGCTTCTGAAACTAATGTAGCATAGATTGAAGATCCAAGAAAAGCTCTTCCCCGTCCAGTATGCTGATTATATCTCTTCTTTTGACATGCAGAAGTCCTCTTCTTAGTGTTTATGCTGACATGTCTGTTACGTGTAAGGTAAAACTGAATCAATAGCTTACACCAGAACTTGGAAGTTAATATATATGCTGAATTTACTATGATATTTTCTGAACTTCTTCTTGTTGTATCAAAATTAGGTTGTATGTGATGCTGCATAGTGAGTTCACGTAGTAATGCTAAAATAAAGGGAACAAGATAAATAGGTTGCTTATTTGCATTTGGTTAATAATTTCAAATTTAAACTGTTATCATACTGTAGGCGAGAATCTTTTTGTACTTGAGATATTTTTGTCCCAACATTTATAGTTTTCTCTTTGCGTTTTTTCTTTCAGTGAGCACGCTTAGTTCTTAGTTCATTGTGTGGGTCTAATTCCCATGATTAACATGATGTCAGAAAGTCAACTTAAGGTTGATTGACACCTGTCTCCTACAATCCTCAACTGCAATAATATTTCTCTTTATTGTGTCTAGTTTACATAACTGTTAAATCACCATTTATTGTTGCACAGGAATATTATAATCCAAATCAGTCTATGCTGGAGTTAGTATTTGCACCGGCAGAAGAATGGATCTCAGCCACGGACTCAGAGATCATCGATGCTACAATGAAAGAACTAGCAAAACTGTTTCCTGATGAAATATCTGCAGATCAGAGCAAAGCCAAAATTGTGAAGTACCATGTTGTCAAAACTCCGAGGTTAGACCGTGAAGCCTTCCATTTAGAAATTCTCTATATGCACGATCAAGTCACTGAAACTTCTTGAATTCCTCAGAAGATGGATGACATGGGTCTTTCCCCCTCGTAGAACTGAAAAATGGATTTTTCTTTAGCATGTAGTATCTTCCTTACTGCCTTTATTTTGCTCTCTCTCTCTCTCTTTCCTTGTCTTTTCTCTCCCATATTCTTCAGATGTGAAATTTTTATCATCAAATAATTCTAGTTTGCAATCTTCATTTCCCTTTTGACACCTGGATTATAATTGTCTCAGGTCTGTTTACAAGACAGTCCCACATTGTGAGCCTTGTCGTCCATTACAAAGATCTCCTGTTGAGGGCTTCTATTTAGCTGGTGACTATACAAAACAAAAATATTTGGCTTCAATGGAGGGTGCTGTTCTATCTGGGAAGCTTTGTGCACAGGCCATCGTACAGGTACTTGTTGCTTCAACTTTTTTTTTTTTGATAAGCACTTGTTGCTTCAACTTGGCTTGCCATCTATGGTATTTATGGCTTTAGAAACGTTCCATTTGTTGAATGGTCAAACTAAGATACATGTTTAATGTCGGGAAAGAATATAGCAAATGAACACACGCATGCACACATACAACGCAAAAAGAAAGTACAGATTGAATCTGGTTTCTTTTGTGTATCACTAACTTCTTTCTTTTTATTTGTGTATATTTCTTGTATCAGTAGTAACTACTAGCGATGAAGAAAAAAGAGTATGGATGAATTGCCCTAGGCATTTGTTGTGTGTAATTTATCTATCATGTATCTATCGATATGCAGGATTTTGAGTTGCTTGCTACACGAGGCGCAAGAAAGTTGGCTGAGGCAACCATTAGTTAACAATGGCAACAGCACTCGAACGAGAATTACTGTTGTATAGTGAAATCATCCAAATATTGATCAGAACTTGTGGGTCAAAAGAGAATAAAAAAAAGCAGTTGATATGTAATGACTACAATTGTAAAGCTCTCAAGTCTGTCTTATCAGCAATTTTCTATAGGAAAAAGAATACAGTATTAGTTTACCCATAATGAAATCCTTTGTCAATGTAGAAACAAACATTTAAGGAGGTTAATGAGAAATTTTGTTGTTCTTGAGGAATATTTCATGCCCTTTCAATCTTAATTATGGGAACATAATTTGGTATTTCGCATCCATTGATTATGAAGGGATATAATTAGTTATTTTCTTCCGTTTCCCCTTCTTACGTCAACTAATGCAGTGAATCGAGCCAAAGCCAATAGAGTATTGTGTTTCTAGGTTTCCTACTAAGTCTTTATTTGTATGGGAGTAGATAACTAAGGAAATTAGATTTACTTCAATGAAAGAAATGGGAGGAAATAAATAGAATTTACTTCTAGCATAAAATTGACTGTTTATATCCTCTAGAAGAATCCACAAACACAAAACCACCACCATCCCCTCCTTTGTCCAGACCACTATTGATCAATCATAAGCACCAGCATATAGAATTGACCCGTCAGAGCTTAGCGCCAGTGCATTAATCCCAGAGCTGTGTTTCTCTAATTTGGCCACTAAAAAATGCTTCTTGGTCTCTGAACTTTAATTCCTCCGAACTTTGATTTTTCTATCAGTTGATCCAGTATAAACATCCCCATCATTTGATACTGTAACTGCAGTTATAGCATTATCATGTGCACTTGCTATTTATTCCAGATATTTGAAGTCATTGTCCTCCATATCTTTACTGTCCTATCCCATGAAACTGAGTAGAGAAAAGATTCAGCCTTTGACAAGTCTAGTGCTGATTTTTTAGGTTTTCTAATCTGAACTTTTGGTTCTTTGGCAGTAGCATTTTCATCGCACAGTGACCAAGTTTGGGTGTGGCTAAATGGGTTTACTTCTGTTGATCAGGTTTTTGGTCACTGACTCTCCATGCTTAGATTTTGTGATTTTGATGCGCACTAAACAGTTTATCAGATATTACTAACTGATAATGATTTATATTGGCCCAATACACATATAGTGGCTTAAATTTTTTCAAATAATTCATTTAATCCTTTCTAATTAACCACCTGGTTCCCTAAACTTGTAAAATTGAGATATATGGGTCCCTTTTTTTTCACTATATGAATGCACCATTGCATAAAACATCATCATGAAAACCTATTCCTAGTGGCTAGTGTTGCTGAGCGTTGGTATATCATGCACACTTCAGTTGGTGCTACTATTCGTGAAATCTAGGAATCAATTTCTGATGAATATGCATAAATTTCAACGAAATAAGGTTGCTGCTGTTGTAATAGCTTGATATACACAAGTAACACCTCAAATTTGGAGGGCGAGTAGGGTCCTCTCAAATTCCCGGTACTGGTATGTTTTCAAGCGGGTGTCGGTGGAAGTTTGTTAAGTGAAATGGTTGGCAGGTCTTGGAATTGTCAGGTACACAGGTGTGGGACAAAGAAAAAGTTGAAAAATATGGAGCATAGAAAAAAGTGGGACCTACAAGTGAATGTAAAATGTCAAAAATGTCATTTTATATTAATGATTATTCATTCGATTCTCTATTATTTGTAAAGGTGGCAAATGGGTGGATTGGGTGGATTTGGGTTGGGTCATAAATAGATTGGGTCATAAATGGGTGGATCATAAATGGGTCAAAAATATATGGGTTATAAATGGGTCAATACCCAAATGGGTTGGGTGGGTTTGAGTTGACCCATTTGATTTTTTTTAATGAAAAATAATTATCGATATAATAACGGGATATTAAAAAAATTATTATAAAAATATTGGCCCAAATGGGTCGGTGTAGATCCAAATGGATCGGAATATCGGTTGACTTATAACTGTCCAATTTACTATTCATTTGGTAAAAATTTTGGCAGTATAACGGTTATATATATAACATACCCTTCCTGCAATTTTTATTATTCTAATAAAAATAATAAAAGTGACAAATCACGAAGTCAAAATTTCTTTTCCAATAATTTTTTAGTGTAATGATACTATTCGTGTACAATTTGTATTCCGGACAATTTGCGTTGTATCTGTCTTGTAAAAATACTAACATGTTAGGAGAGCAGCCACTGGACAAGAGCAAGCCAAGACAAAGAAAGGGCAAAAGAGGAATATGCAATGTACTCTGCCATTTCGCAGACTTGTGTACTTCCAATTTTTATTAAAATCTTCCGGCGCCGGAGGGTACCCATTATGTAACGAGGAAATTACCCCAATTGCCACTTTTTTTCATTTTATTTCAAAAATACAACTACTTAAGTTTTCCTTTCATAATGATACATATTTCTTAAATATATTTCATAAATATCATTTTATTTTTCTTCCAACTGTTTTCTGCTATCTCTCTCGTTGGTATCGTTTTCCTTCTTCTTTTTTGTTTTTCTGTTTTTTCATTTACTCCTGTTCTCTTTTCTCACAATCTCTCTTCGATCAATTCAATATTTTTACTCAGATTGTTTCTCTCTGAATCTCTTATTTTCAGTCTTTGATTTTCTTTTATCATACTCTTTGTTTCTATCGATTTATTCTATCGATTTAGTATTTATTTTGTATTTTGATTTTGTTCCTTCGATTGTGTCTATCATTGTTTCTTTCTATTTCTATTATATCGTTTATATTTGTAGTTTATATCCGTAATCTTACACTCTCTGTTTTCTATTTCGATTCTCTTTCTTCGATTATTTTTTTCATTGTTGCTGTTTCCATGACAGATCAACAGGAAAATGAAGGGGTAATAGGTGGTGGTTCGGGTTGGGTTTGCTCATCTAATGGTCTAGTGGTTGCAGCAGTTTTGCAATGCTTTTGCGACATGAAAATGGAGGTTTTCTACAGGTAACTTCAGGTCGGTTTCATGGTATTTTGGACCCCAAATGGCAGAAGCTATGGCAATTCGTATTGCCTTGAATTGTATCATCAATAATCTTCCTAATTTAGGTTGTTACTCATAGTTTTATCGAATTTCATATTTTTGATTTTCATTTTTCTATTTTTTGTGTAAATCCCTCATGGGTTATTGGAATTGATTGAAATTTTTTCTTCGTAGTTTCATTTGGTTATTGTGATTGAAGATTCAGATTGCTCAATTCAAGAACTTGAAGTTATGATTTTCTTGTTTAATTGGTGATGTTATGATTTTCTTGTTGTTAATTTGATGAATAATTGTATATAAGCAGTAATGTAATCAGAGAAATATATGAATCTGAATAGACAATTGAATAAATGGATGCTTGTGAGCTTCCCTGACTTATTAGTTCATAACAATGTCAGTAATTAATTCGTCTATTAATTAATTTACTAATAGGGGAACCTGATAAGGAGTTTACAAAGCATACTTCTGGAGTTCTTCAAGCTCCACAAATTCGCTTCTTGTAATCTATAGTTCAATTTTGTTATAAAGTTTACTAATGTGCAGGTATGTGCTCTGGTTAATCTGTTTATGCTTCCTACAATTACCTATTTATTTAGAATTATTAAAATTTTGCAGTGTGTACCTATTAGATTTATCCGAGAGTATATGGAATGCGAATCACAGACCGTAAAAGTGAAGGTTAAAGACAAGGTTTGGCCACTGATATTGAAGGCTTATGACCTAAGAGTACTGCTCTATTATCTGGTGGTTGGAGTGCATTTGCGAGGGACAATTCTTTGAAACTTAAAAGATGTTTGTGTATTTGAGTTGATTGAAAAAATGAGCTAAATGTCCACATCTTCAGGCAAGGGTCCAAGAATGTTTGATAGATATAGTCTTTCATTAACTTTACCTTTCTGTAAAATGCACGTCTACTTTGAGATAAGATTTGCTATTAGAGTTCTATTTCTTTTTCATCCTTTATATATGATAAATGCAACTTTTATTGTAAATTGGTAGGTTGAGCGTTCGGTTTGTTAGGTCTGAAAATTGAACAATGCCAATCATTGGAGTTTTAATGAAGGTTTCCATTTAATGAACGAAACATTTTGCATTTGAAAGTAGATATTTTATGAAATAATAAATTTGCTATTTTATGTTGTAACCTCAAGATTGAACCAAATTAAGTCTAATGCTAAATTGAAGAATGATGAATGACACAATAAAACACTTAGTAATTCATAGATTGAAAGCAAATAAAGCTCTAATGTGTTATGTATATCCGTCTTAATCACTTGTACAACTTCACTCTATTTCTCACTTGCAAAGAGATTAGGTTCTCTTTGGTAGTATAAAACATCTCCAGTATCACTTACATAGTGATCTTCTTTCATGCTTTTTGTAAGACTACCTAGTAATTGAAATGGAATAGGTCCAGATTTCTTTGGTAGTGTACCCCATTTCTAGTATGTTGTTTGTTCTCTTTGCAAATCAAATAACTTTGCTCTGTATTTACATCTTACTTTGAGCCATTGTTCATTTGAGCAGCCTTCACAATTGAAAAGAAAAAGCAAAAATTATAAAAACTTATTATGAACATTTAAAGATAATCAAACTTGGTGTTAAAGAATTAGCAATAAAAAAAATGCAGAGATATTTGTTGTATTTGTTTGTTAGTTACTTAGGATTATATATTGATATTTGTCAGGTAGGCCTATATAACATGTGATTAAGAAATGGTGGACAGGACAGGACAACTATTGAGAAAGAGAACGAATAAAATTGAAGGCTTGTAAAAGCAGACAAAGATGAGCTAGAAAGTTTATACACAGCCAATTAAATATATAATTATATACTATCAAAAGCATAAAGTAACAATGCGTAATTTTGGTTAGATAAATTGATTACTATTTAATTTATTTTAGGTCTACAAAAAATTCATCACCAAATTAAGATAAGATCTACAAACAAGTTCAAATCATTATATAATTAAATACACATGCTATGCTCCATATATAATTTGAAAGTATCCAACGACTGTAATATGGTTGGAATATTCTGCCCTCCACCTAGAGAATCTACAAGTTCATGAGAAGTCATAACAAAATCTCAGCCACAACAAAAAAAGAAATCATACATCACACAAAACAAAACAAGTATACATATAATATACATCAAGTACACATTTAGTATATGCACAATACACATCTAGTTTACAAACAATATACATCAAGTACACATCTAGTATACGCACAATATACATCTAGTTTACTAACAATATACAGTAAGTACACATCTAGTATACGCATAATATATAGCTAGTTTACTCATAGTATACCTCAAGTACACATTTAGTATACGTATAATATACAGCTAGTTTACTCATAGTATACATCAAGTACACATTTAGTATACGTATAATATACATCTAGTTTACTAACAGTATACATCAAGTACACATATAGTATACGCACAATATACATCTAGTTTACAAACAATATAAATCAAGTACACATCTAGTATATGCATAATATACATCTAGTTTACTCATAGTATATATCAAGTACACATCTAGTATACGCACAATATACATCTAGTTTACTCACAGTATACATCAAGTACACATCTAGTATACGCACAATACACACCTAGTTTACTAACAGTATACATCAAGTACACATCTAGTATACACATAATATACAACTAGTTTACTCATAATATACATCAAGTACACATTTAGTATATGCACAATATACATCTAGTTTATTAACAGTATACATCAAGTACACATCTAGTATACGCACAATATACATCTAGTTTACAAACAATATACATCAAGTACACATCTAGTATACGCATAATATATATCTAGTTTACTGATAGTATATATCAAGTAGTATACACATAATATACATCTAGTTTGCAAACAGTATGCATCAAGTACACATCTAGTATACGCACAATATACATCTAGTTCTAATAAAGGAAATTACACACAATACTACTTTTTTATTTTTTTTTCAAAAATACAACATTTTTTTTATCTCTTTCATAAATCTCACTTTTTAAATATCTATTTTCAAAAATACAACCTCTTTTTTTTTTTTGCTTTTTACTCTCCCTGCTATTGAAAATGTTACCTTATGCATATTACATAAATATTCTTTTATTATTTTTTTACAAAGGGTCTAATTTTGACTCCAACTTGAAATCTGGCACCCATTTTTTAGAATAGTGCCATTAAATTATAGTTTATTAATTCTAATGCTTAGGTATTATTTGACATTGATATGTGTGTGTATATATATATATTACAGGTGAACCAATTAACTTGTAATTTTATTTAAAGGTTGAATTGAAAAATTAAGATTACTTAAATGTACTTTTTATGATCAAATTGTAAAAGGCCAATTACCCTTCTCCATCACAAGTCCGCTTCTCTAAACCCATTAAATCCCACAATAAGGGATATTCTAGATATATATAAGATTAGTTTCTTTCTAATTTTCCTCTTTCTTGTGACGATAAACTCAAACTACCTAAATGACCAATCCAAATATATTATTATTATTATCGTTATTATTTTCAATTGGTTAGCCAACAAAATCAACAATAGTCAACATATATATGACAGTATTTTCAATGCCATGAAGTTAAACTAACAAACCTACAAAAACCATTACAATCTCTATATAAACCAAGATACCCTTCATTTTTATCATACTCAAATCCATTAAACTCCTTTCGTTTGGTCTTTTTTAGCTAAGCTGAGTAAAGTAATACTCTCCAATTCAGAATGACTAATTCAAACCTTTTGTGCTCAGTTATTTTCATTGCTTTAATATTTTCAAGCATAGATGAAGGAGTAGTAGCTTGCAATCTTTTGCAAATGCCACCATTTCCAAATATGCCAAATCTGCCAAAACCAACAATGCCTCCATCGCCAAGCATTCCGTCTCTTCCCCAACCCATATTGCCAACTCTACCAAACACACAACAATCTCTGCCACCATTTCCAAACTTCCCCGCATTGCCTAATGCCCCAAAGCTCAGTTTCCCTCCAATGCCCTCAATCCCCACTATTCCAACCACAATTCCATCCATTCCTTTCTTTTCTCCACCACTAGCTCCATCTTCCCCTTGATCACTTTCCTTATCTCTCACATCATTGGTCATGCCTTCGTTTCTTTTACTTAATTTACTACTACACATCAGTGGCATGCCATTTATCTTTTTGTATTTTTTGGGTTTTTGTCAATTGAAAATTTTGTATTTTGGTTCAGTGATTGTATGATTATAGGTTTGCTATTAATTAAGTTTTATTATTTTTGATTATATTACTATATTGAGTTGTACTTCCATCATTATATATTATTCAGTTAATGATCTATTTAATTTTGATTGGAGCAGAAATATAGATAGAGTTTAACAGTCTACCCACTATTCTAACAAAAAGCAATACAAAATCCAAGGACTTTAAAGATACAAATGAATTGAGAAAATATTAATCATGACTGGATTCATTATACTATGTCAAATCCACCACCATTATACTTAGGCTACACATAAATCAACATTCAAATGCAAAAATGTCTGAGAATAGAAGTAAAATAATAAAACTGAGCCTAGAACACTAAGGAAACCATGTGAGAAATACACATTAGGAAACGAAATGAATACAAACTAGTATAATGCTGTCAGTTAAAATCCAGGAAAATGAAAAACAAATAAAAATCATTTTATCAACAACCAAATAGAATATTTCAAAAACTGATTTCGACTTCAATCTGAAGCATCAGAGAGAGAGAAAAAAATGAAGAAAATAACCTGTGCAGCAGATCTGTGGGGAAGGAGAGTAGGCGGTGGTCTCCAAATCAAAAGCGAGGGAGAGTTGATGGCTTGGATCAAAAGTGCCGGTGGTCGAGAAGGAAATCACCGGTGATCTAAAAATGGGTAGGAAGCGAGAGTAGGTGGAGGGAAAGGGAATAAGAAAGTGAGAAAGGGGAAATGAAATTGGAAAGTGAGAAACGAAATAAAGAAGGCTTTTTGTTTTGATATTATATAAAAGTGTCATTTTTGTAAAAAAATGTTGCATAAATGAAATTAAAAGTTTAAAATGTTACATATTTGAAATATTGTGGTGTACGTATTTTTTTTTTGTGTATATTTGTGTAAAAACCCTTATATAATCTACGGCCCACGTTATTTCACTTTTTTTTAATGGCTGAAATATAATTTTCTAACGGTTATTCCAAGGAGGACAGTAGCTTCAGCCCAAATTTGCGCATTGTTTAACGTGTTCCCCTGTACCATGGTGTTCCTCCATTTATAGCCATAGATTAAAGTTGATAAATCTCAACCGTTAAATTTTGACCTGCTATCTATTGAACAAGTAAAAGACAAAAAAAATTCACACTTTTATAAATTGTCACATTAAGGCTATGCTTGCTTTCCCGTATAGTACGTGAGATAGTATAAAATAATACCAGCTAATATATTAAACAGTGTTTGGCTAATTTTTTTAAAAACTAATACTTGAATTATATAATACAGAATTTAATTTTTATCCCACGTACACAGGAGATAATAATACACCCCTAACTTATTGATTTATTTAATATATAAACACGTATTATACTAAAATATATAGTGATCAACTCCGGTGCCATTGTCATATCCGGCGCCACTGTTACCTTCGCTACTACCTCTTCTCTGGTGCAACTTGTGCTTTTGGCACCGCCCTCATCTTCAACGTGTATTCTATATCCATTTTTTTAAATAACAAAACCTTAAAAGCACTAAGTCTTCCTCTGTTCACTCATCTAGCCACCACCAGAGTTTCGTTAGCCGACCACCTATCAAAGCTTTCATCGCTGATTCTCAAGTCCAGTTCAGCCAGCAGCAGTATTTGCTCTGTGGCGTGAGAATTTTGAGGGCTTGGATCTTCCACCCCCACCTATGTATACCTTGGAGGACCGTTTATATTTCTCTCCCGAATATGGAATTCCTGATTATCCCCTCTCCCCAAAAGTCAAATCAGACCTAAGAACTCCATTCCAAAGTTTTGGAAGGGAATTCATGACTCCATTCCAAAGTTTTGGAAGGGAATTCATGACTCCAGTTGAGGGTGTGGTCTAGCCTGGTGCTTTAATCACACTTCCTCCACCAAGGGAAGTTGCAAGACCAGAGATGTATAGAAATGACTTGCCTACAAGGAATCTTGATGAGGGAGAATGGGTTATTGTTTATGGATATGGTTTCATCTATATTTGCTTTATGTACTTTTTGCTTTATTTATTTGCCTTTTCTAGATTTTTTTTTTCTTGTTTGTTATATCTTTCTTCACTCTCTTTGCTAATCTTTATGCATTTTCTTAATTGATATTGCTTTTTAGCTCTAATTCTCAATTAATATATGGCTTTTCTTTTAGGTTTAAGACTGATATAAATTTAATGAATTTTCTTTAAGGTTGTTGAAGATTATTCTTAGTCAACAATAAAATTGAAATGTTACTTATGATTAAATTAAAGATGGCTTTTCAAGATCCTTATATGCTACCTTGATTTGCTCTCTTGATTTTAGTTGCTACCTTGATTCTTATCATTGCACTTTAAATGCCCCTCGAAGCATTTGAGGATACACATAGCAAGGGGACCTACATGTGAAATTGCTGGCGCCTATTGTCGATTAAAAGTTAATCCTGATATAGATTCAAAGATGAGAAAATAGAAAAAAGATTATGTAATAGTCTATGAAATGACGGACGAGAGTGGTGTTGAATGCATTAGTTATGTTTTTAATTAGATTTCATTTTTCACAAAGATATATGAACTTTTTGTATTCATTGATTATTTAATTATGTCTAAAATAATAATGATGAAGTTTATTTATTTTGATTTGTTATTGGATCATGTATAAAATTATTAATTGTAGCACATTTGTTAATATATTTCAATTATGTAATTGAATATTATTAATTAAGTTATTTGTTTGATTGTTAATTTATCTGCTAATATACATTCATGTTTCAAGAAATTTGTGCACTTTCTTTTAAAAAAATGTGATGTATGTATGAAAAATTGTATTTTACAATCAATTTTTTTTTCATTGGTAATTTTAAAAATAATTTAATTTTGTATTTTTTTAATTTTGTTTAAAAATAATACAGTATACCATTATATACCAAACACAATATAAAATATTACAGGCTAATACAATGTTATACCAAACACTGTATAGTATAATACAGGCTAATGTTAATTAGAGGTGTCAAAATTAACCCAAACCCAATAACTCACCCAAACCCATCCAAAAAAAATTGACCCAAACCCAACCCAACTAAAAAATTGACCCATTTAAACCCACCCAAAATATACCCACATAAAATACAACCCATTTGGGTCATTCTTCCTTGACCCAATGGGTATTTTTTTTTCATTATTTCTTTAATATTAAAAACTTTTACTTTAATGAACAAAATCTTTTACTTAAACTGTCTCGCTGTATTATTATTGTGTAATGTGTATGCGTATTTTGTTGGTTAGATTTGTAATGGCCGAGTTATCGGGTTAGTCGTGAATAGTATTTTTCAATGGAAAATAGTGCACTAGGGACAAAAATTACACCCGGAAGTAAAAAATATTTTATTTGACCATCGGAAAATACTAGTCACAAGGAGTCCGAGGGTAGAATGTGGAGAAAAAATGAACTCAAATAGATCTCCAAAAGTCAAAAATTAAAAAAAAAAAAAGCCCGGCTCATTTTAAAGGTTACTCGGTTTGACCAAAATTTGACTAGATCTCTAAAAATTATTTTAATGATATATATAGACTTAGATTAATATGTGACAGCGAAAAATTAATTTTTTGGTAACATTGAAAATTGTCAAAACTGACTGATTTAAATGTAGCAGATCGAAAAATGGACTCTATTTGAGCTGAAATTTTGCAGGGAGACTAATTTATATATTTTAAGAATTATAAAATTAATTTTGGGAGAAATTGAGTTTAGAAAGTGAGTGAAATAATTTAGGATTACATAATTGGCTTAAAAATGAAAAAATGGCCACTTGGTTTATAAATTATTGTGTTGTTGCACCCCTCTGTGTGACTATGAATTGTTTGAATTGAAGGAAGGGTATGTTATATATATAGTCGTTATACTACCAAAATTTTTACCAAATGAATAGTAAATTAGACAGTTATAAGTTAACCGATATCCCGATCCGTTTGGATCTCAACCGACCCATTTGAACCAATATTTTTATAATAATTTTTTTAGTATTCCGTTATTATATCGATAATTATTTTTCATTAAAAAAATATCAAATGGGTCGACCCAAACCCACCCAACCCATTTGGGTATTGACCCATTTATAACCCATATATTTTTGACCCGTTTATGACCCACCCATTTACGACCCAACCCATTTATGACCCAACCCAAACCCGCCCAACCCACCCATTTGCCACCTCTAAATTGTTAATACTATACAGGTTAATATTATACATGTTAATACAATACAGCGAACCAAATGTGTCATAAGTACATAAAACTACATGTTTATCATATCATCAAATATTTTTTTTTTTTACGAAAAATATAACATTTAAAAATACGATTATATATTTTTTTTTATAAATAACATCAAATATGATTTAAGTGCAAAGTTTTATAAGTGATGTAATAAATATTAAATAATTTTAAATATCAATATATTTAACAATTTTTAAATATTAATAATATTTTATAAAAAAATAATTAAACCTTAAAAAAATATTATGGACATGTATTATAAAAAAATTCAATTATAGTATAATTTTCATTAAGCAATTTATCAAAAAACATGTATGTATGTATGGGTGTATGTATGTGTACATAATTGTATATGTATATATGTACATATATATGTTGTTTATATGTGAATATGAAGGTGTGTACATATGTGTTTATGTATGTATTGTGTATGTATGTATGTATGTATGTATGTATATTAGTGTTTATGTATATTTGTGCATATACATGTATGTATGGATGTGTATATGTATGTGTGTGAGTTTATTTATGTATGTATGTATATATTGTTAGGAGTATGCCGTAGAACCCATCTAGATTAGGGAACTTTATCATGTATATGAACTCATTATTATTTATGAGAATGCATAATTCATTTTATTAATACTATGTTATGATTAATTCTAGTTTGATTTTATATCTTAAATTAATAAATAAAGTCCTTTGTATTATAAACACAGTGCAAAAGCGATCATGATGTGAGATGCCTATTGCATGCAAATGTGTTAATACCTAAATATCTTTAGTTATAGTATTAATAAGAAAAGACATTATTAATACGGATAGACTAGCACATGTTATATTGCTTAACTGTGATCATAGAGATAATCAAAACTGACATATGGATGCTTGTTAGAAGAACAAGTACATTAGAGACATGCCATGAGAATCCTCACATGGATATTAAATCTATGTCAGTGAGGAATCTCAACATAGCAGTAGTTCAAGTATTCTCAGACTTGAGATCACCAAGGTTATTTTAAGTAAAGAGTAACATACTTTGACTCTATAACTGCTTACCTTCATCGAAGGGTGAATATAGTTAGAGGCTTGGGTATATCACAACCTACTTGAAGATGGTTGAGTGATCAATAACGGATTTACCATTCCAGATTTATTAAGGAAAATATCTCAAACATTCTGAAATATTTTTATTTAAAGAATCTCTAGTCAGAGTGAAATGCCAAGGTGGATGAAATCCATAAGGGGCATTTTGGGAACAAATATAATATTATTAAAACAACCATATTTAGATTTATGTGAGTTAATATTAATCCATACTCAAAATCTAAATAAGATAAAATAAGGTGAAAGGAATAATTGCACGATAACTGTTTTATGGAAGGGTTCAGTCAAACTACTTGACTTTTCTGTCACTTGAATAATCATGAAACTTGGCTAAAAGCTTCTTGTGATTTGTATATGAACATAAATATAAATATTAATTAGAGAATTAATATAATGACTTGAAGAGTTTAAATCATGCAATTCTTTAATTGCAGTTATGTCAGTACTGCCAAGTGAACCAGAAAATCCAGTGGGTTGTACACCTATAGGAAAGGGGCATTATGGTAAAATGATATATATAATAATATTTGATATTATTATGAAATTAAAAAATAAAGAAGAAAAAAAATTAATTAAAGGAGTTTAATTGATTAAACACATACAATCCGTGGATCTTTATGCACATGCTATGTAATAATGGACCAGATTGGTCCATTCTGATTTAAAATAAAATATTATTGGACTATAAGTGTTATAGAACAGAAATAATATTTATGGGTTACTTGGATAATTAATTTTAGGCCTAAAAGAAAAATATTATGTGCAGAAGCACTATGGTGTGCCTTCTACGCAGGAACACTATAGAAGGCCCTAATGACCTATTTTTTGGGCTAAGTGAAATTAAATATGATTTATAAATGTTATAGATATTTCATATTTAATTTGGTTGAATTTGAAATTGATTCGGGTAATTAAATATAAGTCAACACAGGAAAGTCCAATCTGCAGGCTTCTACGCATGGGCTTCATGATGGAGACTTAGACTAGATTTAATTAAATAATCAAGAGTAAAATATAAAATTATTCTCCAACTATTTTAGGATTCCTAATCCTTTTATACTTAATATCCCTAATTCTATTATACTTAGGATCCCTAATCTTATTATACTAAGGATCCCTAATCCTATTATACTTAGAATTTTAACCTAGGTATAAAAGTGTAACTTTTGTGGGAGTTGGGATCATCTTCTTTTTTTATTCTCCATTAGGTTGAATTCCCCCTCTAGCAATAGGGAATTTTTGACTGCTTCTCTAGCACCAATTATTGGTTCTTTTGAATCTTCTCTGGTAGAGATCACGCATTAGAGGTGTTCGTCATTGGATATTGTGGTTTGCGACAACTCGGCGCAAAAAAACAAATCGATCGATTAACAAAACTCTACATGTTATTTTTCTAACATTTAGATAGCTAATATAATTTCACGATAAGATCATAATTAGTTTGGTTAAAAATATTTAAATTTCGCATATGCATGAAACCAGCTAAATTCCAATATATATGTGTGTGTAAGTGTGTGTGTGTAGACACCGGGTCCCGAGGCAGTTCAAGATCAGGATTATCCAATGATGAAAATGATGCTTGTTCGCAGGCAAAAATGTTAGAACTGATGATTCCCTTGTCGAAAATCCTTCTTTTTAAATAAAAAAGTTTTTTTTTTAAATTTTATTTTATTTTCTAGGGTTTTCGGTGGCCTATGTGTGGGCCCGCAAGGCCGCACGTCAACATACATCCTCCAGCTGCGAGGCTGCACCTTGCGTGTAGCCTCCAACTGCGAGGCCGTACCTCGCGCGTAGCCTGCAGCCCGCACGACTACGTGCGGCCTCCAGCTGCGAGGCCGCACCTCGCGTGTGGCTTGCAGCCCACACGTCGTCATGCGACCTCCAGCTGTGAGGCCGCACTTCGCGTGCGGTCTCTAGCGCGGGGCCACACCTCACGTGCGGCCACCAACTCTGTCCTGTCCCTTTCACAACGGTAAAACCTAATTTTTTCAGAGATTTTAAAGACTATTTTTTCATGTTTTACTGTTTTTTTTGGGGAAGAGGGCATGAGAAAGGGGCTTTTGTCTTTTCCCTTACGGGAGATGAGGAAAAATAAGAGGGAGAATTGTCTTCATTTGAGGGCTCTTCTTCCTTAGAAAAAAAAGAGAGGCATACGAGAGAGGAAGAACAAAAAAGGCATTTTTCTTGAAAAATTTGAGATTTAATTCTTCTTCTTCTTAAAAAAGGTTTTGGTTTTTGGATTGACTTGAGTAAGGAAAACTAATTTCCTCAGCTTGGGCACTCCATTAAAATCATTTTCTTAAGTTTTTTTTTTTTTTTTTTTTATGTTGAAAACTTAAGTTTTTCTTGGTTATTTTTGGTGTTTATCACAGCAAAACTTGACAAGAGAGACAGATCGAGACATCGTTTCTCCACTCTATAAATTCTGAGAGTAAAGATTCCTGGACTCATTCTTCATCAACACATTTTATTTTATTTTTAGTTACGGTTTTGATTAATGCATGACTGATGGTTTAATGAATGCATATTTTCTTTTTGTTGGGTTTGAGATTTATTTTTTGCATGACTTTCGTGATGTTCCTTCCATGTTTAAATGCTAATGCTTTTTGTTTACTGCATGTTCATATATCTTCTTCGTTTTCCTTCACCTAATTTCATTGGTTTATTATTAACACTAGTGCTATTATTATTTATTATTCTTGCTACTGTTGTCAATATTATCATTATTACCTTTTATTGTTTATTATTATTATTATTATTATTATTATTATTATTATTATTATTATTGTGTAATTATTACTACTATTGCCCCTTTTTTATTGTCATCGTCATTATTTTGTCATTATAATTATAATTATAATTATTATTATTATTACTTTTTACTGCTTTTTATTAGAGGTGGCAAATTGGGCAGGTTGGACGGGTTTGGGTTGGGTCATAAATGGGCGGGTCACAAATAGGCCAAAAAGTATGGGTCATAAATGGGTCAAATACTCAAATGGGTTGTGCGAGTTGGGTCGACACATGGGCTAAAAATTTGATCAATTTTTTTAATAAAAATAATTCTCGATATAATAACGGAATATAAAAAATACTACTAATATTGGCCTAAATGGATCAGGTGATGGTTCAAATGAGTCAAAATGGATCGGGGGGCCCAAATGAGTTGAATGGAGGCCCAACTGGACCGAGATGTGGGTCAACCTATTTGATCAATTTTTTAACAAAAAATAATTTTAAATATAATAACGGGATATTATAACGAATACTATAAAAAATATTGGCTCAAATGGATCGGATGAATCAAACGGGTCGGGTTGACACCTAAATAGGCCGAGATGTGGGTCGACACCCATTTGATGATGTGTTTGCTTATATACGAGCTCAAAATCAATTCCATAATTCTCAAAATAATAAATTAAGCCTCCACAAAAAATTTCAGCTCAATCAAAGTCCGTTTCCGGGACTGGTTCACTCTAACCGGTCCGATTCGATAATTTTCACTGTTACCGTAAATTTAATTTTTCACTGTCAAAAGTTTCTAAATATTATTCTAAACTTGTCTATACCCTTAAAATAATTTTTGGAAGTCACTTACTATTTTTAGAGGGCCGGTCAAACCTTAGTCAAACCAGCGTCCCTTAATACGGCCCAGGACTTTTTCTTATTTTGGACTTTTGGAGATTTATTTAAACTAATTTTCACTCTAAATTTTACCACTGGACTCACCGTAATTAGTATTTTTCGATGGTCAAATAAAATATTTTTCATTTCCGGGAGTAATTTTTACTCCGAGTGTACTATTCACCCGGGGAAAGAGTGAAGAAGAAAAAGAACTCAGAAAAATAAAAGAGAAAGAAAAAAATTATTTTTGTCAAATACTGCAGTTGAGGCCCGTTGGGTTTTGCCAAATGCATCAAACGGGTTCAGTTTTAAATGGGTGCGATTTGGGCTTAAATGGGCATCTTTTTAATTGGGCGGGGTTTTGAATCTATTTTGTTGGGCGGGTTGGGCGGGGTTTTGGGCTTGGGCTATATTTGACAGGTCTACTTTTTATTATTGTTACTACTACTACTACTACTACTACTACTACTACTACTACTACTATTATTATTATTATTATTATTATTATTATTAATGTTATTATATATTTTTATTTGTTGTTACTGTTGTCATTATTCTATTTTTGCCACTGTTATTATTATTGTTGTGTTAGTGTAATTATTATTATTATTATTATTATTATATGTTGGCATGGTTAGTTTTCTTAATCCTCTTGCATGTTAGTTGCTTGTGTACTAAATTAAATATATTTGATTTGGCTTATTTTATTTCCTATATGCATGTTAACTATGTTTTATTTTTTGTTTTGCCTTTATATTATCTGGTTAATGTTAGAATTATTACTAATACTTTTATTGCTATTTTTCGTGTTTGGGTAAAATGTGGTGTCGCTTGTTTGAGCGTCGCTTTGACCGAACGAAAGGGTCACGACGCGTAGGAAACCTTTCTTGGTGAGATCTTACCTGTCTTCTATTTATGTGATTGTGTTTGTTTATAACTAAAGTGGTTTTATCCCTACGCGTGTAAGATAAAAAATCGCGAAAATATTTCTATAACAAACCGGGATTTTCATTAATATATTAGGACCAATGTCCTTGATTTTAACCAAGGAATGCAAAATGTGATGAATTAAAATAAAGAGTTAAGTTTTCTTAAAAATGGGATCACTCATCTCGGTTTTCAAGCCAATAGCCAAAATAACTGTTCGATCTCTCTTTAAGTGAGCGTGAAGGAACCAATGTTCCCAAACCGAATAAATATCCTAATTTATGTATGTCTCCTCGTTTGATTAATTTTACTTGATTATTTAACTTTACGCGTACATATATCTTGTGGGCCTTTGTAATTAATTATTTTTGAGGCAATTTTATTAAGCTTTCTTTCATTTGGTGATTGTATTTCGTCCTAATTTTTATCTTAATTTTGTTTTGCTTTTTGGGAAATTGTATTTTTCCCAATTTCTCCTTTGTGAATGGCGTGTTTACAGCTTTATTTACTGCTTTAATTTATCGCTTTCTTTGTAACAATCCGAAAAGTATCCTAGAAGGATTTATGCATATTGAGGATGAGTAGTGATCGAAGTTATGCAAGTTGAAGTGTTTGGTATGCCATTTGGACAATTTAAGAATTTATGTAAAAGTTTCGGCAAGAGTGGCAAATAGTAAATTGTGAAATATGGAATTAGGACTTGATTGAAAGAATAAGATTAATTAAGTGGGCCAATGTGAAGAATTATTAAGTTATGAATACCAATGTATGAGGTTATGAAAGTTGAAGAATTGAATGGAGAATTTGGCATAAATATCTAAATTGGACCATTGGGAATGTGACAAGTGGCTAAGTGATAAGAGGAGAGAGAAGGAGAGAGAAGGCAGAAAAGAAAATCTGCCCTCTCCCTTTCCCGTTCTCTCGTTCTTTCTTGTTCTTCCTCTTCTTCATTTTCCTTCTTGTTTCAATGCTATGTGATTTCCCTAAGATCTAAACTCAAGATTGATGATGAAGTTAATTAGCTCAAGTGATTTAAGTGAAGAGGTTGTTAAGAGAGGTGAGATTTATTTTTGATTCCTTCTATCTATTTTGATTTGGATAAAGATTTATGTTTTGTGTGTGTGTTTGTGTTATTGCTGACGATTTTGGATGAGAAAGACTTTGGATGGATTTTGGAATAAGAAAGATCAACCAAGAAAGCCATTAGGAGCATAGGAGCTGAGGTATGGGAATTTAGGTTTTGATGTATAATTTGATTGTGTTGATTTGTGGTTGATTTTCTGGGTAATTATGATTTTAAAGTTGAGTTTTGTATTAATTATGAGGTTTTGAATGAATGATTTGTATTGTGTTAAAGTCAGATGGAATAGGGGATTTGGGTATGAATTTTGGAGGAAAGAATTTTTGCAGATTTTTTTTGACGAAAAGCTGAAAATTACGACTTTGTCGCGAGTGCGACGCTCATCGCAATCGCGATAGAGATCAGTGAATCTGGCACTTCGCGGGTAGCCGATCGGAGGAGAAGTATTTGAGTCATACACTTATGCACGAGTTGTGCATAAGTGCATCCGACCGCGTGTCCGAGTGCTCGGCATGAGAGCACGTTTTGGCATGGGAAGCACGACTCGTGCTGAGAGCCTGTTTGGTGTGGGGAGCACGACTCATGCTGGGAAGCATGACTCGTGTTGGAAAGCATGAGTCGTGACAACTCCCGCCCCTATTCCTGCCTTCCTCTGTTATTTTGTTATGCTTTGATGGGTTTGCCTTCACGAGTCGTGACAGTGAGCATGGCTCGTGATTGCCTCCTGGGCCTCGTCTGTCGCGAGCATGACATACCTATTTTCCTAAAAATGTTTTGAAATGTCTCTTCTTTACATGGTTTGGTTTATTACTTGTATTATGCATCGATGATTTCAAATGTAAATTATTCAAATGTCTCTATGCATGATAATAATTGAATTATGGGATTTTGCCTACTTCTATTATTTAGTGATTGTATACATGTAAGGTAATGCAAATTATTTGTTAATACTAGACGAGTGCATAATGGCCAATAATATGGTTATGTACAGTATGTTCATATGATTATTTTATCCATGAAATAAAATATGATTTGTTTTGAATATGATTAATGAAATGTGTATATGTATATGAGAACGTGATAAATTCAATAATGCTTTGGGAAAATTTAGCCTGCATTAGTCGAGTCATGGATAGATAGGCATGTCTATAGAGTTCTGATGCTGCAGCCCCTTTGTTCTGTTTGGACCCTGATCAGGTCCCCGTTTGGATCCTGATCAGGTCCCCGTTTGGATCCTCGCGATCCTCAATGCGTATAGATCTTGTTTAAGATCCCCAATGTGAAAATATTTTTATGAGAAAATAAGAAATTGCTTTTCGATTGTACCATCGGGTAGCCCTAATGTGCTCTGTTACTCGCTTATCCATCATTTGACTTAGCAGGCAATTAAAAAAATAACAGAATGTGAACGAATTGATAAGTTTTGTAATGATGTGCAAAAAGATTATGTGAATAAGTATCTGATGCGTTTGTGATAAATGTCATTTGACTTGTGCTCTACGCACTCCTCTATTTGGGATCCTTTATGGACATTTGTGTGGAAAGGTATGGTATCTTCGGGTACCCATGTGTTTTATATAATAATGCAATATCTGTTTAATGAAAAGAGATGTAACCAGTAATGTTTGTTCTAATAGGCATGTATGCATAGATCCTGATTGCATAAGAGTTAGTATGTGGATAATGCATGTTATTAATCTGTTCAAAAGCTATGAGGATGATTGTCTGTATGAAGTCTTTGTAAAGAATTATTGAAAGATTTGATATGCATGTTCGTTATAGCTGAGTACTCCGTAAATGAACTTTATAACGCATGATATGCATGTTCGCCTATCGTCGCGAGCATGACAGGGATTGGTGATTCTAGGTCTTGACCGAGCTACTATCTTCCGACCGGCAGCTGGGCAGCCCGACCGAGCTGCTATCTTTTGAACGGCAGTGCCATGGGCGCTCAGTCATGAGCACGACTCATGTCACGAACGCGACAGAGCACTCGGCTCGGGCAGTTCTCGGTCGAACTCACGACAGTCCCCTCTCTGTTTCAGAAATGTTTTTGAAAGATCTTCTTCTTTGTATGGTCTCACACTTATATTATACATTTATGATTTAAAATGTGAATTATTTAATGTATTCCCCATGCATAGTAATTATTGAAATATTTGACATGCATATTTGTTATGGTTGAATAAGTAGTGAATGAATTCTATAAATATATTCGTTTACATGTTGAATTGAGAATACAGGGATGTTATATTATTGCCTACTGGACCGTAGACTGGATTACTACTGTAAGTATATTGGTAAGGAATTGATCTGCATTGTTATTAGTTTTAACGAATACGGTAATAATGTATCAATTGGTAAGTATGGGATAATAAAGTGTTAAGCATGATATAGAAAATTGAATGTAGGAAATAAGTTAGGAGTAATTCTAGAACTTGTGTGTGTAAAGGTTTTCTGTAGAACTACGTGGTTCTGATTTCCCAACCATAGGGATACGTAGGAAGCTTGGAATATTTATTTCAAGCCCGAACCAAATATGAATATTGAAATGTTTTAACTTAAGTATTGATATTATAACCTGTATGATTTTGGAAATCTTAGTAATAATGAGAATGGGTAAGACTTAATACGTTCTGACTAGCAAAAGTATTTTTTGTCTGTAGTGAATGAGATGGATATGCGTATAAAATTGCCCAAGTTTTCGTATGAGAATAAAGTTATGAATTGGTAATAATTTTAACGGGTATTCCTTTATGCTTTTGTAGGTATATATATATATATATATATATATATATATATATATATATACATACATACTACTTATGCATGTGCTTATGTTAACAACCACTGTGAGTGGTTGGTTATTATTTATTTTGCTTCACTAAGCATTATCACTTAACACGGGTGTTTCTCCGTGCAGGTTAAGAGATCAGAGTAGCACAACGGTTCTCTGTGACTTTGGCCAATGAGTCGGTAGAAGTTATAAAAAGTTTTTATTGATTGCTGGTTTGTAATTAAGTTTATTTATTTAGCATTTGTAATAAGTTGTAATATTCTCTAGTGCGAATAATGGTGTGGTGATGATATAGGTTTAGGATGTGCATGTCTTGAGGTTCTGTTTAGAGAAATTTTATTATTCTGCTTTTTTGTTACTGCTAAGAGTGTTTATCTGGTAGCACCCTCCATTCACCATAGCTCTTTGTCCTTCGTTATGCTATGTGTGGGAGTTGGGGGTGTTACATTCTTTGTGCTTGAAGTGTGCCTTTAACAAATTGCATTAATCGTGTGAGAAGAGAGATGGAATTTTCAAATCTAAAAATCATTTATAATTAACCAAGACATAAATAAGAGTGGAGTTCCGAACACTTTCTCTGGTTTAAGACCCTCGAGGTTAGATGACCTTTCCCAATTTCTTGTAAATTGGGTGGCGACTCCAAAATACTTCAAAGGTGCCTAAAAGTTTCATGAGGCTAGATGAACTTCCCCAATGTTCTATTAGGAGGGGATTCCAAAATATCTCGTGTTACCCAAGATCAAATGACGCGAACCAATCCCTCAAGCCCTAAAAGTGGGCTCCTTTGAGGGCCTTCCCGATTCGATGCGCGTCACAGTGGCGACTCCACTCGGGATTTTGTGACTTTGCTCTGAAAGTGTCTTGGTTAAAATGTATAATTGAGTTTTTAAAACTTAAAATCCTATCTCTTATCAAAAATTGCATTGCATCATGATAGAGCCTTAGAATTACACTAGTTTGGTCCTTTATTTTACCCCGATGCGTTCCCGAAGCACTATCCTACTTTCACTCATTATAGGGAAGTGTTAGGGATAATTACCAGCCTAAGCCTAGTACCTTTTGGTATGTCAAATGGAGACCCGATTGGTCGTTATGCTCGTGATGAGCTAGACCCATTGGTAGGAACCATGCTTGGGTAGCCCTAAAGTAACATCACCTTAACCAAAGCTCATGTAATGGCAATAGATACTTCCCCTAGGTGAAATGAACTATAATAGGATGCTTGTGATGTGGGCCATTATGTATTAAACAAAATCAAGCAAATTAAGTGGTCCTCTATCAAAGGCTTTCATGCCCCGGTAGGTTCGCCTTAATTTGATTGAAGTGTCCAAATACATAATGGCCAAAACCCATACGCATGTACTTTAAATTAAGAGTGTTATGCTGCCGATTTTTTTACTGTGCACTATACGCGCCCATTGGGTTACCCACTGACCCATGGGTCAAGCCCACCTAGGAAAGAGACTGCACGGCCTCCTGTGTGGGAGTAATAAGGTTGGAAGGGTCTACTTGCTTGTATGTGGTTGTCTATGCTGCATCAACACGACCATGCACCTTTAATGTCATTCATGCATCATGCTAACAATTTGAGCCTTTCATCCATCATAGGTTCCGATAAGTGGTCTAGGGATACTAGTGGAAGACTGATTAGAAATCTACTGTCTGAGTTGCTAGGGTTATCGCCTATATCGAGTTCAAATTGGGACGAAAATTCAGAATTTTATTCAGAACAATCCTCTAGGTCAGTAATGGCAAATTTACTGCAAGAAACGGGTGTTTTGACAATGCAATATTTGGACAAAATATTTGAGGATTTTGAAAGGAAGATGCTAGCTATGATGGGGAACATCGTCGCTCAGATGGCACCAAATGCCAGGCAACCATCTGTAGCTCCTGTCAGCCGGGAAAGGGATTAGCCCTGAAGATATAGAGTTGGGTGATGAAGAGCTATTGGCCCAGAGGTTTAAGATGCTAGACTTGCTAAAATTTGACGATACTTTGGACCCTTCTGCGCACATTAAGCAGTATGCCCTAATTATGAAAGGCACAGGGCTAACAAAAAAATAAAAAGTGGAGTACTTTTGCCTTAGTCTGAAGGGTCCGACAGTTGACTGGTACCATGGGTTAAATAGGAGGTCCAGGGAAGATTGGGATATACTGACGGAGTTTCTGAGGCAATAAGACTGCAGTACCAGAATGGAAATAATGCTGAAAGACCTTGAGCTTTTGTAGTAGAGGCATGGTGAGTCCTTCCAGGATTACCTTATGCGGTGGAAAAATCGGGTCATGGAGATAAAAATGAAGCCCGATACTTCGGACCAGATCAAGCTGTTCATTAGGAACGCAAGTCCGTACTTGAGGGAAGGGCTTAATGCAACACCCCGAATATACCCTAGTCGGATTAAGGTAAGTTTAGGGTGTAACGAAAACCGAATGTGATCGAAATAGGGACGGAAGTGTTAAAAATGACGCAACCGTCATTAATTTAAAAGTTTCAGTGGGTTTCGATAAATTGGACAGTTATATCGTCGTGTCTTAAACAATATGAAAATAATTATTTGGTGATTAAAAATGTGTAATCGGATGAAGGAAGTGATTAATTGTAGTAGAAGAATGTGACTAGTTTTATTTGTGTAAGGTAGGGGTATTTCGGTCATTTTGTAATTAAGGATTAAATTGATTGAATTAGTTAATTAAGTGGGCTAATGTATGTAATAGAAAAGTGAAATGCCAATTGAGGGAAAGGAAGTAAGGAAAGGGATTAAAAGAGATGTTTGACATAAATATCAACTTTGGACCAATGAAGTGGTGACATGTGGCACTTGGGATTAGGATGAAGTTATGGCCATAATTAAGCAATTTTGACTTCATTTTTTAGGCCATTCTTGGCCGGCCAAGTGAGGAAAAAAGAGAGAGAGAGAGAGAGCCCAGCCTCCTCCTTCCTCATGCCAATCCCCTAATTCAAGTGCCTAAATCAAGTTAAATAGGTAAGTTGTGTAATTATATCTCTTCTTCTTCTTCTTTACTTGTAAGTTTCAGAATTTATATAGAAATTATGGTTATTAGATGTGCTAACATGTAATTTTATGGGTTTTGATGAGGAAATTGGATGATTGTGATCATGAAAGAATATGGGAGTAGAGGAGTGCAACTAATTGAACTAAAAGGAGCAAAGGAAGTGAGGTTTGGAAACTAGTTTGATTTGATGTGTTTTGATGATAAATAATATGATTTGAGATGTATTTGAATGATATGTGTTGAATCTATGATGTTGATAGTGAGTGTTGGCTTTAGATTGTTAAAATTGTGCATGTGAGTAGGATTTGATGAAAATTGTGTTAAGAAACACTTGACCTTTCTTCGGTTATTAGGTTATATCCAGATTTTTAGAACTCCAAATGGTATGACAAAAGTGCCGTTTGAAAGCTAAGACATATTCCTACAAATGTCTTAGAAATAAGCTTGAGCAAATTCTAGCTCTAACTATCTCAAAAGTGGTCATGAAGTAGAGCTATCTTCCCTGGCCGGGTTCAGGGAGCAGTGTATATTGTTTTGTTCATATCTGGAGATTTAGGTGTCCAAATGAACTGAAATTTGTTTTATGTGAAAGCTAACATCCTAAGTATCATTTGTTAAGAAGGATGTTTGGCCTAAAAATGAGGTTTATATGTCGGTTTAGGCTATTGAAGTTTGAAATTGGAAAGGAGTTAAAACATTTGCCCAGTGTCACCACCTCAGGTGGTGAAATAATCTGCCACACCCTTAGATGGTGAAATAATCTGTCACACTCTCACGTGGTGACTTCTGCCCAGTGTCACCACCTCAGGTGGTGAAATAGTCTGTCACTCAAAATATCACAGCCTTAGGTGGTGAAACATTCTGGTTGCTTTCTTTAAGCATTTAACACTCTTTTTGGGATCTCTAAAGCTTCCAATGGATATTTCTTTTAATTCCTAACTCATTAATCATTGAAGATTAATAAAATTAACCTAAAATTTACCTAAAAATAGTCCATAAAACCTATTAGCAAAAGTAATAATACATATAATTATGTGAAGAATAGTAATGGAATGATAAATATATGTGTTTGAGCTCGATGTTAAACTCAAGTGATGTGTATATGCCTATGACATGGTGATTTTTGAACTTAAATAAGTATGTAATTAATGACCATGAACACGTAAACTTGAGAAGTGTAATGTGTACGTAAGTGAAGTAAATAGTTGATGTGTTAAGTGCATGTGTAAAAGAGAATGTGATCATGGATGGTATATGTGTTATGAAAATTGATCAATGTGAAATGGATAATATAATTAAATAACTTAAGCCTGCGAGTCAAGTAGTGGATAGATAGGCATGCCTATAGGGTCAAAGTGCTGCAGCCCAATGCGTTTAATGTATATGATTCCTTGGGAATCACAATGCGATTACAATGCGTATAATTCTTGCTGGATTTTATTATATTTGAAATGATATTACTGTACCTGAGGGTACCAATGCGTAAATATCATAGTACCTCGTTGGTACCAATGCGAAACCCATTATCCGCGTCTTTGAATTGCAGGCAACTTAATAAATGGAAATAATAATAATACAACCATTATGTATGTTATATTCTGGAATTATGAGATGGGTTGCTTAACGCTCTATGTGTATGAGAATGTTAAATAAATCATGACATGCCTAAAATGGTACTTAATGTGATATGGTCAGTTAAGTATGATCTTTTGCATATAATGTATGATGTTCTATTTGTGTGATGTATTACTTGTTATGTGTATGTGTTTCCCACTAAGCTTTATGCTTAGCACGGATTTTCTTTTAATCCGTGTAGGTACTATTGATCGGGTCTTTCGAGAGTCTTTCCGCAGCAGTCCAGGCCAATGTAAGCTTATGAAGAGTTATTAGAGTAGGATTTGTATCGTCTTCGGAATGTATGCAAGATTTATAATTTTAAATTATAAGTTTTATGAAAGTGATATTGGTTATGTAAAAGATCTGTCGATAGTAAATCCTGAAGAAGTTTACTTTATAATGTGAATTTATAATGAATTTATAGTTAATTATAATGTGTTTTTAAAAATGAAAGAAATTTTATAACCCATATTTTAGCTTAAAGGTTTATAAGTTTTACATGTTTGTTCGGTAATGCCCTTGACCGTCGTCGTGAACCACCGGTTCACGGTATGGTTTACTACGTACGGGTAAGGGGTGTTACACTTAAGATGAAAGAGCTTAAGGATTGGGAGTCCTTAAAAGATATAGCCATAGAAGCCAAAGAAGAATACTTGGTAAAGAAGACCGGCAATGACAATTTCACTCGGAAGAACTATGGGCTTTAAGGAGGAAATAAGTCGAGTGGTGCTGGAAGCAGCAGTAATCACATTAGCAAGACAACAGATGTTTCAGCCAATGACACAAGCCAAAGACAGTACTTAAATCTAGGAAGATCGTTATCCTGGGTTTTGGAGAGATTAATGAAAGAAGGGAAACTCCAACCGTTGCCAGCTAGGCCAGCTAAGAATCATGGCCAGCCAAACCATAGGGGGGACCAACATTGTGCCTTTCACCAGCACACCGGCCATCTCACTAATTATTGTAGGACTTTAAGGGATCGAGTCCAAGACTTGATTGATAGTAAATAGATCTCTGGCCATGAAAAGAGAGAAAAGAAGAAGAAAGCTGGGTATAATGCTGGTCCCTTGCCCGTTTTTATGATAGGCTCCAGCCTACTAGAATGGTATGTGCTGAGGGACCTTTATGGTAATGACTATATGGCTATTACTCATCCCGGGCAGAAGGCCAATGAAGAGAGGCATCGGGTCGGCATGATAGATTATTGGGTTTCGACAAGAGTGAGACTGAGAAAGTTGACAAGCCGGAAGACTTATGGACCTTTGAGGGTGAAGAAAAGGTGCAGAAAGTGCAAGCTGTCACTCGGAGTGGGATAGTGGTACCGAAAATGGAGAAACAGCAGGACCCAATACCCCCAACTGTGGAGAAAGAGCCAGAAGAGAACCAAGTTTTAAAATAATTAAAGAAGATGCTGGCTCAGATATCGGTTTGGGACCTGCTGAGGCAGTCTCCGAGTCACAGGCAGAAGTTGGTGGAAGCCTTGTGTCGATCAATAGTTGCCACCACTATTTCACCCACCGATTTATTGGATATGGTAAAAGGGGGATCTGGAGAAAATGTAGTCTGCATTGATGCCGACTAACCAATTAAGGGTCGCAACCACAACCGCCCCCTGTATATCAGAGCCTAAATCAATGGCAAGCATATAGCCTGCGTTATGATGGATGATGGGTCTTCCATTAATGTGTGTTTACTTGAGGCACTACCTGCTTTTAGGGTGAATGAGAGCATGCTGAGCAGATCTGACCTGACCATCACTGCCTATGATAATTTAAGAAGGCAAGCTGCTGGGACTTTCAAAGCACAGGTGAAACGGGGCCAGTTGAGACAAAAGCAAAATTCATTGGCCTGCCTATTCCGGCGAACTTTGCTGTGTTACTAGGGAGGCCATCGTTTCATAAGCTGGGAAGGGTCCCATCCACCCTTCACCAAATGATCAAAATCCCTTATAAGAGTCAAGTTGTGACAATCAAAGCAGCCAGTGGTAATCAAGTATCAGTTTTAGGGATTTCTAACCAACCTTTCAGCGGATTCCATGTGGTCATGATGAATGAAGAAGTTGGTTCAGTGGAGAGCCTCAAGTTGTCAATATATTGAAAAGGATGAACTTCCTTCTAGTGGCTGGTTTGGGAAAAAATTCACAAGGGCCTCAGGCACCCGTCACTACATGAGGGAAAAAAGATAGAAGGGGTTTGGGCTATACTGCTGAAACTAGAAAGAACAAGCTTGAGAAGAAGCCTGTAGAGATCCTGCATATTTTAGAGAGTTTCGTGCCAGCTGCATCAGCATGTGCCTATTGTGGAGAGGCCGAGCCACAACGGATTGATAGTAAGGTCACCCCGGGTTTTGAGATCTTCAATGATGTTTTTGACTGGTCTGACGGAATAGTCAAGTCTATAGAGGGTTTCTGGGATGAGGAGATTCTTAGTCAAAGCTTTGCGTGGGATAAAGAAGTCCCTGAAGAGGTCATCACTGACAACTTATGGCCACCTGGGTGAAGGGCAAGGAAAAAGTGGAAGTTAAGGTAGCAGTGCCAGAATTTGAAGACCTGAAGATTGCAGACAATCAAGACAACAGGCCTTCGGCTTCGGCGCCATCATCGGCAGGAGATGTTAATGAGAACTTTTCAGATGTACTTTTCATTCCTGAACTATTTGACAATGATGTTTGTAACTCTAAGTATTTCAATAAGATGAATGACTTTGCTTACTTGTGTGATGTTTCTCATGATTTCATTATGCATGATCACGAACATGAATCATTCATATTTGACATTAACTAAACTAATTCCACCTCATTCAATCTCGAAACTTTGGAAAACCCAAAGGAAATCTTGATAGCATCCGTGTAACTCCTGAATAGAGGAAAAATTTTGAGAGAATATTGAAAAAATATTAAAAAGTCTTTGCCTGAACCTATGAAGACATGCCAGCAATTGATCATGAGGTTGCTGAATACTCCATTCCAACCTATTTAGAATGCAAGCCAGTCAAGTACAAGCTCAGGAGGCTCAGACCAAAGTGGGCAGAAAAGGTAAAAGAAGAGGTGCACAAGCAGATTTAAGCTAGGTTCTTGGTAGAGCTTCAATACCCAACATGGTTAGCTAATGTTGTCCCTGTAGCCAAAAAGGATGGAAAGGTTCGAGTATGTGTTGACTACCGAGATCTGAACAAAGTTTGCCCGAAAGATGACTTTCCTTTGCCCCATATTGATGTACTGGTGGATAGTGCAGCTACTTGTATGATGTACAGTTTTGTTGATGGGTACGCGGGGTACAACCAAATCCTCAATAAGATCGTGGATCGAATTAAGACAGCTTTCATCACTAAGTGGGGTACATTTGCCTACCGGGTTATGCCCTCCGGGTTAAAGAATGCAGGAGCAATATACCAAAGAATAGCCACTAAAATCCTTGATGACTTAATCCACAAAGAGGTGGAAGTGTATGTCGATGATATGATGATTAAGTCGGTCACTCGAGAGGGGCATTTCGAGGCTCTGGAGAAGTTCTTTTAGAGGATTGACAAGTATAACCTTTACCTCAACCCTAAGAAATGCATTTTTGGAGTTACCTTGGGTAAGTTGTTAGGCTATGTGGTGAGTCAGAGAGGAATTGAAGTGGACTCTAATAAGGTTAGAGCAATTAGAGAGATGCTAGTGCCCCGGAAGGAAAAAGAAGTCAGGAGTTTCTTGGGCAAGCTGCAGTATATCAACAGGTTTATTTCCAAGCTTGCTTCGGTATGCGAGCCAATCTTTAAGCTCCTCAAAAATAAGCCAGTTCGATGGAACGATGACTGCCAGGAAGCTTTTGCTATTATCAAGGAATACCTCTTATACCCCCCAATTCTGCGGCCGCCACAACCAATTAAGCCATTAATCCTTTACCTAGCAATAGAGGAGAATTTCGTGGGTGCTGTGATGGTCCAAGAAGATGAATTTAGGGTTGAATTTGCGGTTTACTACCTTAGTAAGAAGTTCCTTCCTTACGAGGCCAAGTATGTCGAGGTGGAAAAGATTTATTTAGCAATAATCTGGGCTTCGAAGAAACTAAGACACTACTTCCATTCTTATAAGGTGCAAGTAGTCGCTAAACAAAATCCTCTTTGATATCTTTAGGAAGCACCCTCCTTGGTTGGAAAAATGGGGAGATGGTTGATATTGCTACAAGAATTTGACGTGGAGTACATCACTAGAAAAACCATCAAGGGCCGGGCAGTTGTAGAGTTCCTAGTCGACTATCCGATCGAAGGTGACCATTTTGAATATGAATTCCCGGATGAAGATGTGGCAGCTATTATAGTGCAAAAGTGGCAGATGTACTTTGATGGGTCAGTGAATAGCAAAGGAGTTGGGTTGGTAACCCCAGAGGGTGAGAAACTTCCTTTAGCTAAGAAGTTGAGATATAAGGCCACCAATAATAAAGCTGAGTATGAGGCCTGCATTTTTTGTCTGGAAGCCCTCTCAGCCGTGGGGGCAAAGGTAGTAGAGGTCTTTGGAGACTCATCCTTAGTAATCCATCAGGTCAGGGGTGAATGGTCCATCAAGGAAGAACGACTATTAGCATACGTAAGGTGCTTGAAGGAACTAAGTGGTCAGTTTGAAACCTGCACTTTTAGCTATGTACCCCGAGATAAGAACTAATTAGCAGATGCCCTGGCCACCCTGGTATCTACGTGGGATAACCCAAAAGGAGTAGTCACGAAGCCCGTACTCATTTCTAATTCAGACAAGCCATACTTTAAAACCAAGCAGGTCGGGGATGTCGAGGTTGCCAATGGGAAGCCATGGTATTATGATATTTAGAATTATTTAGAAGGGTCAGTATTCCCAAAAGAGGCCACGAAAAAGGACCAAAGGATGATTCGTAAGCTATCCAGCCAGTTTATTAGTGTAGACGGGGTGTAGACGGGGTGCTATACAAGAGGCAGGCCAATGGCATACAGTTAAGATGCTTACGCGAAAAGGAGGCCAAGAAGATCATGGAAGAGATTCGTGTTGGGGTCTGTGGAGCTCATATGAATGGTCTAGCTCTGGCAAAGAAAATCATGCGCCAAGAGTTCTTTTGGCTCCCGATGGATACAGACTGTTCTAAGTATGTGAAGCAGTGCCAACTATGCCAGTAGTATGCTAATCTAAGAAACGTACCAGTTTCAAAGTTATGCAATCTTACATCTTCGTGGCCATTTTCAGCGTGGGGGATTGACATCATGGGAGAAATACATCTGACAGCCTCTAACGGGCATAGATTTATCGTAGTTGCTATCGATTACTTCACTAAGTGGGTAGAGGCTGAATCCTTCAAGAAGCTGGGTGCCCGAGAGATGGCCAGGTTCATTGAACGACACCTGATTTATAAATATGGACTCTCGCATCACATTGTGTCAGATAATGTGGTGTAATTCCAAGCTGAGACCAAACATATGCTCAAGAAGTATGCCATCCAGCGCCATAAGTCCTCTCCCTATCGACCACAGGCCAACGGGGCGGTCGACTTAGCCAATAAGAATGTAAATAAGATATTAGCTAAGATGGTGTAGACCTAGAAGGACTGGGTAGAAAAGCTACTGTTTGCACTGTGGGGCTACAGGACTACCGTCAGAACTTCAATGGGAGCTACCCTCTTTTCTTTGTTTTATGGGACGAAAGCAGTTTTACAAGTAGAAAATGAACTCCAGTCCTTGAGGGTGATGTCGAAAGCCAAGCTACCAGAGGCGGAATGGGCACAACAACGGTTGCTGCAATTGAATTTGTTGGATGAAGATAGGATATGATCCTATTACCATAATTAGGTTTACCAAAAAAGACTGGCTTGGTCATTCAGGAAGAAAGTCAGGAAACACCCCCTAAAAGAAGGGGACTTAGTCTTCAAGTAGATGAGGCCAGTGGTTTTGGATTTTCGAGGCAAGTTCAGACTGACTTAGTAAGGACCTTTTATTCTGAAGAAGATATTGTCTAAAGGAGCTGCAATCTTAACAGACAGCGATGAAAATGAGTTCAGGGAAACGGTCAACGTGGACAGATTGAAAAGGTTCTATGGCTAAAAGCTCAAAAGAAGAATTTTGAGAGAAAATGTTCAACCATGAAAACCCGAGAGGGCTGATTGATGACAGGAGTTTTGATGCTCTCAAGATCCATCTCGAGATTAAATATGGTCTGGTTTTTTGAGTCTAATGTTAAATAATGATCATGTGTAATGAAATCATGCGAAAACATATACATGTACGCAATTATATGCTGAAGCTAATTCATTTTGTATAATCAGTGTCATCTAATTCCCTTGTGAAAAGATAACACATCTTTTTCTATTGGATGCACGATGTTTATCCATTGTTGCTACTATCGACAAGGAGCTTTAGCCGTCTTACCTTAAAAAAAAAGGCCGTTAGAGATGAAAACCTTGAATGGCTCTCTAAGCAAATGTTAGGCCGAGGGGCAGGGTGAAAACCTGAAAACAGGCAGTCTGTTCTACAAAAAATCAATGGATAAAAATCGCTAGAGTGGGTTGGGTCCATTTCAGGCAAAAATTAGGTGCAGGATTATGTGAAAATCCCCAAGGGGACGCATTTTTTGCAAAGAAAAGCTAATGTGAAAATCCACAAGGGACTCGGGCAATCTCCTTTCAGGCAAGATGATGTATAATTCAGGGCATGGGTCAGAGTGCTAGGAGTATAGCCGTTGACCGAGGGGGGGGGGGGGGGGGTGGGGGGAGGGCAAAGGTACGCACCGGGTGATTCACTCTGAGAAGATTATGAGTCAGAGTCCCTAGGCCAAGATGGCACTTCCAGATCCTTGGGGCCATGATCGAGCAAATCGGGCCCTAAATTATTTTAGCCGAGGTTATCACGCCTCGACACCTGGGCCACTCGGATGAATGGTGTCGCTCGTATTTCGCATAACATATGCACGTTCACATGCATAACTTACCCTTACATACGGATTTTTAATTTTACAGGAAAATACTAACGGTTTCACACACCTACAAGCTGGTGTTTATCAATCGTTCAGCCAAGATTTCACATGCCTACAAACTGGTGTTTATCAATCACGTTCTTCGAAGTCTGACGGTTTCACACACCTACAAGCTGTTGTTTATTAATCGTTCAGTCGTAGTTTCACACGCCTATAAATTAGTGTTTATCAATCACGTTCTTTAAAGTTTTGCGGTTTCACACACCTACAAGCTGGTGTTTATCAATCATTTAGCTATGGTTTCACACACCTACAAGCTGGTTTTTATCAATCGTTCAACCATGGTTTCACACGCCTACAAACTGCTGTTTATCAATCACGTTCTTCGAAGTCTGACGGTTTCACACACCTACAAGCTGGTGTTTATCAATTTTTCAGCCGTGATTTCACAAGCCTACAAATTGGCGTTTATCAATCACATTCTTCCAAGTCTGGCGGTTTCATACACCTACAAGCTGGTGTTTATCAATCATTCAGCCGTGGTTTCACGAGCCTACAAATTGGTATTTATTAATCATGTAATTTAACCATAGTTTCACACGTCGACAAGCTGACATTTATCAATCACATGACTCAACAATGGTTTCACATATCGACAAGCTAACGTTTATCAATCACACAACTTGACCGTGGTTTCGCATGCTAATAAGCTGGCAAGAAACTAATCACGCCGCGATCAAAGACGACAGTGCAACAAAAAGGTCATTGCTTTAGGTACGCGCTTCTTTCCTTTTTCTGAATTTTGGCTCACCTAGGCACCCATACACTAGCTTTCCCAAAAATGGGAGCAACTATAGACAACAGGTCTGGAGGCAGTCCAAGACCAGGATTACCCAATGATGAAATGATGTTTGTTTGCAGGCAAAAAGGTTAGACCTAATGATACCCTTGTCGAAAATCCTTCTTTTTAAATAAAAAAGTTTTTTTTTTAAAAAAATTATATTATCTTCTAGGATTTTTGGTGGCCTGCCGCCGAGGTGGCCTGTGTGGTGTGCGTGAGGCACAACGACTGTGTTTGGGCCCCTCGAGGCGCCCCACACGAGGCCTTGCACGAGGCCGCATGTTTCATTCGGCCTCCAGCGTGAGGCCGCATGTCGACGTGCGGCCTCTAGCTGTGAGGCCGCACCTCGTGTGCGCCTCGCGTTCGGCCTCCAGGCCGAACGTTGATGTGCGGTTACAAGGCGACACCTAGTGTGCGGCCTTAGCTGTGAGGCCGCACCTTGCATGCCGTCGTGCGGCCTTCAGCTACGAGGCCGCACCTCTCATGCAGGCCACACGACGACGTGCAGCCTTCAGCTATGAGGCCGCAACTCGCGTGCGGCCACCCACTCTGTCCTATTCCTTTTCCACTTGAAAAACCTGATTTTTTTAGAGATTTTAAAGACTGTTTTTTCATATTTTAGTGTTTTTTTGGGGAAGAGGGCATGAGAAAGTGGCTTTTGTCTCTTCACTTACGGGAGATGAGGAAAAATAAGAGGGAGAATTGTCTTCATTTGAGGGCTCTTCTTCCTTAGAAAAAAAAGAGAGCCAAACGAGAGAGGAAGAACAAAAAAAGGAACAAAAAAGGCATTCTTCTTGAAAAATTTGAGATTTAATTCTTCTTCTTTTTAAAAAAGGTTTTGGTTCTTGGATTGACTTGAGTAAGGAAAACTAATTTCCTCAGCTTGGGCACTCCATTAAAATCATTTTCTTAAGTTTTTTTTTATGTTGAAAACTTAAGTTTTTGTTGGATATTTTTGGTATTTATCACTGCAAAACTCTACAAGGGAGACGGATCGAAACATCATTTCTCCACTCTATAAATTCTGAAGGTAAAGATTCTCGGACTCATTCTTCATCAACACGTTTTATTTTATTTTTGGTTACGATTTTGATTAATGCATGAATGATGGTTTAATGAATCCATGTTTTCTTTTTGTTGGGTTTGAGATTTATTTTTTGCATGACTTTCGTGATATTCCTTCCATATTTAAATGCTAATTCTTTTTGTTTACTGCATGTTCATTTATCTTCTTCGTTTTCCTTCACCTAATTTCATTGGTTTATTATTAACACTAGTGCTATTATTATTTATTATTCTTGCTACCGTTGTCAATATTATCATTATTACCTTTTACTGTTTTTATTATTATTATTATTATTATTATTATTATTATTATTATTATTATTATTATTATTATTATTATTATTGTGATTGTGTAATTATTACTATTATTGCCCCTTTTTTTTTGTCATCATCATCATCATCATTATTATTATTATTATTATTATTATTAATGTTGTTATATATTTGTATTTGTTGTTACTGTTGTCATTATTCTATTTTTGCCACTGTTATTATTATTGTTGTGTTAGTGTGATCATTATTATTGTTGTTGTTATTATTATTATTATTATTATTATTATTATTATTATTATTATTATTATTATTATTATTATTATATTTTGGCATGGTTATTCGATATGGCTCATTTTATTTCCTATATGCATTTTAACCATGTTTCATTTTTTCTCTTGCCTTTATATTATGTGGTTAATGTTAGAATTATTACTAATACTTTTATTGTTGTTTTTCGTGCTTGGATAAAATGTGGTGTCGCTCGTTTTAGCATTGCTATGACCGAACGAAAGGGTCACGACGCGTAGGAAACCTTTCTTGGTGAGATCTTACCTGTTTTCTATTTATGTGACTGTGTTTGTTTATAATTAAAGTGGTTTTATCCCTACGCGTGTAAGATAAAAAAATTACAAAAATATTTCTATAACAAACCGGGATTTTCATTAATAAATTAGGACCAATGTCCTCGATTTTAACCAAGGAATGCAAAATCTCACGAATTAAAATGAAGAGTTAAGTTTTCTTAAAAATGGGATCACTTATCCCAGTTTTCTGAAAAATGGGATCACTGGCAATAGCTAAAATAACTCTTCGATCCCTCTTTAAGTGAGCGTGAAGGAACCAATGTTCCCAAACTAAATAAATACCCCGATTTATGTATGTCTCCTCGTTTGATTAATTTTACTTGATTGTTTAACTTTACGCGTACATATATCTTGTGGGCTCTTGTAATTAATTATTTTGGGGCAATTTTATTAAGCTTTATTTTATTTGGGAATTGTATTTCGTCCCAATTTTCATCTTAATTTTGTTTCGCTTTTAGGGGGATTGTATTTTTTCAATTTCTCTTTTGTGAATGGCGTGTTTGCATGTTTACCGCTTTATTTACTATTTTATTTACAACTTTCATTTATTGCTTTCTTAGTGCTTGAAGTGCGCCTTTAATAAATTGCATTAATCGTGTGAGAAGAGAGATAGAATTTTCAAATCTAAAAACTCATTTATAATTAACCAAGACATAAATGAGAGTGGAGTTCCGAACACCTTATCTGGTTTAAGACCCTCGAGATTAGATGACCTTTTCCAATTTCTTATATATTGGGTGGCGACTCTAAAATACCTTAAAGGTGCCTAAAGGTTTCATTAGACTAGATGAACTTCCCCAATGTTCTATTGGGAGGGGATTTCAAAATGTCTCGTGTTACCCAATATCAAATGACGTGAAATAATCTCTCGAGCCCTAAAAGCGAGCTCACATGAAGGCCTTCCCGGTTCGGCGTGCGTCACAGTATGCATGTATTAAGGTGTGCATATATGTGTTAATATATGTATGTATGTATATTAATACATTCGTGCATGTGTGGATGGATGTATGCATGCATATCAATGTTTTTGAATGCATGTGCATATGCATGTATGTATGTATTTATGTACGTATGTATATGTGTGTGTGTGTGTGTATACATGCATAAGTGTTATGTAAATATATACATAAATAAATATACATCGAATATGTGTATGTATGAATGTGTCTATATATGTGTCTATATGTATATGAAGGTGAGTATATATGTGTTTATGTGTGTGTATATGTGTAAGGCTATGCAAATGGTCAGTTTGATTTTGGACAGAACCGAATAGACTGAAAATTAAAATTTTCAAAGTAAAAGAACCGAACCATAAACTAAACTATTTAGAACCAAAACCGAATAGACAAAATTAATTTCGGTCAGTTCGATTCGATCCAATCGATTTTTCACAATGTAGGCTTCAAAACTGAAAAAGATCAAGAACAGGGGAAAAAAGAGAGAGAGAATGACTGAAAAGGCAGATAGGGGGAGGAGAGTCAGAAACTAAGTACGCAGGGGGAGGAGCCAACCACCAACACCGGTGATCTTGCCCACCATTGTCGATGCAACAGCCACCGCAAGCGTTCGGGTCCTTCGCCATCTCCTCTGCCTAATTTGCCCAATTTTTTTTCTGTAACACCCCATTTCCACCCTAGTAATTTTGAGTCATTTTGTGTGTATTATTGCTGGTGTTATATTTAATTTTGAAGTCCATTGCATGAGGTAACAAGTTATTAGGGTGTATTAGCTTGTTTGTGTGTGAGTATGAGTTTTTTTTGGGTGTTGAGAGGAAGAGAATGGTTAGGGTGTGAAAGGTCAAAACCCACCAAGAAGTTGACATGTGGCTTGTGGTATGCTTTATAAGCCAAGGAGAGAGAAAAAGAGAGAGAGAGAGAGCAGATTTGCCCTTCTCCCGTTTCCTCCTCCTCCACGTCTTCTTTTTCTTTTCTCCTTCTTGATTCTCTTTGTTTTCTTTCTGCTGCAATTATTGGTGGATTTTGGCAATTCAAGTGTTACCAAGTAAGTGGGTTTCTTCTTCTCTTTCTTCTTTTCTTTGTGATCCCCGTTAGTGTAAATGTTCTTGTGTTTAGGGTTTTGAGTTTTTGCATGTTTTGGGTTTATTGGTTCAAAAACACCTGCTAGAGATCCCAAGAGTAAAGGAGTTGTTGAAGGGAGCTCAGCCCCTAAATTTTATGGAGCAAAGGAGTTAAAGTTTGGGAATGTTCAATTTGTGCATTTTTAGTTGGTTTGTGATATTATGTTTGATTGATATAAAATTGATGTATGATTGTAGTTGAGCATGTAATTAGGGATATTATAAGTAGTATTATTGAAGTGCTTTGGTGATTTTGTTGTATTGTGAAATTTGGGGGTAATTGTGGGTTTGCTTCAGTTGAATTTCTGGGTTTGTGAGGATCTACACAGCGGTATGAAATGGGCATACCACCGTGTGATCGTATTCTGTTCTTCAGTATTCTTGTCTGTGATTTTACACGGCGGTAAGGACTTTGCATACCTCCGTGTAAAGTCATTATGTTTTGATGAAATTATGTGTTGTGCATTTTACACGGGGCTAAGGCTTTGCCATACCCCCATGTAAATGCATTCTGTTTTCCTAAGGGGTTTGTGTTCGGCATGCTACACGGCGGTATAGCTTTTCTTTACCACCGTGTAGGATGTCTTACACGGTGGTAAGATTTTGTCATACCGCCGTGTAAATGCTCTCTGTCCTGGAATTTTTGAAGCTTTTGTTTTCCGTCTATTTCGTTCCGTTTGAACTTATTTTTGTTTTCAATCCTTATTTTGTGGCATCTTAGCTACTAAATGACATTGAATTGTATTTTTTTGCTCCATCAAAACATGTTGAATCCTATGCTTCGAATATGCAAATGTGTTATGCATAGCCTGCAAGTGTCAATTTAGTGAATATTTAGGCATGCTTAAAAGAGTTCTATTAGCTGCAGCCCCAATGTGTTCTGGACCCTGATCAGGTCCTCGTTTGGGTCCTCACGATCCTCAATGTGCTTGGATCTTGTTTAAGATCCTCACTGTAAAAATATTTTTGGACGAAAATAAAGAAATTACTTTTGAACCGTACCCACGGGTACTAATGTGTTTACTCGCTATCCACTACTGTGAGTTTGCAGGCGGTTATGTGATTCTTATTTGTTGATGAATTGGGTATTCTATTAACTGATATATATATATGTAGTGTGAAATACCTATGATTGCCTTTTTTAATGTAAATTGTTATGCTTCGGGTATGATATAATTGCTTGTGGCATATACATGTGTTTTGCTTTGATGACCATTGTGAATGGCCGTCCATATTTGTGTTTTTCCCCACTAAGAGTTATCGTCCGTGCAGGTGTGGATGTAGTGGAGCTTCTGGGAGTGTTTTCGCAGGTCGGGCCAACGCAGTAGGAGGGCAAATCTGGATAGGATAGCTTTTGTTTTTGTATATCTTATGTATATCTTTTGGTTTCATTTTGTATCTATCTTTTGTACTCCTTCAACCATGTATTTTGGGAAAGTTTGTAATTATTATAAAGGCATAGTTGTAATGGCAAATATTTTTGCAATGAACTCTTGGTTTTGTCAATGAAAGAATTATGGGTTTTATGATTAAATTCTCTTTTGATATTTATTCTTTTATTTAGTTATTTATATTATTTTGTATCTATGTTTGGTTGTGGTTTGCTTAGTGACACCCTTATCCATACGGGCGTTCACTCCCTTCAGGATGAGCTCCCTTACGTATGGGTATGGGGTGTTACACTTTCTCCTCATTCGATGCTTCTTTTTCATTCTTTGGTTAGCTCCGATATCAGGTGGCGACAAGAATGGCACCAACGAACTTTTGACAACCAGGCAAGTCTCCCTGCAACCTCCATTTTCTCTCTCTTACCGGCATCAAAGAGATCGAAAATGGCATTCTAAATTTTTCAACGGTTTACTATTAAACATACAGACATACACACACACACACACACACATATATATATATATAGCAAAACAGTAAGTTTTGATAAATTTGGTCGGTTCGGTTAATTCAATTTTCTAATTTTAAAAACAAAATTGAATTACCCAAAATATAATTTTAATTTAGAACCAAACGAACCAAAAATCAAAAAATCGAATCAAACATACCAAAATCAGTTCTATTCGATTTTCGATTTTGGTTCGGTTTTGCAAGGCTTATATGTGCGTATGTATGTATATACATCATATATTTATGTACATATACATGTGTGTGTAAATGTATACATGCACACATGCATGAATATATGTATATATATGTATGTATGTAAGTGTGCACATGTGTATGAAGGTGTGTGTATATGCATTTAGGTAAATATATGAACATGTTCATGCATGTATGTATGTATATTAATGTTTATGAATGTATGTGCATATTCAAGTACGTATATACATATGAATGTATATTTATGTGAATATATGCATATCCATATGCCCCAAATTAAATTTTGGAAAAACATGTATTTAGGTCTTTGAACTATCCAACTTTTTCTATTAAATCCCTAAACTTTGAAAACTACAAATTAGGTCATTATACTGTAATTTTACTCTTTAATAGGTTCCCGCATGTTCCCTAAATTCTTTGAATTTTTGATATTTTCCTTAACTATTTCTTTTTTCTCCAAAACTTATTTTTCTTCTTCAGACATGTCCAATACTGATAAAATAACTCCAAAATATTTAATCTAAGGCTTTGATACCATTCAAAGTGAGCATACTCTACTCTAGTAATTTAAGTGACTTGGAAGGAATTATAGAGGTACTACGAGATCATTAAAATTATTTTGGAAACTGAATTCTAATTTTGAACTTCCCTCAATTTTTCATATTCATTAAAGTCTAGGAAACTTACGACAAATCCCAAAGGCTTAGAGCCATTTCTTCTAAAATTTCTAACAAACTTTCTACACATAGGAGTTTGAGAATTATTTTCTCAAGAACGGAAAGCCTTTGGGTTTTGTCGCAAGTTCTGGTACTTTAATGAATATAAAAAATAAAGAAAAGTCCAAAACTTAATATTTTAGTCACCAAAATAGTTTTATAGATCCCAAAGTAGCTCTATAATTCCATCTAGGTGAGTTAAAACTCCTAGTGTAGACAAGCTCGCTTTAAATAGCATCAGAGTTTTTGATTAAATATATTGAAGTGATTTTATAGGCTTTGTATGTGTTTAAAGAAGAAAAATAAGTTTTGGAATGAATAAAGATTGATTTGGGGCAATATCATAGATTTAAAGAATTTAGGGAACACTGAAGGGCCTAATAAGGAGTAATCAAAGTACAAGAATCCAATGTATAGTTTTCAAAATTCAAGGACTCAATCAAGAAAAGTCAAATAGTTTAAAGACCTAAATATGTGTTTTTCCTTAAAATTTTTATATTATGTAAAATTCCTAAAGATAAGATGTATTTTACTGTAAGTCCCTAAACATAAAATATTTTTCATGGAAAGACTCTAAACATAAAATGTAGGTAGTGTCGTGGTCGTGCTAACTTTCCGTAGAATGGTAGTGCCGCCATCGTGCTAACCCTTCTGAGTTTGTGTAGTGGTAGTGCCATGATGGTGCTAACCCTCCGTGGAGTGGTAGTGCTGTCATCGTGCTAACCCTTCTGAAGTGGTAGTGCCGTGGTCGTGCTAACCTTTCGTAGAATGGTAGTGCCGCCATCGTGCTAACCCTTCTGAGTTTGTGAAGTGGTAGTGCCGTGATCGTGCTAACCCTCTGTAGAGTGGTAGTGCCGTCATCGTGCTAACCCTTCTGAAGTGGTGATGTCTATAAGCCCTTTGGTTGATTGCCCCCTGGGAGGTCTTTGGTTGATGCTTGCACCGATGTCTGGATTGATGTTGTCTTGGTTGGTCGCCCCCTGAGAGGTCTTTTGCTGATTGTTGAATTGCTGCTTGAAATTATGTTTGGATTGATTTTGTTTTGGCCAATTGCCCCCTGAGAGGTCTTTGGTTGATGCTTGGATTGATGATCTGTCTAATGTCGTCACTGGCCTTTTGTTGGTGTCCGCATCGAATCTCTCTTTTTGTAAAATTAGAAAACCAAATATGTAGGAAAAAAATGTGAGCATGCACGTGAAATGCATGAGACATGCAGGAATGCAGGATAAGAATTTATCTATGTGGACTTAGAGATGATAGCCGAGCTAGCTGCAATTTGCGATAGGATCGATGCCTTTTTAAGTTGCTTTTGAATTTCATGTCTTTGGGATTGCGAGGTTCTCATCTAATACCTGTAGTCATTTTTTGAAGGTAGTGTGTCCCTTGTGGATTTTCACACTAGCTTTTCTTAGCGGGAAATGCGTCCTTTGCGAATTTTCACATAACCCAGTGCCTTATTTTTGCCTGGAATGGACCCAACCCAATCCAGCGACTTTTTTTTTTAAAGAATAGAATGCCTATTTCCAGGTTTTCACCCTATCCTTTTGCCTAACTTTTGCTTAGAGAGCCAATTACGGTTTTCATCTCTAACGGCTTTTTTTTTTTTGCAAAGATTGTAAAGGAGACTGAAACTGTTGGCAAAAAACCTTCTAGGGTGATCAGCATGTACTTATGCCCATGTCGTGGCCGTCTGAGCTTGATTCTTCTCATGATAGTGCTGTAGAATTGCCTTCGCAGTTGATAGTAAAATACGTCGGCTGAAGCACCCGAGCAGAGGATAGACAATAGATGACTTTGATCAGACAAAGTGAACTGCTCTGATCACATCAATATACTATTGCATAAATGCCTGTGTTTCAATTTGATTTCATTAAACATGATCATTGTTTGGCATTAATCTCAAGAATACAAAACCTCATCTAATCTCGGGATGGATCTTGAAAGCATCAAACTCTTGTTATCAATCAGCCCTCTCGGGTTTTCATGATTGAATATTTTCTCCCAGCCCTTAATTTTTGCCCAAAATGCTTTTTTTTTCTCTAGCAGGATGCCCAATTTTAGTAAGGTCGCCTTTTTTCAGTTTTCGACCTGCGGGGCATTTATTATTTATTTTTCTCTCTTTTTTTTTAGCTTTTGCTGTGGAACCTCCTTCAATTTGTCGGTGCAGATTGAATTTGCTTTCATCTTCATTAATCGGGGAGGCTGCTCCTTCTAGTAATGCTACTTCTAATAATGCTTCTTCTGATAATGCCTCCTTTTTAGCACCAAAGGCTTTTCCTTGGCACTTGTGCAAACGGGCTGAGGTAGTGAGTTGCTTTGTTTGGATCTTGGCCGTGAAAGTCTGTATCTTCCTTTTGTTGGCTTTGGTGGCTCGATTTCTGATGTAACCTTTAATGGTTAGGATGGAGTTATACGTTGGCCTTAAATGGTTTAGGACAGAACTATGGTATAGGACAGGATTTTGGTTTTTTTTTTTTTAGGTAATGATCAGTCCTCCTAAGTTTTGTTATAAAGTTCCCTATTGGTCTCATATAACTAAAGGTTAGTCTTGATTGGCTTTGGGGTAAACATCTCAAATGGTTGGGAGGAAAAGACTCCTAAGGGCTTGGTTTCAATGAGTTATATATTTCTTGTGATAGTTTAGGGTTTTATTTGTCTAACTCCTGATGTAGCCCTTGGATGATCGGAGTTTGATTTTGCTTGGCTGCACTGTATGCGCCCTAGATGTTGAGGAAGAGGATTGGCTTTTGAAACTTCGCTCGTCGTCATGTTGGCATATTGAGGCAGCATTGTCCCAACGATATCCTTGTCATTCTAAGTCCAGGTAAAGGCTTTTTCATTTTTTTTGACATTATCTCTCAGAATTTTCCTCTCTTCGGGAGTTATATCAGATGTTATCAATATTTTCTTTGGGTTTTCCAAAGTTTCGAGATTAGATGCAGTTGTATTAGTTGAATTAATGTCAAAATGTATGTATCATGATCATGTGAAATGAAATCATTAGAAATATAAGCAAATAAGCAAAAACTGTTCATCTTATTGAGATCATTGCAAAGATTGTCATAAAAAGAAAGTTCTTGGAATCAAAAGAATCGAGCATCTAAGAAATTATCTTTCTTTCCATTCTCACTAGTGGATTAAGAGGACCCGATCATATTCAAGGTGGAGGAACTGCATTGTAGCCTGCCTTCTTCTTCTCTCTCTTCTCAGGATCCGTGATCTGATTAGTGTCAATAAGATCTTGGATCTTGTTCCTCAATGTTCGGCAGTAATCTGTCAGGTGCCTGGTGTGCTGATGGTAGGCGCAGTACTGGTCCTCTCTGTGCCCTGGCTGTCCTTGATTCATAGCTGGTCTAGGCACCAAAGGTCGCAGCTTGCCCTCTTTCATCAATCTCTCCAGTACCCAGGATAGAGAGCCGACTAAGTTGGAGTAGTATCTCTGACCTTGCCTAACTCCAGTAGCTGAAACTTCTGCTGTCTTGCTATTTCTGCTATTACTACCCCCGGCGTCGCCTGATTTATATCCCGACTAGTTCCCATAGCCTTTCCCAGCAAAATTATTTTAGCTTGCTTTCTTTACTAGGTAAGCCGCCCCAGCCTCTACAACAATGTATTTAAGTGACTCCCAATTTCTGAGCCCCTTAAAGCTGAGTAAATCCCTTAAGTAAGGGCAAGAGTTCCTGATAAATAACCTGATCTGGTCAACGGTGTTAGGCTTTCTCTTTATCCCCATGACCCTATTCCTCCATCTAGTGAGGTATTCATGGAATGACTCATCACTCCTTTGCTGTAAGAGCTCAAGGTCCTTTAGGGTGACCTCCATCCTGGTACTGCAGTCGTACTGCCTCATAAATTCTTCAGTCAAAAGGTCCCATTCCTCCTTGGACCTCCTGTCCAGTCCGTGATACTAGTTTACTGTCGGACCCACCAGACTTAGGCAAAAATATTCTACCTTTTGCTTCTTGCTCAACCCTGTGCCTTTTATTACCAGGGTATACTGCTTGATGTGTGCAGATGGGTCTGAAGTACCATCAAACTTCAGCAGCTCAGGCATCTTGAACCTTTGGGGCAACAGCTCTTCATCCCCAGATCTCTGTCCTCAGGGTTGATCCCCTTTCCAGCTGACAGCAAATGGGTGATAGCCTCAATCTGCTGTCTCATCCCTCTTAAAGCCTCATCCTCTACCCTGGGTGCTCTGGGCCTCACAGCTTAGTGGACTATTGGCTCGTCATCTTCCTCTTCCATCACAAAATCATCATTGGGGTTGCGGACCCTTTCCCTTCTTGGCTCGATGGGCGCAGCAGCTCTGTGCTCATTGATAGGTTGACGGGCAGCAACTCCAACGAGAGGAGCCTCCCCACCAGCAGGTGGTTTAGCTTGCCCCCGAGGAGGGACTGCCGGTGGTTGTGGAGCGATTGGTAGCTGTAGAGCAGCAAGTGCCTGGGGAGCAGGAGGATGAGCAATCCGTTCAACCATGGCGCCCATCATGTCCAGCATCCTCCGTTCAAAGTCCTCTAGTCTCCTAGCAAGGTCTTGAGTGCTCAAAACTCCAGTTTCTTCTGCCATTGATGATTCAAGAGAGGATTCACTGATTGATGAGAATGACTCAGAATCCCAGTCAGACACTAGTTCCGGCAACTCAAAGAGCAGATTTGTCCTTACTAGCCGACCGTCGGAACCTCTAGTCCACTTAGATGAATCTATGATGGCTGAAAAATTTAAATTGTTAGAATGATGCATGAATGACATATACAATGCATGATAGTGTGTTATGCAACATTTACAATCACATACAAGAAAGTAAATCCTTCCAACCTTATTACTCCCACACGCGAGGTAATACGGTCTCTTTCCTAGGTGGGCTTTATCCATGGGCTAACGGGGAACCTAATGGATGCGTATGGTGCACAGTGAAAAACCGGCAGCATAACATCTCTTTTCTAATGTGCATACATGTGAGTTTTTGGCATTTATATTTTTAAACATTTTAACTAAATTAAGATGGGCTCACCGAGGCATGAAAGCCTTTGATAAAAGACCATTTAATTTGGTTGATTTTGTTCAATATATAATGGCCCACATAGCAAGTATTGTATTAAGGTACATGTCACCTAGGGGAAGTATCTATTGCAATTACATGAGCTTTGGTCAAGGCTGATGATACTTTAGGGCTACCCAAGCATGGTCCCTGTCAATGGGTCTAACTTATCATGAGCGTAACGACCGATCGGATCTTCATTTGATATACCATAATGGTACGAGGCTTCGGCTGGTAATTATCCTTAATACCTCCCTATATTGAGTGAACATATGTCATGCTTTGGGAACGCACCGAGGTAAGAATAGGGACCAAACTAGCATAGTTCTAAGCCTCTAATGAAATGATATGCAATTTCAAAAAGGGATAAAATGTTTAAATTAAAACTCAATTATAATTTTTCACTAAGGTACTTTCAAATCGAATTCTCTTATGTCCCCAGCGGAGTCGCCACTGTGACGCGCATCGAACCCCATGGAGGCCACCCTGGAACGCCCACCTTTAGGGCTTTCGGGATGAGGTTCATGGAAACTTGCAAGTGAAATTGCAAGGGCGTCTATTTTGGACAACAAGGAGGTTTCATGGAGTCGCCACCCAATAGAACATTAAAAAAGTTCGTTTAACCTCAGTGAGCCTAAGACAATGCAGCTATGTCCATCATAGGCAAGCCGGAGGTGTCTTAAAGGTTCCACCCTAACATTAGGATGGCCCTCTCGGACTCACGCTTGGGCAAACCAGAGGTGTCTTGGAGGCCCCACCCTAATAGAACATTAGGATGGCCCTCTTGCCTCGTGGCGCCTAGGACTGTGCAAATTGAGCCTTTTTACGGGATATAAGAGGTGTCTTGGAGGCCCCATCCTAATAAAACATTGAGATGGTCCTCTCGACTCGTTGAGCCCAAAGACCAGAGATGGTTTGGGACTTCTCATTTATTCATACCTTAGTCAAGTTAAAATCGAGTTTTGAATTTAAGTTTTCATCCCTTTTCTCATACGTTTTAATGCAATAATTAGAGCACAAGTTGATCATCCAAGGAAAACAGTAAATGAAAGCATAATTAAAATAAAGTGGATAAAAATAAATTACAACGAAATTAGGGACGGAATACAACTCCCATCGTAAATAAAATATAAATCATACATAAAACGGGTTATTTATTAAAGATGAGGACATTGGTCCTCTCATGCATAGTTAAAAAATAATAATTTTAAAGTGACAATTTATTTGAATGAAAAATTAGGACATTGGTCCCATTTTATTAGAAAACCCAATTTATTTATAAAAATATTTTTGTGTGATTTTTAATTAAGCATGCATAAAATAAAGGATTTCATTAATAATTACATGACAAATAAATTAAAATACAAAAAAAAGGAAAAATGCTAAAAACAATAAAAATGATCAATCTCCGAACCACCTCCTTCGCTCGCATGGATGCTCAAACGAGGAAAAATAAGGATTGGAAACCAAAATCAAGCACAAATAAAATTGATGTTAGTAATTAAATCAAGAAAATCAATTAAACACATAAAACAATAAATAATAAATTAGAATAAATAAAATATGCATTATGTATGACAAATAAATTAACTAATTTAATGGAGACAAATAAATTAGCATATTAGCATGTTAACGCGAACTATGATAATAATAATAATAATAATAATAATAATAATAATAATAATAATAATAATAATAATAATAATAAAAGGAGAATGAACAATTAAATGAAATAAAGTAAAAAGAATATTAAAAATGTTAAATCTATATACAAAATCGCCTAAAATAAATAAAACACAATAATATAAAAATCTACATGGTTAAAATTAAATATGAACAAAAAAATAAATAAGAAAAATAAAATTAAAGGATTAAGTCTAAAATGTTTACACTCAGATTTCGGATTTGATTGATGAAAAATATGATGATTTTCCTTGTTTTGATTCACAAAATAGAAATAAAATAATCGAAATTTTATTCCAAAAGAAAATTGCTTAAAAAAAATAATAGAAGAAAATAATTAATTCTCAAGAACAAAATATTGATTTCTTTGTCTCAAGAATAATTATTGATGAAAATTGTTAAAGAGAAGAAAATAAATTCAATTTCCAAGAACAAAAAATTATGTTTTTGTCTCAAAAATTACAATTGATTCAAAATCCAAATTTCAAGAACAAACAATAGTTTATTTGTCTCAAGAAAAATTTTAGATTAAAAATTGTATTTTTTAACCCAAGAATTTTTATTTGGAGAAAAAGATGTCAAAAAAAATCAAGAGTGAATTCTTGGAGGAGAAGAGAAGAAGAAATAATCAAAATTGATCCCCAAAATGAATTCCCCTTAATTTCCTTTCAAATTTTCAACTGAAATGAACAAAAATGGAAAAAATCATTAATTAGGAAAAAAAATAGGATTTTTAGCTAATTTCCCTTAATTATGGTGTAAAAAAGGAAAAAATCATTAAAATCCCGAAAAAATGGCAAAAAGAAGTCAAAAATTGAAGAAAAAACGGATTTAGGGCGAAAAATCAAGTTTGCGGCGAAACTGAGCCGACCGACGCCCATTCTAATTTTTCATCCAAATAAATTGTCACTTTAAAATTGTTTTCTTTAACTATGCATGAGAGGACCAATGTCCTCATCTTTAATAAATAGCCCGTTTTATGTATGATTTATATTTTATTTACGATGGGGGTTGTATTCCGTCCTTAATTTTATTTTATTTTATTTTAATTATGCTTTCATTTACTGTTTTCCTTGGATGACCAGCTTGCGCTCTAATTATTGCATTAAAACGTATGAGAAAAGGGATGAAAACTTAAATTCAAAACTCGATTTTAACTTAACTAAGGTATGAATAAATGAGAAGTCCCGAACCATCTCTGGTCTTTGGGCTCAACGAGGCGAGAGGGCTATCTCAATATTCTATTGGGATGGGGCCTTCAATACACCTCTTGTGTCCCGTAAAAAGGCTCAATTTGCACAGTCCTAGGCGCCACGAGGCAAGAGGGTCATCCTAATATTCTATTAGGGTGGGGCCTCCAAGACACCTCTAGTTTGCCCAAGCGCAAGGTCGAGAGGGGCATCCTAATGTTAGGGTGGAGCCACCAAGACACCTCCGGCTTGCCTATGATGGACATAGCTGCACTGTCTTAGGCTCACTGAGGTTAGACGAACTTTTCCAATGTTCTATTGGGTGGCGACTCCATGAAACCTCCCTGTTGTCCAAAATAGATGCCCTTTCAATTTCACTTGCAAGTTTCCATGAACCTCATCCCGAAAGCCCTAAAGACGGGCATTTCGGGGCGGCCTCCACGGGGTTCGACACGCGTCACAGGTGCCCAATTTTAGCAAGGTCATTTTTTTTTTTTATCTCGTGGGGCATTTATTCTCTTCTTTCTTTTTCTTTCTTTTTCTTTAGCCTTTGCCATAGGACCTCCTTCAGTCTGTCGGCATCTACCGGTTCCTTTAAATTCACCTTCATCATTATTAGCCGGGACAACTGTTCCTTCTAATTGTGTTTTTTTTTTTAACACTAAAGGTTTCACCTTAGCCGTTGTGCAAATTGACTAAGCTAGTGAGTTCTCCGTTTGGAACTTGTCGACTTTTGGTGGCTCGATTTTTGAAGTACCCTTTAATGGTTGAGATAGAGTTACAGGTTAGCCTCGGGTGGTTTAGAACAAAACTGTGATTTTTTTTTTTTATGAAGGACCAAAGGCCTCGTTTGTCTTGAATTTGGTAGTCCCACTTCTGATATAGCCTCTTAATGATTATATCTTAGTTTCGTCTGGTTGCATCGTATGCGTCTTAGATGTTAAGGAAGCAAAGGGATGTCATTCCAAGACCAGTCAAAGGCTTTTAATTCTACTTTTTCTTTTTTTTTTCTCTCAAATTTCATCTCACTTCAAGAGTCAGGTTGGATGCAGCCAAGATTTTTTCCTTTTTTTCTAATTCTTTTTTGAGATTGAATGAAACAGTATTATTGAACTAATGCTTTAATCATGATTATTGCCATGCATGATGCGATAAGATATGGCATTACATACATAAGATAAACCCATATTATTAATTTAGTTAGAGAAACATGTGCATAGTTCAGGAACATATGTTACAGAAAAGAAAATGGCTCATACTATATCTTCCTCAATCAGTATTGTTTTCCTTCCTAAGCCTCTCTAGGTCAGAGATCTGCTTACTAAGATTTTGGATCCAGTTCCTCAAAGTTTGACAGTCATCAATTGAGTGTCCTAGGTGCTGATGGTAAGCACAATACTGATCTGCATGATGATCGGGCTGTCCCTGATAACTAGTGGGCCTAGCTGCTAATGGTTGCAATATCTCTTCTTTTGTCAGCCTCCCAAGCACCCAAGATAAAGATCTGCTTGGGTTAGAATTGTGCCTTTAAGTTGCTTCGACAGCCGATACTTTCCCTGTCCTTCGAGTGCCACAGCTACCACAATGTCTTGAGCTTTTGCATGTTTGCTGATTATTAGAGCAATCATCCCTTAAACTTGCAAAATTAGGAATGGCCTCATTTCTGTCAACCCTCTTACCTAGATCTCTATGGTTAAGATTAATTAGGGTGGTTGCAATCTTAGCTTTTGCAATTTCTTTTTGAAGGTCAGCTAGCTTCTTTTTCATGCTTGAGAAGTTGGGAATGCCCATTGACTGCAAAGGCTCTAGTCCTTCTGCTTTTCCTACTTGCTCTTATAACCATATCAAAGACCCGTCTAATGTGTCACCTAAGCATAGAACTGAGCCTGATTCTAAATCATATTCTACCCCTGACACTTTACCTTTCTGAGCTTGCATCACTGCTAAATCTTCTTCCTTTTCAGGAATAAAGTCATACTCTAGAGCAAGCTTCTTACCTCTTCCTTGCTCGATTGGCAAAATAAAGGGTATCTTGACTATAGGCTTGGAAGCAAATGGAAGCACTGCAGCCATTATTGTAGGAGCCTTCCTGAATGTGGCCAGTTCAACTTGGTTAAGAGCAGTCACCATGGCGGCCACCTTTTCACTAATTATGGCCATCATTCTTTTTTCAAATTCCTTAAACCTTCTATCCATCTCTTGAGCAATTAGGGCAAGAGTCTCACCATTCTATTGCAAAGGATCAGCTATTTCTAATACCTGCGAATGTTCTGGTAAGAATGCCAGATTTCTGTCAACTAACTCGAACTCTGATTGCTTTTTAGACAACTATCGGGATCCTTAAACCACCCAGGGAAATGGTCTACGATCGCTGAAAAGTCAAGGGGTTAGAATGATGCATACGATGCATGAAAAAATTTATGCATAGGATGACATGTACATGTGAAAATGATATATACAGAATAGGATGTACACACACAAAATGAAATGTATATATATATTTTTTTAGTTTTTTTTTAACGTGCATAAATGGCACGTAATGCATGAGCAGCATCCATAACCACATGCAACCAGATAGATCCTTCCAACCTTATTTCTCCCACATAAGAGATCGTGCGGTCTCTTTCCTAGGTGGGCTTTATCCAAGGATTAGCGGGAAACCCATTGGACACGTATGGTGCATAGCGAAAAACCGACAGCATAACACCTCTTATTTAAAGCGCATACATAATTTGGCCATTATGTATTCAAACATCTCAATTAAATTAGAATGGGCCCACCGGGGCATAAAAGTCTTTGATAAAAAAACCATATAATTTATTTGATTTTGTTCAATATATAATGGCCCACAAAACAACCATAGTGTTACGGTACATGTCACCTAGGAGAAGTATCTATTGCCATTACATGAGTTTTAGTCGGGTGATGATACTGTAGGTCTACCTAAGCATGGTCCCTGCAAACAGCTCTATCTCATCACGAGCATAATAACCAATCGGGTCTCTATTTAATATACTAAAAGGTATTAGACTTGGGCTGGTGATTATCGTTAACACTTTTCTACATTGAGTGAACGTAGGGTCGTGCTTTGGGAACGCACCAGGGTAATAGATGGACAAACTAGCATAATTTTAAGGCTCTAGTATGGATGCAATGCAATTTTTTAAAAAGAGATAGAATTTTAATTTTAAAAGCTCAATTATATTTATTAACCAAAATACTTTCGAAGCAAAGTCTCAAAGTCCCTTGTGGAGTCGCCACTGTGATACGGGCTGAAACTCACGTGTGTTTTCCCGAAAGTCCTGCTTTTAGGGTCCAAGAGGGTTCACGTCTAAATGTTAGGTAACATGAGATATTTTGGAATCCCTACCCAATAAAACATTTGGGAAGTTCATCTAATTTCATGAAATTTTTAAGCACCTTTGAGATATTTTGGAGTCGCCACCCAATTTACAAAAATTGAAAAAGTACATCTAATCTCGGAGGTCTAAACTAGAGAGTGATCTCATTTTATGAAAGCTAACTCTCCTTTTGAAAGTGATATTTTATTGGCTAAAATCAGGACATTGGTCCCATTTTATTAGAAAAAAATTCAAATTCATTAATATAAATATTTTTATGATTTTTTTATTAATCACGCATAAAATAAATAATTTTGTACAAATTACATGACAAAACAAATAAAAATCAAAATAAGGAAAAATAATAAATCAAACCAACATGAATCTCCTGAATCTCCCTATTTGCTCGCAAGAGTGCTCAAACAAGGAAAAATAAGGATTGGAACCAAAAAAACATAAATAAAATTAATTGATAAAGCCTTGAATTGTCTTTATCTGGAGAGGGAGGGAATGACCGATCGGGTGAGAGTGACCTGAATGGAAGAATGCCCGGTCGGATCGGGCGTAAGCACTCCGAAGCTTAAGTCAGTAACTTTAGAGAGAGAAAGCTTGTAGAGAGAGAGTGCTCAAGGTTCAATACCTGAGGCCATCGCTGGCTGGGCTATTTATAAGAGATGTTGAGGGGCACTTGAGTGCCTAGGGGAGTGATCTCTGGCTGTCAGAGTAGGTATCCGGCGAAGTGACAGCGAGCAGGAGGTTGAGGTGAGCACTGCCTTGTGTCAGGCGGCTGATGGGACGGGATGTCACGTCGTCCGATCGGTCCTCCTTGGGGCTCGTGCCTGTTTACTTCGCTTTGTGGACCTTGGGCCTTTCCAATGTTTGGGCCGACTCCATGGGCCTAAAAGCAGATGATATTTACTGTGTTATCACTTGTCCCCCCTCTCAATAGGTCCGATTGGCTATAAAGTTAACTTTGCCGTCTCGTTCGGGTGAAACGCCGCTTGAGTCGTTCCGACCCCAGGGTGTCCGTTGGCGGGACTTTGAATTTTAAAGGGGCGGTCAGTCGAAAAGACGCGCTTGTTCATACAGCTGTCTTCCCATTAATTGCCGTGTGTGCACCGAGGGCGACGCTTCGTTCTCTGTAGAGCCATAATACATTTGGCACGTGGCAACATTTTAGTGGCGAGGTCGTCGGCATATTCCAGAGGTCTGGGCCTATAAATAGGCTCTCTCTGAGCCTCTCTCTTCCCACTTTCGCAATTTTTAACGAAGCTCTGCCAAAATTTCCTCTCGTCTTCCATTGAACTGTAGTGAAGCCCTTTTTTTTTTTTGCAGAAACACCTTCCATTGCCAAGTAAGTAAGTTCCTTCTTCCTCCTTTGCCTTCTACCTTCAATTTTTTCGCATCCATTCTTCTATTATTCCCTGTCTTGCATTTCCTTCCCTTCAAATAGCCTCTAGCAGCAGTAATACACCGAGCAGAGCCTTCTTGGATGGGTACAAAAACCAATCTGCGGTTGAGCAATGCTCCCGCTTAACGGCGGAAGAGGTGGCCGAGGTTCATTCCAAGTATGGTTTTCCATCAGATGTATCGGTGGTGCCCTGTCCGGATTCTATGTCGGTATGGGAGGGGCCGTTCATAGAGGATAACAGCGAGTCGTTCATCTGCCACTTATGGAACCTCGACGCCGGGATGCGGCTTCCCTTTGGTGCCTTTGAGATCGCTGTACTCGAGGGGTACAGTCTCGCCCCCTACGAGCTTCACCTAAATGGCTGGCGGTCGGTGAGTTGCTTTAAATGCTGTGCCTCCTGGAGGGAGTGGCTCCGACCCTCGACCTTTTCACTCATTTCTTTTACATCTCCTGCTGGAGCGACGGGTCGGAGTACTTCTTCACCAGCCGACCAAAAAAGAAGCTGATCAATATCCCCACCTCAATGAAGGGTTTTCGCGAAAGGTATTTCTTGGTGGGGAGGAAGGGCGGCTTCGGGGTAAGTCTCACCCGGTCGGCTGGGATGAGGCTTTTGAAGGACCAAGCCATCGGGCAATCGCTTTATGATGCCGACATCCAGAAGCTGCTGGATGCGGTGGCTCGGAAGGGAGGTCCTTACGAGTCCAGGGAGCTGCTGGAATCGCTCCAGGGTATCCGGGCCGAGGCAGGGACAACTGCCGAACGTGAGCGTTAAGACTGGCCTGGCCGCAATTTTATAAGCATAAAGCATTTTATTTAATCATTTGAGAATAAATATTTAATGAGGGCACTTATCTTTTGTATTTTCGCTGCAGCCGAAATGGCCGGGGGAAACAGCGCCGCGCAGGAGCTGGCCGATCGGGTCTCTTCTAAGAGGTTGGCCCAGGTGGACGCTCAGGGAGCAAAGGCGGGTCACAAGAGGAGGAAGCTCATGACACAAGCCCAGAGGGAGGCCGCAACCAAAGAGAAAGCCGAGATCGCGGCTAGGAAAACGGCCGAGATCGAGGCCCAGAAGGAGGCCTCAGCTCCTGCCACTACCGCTGCCCCGTTCGCCGCCGCCCCGTTCGCCGCTGCTTCTATGCATGCTGCTCTTGCTGGATTGGCTCACACTCCTCCTGCTCCGTTACCCAGCCAAATTCCGATCGTTCCAGGGCCTTCGGCTCGGGTTTCTCATAGGGAGCACGTAGTGGGGGACGAGCCCAAGGGGGAGGAGGAGGTGCCCGGAGGGGTGAGCCCTCCCGACATTCAGGTATTGAGGCAGATGTCTCAGGAGAGGGCGACGGGCCTGGATATGGTCACTCAGTAGCAGCTGGAAGAGAGGGCCAGGCTGAGGGTGATCGAGCTGGTGGCAGAAACGGACGCTCAGGTGGCCTCCAGGGAGAAAGGCACCCAACAAGGGGACGTGTCCAGGCGGTCCGGCAGGAATTCCGCTCTCTTTGGGGACTTCCTGAGGGAGAACTTCGGCGACAATTGGTTGCTCAACCAAGTGGCTGGTCCCATTTGACGGGGTCTCCTTCGGGAAGAGGACCGCAGAGAGGTTGGGGATGTCCGCCAACTCTATCGAGAGACGCAGGCTATAAGCCACCAGCTAATGGACGTAAGGCCTCACTTTTCCACTCTTTTATCTTTTTGGATCTCCTCTTTTCTCAGTGTCCCTTATATTTTTTCTCCTCTTTTCCTCTTTCCAGGTAGCAAGGAGGTCCCAACGGGTCGCCCTGATGGCCGACACTTGGCGGGCGAAAGCCGAGGAAGGGGCCAATGCTAGGGCGAAGGCTCTTGCCCATCGTGAGGCGGCTCGGGCTGCCCAAGAAGAGGTCTCCTCCCTCCGGGATGAGGTACTGGAGGTGAGGAAGCGGTCCGAAGCTTCCCACTCAGAGACGGTGGCCTTGAGGAAGGAGGTCTACCAAAAGTCCCAAGAGCTGAAGGCTCGTCAGTGGGAGGTGGACAAACTAAAGGGGGAGACCGCACGTCTGGCTGCTGAGGTTGCTCAATACCGGCGCTTCGAGGTGGACGCAACCAGATTAGATACTGAGTGCAAGGATCTGGCTGCCAAGAACACCAGGTTAGAATCAGAGGCCGATTAGGCGCGCGGGGAGGTGGAGTCTTTAAAGCTTTCCTTAGGGGAGAAAGAGAATTCCTGGGCTAGAAAGCTTGAAGAGGAAGTTGCCGATCAGAGGGAGCGTCTACTTGATGAACTTGCTGAGGCTCAGGCGCAGGTGCTCGAGCGTCTGATTTATGAGGCCGAGAGGCGCTTTCCGGACGTCGACTTTGGATGGATGAATAACCCAGCTGCACTGCCCGATCCGCCAGTAAGTGACGAAGAGGACGATGCTCCTGAAGAGGGTGTAACCTCCGAAGGCCCAAGCATGGGGCTCTCTCCTCCCGGGACTAGTTCAGAGGTCCATCCGGGGAATGAGCCCGTTATCCCTTCTCAACCCGGGATCGATCCTTTTATACCGCTGCTACCCGGGGACGAGTATGGTGAGCTTCCTTCCGAGGGGCCTGCCTCCGATCTGAGGGTCCTTCCTTCAGGGGGGCCTGTCTCTGAAGGGGGAATGGGAGCTGCTGTCCCTGCCTCTGACCCTTCTCAAGCTGCCGCCAATCAGGACGTTGTACAGATTGCTGATCCTCCTGGCTGCGAAAATTTTGTAGACATAGAGACGTAGGAGTTTCTTGCTAATTTTCTCTTTTCTTTGCGGCTCTTCCTGTAATCATTTTTGTGAATTGTATATATGTATACTTGAAGCTCTTTTCAATGGAGTTCCTCCCCTTCTTTCTTCTTCTTGTGCTTGTTTGTTTGTTTTTTTTTTTTTTTTTTTTTGCAATCATGGCATGTCCGAGTGGTTAGTATAATCAAGCGCATTGACTTAATGGCCTTAAATTGAAAATAACTTGCGTAATTTGCACATACTTCCTGAATTGCAAGGAGCTAGAATCGAGCCTTGTATACTTCCTGAATTTGGAAGGGTCAGGCAGTTGGCGAATCAATCGGGAATTTTGAGGTCCGACACCGTGGTCTTCATTCGCATACTAGTCCGTGGCCGCTGCATAAAATTGCATATTGGCCTAGGACCGCTGCGTGAGGATCGCATGTTGACCCGTGGCCATTGCATAAAATTGCATGGTGGCCTGGGGTCGCTGCGTGAGGATCGCATGTTGACCCGTGGCCGTTGCATAAAATTGCATGGTGGCTTGGGGTCGCTGCGTGAGGATCCCATGTTGACCCGTGGCCATTGTATAAAATTGCATGGTGGCCTGGGGTCGCTGCGTGAGGATCGCATGTTGACCCGTGGCCGTTGCATAAAATTGCATGGTGGCCTGGGGTCGCTGCGTGAGGATCTGCCTCGCGTAGTGTTGCCGCGGTTGTCGATAGATCCGAACGGGGGTCAGTGGCCTGCCTTTGGCTAAATGTGGTGTGTAGGCTTGGGAGAAGATCGAGCGTTGCTGCACCCATCGAAAGATCCGAGCGGGGAGCAAGTGGCTTTCCATTGACCAAATTAGCAGCGCTGGATCGGAATCTCATCAATCCGTGTGTCCCCGATCGACCATTTCCGCAATCCGGATAGGACGGGTCGTCGGGTGCGCAATGAGCTTATTGCTCTGAGGTGTTAACACATATCGAATTCGATTAAGACAGTTCGACTTTCGCATTTTCAACTCGGAATGTGCTTCGAGATTAGCGTAATAGTCGTGGCATATGATGCCTTTACAATAAGAAGATTCCATGAAAGAATTCTTTTATTGATGAAGAGAGAGACCGGTACAATATTACAAAGACTGAGAGGGCTTCCGCAGCCGGAGACGTGCGCCTTTAGGCTATGTCTATCCGGGGGTATGCGCTTATGTAGCACTTATCCTCTTTGGGTCGTCTAGGGGTGCATCGGCCCTCTAACCCATAGGGCTTGATTAACAAGCTTCCTTTTGCTGCTTGATCATCGTGACGTAGGCTTCTCGGGACGCTTTTTGGTACCCTCTCACGATGGCAACACCATTCCCTGATGGGATCTTCATCACCATGTATCGAACACTGGTGACGGCTCCTGTTTGCACGAGCAAGGGCCTGCCAAAGATGGCATTATAGGCAAATATTAAATCAATTACCATAAAGTTTACCTTGCAAGTGTGGACCGTCGCCTCCTGTCCGAGCTCAACGAAGAACTCGACCGATCCAACTACAGGGACGGTGGCGTTGCCTAAGCCGATCAGCGGCGTGGCGTTCAGCTTTAGCTCTTCTGTCGGCAGTCCCATTGCCTTGTATGCTTGCAGGGTGAGCACGTTCACGGCGCTGCCGTTGTCTACCAGGATCCACCTAACATCAAAGTTGTTGATGCGTGCCCTGATGTCGAGTGCATCCTTGTGGGGAAGCGCAACGTCCCTGGTGTCCTCGCTGGACACCGTAACGGGCATGGACTGCTCAGTTGCCTGGGAGAGGTATACTCCCTTCCCCCTCTTCTTTTTATGGAGCTCCTCCGCGTAGGCCGATCCTCCTGAAATAATGAATATCGTACCTACGTTCGACCTACTCGGGCCGGCGCTTCGGGGGTTCCGTCGCTCCTTGTCCTCATCCTCGTCTGAGCTATAGCGGGGCTCGGGGTTCGGTCATCTACAGGGACTTGCCCCTCTGACCGGTCGGACGAATCTCTGAAGGGCACCTCTTTGTATCAGGTACTCGATTTCCTTAAGCAGTGAGTTACACTCATCGGTGGGATGACCAACGTCTTTGTGGAATTCACAGTACATACTTTCATTTCTTCTGTGCCTGCTCCGGTTTGACATCCTCCTAGGCTAATTAATTGTGTGGTGGTTCTTTTCCATCCACGCTAGCACTCGGGAGGGCCTTGTATTTAGTGGGGTGAAGCCTTGAGGCGTTAGATCCCTCGTCCTTCCTGAAGATCCGTTTTCTGTTCGCTTCCCCCTGCTTCCGTGTTGCGAACTTCCGAGCCGGTCAGTTATTCTCCCTCTTATAAACGGGCGTCCGTTCGGATACTGGAGCCTGTTCATTAAACTGGCTGGTCTGGCTCTGCCCGTTCTCCTGGCTTCCTCCTTTCGGGTGTTCCGTTCGGCCCAATCCATCAGGTCACAAAAATCCAATGGAGTTGGTGTCGGTGCACGCTGAGGTGAAGGGCGCTCAGGAGAACATTTTGCACTGGCGGTCATCGCCACTCACTCGCTTAGGCTCTTCATTTTCGCGACAGCGGCCTGGAGCCGATCAACATAATCTTTTAGGCTTTCATCGGCTCGTCTGTAAGAACCGTCCGTGCCGTCAGTCGGCTCGGATGCGCGCGCTGTAGTCCTAAATTGCGCGGCGATAAGCTCTTTAATCTGCCATATAGAGGTGACTGACCCCTCAGGGAGTTGCCAGAACCATCTCGCTGCCCTCCCCCCAAGCGTGTTGGGGAAGATTCGGCACATGGCCCTTTCATCGCGGCTACATGCCTGCACTTTTAGCAAAATTTTAGCTATGTGGAAGGTGGGGTCGATGTTACCTGTATACTTACCCATACGGAACTTTCTCCATTTGGGAGGCATCTCGAACTCCATGATTTCTTTGCAGAATGGGGAGGCCTTATTTTTGGGGGCCCTTCCTTCGGGTGCGCTCCTTTCAGGACCCGTAAACTTAAACTGCTCTAACTTCCGTTTTAGCCACTTGTCTCCCTTGCTCAGGAGGGCTAAGCTGAGGTCCTGACAGGAACTCCTAGAGGCAGAGCGGCTAGGCGTGCACAAGAAAGACGAATCATCCTTGTCGCTGGAAGCGGAGGACTCTGAGGGGTGGTGAGAAGAGTCTTTACCTGAGGACGCTACCCCTTTACCTTTGTCGTAGCGTCCTAACATCTCCATGCGATGCTTTTCCCCGCTTCGAGCTCTTGGCTCGCTGATGGTGATTCCTTTATTTCTTCTTTGTCCGAAGTCTTCGTCCATGGGGTAATCCCCGTGGACTCTTTTGGAAACATCAGGCATTTTGCCTTTTTGAAGCTTTTGAACTATATTTTTGGTGAAGTCGTCGAGTATCACAGGCATGTCGCGGACAGTAACAAGCGAGTCCTTTGAATACTCGAAGGCGGCATCGCTCGCTTCGGGAAGGTGGGTGGTCTCCATCGGGAAGCCAACGGGCCTTTCCCCGCCTTGGGAGGTGCCTGGGTTGGCATGGTCATCATCGTCATGGTCAAAATTCATGGGGGTCGCGTCTTCATTTGATCTGGAGCTCGCCATGCCTCTCAACGAGAGCACCAAATGATAAGGCCTTGAATTGTCTTTATCTGGAGAGGGAGGGAACGACTGATCGGGTGAGAGCGACCTGAAAGGAAGAATGCCCGGTCGGACCGGACGTAAGCACTCCGAAGCTTAAGTCAGTAACTTTAGAGAGAGAAAGCTTGTAGAGAGAGAGTGCTCAAGGTTCAATACCTGAGGCCATCGCTGGCTGGGCTATTTATAAGAGATGTTGAGGGGCACTTGAGTGCCTAGGGGAGTGATCTCTGACTGTCAGAGTAGGTATCCGGCGAAATGACAGCGAGCAGGAGGTTGAGGTGAGCACTGCCTTGTGTCAGGTGGCTGATGGGACGGGATGTCACGTCGTCCGATCGGTCCTCCTTGGGGCTCGTGCCTGTTTACTTCGCTTTGTGGACCTTGGGCCTTTCCAATGTTTGGGCCGACTCCATGGGCCTGAAAGCAGATGATATTTGTTGTATTATCATTAATGTTAGTAAAAAAATAAAAAAAATCAATTAAAACACATAAAATAATAAAAATGAATTAAAATAAAATAAAGTAAAGTGCATTATGAATGGCAAATAAATTAATGATATAATGAAACAAATAAATTAACACTCATAATAATAATAATAATAATAATAATAATAATAATAATAATAACAGCGGATGAACCATCAAGTAATTAAATAAACAAGCAAATAAACAAAATAAAAAAAATAAAGAGAATATATAAGGATCTACATGATGATTAATTGATTGTAAATAAAGAAAATATATACGATCGACCCCAGAATATTTACCTTCAGAATTCGAATTTGATATAATGAAGGAAAATAGTTTATTTCCTTGTCTAAATCCTCGAAAATAGAATTAAACATGATAAAAATTGGAATTTTATCTCTCTAGAAAGAAAAAATAAAGAGAAAGCTTGGTGAAAAAAAATAATGGAAGAAAATTAAGATTTCCAAGAACAAAAAATAATTTTTTTTTCTCAAAAATGCTCTTTTTTTAATTAAGAAAAATTAATTTTAAAACCTTAAAAAATTCTCTTGAATAAGAAAAAATCCAAAAAAAATGCAGCAAAATATTCTTTTGAAGAAGAAAAGAAAAATTGCCACCAAAAAAATCTCCCCCTTTTTCTCTTTCTTTATTTCTATTTATATGATTTTAGGAAAAAATCTAGTTAATTTAGGAAAAGAAATTGAATTTTAATCAAATTCTACCTTATTTAAGTGTAGAATTCAGATTTATTGTGAAAATTCGTAAAAAAATGATTTGGAATCAAATTTAGACTCAAAATCCCAATTTTTAGGAGAAAAAAATGATTTTCGGCAGCTTGATGATGAAAGACGCTCGTCCTTAGCGAGGGGCGGGCAGGCCGTGTGTTAGAATTTATAGAATACTAAATTTTATAAAAATTAATTCTCAAGATTCCTAAATTATTAACACCAATCAAAAAAATAATCACTTAAATTAATGAAAAATTATTTCCATTGAATCACAACATATATGTGTACCTTATCTTTGCAGAGTGTTCCTTTTTCCTCTTATTCTTTCTCAAGTCCCACATACTAACATTAATTTTCGTTTGTTTTACATGAAGAAAAAATGTGTTGAAGTGTTGTGTCTTTACACAACTTTTCCCTTTTATATGTAATGAAAGAAAGTTACAAATAACTACATTTTTATTTTCAACCAATAGAAACCAAATAAAAATAATTATTAATATATAATTATTATAATTATTTTTACATTAATATATATCCATCATGGGTGGATATATCTTATATCTTCCACTCACACATGATGGGATTGAGTTTCATTCAGCAAATAATTCTTACTTCACATATATATTGAGCGACCAGTGCATATATCGAGATATCTTTAGTTATAATCTGTTAGGAGTTATAACTTCTCGAATGAAGGAACCTTTTAGAGTATTTTAGTATGCAGTACCCTAGATAATTTATTACACACTTATTCCATCTTGATCTTATTTGTTTAATCATTTATATATATAGATTCATAATTATATTATATCACTTAGATAAAATATAATTGGTCAACCAATGAATACATATATTGTAACGCCCCAATACCTCTTAGAAGGATATCAAAGTCGCTACGCACGCATACACATACAATACGATTCAATTAAACACTATTATCATCTTATAAGCGGAATATTAAAACATCATTAACAAAGCATACTTGCATAAATAAAGTTAAGTTTCATATTACAAAAATATCATTATCTTACATATATTACTTTAAGATTGTCTTTTACAATACTACACTTATCATATACAAAATACTTTACAATAATCTATAATGTTCATTACAAAAAGAATCATATACAAAAGAAACTCCAAGTTTCAACTCCTAGTGGCCAGTAGATGTACAATCTCCATATCGAACCTACATACCTACACGGGAAAACACCCATGCTGAGCAATGGCTCGGTGGGGATATACAAAAGCAATAAACTTTTAACGAAGTTTCAAACATCACACATTAAGCATATCAACAATACTCATGCTAATCGCATATTAACATAACTGTGTCATTAGCATATAACTCTTCATGCGCATAACCTCTAATTCTAACAATTATCATATTCAATAAGTGACAGCTTATCCTTACATCTCACATATATTCATATACATGTACATTTAATGTATCAACATGCCTTTATCATTTACGTCCATCTAAACATGCACAAAATTGCTAGATTCAACATACATCATATATTATAAGTGATAACATATCATTACATCTAATACGTATTCATATACATATAAACATATCATTATATCTCTTATATAGCCATAGACACACAATAGCTTTCAATAGCATAGCCTGAAATCACATCGATGGTGGATACGGGTACTTTGGATACTGACTAGCAGTATCAAATATCTGGAGACCGAAGTCTCTAATCTCTAGACACCAAACAGTGACAAACTCTAACCCTTTATAGGCATGCCTATCTATCCACTACTATGAATCCTTCAGGCTTAACATATAAAGTCTATTCACAATACCATATACTTACATGTTCATTAACCATCTTTTAAGAAAAAACATTGCACATACAATTCAATCGTATATATAACCATGCAATCATGTACATACATACATGTTTGACTATCATTCATGCTAAAACTATATCTATTTAACATGCTCAAACTTGTTCTTCTTGTTCATTTAGTACACATGAATATTTCATATTCATGTTGCATATTAATGATACCAAATCTCTTCAAGCATCTCATATATTCTCTTATTTAAACACACTTAATCTTCCTTATGCATAGTCATTTATAATCTAATGCAATATTACACACATATAAGAACAAATAACTTGCATTCAAGACTCTTAACAATGTCACGCTCGCGACCATTGTTGCTCTCGTGATAGAACCTAATTATAGTACTGTCGTACTCGCAATAGATTGCCTAAATGACTTCTGTCGCGCCCGCGATAAAGCTCGTGCCCGTAACAGAACATAGAAAAGCAATGTTCGCCTACGGAGCACTCTGTCATGCCCGTGACAAAGCTTGAACTCTATGTTCAAACTCCCAATTTCACAAATCTCTAGCACATACCTTTCGCATACACACCTATAACCACATGCATGACTACTATGTCAACCAAAATCATGCCACATTCACTTCAAAGCTATAAAACTCATCTATTGACATAATCAAACACCAATTCCAGCCAAAATGGCTTACATGATAAATAATCTCATAAGTAACTTTTCATGCACAATTACAACAAACTTATAATCATCTTGTAACTCATCAATATTAACCCATAAACAATTTAACAACTAAAAGAGATGTTGAACTATTTCACAACCCTCAATCTAATCAACATACATGTATTAACAAATTAAGCAAAACCATCCTAAATAAATCAAACATGCATCTATCAAAGAAAACCATATAGAATCCCAAACCTCAAAAAAAATGAAGCTTGACCAATTCCTTTCTTCCAGCTCAAATCTTGTCCTTTCCTTTATATTTTCTCTTATCCAAAGCTTCTTGCACAATCAACTAAATACATACACTTAATCCAATAATCAAATAATTCAATATCACAACAGAATTGGGTAGAAGAAGAAGACATTTTAACTCTAAAACTCACACTTACCTTTCCAATTATCTCACTAAAACCTCTTCAAACCAATCCAAGCTTAAATATATAATAATCAATGAAGAAGATGAAGAAGAAGCAAGAAGATGAAAGAAGAGATGAAGAACAAAGAGAGAGAAAGGGCAAAAATGGGGATGACCAGACCAATATGCAGAAAATGAGTCATTTTTCTCACTCAAAACATTTATATTGCATGCCATAAGGTGAGTTGGCAACACCCAAACTCCACACGTGGAAAGCACTCAACTATCCACTCAATTCCCCTTTTTAATCCTTAGCAAATCCCCTTTTTAGCCCCTCCTCTAAATTCTTTACCTCAAATACTTATATTTCTTTCAATTACATCCTTGATAACCCATAACTCAAACTTGTACAATTACTCTTGTACCCTTACTGAGCATCTAACACTACGAATCCTTCTAGGGTACACTTTGGGTCATCATATATATTTTCATGCGATAATTTAAAAATAATGATCTTCCTTTTTTTCTTGACTTTCTCAACTTTTATTTAATTTGCTTTTCTAGAAATGTTCCTCTAATTCGAATCATTCATAACTCTTCGGCAACATTCTAAGATAGCAATCATTAAATTCAAGTTTTGAAATCAGATAAAAAGTCTTGAAGGTACCAAATAAGATTACTTATAATCTTTAGGGTCTCACATAATATCAAAAGTTGATATCGTTAACTTTATAACCCTAATTGGTTATAATTTGCTCATGTGGTATGAAACACATGCTATGGTATACTTCTCCTTTTCACTTGGAGCGTATTTCTTCTTCCTTACAAAAATACCGTACAAGTGATAGTTCAAAATACACTCAGTATTTTAACTTGAGTCTTCAACTCTTAATCAATAAGACTCCACTTGGCATACAAAGACAAAACAAAAAAATGAATTGTGGGTAATTTTTATTTTTCAATCACTACACTTATTTTATGTGTGATCTCATCTTGATTCATTATCAAGGCGATTTCATTTTGAACTAGATCTCTCTTTATAAGTTCAAAACTATCTTATATCTATGATTACAAAAACCATAGAAGTGATTGCCTATGTGAAAAAGCTAATCTTTTGTCCGATATACCTTTTATAGTATACACTAAGTATATCAAAATGTAGATGCTTCAAATTAAATATGACATTGACTGAAAAATATCTTTATTAAGAAAAAACAGTAACTTAATTACAATCTACGCATGCCTAGAGATCTAACATGCTCTTGAAACATATCTCTAGCTAAAGGCTTTGTAAATGGATCTGCAATCATCTTTAGCGTAGGTATATAATGTACTTTCACTTCTTTGTGTGCAACCATATCTCTCACAAAATTATGTTTGGTATCTATATGTTTGGTCTTAGAGTGATACTTGGGATCCTTTGTGAATGCGATTGCAGCTTGATTATCTCAATTCACTAACACTGAGTTTGATGCATCGTTATTTACTCCTAAGTGTTTTAAAAATCTTTTAAGGTGAATTGCCTCTTGTACTGCTACTGAAAGTGATACAAATTCAGCTTCCATTATAGATAAGGCTATACATGTTTGCTTCTTACTAGTCCATGAGATAGCTCCATTATTTAGCAAGAAAACATATCCAGGGGTAGATTTTCTTTCATCTAAATCTCCTCCCCAATCGGCATCTGTATACCCTACTAATTGTATATTATTCCCTTGGTAACACAATGAATAATCTATAGTTCCTTTAAGATACCTCAATATTCTTTTGACAGCTTTCCAATGGGCTTGACCAAGGTTTGATTGATATCTCCTCACCATTCCAACAACAAAATAAATATCTGGTCTTGTACACATCATGACATACATGAGACTTCCAACTACATTGGAATAAGAAACCCTTTTCATTTGTTCCTTTTCTTGTAGAGTCTTGGGACATAATCTTTGACTAAAAGCTTCATTTTAAGCTATAGGAGTATCTATAGGCTTACAGTCTTACATATAAAATCTTTTAAGAATTTTCTTAATATATGGCTCTTCTGATAGAGATGATAGTTTCTTAGACCGATCTCTAACTATTTTTACTCCAAGTATGTAAGTTGTTTCGCCTATGTCCTTCATTTTAAAATTTGAAGACAACCAGTTCTTTACTGTAAGTAGATACTCTTTGTCATTTCCAACCAATAATATGTCATCAACATAAAGTGATAAGATTACAAACTTATCTTTGGATTTCTTGACATACACACTGATAGGAGCTAAATTGAACTATAATTTAGTATTTATTTTGTGTGCATTTGTGTAATTAATTATGTAATTGTGTGTATAATTTGATGTGATATATTAGTTTATGATTATTTGTACCAGTTGAGTGTTTATGCTGTTTATTGTTGTTTTTAGGTGAAAAATGAAGAGAAGAATAGATATAGAATGAGAAGATCACGAGAAGAAGGAGCAGATCACATTTCACTCAAGGATCACGCCGTGACTATGAGTCACGTGACGTGACTTGCTAAGAAGAATGAAGAAGGAGGAGGAAAGGAAGAAGGAGCTGCGAGAGAGACGAGTCACGCCGTGACCAGGAGTAACGTGACGTGACTGAAGAAGAGAAGCCAGCAAAGAAAGGAAAGAAAGGAAAGAGAGCTGAAAGAAGAAGAGTCACGGCGTGAGCAAAGGTCACGCGACGTGACGCCACAGAGAGGCCAGGAAAAGAAGAGAAGAGAGAAGAGAAAGGAGAAGAGAGGAGGCAAGGCGTGAGCGCCAGTCACGCCACACGCGAAGAAGAATCACGCCGTGATGGGGAGTCACGCGACGTGACTGGCCAGAGAGGGAAGCGAAAACCGAAGTGAGGAAAGAAGGAAGAAAACAAGCAGCGCGTTCTGTCGCGATCGCGGCAACGTTGCGATCGCGACAGAAACGACCGTTGGACAGTTTTGGGCCAAAAATTACTTCAAAAGTCACATCTTTTCACCAAAGTTTGCAACAATTCCTAAGGGACATCTTCAAGGGACATCAACTTTCAATTATTATCTATAAATACTTAGTTTAACTGTAATTAAGAGTGGGAATTTTTTATTAAGTAATTTTCTGTATTTTAGTTAAACAATATTCTTTAGTTTTATTATTTAGTTTTTATGATTTGAAGAAGAAGATCAAGGAGAAGAAAATCTGTTTCAAGAGATTTAGAAAAGGGTTGAAGAACTTCTATCTTATTCTCTTATTTTTAATTCTTCTCCAATATTTCTATGAATATCATTTTAATGAATTTGTATGTTATTATTATTTCTATTTTCATCTACTTTAATAGTCTTTCATTGTAGATTTTCTATTAGTATCTTTTGTTTGATTTTTATAAGTTAAAGTAATTCGAGAGTTTGCTTTATCTGACATCTAATAGAATTTCATTATTAAGATATATTTAAGAGATTGGTATATTGAGATAATTGCTATAGGTTAGTGTCTATTCTTAAAATATGTAATTAGAAACCTCTAATTCATTAATGAAAATTGTGAGTTAGAATTTTAATTGTATGTTTTAGGCATTTTAATTCATGTCGAGAGAGTGAGTTAAAAATCTATTCTAACTTGGCTTGCATGAAAGATGAATAAATGTAAATCAAAATGATGGATCAAATTCGTTATGTTTAGTTCTTCATTCATATACTATTTATCTTCTTCTAATAAACATAAATTAGGTTCAAATTAAGTAGTTCTAATTCAACCATTAAATTTATTATCATTGTAAACAAGATTAAAATCAATTAGTAATAATGTGTAACACGTTCCCTGTGGGATCGATATCTAAAGTACTATTGCGGTACACCGTATACTTGCGGTATGTTGCATCATTAGAAAATGCACAACAAGTTTTTGGCGCCGTTGCCGGGGAACGGTTTTATGCCATTGTGAAAATTGATTTATGATTTTGGATTACAATATTTTGTTTTGTTTTAATTTGTTTATTTGTTTAAATTAATTTTGTGTTTTGTTTTTACAGGATTTTAGAAGTTCATGCCTAGTACAAGGAGTTCTTTAGAAGAGCTTGAGCCTATAAATCCTGAAATTGAGAGGTTTTTATTGAGTAACCGGAAATCAAATTAAAAGAAGAACAAAAATAGGAGATCAATTGTCATGGCTGAAGAACAAAATCCACCAAGATTGATGGACTTTGCCACACCTGCATTGAGTGGTGCTCAACAAGGAGTGGTAAGACCAACGGTAAATGCCAATCAATTTGAGATTAAGCCTTCATTATTGCAAATGATTCAAAATAGTATACAATTTTATGGTTTGGCAAATGAGGATCCAAATGCTCATTTGGCAAATTTTCTTGAGATTTGTGATACCTTTAAGATAAATGGGGTTTCAAATGATGCAATCAAGCTTAGGCTTTTTCCATTCACATTGAAGGATAAAGCAAAGGCTTGGTTGAATTCTTTGACAAGAGGATCTATAACTACTTGGGACCAATTGGCCCAAGCATTTTTATCAAAATATTTTCCATTGGCCAAAACTGCAAAAATCATAAAGGATATCACCACATTTGTTCAAAATGAAAATGAATCATTATATGAGGCTTGGGAAAGATTCAAGGAATTGCAAAGGATATGTCCACACCATAACTTGCCAAGAGAGTTGTTGATGCAAACATTCTATAATGGTGTAAATCATACCACAAGGGGGACTATTGATGCTGCTGCTGGTGGATCTTTAATGAGGAAAACAATTGATGCAGCATATGAGCTTTTGGAAGAAATGGCAATGAACAATTGTATGTGGCCTCCTGAAAGAGTAAGAGAATATAATAATTCTAATGTTAGGGGGATACATTCAGTAGATTCTATGGTTGCATTACAAGCTCAAGTTGAGGCTTTAACTCATAGAGTTAATAACCTAGGCATGGGAGGTAATGTATCAAATGCTTGCAATGTGTGTGGTCAAAATGGGCATGATAGTGGTAATTGCACTTTAGGCATAGCTAATAAAGAGCAAGTTAATTTTGTTCAAAGTCAAGGTCGTGGAAATCCTTATTCTAACACTTATAATGTTGGTTGGAGAAATCATCCTAACCTTTCATGGGGAAATAACAATAATAACCAAAATAGGGGAGTAGGATATCAACAACCACAAGATAGGTTTGGGGCCTTTGAAGGTAAAATTGATAAGTTTATTGAGGAAATTAATTATAAGATGCATTCTCAAGATGAAAGCCAAAAGAAACTTGAGGCAAAAATTGATCAAATTTCTAAAAATCATGCAGCCTCTATTCATAATCTTGAGGTTCAAATAGGCCAACTTGCTAATTCTTTACCTTCTAGGAATCTAGGATGCCTTCCAAGTAATACTGAGGAAAATCCTAGGGAGAATATTAAGCCATGATTTGTCTATTTCTTTTATTTAGGTTACTTAATTATATTGTTTTTATTTATGTTTTTGTACTTGTTTATTTAGTGTTATTTTTGTATTCTAGATTTTCATGTTACTAATATTTTTGTTTTATTTCACAGCTAATTTAGTAAGATTAGATTTGTTTAATAAATATATAAAAAAATAAAAAAAAATAATAATAATAAAATAAAATTTGTGCAGACGTTGCTTCTGTTGCGATCGCGGCAAGTATCGCGATCGCGACAGAAGGCGTTGAAACAAAAAGCAAGCAATTTCGTCAGGGTCACGGCGTGATGCATCTTCACGTGACGTGAGAGGGGCTGAGGCGAGGGACTTCGCCCAGGTAAGGCCGAAGCGTCACGGCGTGATGTAGCTTCACGCGACGTGACGCTCTGAGGATTTCGCTTGAAGATTTCGCTTGACGCTCTCCCAGGTAAGTGAAGCGTCACGAGTCGTGACTTTACCTCACGCCGTGATGCCTCCATCAGGTATATTTTAAATTTTTTTCTTTTCTTTTCTTTTATTTTCTTATTTCACTTATTATTTATCTATTATTTGGGTTTGTTTTCTTTTTTTTTTAATTTATATGATTTAATTTTAGTTACATTAACCTAATTTTACATTTAAGCTTTTAAACACAAGAAAAGAATAAAAATTTTAAAAGTGGGAACTCTAATTTTTAAAACCCTAAAAGTCGTGACCCTTCATTTTATTCACACTTCTATTTCATTTTACCGTTCTTTCATTTTCCCTAACACAGGTCACGAGTACAAGACCCTCATTAGCCACTTTTTCTTCTTCGTTTCCTCATTTCACCAAGAAATTTCGAACTCTTCAATCCTCTGTTTTCATTTCTTTCTTTAGTGTTAAATTCCAGCATTCTATTTCTATTTCTTCTCTTTTCTTCACTCATTTTAAGGATTACGGGCTGTTCACTCTATTACCAGGTTTGTCTAAATCTTTTCATTTTTCTTTTCTTCTTTACCCTAGCATATTACATTTCGGTATTTTCTTGCATAACAGAGTTGTATTTCATTTGTAGTTTATTATTTGTTTCTATTTCTTTTTCTTCTATTTGTCTTTTCTTTTTGTGCGTTTGTATTTGTTGGTTTCTTCCAGTATTAATGATTTGTATTTGGTTCTTTCGTTTTCTTTAATTTCGGCATTTGCATAACTAAATTACACTCATTTGTAGTTTCTTCTCTGTTTACATTCTTTTCTTTCTTTTATCTTATCAGTTTTCCGTTTTTACATCTCTGTTTTTGTTAATTTTTTCCATTGTCTCCCAGATTCCCTATAGTTTACATTCTAACCAACACAAGCAAAAATGGTGAGGACAAAGAACCCAACTGTTTTTCGAACTGACCAAGAAGAGCAGGAAGCTACAGAGGAAGTGAATATTGCTGCTCACTATGGTGTTCTATTTCCCATTTTATCTGTAGATGAAGGCAGTAGGTATTTACTACTTCGTAATAGGTATTTAATGCGCTGTAAGTTTTTTCCTGACTCCTTACTTAATCAAATTGGTATGCTAGAAGTAGTTAATGACATGTTAAGAGTATGTGGGTTGTTTAAATTTGCCTCTATGTATGAAGTTGTGCGTCCTGATTTAGTTTTAGAATTCTATACCACATTGAAAAAAAATGATGATAATGAGAATTGGTTAGACTTTAGGATGGCTGGAAAACCTTATACTTTAACTTATTTTATGTTGCATAGGATATTTAGATTTTCTCAAGCTGGTTTAACCGAGCCACCTAAATCGTTTAAGCCACATGAATTTTGGACATTTTTGACTGATTTGCAAACTCGTTATAGGGCTAGGGATGCTAAATCCATGTTTATTAAAGATTTAAGATATTGGATTTTGCATAGGATTTTAGCTTCTCTGGTTTTTAATCGATCTGAATTTAATAGAGTTTCCTATAATGAGTTGTTTTTAATGTGGTGTGTACATAAACGCAAGGACGTGTGTTGGCCTTTTTGGATAGTAGGTCAATTGTTGCAATGTGTACATAAGCATGATTCACCTTTAACACATGGGCTTCTTATTTCTAGTATTGCAAATAATTTAATTGTTGATCTTGATGCCTACTATAGAGTTTTTCCTTGCCAGTATTTTAATAAGACTATATTAGTTCGTGGAGAAGTTATTAGCAATGATTTTCAGGAAATACCGGCACGTGCTCGATCATGTTGGAGGGATATTGCTAGAAATGCTGCACCACAAGTTGAGGAACAAGAAGAAGAAGAAGGAGAGGAGGAGGCAAGTGAAGATGAGGTTCCTACTGCACCTGAAGTTGGATCATCTAGCCAAAATATGCCAGAAATGTTTGATCAAATTCTTAGCAACTTGCACCATATACAAGATCAACAAACTGTTTTGGCTAGAAGGCAAAGGAGGTTAGAGTACAAGTTTGATCAATTCATCACCCAAGTTGGGTTTCGGGTTCCATCACCTCCACCTTCACCATGATAGGGGAGTTTTCTTTTTATTCATTTCATTTATTTCTTTTTACTTGTTTTTGTGTGTCATTCCTACACATTGAGGACAATGTTGGTTCTAAGTGTGGGGGAGTGATTGTGTTATGTGTTGTGATGTTTGTGATTGTGTTTGTGAGTTTGTATATGTATTATGTATGTCAATTGCATGATTATTTTTGTTTGTGTGTTTTTATATTTCAATTAGGCTTTTTAGTAAGCTTTATTATGAAGCATTGTTTATTTGGTATATTGTATAGGTTGTTAAGTCTATTATCTTTTATGCTCATTTTTATCGGTTTTTCAAAAATTTTTAGCATGAATTTTAAGTTTTTCAAGTTATTTTGTTTTACTTATTTCAACATTATAGATTATTTAGTCTTTCTAACTAACCATGTTTTTAAAGTTAGAATTTACTCATTTAGTTTATAATTTTCAATTTCTAGTTGTTTAAGGAAACTATAGCCATAATACTTACCCTTTTATCTTTTCAATAATGGATGAGGACTAAATTTAAAAAGAAAAGTTAAAAGTGGGATGGAGCATAAAATGCACCCACTAAAGTCATAAAAAAAAAAAAGAAAATGAGAAGCAAGATATATATCAAAAATTGCAAAAATATGGGATGGAGCGTAAAACGCACCCATATAACTTTCTCTTGCTGGAACTCAAAAAGAAAAATCAAAAGAAAAGAAAAAGCGAAGTCTAAAAATGCCATGAGATTGGATTAAGGGTAAGTGAGCTCAAAATGTCCTAAGTACAGCTAGTTGCTTGAGAATTTTAACTTTATGATTAATTTTCTTTCTTTAGTTCATGTTTAGTTTTAATAGACTTCATACTCTTTATATTGGCATTAGTAAAGTTAAATAATTTGTTGAATTTGGGATGCATACTTTTAAATTTTGACTTACTGATTTTATTTTATTATGAGTGTATGAGATATTTTGGTTCTTTTCAATTCTATTACATGTGCTAAATAACAGTGTTTTGTAGTAATTTTTACTGGTTATTAAATTTTCTTATTTCTTTGATCTTGCTTGAGGACAAGCAAGGGTTAAGTGTGGGGGAATTTGATAGGAGCTAAATTGAACTATAATTTAGTATTTATTTTGTGTGCATTTGTGTAATTAATTATGTAATTGTGTGTATAATTTGATGTGATATATTAGTTTATGATTATTTGTACCAGTTGAGTGTTTATGCTGTTTATTGTTGTTTTTAGGTGAAAAATGAAGAGAAGAATAGATATAGAATGAGAAGATCACGAGAAGAAGGAGCAGATCACATTTCACTCAAGGATCACGCCGTGACTATGAGTCACGTGACGTGACTTGCTAAGAAGAATGAAGAAGGAGGAGGAAAGGAAGAAGGAGCTGCGAGAGAGACGAGTCACGCCGTGACCAGGAGTAACGTGACGTGACTGAAGAAGAGAAGCCAGCAAAGAAAGGAAAGAAAGGAAAGAGAGCTGAAAGAAGAAGAGTCACGGCGTGAGCAAAGGTCACGCGACGTGACGCCACAGAGAGGCCAGGAAAAGAAGAGAAGAGAGAAGAGAAAGGAGAAGAGAGGAGGCAAGGCGTGAGCGCCAGTCACGCCACACGCGAAGAAGAATCACGCCGTGATGGGGAGTCACGCGACGTGACTGGCCAGAGAGGGAAGCGAAAACCGAAGTGAGGAAAGAAGGAAGAAAACAAGCAGCGCGTTCTGTCGCGATCGCGGCAACGTTGCGATCGCGACAGAAACGACCGTTGGACAGTTTTGGGCCAAAAATTACTTCAAAAGTCACATCTTTTCACCAAAGTTTGCAACAATTCCTAAGGGACATCTTCAAGGGACATCAACTTTCAATTATTATCTATAAATACTTAGTTTAACTGTAATTAAGAGTGGGAATTTTTTATTAAGTAATTTTCTGTATTTTAGTTAAACAATATTCTTTAGTTTTATTATTTAGTTTTTATGATTTGAAGAAGAAGATCAAGGAGAAGAAAATCTGTTTCAAGAGATTTAGAAAAGGGTTGAAGAACTTCTATCTTATTCTCTTATTTTTAATTCTTCTCCAATATTTCTATGAATATCATTTTAATGAATTTGTATGTTATTATTATTTCTATTTTCATCTACTTTAATAGTCTTTCATTGTAGATTTTCTATTAGTATCTTTTGTTTGATTTTTATAAGTTAAAGTAATTCGAGAGTTTGCTTTATCTGACATCTAATAGAATTTCATTATTAAGATATATTTAAGAGATTGGTATATTGAGATAATTGCTATAGGTTAGTGTCTATTCTTAAAATATGTAATTAGAAACCTCTAATTCATTAATGAAAATTGTGAGTTAGAATTTTAATTGTATGTTTTAGGCATTTTAATTCATGTCGAGAGAGTGAGTTAAAAATCTATTCTAACTTGGCTTGCATGAAAGATGAATAAATGTAAATCAAAATGATGGATCAAATTCGTTATGTTTAGTTCTTCATTCATATACTATTTATCTTCTTCTAATAAACATAAATTAGGTTCAAATTAAGTAGTTCTAATTCAACCATTAAATTTATTATCATTGTAAACAAGATTAAAATCAATTAGTAATAATGTGTAACACGTTCCCTGTGGGATCGATATCTAAAGTACTATTGCGGTACACCGTATACTTGCGGTATGTTGCATCATTAGAAAATGCACAACACACACAGTGATCTTCATCAATAATCTCAAAATCATATGATATTATTACTTGATAAAATTTAATGTACCACTGTCTAGAAGATTGCTTTAGACTATAAATTCATCTTAACAGTTTACACACTTTGTGTTCCTGTCCTTTTTCTATGAAACCTATAAGTTGTTCCATATAGATTTGTTCTTCTAGTTCTCTATTTAGAAATGCAGTTTTAACATCCATTTGATGTAACTCCAAATCTAAGCACGCCACTATGGCTAGAATTAAAGGTATTGAAGTGAATCTCACAACAGGAGAAAATGCTTCTTCATAATCAATTCCTTCTTGTTGAGTGTATCCTTTAGCTATAAGGTGAGCCTTATATCTTTCTATTGTCCCATCTGTCTTGTGCTTTATCTTAAGGAACCACTTATTTCTAATAGTTTTTCATCCTTTAGGTAGATCCACCAATTTCCAAACTTGGTTCGATCTCATAGACTCAATTTCTTCTTCCATTGCTATCTTCCACTTATCTTTAGCAGGACAAGAAAGAGTTTCATGAACTGTTCGAGGCTCTACATCATCTTGTGGTGTGATCAAGCAACTTTCACCTTCTTCAATACCAAAACAACGTCGTGGAACATTTCCATGACTACTTCGTCTTAAAGGTATTTTTGAAATAAATTCATTATTTATTTGTGGTGTTTGTGAAACAAATTCATCATCTCTTTCATTTCACCCACTTAGATCAGATATCTTTGATATATAATTAGGTGTTTGTATCAAATTAGCTTGAATAATCAAAGTATTTTGATCTACTACTTCATAAAGAGATGTACTTTCTTTATCTTTTAAATTCCTACTTGGAAAATCATTTTCCATGAAAGTGGCATCCTGAGATTTAAATTCAGTTACACTCCCACTTTCTTGTTCACTAATAAAAATATATCTTTTTGAGTGTTCTGAATATCTTATAAATATACTCTTTTTACCTCTTGGGCCTAATTTCCCATGTTTATGTGAAAGATCATAAACAAATGTAGCACAACCCCAAGGTCCTAAATTAATGAGATTAGGTTTTCTACCAATCTATAGCTCATAAAGAGTGGATGAAAATGATTTGGAGGATACTAAATTCAATACATGAGCAGCTGTTAATAAGGCATCACCCCAAAAGGTGACAGGTAAATTTTTGGTAGCCATTATAGATCTTACCATTTCCAATAAGGTTCTCTTTCTCCTTTTAGCAACACTATTTTATTGTAGTGTTCCAGGAATGGTTAATTGTCTATCTATACCCTTTTCATCACATAATTTCTTAAATTATTCTGATAAATATTCAAGACTATAGTCTAGGGATGATCACGGGGCGGGGATTCCCCGTCCCCGGCGGGGACCCGACCCGAACGGGGCGGGGAATCCCCGAATTTTTTCCCCGCGGGGGCGGGGACGGGGGGCAAAAAGTCCCCGCCCTTGAATTCGGGGCAAGGACGGGGAAAGGGGTCCCCGCCCCGAAATATATATATATATATATATATATATATATATATATATATATATATATATATATATATATATATATATATATATATATATATATATATATATATATATATATATATATATATATATATATATATATATATATATATATATATATATATATATATATATATATATATATATATATATATATATATATAATAATACATTAATAATATATTAATATATATATATTAATAATACATTAATACTATATTAATATATACATATATATAAATATTTGTAATGTTTGAATTGTACGGAGTATTTATATTTTAATTGTATAAAATATTTATATATATTTGTATTTAAATTATATGAAATATTTTTAATTTTAAATTATTAATTATTAAATTTTACAAAATAAATTTTATAAAATATTTTTAATTCGGATCAAAAATGTCCATCGGATTGAATTTTTTTATTAAAATTGAACATTTTTTAGCGGGGGACGGGGATCCCCGCGGGGGCGAGGACGGGGGAGCCACTCCCCACCCCCGCCCCGCCCCGTGATCATCCCTACTATAGTCAGTCCTTAAGGATTTAACTTTCTTGTCCAACTATTTTCGAAAGCACTCTAAAGTTTTAGACTTATGGGAAATCAAATAGGCATGACCAAATCGTGTGTAGTCATCAATAAATATGATGAAATATACACCTCCATGTCGTGCCCTAACACTCAATGGGCCACATATATCTGAATGAATTAATTGCAATGGAATATTAGCTCTAGTGGATTTTCCAAATGGTTTTCTTTTCATTTTTCCAGCTAGACAATTCTCACATATAGTTAGATTAACTTGTTTCATTTGGCCTAATAAGCCTTCTTTAACCAGTCTATCCATTCTTTGTTGGCCAATATGGCCTAATCTAGCATGCCAAATAATAGCTTCTTCATTCACATCACTAGAAGTTATAATATAAGAAAAACTATTATTATAATAATTATTATTTGGAATGTAGTCAACATCCAATACAATAAACCTATCATAAAGAAAACCACAACCATAGTAAATTGTGTTTAAGAACAAATCCATACGATTACCATTAAAATGTAAAGAAAAACCTAAGCTCAGAAGAACAAGAACAGAAACTAAATTATGTCAAATTTCAAGAGCATAAAGGACATCATGGAGAATAAGGGTTTGACTATCACGCATGTTTAACTTGCAAGTGCCAATCCCTTTAACTTCTGCTTTAGTATTATTTTCGACATATATCCATCTTGTCCCTTGTGGAATTCGATGATATTCCACAAAGGAATTTCTGTCTTTTGCTACATGGTATGTGGTGTCTGCATCAACAGTGTATAAAGGATTAAATTCTGTTAAGAATACAGAACTCAAAACAAAAATCTCATTTGAAGGACAAACTACCTTTTTTGACTCATTGCAATTACGAGTGAAATGGCCCTTCTTGCCACAATTGTAGCATTTCAGTTTTGTTATGTTCTTTGACTAACTATGTCCCTTTCCTTTTACATCTCCTTTTTGCTTTTTGGAACATTTCCACCATTTGTTCCCCTTTTTGTTGGACCCACCATGAAATTTTCTTTTGAAGTCTTGAGTTTCCCAAAACTGGAATTAGCTACAAAAGCTTCAGCATCGGGTTTTGAAGCCTCAATGCGATCTTTTTCTAGCTCCAAATGATGCTGAGCATCATCGAAAGTCTTAATACTTTCATTGTGGGTAAGATTGATTTTCATGTGTTCCCAATTGTTGGGCAGAGATCGAATCACTACTTGAACCTGTTGTTCATCAGTTAGAGTGTGGCCTGTCTTATATTATGATTAGCCCTCTTTTTGTAGGTGTCAAACCTTATAGTTAATTTTCTCAGTTTGGTGACAAAAGTTCCACTAAACTTAACCTTGAAGACCTCTCACATCTCATTTGCAGTGATATATTTCCTGAACTCACGCATGAAACCATTTTCCATGCTGCTTAGTATTGTAATAAGAGCAAGTGAGTTCTTCTTCTTCCAAGCATCATAAGCTTAGCGATATCTTTGATGCTGGATCGTAGTTCCCTCTTCAGGTTCATTCATTTTTTGGTTGAGAGCCTCTAGAGCTTCTTGCTCTTACAATACATACTTGATTTTCATAATTCAGATGTTATAGTTATCCCCATTCAATTTTTCTCCCTTATTCAATTCTGCCACTATATTCTTCGATGTTTGAGCCATTTTAAATAATATACTCTATATATATATATATATATATATCTTAAAGTTACAAAAACTTTAAGACTCTTATTCAATGAAATAAATAAATATTTATTTATTCAAAAAAAGTATCAATCATGCATATATAAATAAATTAAAATCAATAAGATAATTATATATACATATATGACATAAATAAATAATGACAAGAATACAAAAAAAAATATATGTTATATGTCCTAAAAAAAATTATTCTAAGTCACTAAAGTAACATCCTAGTTTAATGTGAACTGGAATAAAGTCTAAAAGTTCTTTATATCTTAACTCCTTTAGCACTTTTAGATTATAGCACACTTTGGGTAACAGATTCCCAATTGATTTTTACTTTTCTTTTCAAATGGACATACCAAAATCCAAATAGCTCTTTATAAACTCCTCAATTAAGAGTTTATATTGTCCCATGATTTGTTTTCTTTTCCATACATAGTCAAGGATTCCCTTAAGGTTAGTATTAGGCAAAATTGTTTTTAATGCCATATATTTCGCTTCATCATGTAAGAGATCTCCTTCCCAAATTATATTTTACATTAGACAATGAAATCTTATAATAAAATTTACAAGTTGGACTAATTCATCATTTTTATCAGTTGAGTCCAAACTTAAACCAAACAATTCCCTTTTCATATTGTCTAATTTTTGTCGTTAATATTGGCTTCTAATAGCCTTTGGAGTCCTCATGAGTCTTGGCATTTTCTGTAACAAATACAGAAAAATAAACTCTCATAAATACATACTCAAATGAAATTATTTCATTAATATATCTATATGCACATATGGATACATCTTAATAATAAAAAAATATATAAACTTGAGTAAATAACTAATACTTAATCAAGTAATTAAATAAATAAAATAAGATGCCATATGTTATTATGCATGTATATATATATATATATATATATATATATATATACATACATGAAATTATATTTAATTAAGCAACTAATGCTTAATTAATTACTGTTAAACAACAAAGTTAAATTAATTATTGTATAGATATAATCAAGTAACCACCCTAGTTTGGTGGTAAGTAACTAACCAATTTACATAATTGGTTATGAGTTCAAATCCCATAGATAATGGACGCTCCTTTAAGTTTTGATCTTCTTCAACCTTCAAACTCTAAAATTTCCACATTTAATCACATTTGCTTCAAACTTTAAAACTTAATATCTTATTCATTTTACGTCCAAATCATGTGTACAATATGCCGTTTTAAAGCTTATGATGTCTATTATCCAAAAGTCATAAAAACTCAAATAACAACAAGTTTTATGTAAGAAAAATGAGATCAAAGTAGGCATGTTCAACATATTTTCATAAACATGAAAATTAAATAATTAATGGCAGAAACCAAACTAAAATCATTTTTCATGCCATATAAATATAAATTAACACATATATGTCTAAACCATGCTCTGATACCACTGTTAGAATTTATAGAACACTAAATTCTATAAAAATTAATTCCCAAGTGTGACACATGTCGAACCCTAGGGTGCCCTGAACGCCCGCTTTTAAGGCGTTTGAGAGACGTTCATGGAACTTGTAAGAGATTACAAGGATATCTATTTTGGGCAACAAGCAGGTTTCTTAGAGTTGCCACCTAAAAAAATATTGAAAAAGGTCATCTAGCCTCGCTGAGCCTAAGACAGCGCACCTGTGTCTATTTTGGGCAAGCCAGAGATATTATGGAGTTCTCCTCCCAATAGAACATTGGGATGGTGCTCTAACCTCATGGAGCCTAAGACGAAACACATACATCCATTTTGGGCAAGCCAGAAATATTTTGGAGACCCCACCCCAATAAAATATTGAGGTGGTCGTCTAACTTCATGGAGCCTGGGATTATGCAAATTGGGTTTATTTTGGGCAACAAGAGATATTTTGGAGACCCCACCCCAATAAAACATTGAGATGATCCTCTAATCTCGTTGAGCCTAACACCAGAGATGGTTCGAGACTTCCCATTTATTCATACCTTGATTAAATTATAATTGAATTTTTAATTTAAGATTTCATTCCTTTTCTCAAACAATTTTAATGCAATAATTAGAGCGCACGTCAATCACATAATGAAATTAGTAAATAAAACAAGATTAAAATAAAGTAAATAAGAATGCAATAAATTACAATAAAATTAGGAGCGGAATACAACCCCTATTGTAAATAAAATATAAATCATACATAAAACGGAATATTTATTAAGGATGAGGACATTGGTTCTCGCATGCATAGTTAAAGAAAATAAATTTAAAGTTACAATTTATTTGGATGGAAAAACTAGGATATTGGCCCCATTTTTAATAGAAAAAGTTTCAAGTTAATTAATAGAAACATTTTTGTGATTTTATTTTTAGTGTGCCTAAAATAAACAATTTTGCTAGGAATTACATTTGACAAAATAAATGAAAAGCCAAATAAAGTAAATAATACAAATAATAAAAATAAATGCTCAAACTAAATGAGTCTTCTGGATCTCACTGTTTACTAGCGATAATATCCAAAAAGGGAAGATAGATATTAGAGTCAAGAACAAATACAAAAAATTAATGTTAGTAATCAAATCAATTAAATCAATTAAACATATAATAAATAATAAAATAAAATAAGATGACATTAAAATGACGAATGAATTAAAATATTAATAAATTAAAATAAATGAAAAAAATGCATTATGAATGACAAAGGAATTAAATGATATGATTGAAATAAATAAAATAACATGTTAATAATAATAATAATAATAATAATAATAATAATAATAATAATAATAAAATTATAATAATAATAATATATAAACATATTAAATAAAACAAATATACAAACAATAGAATAAATAAATAAATGAAAACAATAAAAATTTACATGTCAATCAATTAAATATGAACAAAAATAAATAAAAATAAAAAATAAAAAAAGAGATCAAGTCTAGAATATTTACCCTCAAAGTTCGGATTCGATGAAGGGAAAAAAGTAATTAATTTCCTTACTTTGTTTTGCAAAATTAGAGTTGAATATAATAAAAAATTGAAATTTTATTCCAAGAAATAAATTTGCTTAAAAAATGATGAAAGAAAAAAATTCTCAAGAATAAAAAATGATTTTTTTTGTATAAACAATGATATTTATTGATTAAAAAAATAAAAATATTCTCAAGAGCAGACAATTATTTTTGTTTGTCTCAAGAAAAAAATTATTTATGAAAAATATTGTTTTTTAGAAAATCAAATGAAAAAAAAAAATTGGATTTTAAAAACAAACAATTATTTAGGGGATATCCTTGTCATCCCAGGCCCGGAATCTCCTTATATACCCTTCTGCCACGTGTCGCCAGGTAACGTCTCCACGTTGGTGCCGCATTTAGGTACTTTTTCCCTCTTTTTGGGTTTCGCTTCCCTTGTGGCTCGAACCCTGGCAATAAATTTTTTTAAAAAACTTAAGTGAAAAAATAATTAAAAAATAAAAGTAAGAAAATTGAATTTTTAAGAACAAACAATCACTTTATTTGTCTCAAAAATTAATTTTTCATCAACAAAATTTCATCTAAAATATTTTAAAAAAAATTCTATTGGAAAAGAAGAAGAAGAATTGAACTTTTAACTTTTAGCAATTTTTATTTTTGAGGAGAAAATCTAAAAAGTTGTAGAGGGAATTTTTTTAGAAGAAGAGAAAATGAAGAAAAAACCCTAAAAATCAATCTTCCTCTTTTTTGTTTCATCTTATTCTATTTATATCAAAGAAAAAAAAAAGGAAAATATAATTAATTAATTCAAATATTATTTATCTATATTTAAAAATAGAGAAAATCATAAAAAACCTTTAAAAATGGAATAAAAAAAATCAAATTTGGTGAAAAAATCCCGAAAAAATCAATTTTAGGCCAAAATCATCACTTTCAACCTTTTTGCCTGTGAACAGGCATATTATCATCATTGGGTAACTCTAATCTGGGCTGCATTAGGACTCGTTGTTTACACCAAGATTTCTAAATTATTAACATCAATCAAGAAAATGATCACTTCAATTAATGAAGAATTATTTCCATTGAATCACAACATCTATGTGTACCTTATTTTTGCAGAGTGTTCCTTTTTCCTCTTATTCTTTCTCAACTCCCACATACTAACATTAATTTTCCTTTGTTTTACATGAAGAAAAAATATGTTGAAGTATTGTGTTTTTACACAAATTTTCTCTTTTACATGTAACGAAAAGAAGTTACAAATAACTACCTGTGACGCGCGCCGAACCCCGGGGGTCCCGAAAAATCCGCTTTTAGGGCTTTTGAGAGACGTTCATGAAACTTGTAAGAAATTACAAGTACGTCTATTTTGGGTAACAAGGAGATTTCTTGGAGTCGCCACCCAATAGAATATTGGAAAAGGTCGTCTAGTTTCAGTGAGTCTAAGACAGCATTTACGCCTATTTTGGGCAAGCAAGAGATATTTTGGAGTCCCCACCCCAATAAAATATTGGGATGATACTCTAACCTCATAGAGTCTAAGACGATGCAAGTTGTGCCTATTTTGGCAACAAGAGATATTTTGGAGACCCTACCCCAATAAAACATTGAGATGGTCCTCTAAACTCGTTGAGCCTAAGACTAGAAATGGTTCGAGACTTCCCATTTATTCATATTTTGATTAAATTATAATTGAATTTTGAATTTAAGATTTCATTCCTTCTCTTATACAATTTAATGCATTAATTAAAATGCAAGTCGATTATGTAATGAAAGCGGTAAATGGAAGCAAGATTAGAATAAAATAAATAAAAATCCAATAAATTACAACAAAACTAGGGGCGGAATGCAACCTCCATTGTGAATGGCATGTGGATCATACATAAAACGAGATGTTCATTAAGGAGTGACGACATTGGTCCTCGCTTGCATACTTACAAAAACAACTTTAAAGTGTCAATTTTATTTGATGAAAGAAATAGGACATTGGTCCTCATTTTATTAGTGGAAACTCCAATTTAATTAATATAAATATTTAGCCATTTTCATGTTAGCGGAATAAAATAATATTTACAATAAATGGAGATTAAAATAAGGAAGAGAAGGGTAAATGAATAAACCCGAACGAAGGTTCTCAGATCATTGCAGTGTCCTCCATTTCTAATAACCCAAATCCAACAAAGACGCAATAAAACTCATAAAAATAAAAATCATGTTAGTGCAACAATTAAAGTAAAATATACATAAAAAAATAACTAAAGGAATAAAAAGGAATCTATGAATAATTTTCATGAAAATAAAGAAAAGAAAAGAAAAGAATAAGCGGTAAAAAAAAGTGAAGGAAATGGAGGGGAAAAGGCCCAGGTATGGCCCATAACGCGTGAGCGACGGGAGTCCCTGGGCCGACCGACGGGTAGAGTTAGAAGCCCTCGACGACCCGTCGCTCGGATGAGCGGTGGCTGACGGTGGAGTCTCTGCCCGTCGGTCGTCCCAGACCCAGAAAAATAAAGAAAATCAAATTAAAAAACTGTTTTATTTTGAACAAAATGGAATTTTGTGTATAAAATCAATGCAAAAGGATTAAATGCAAAAAAGTTAATCCAGAATGTTTACCCTTGGAATATTACCTTCGAAGGTGAATATCGCAAGATTTCTGTCTCTTAAGTTCTATAAGGATTAATCAGTAATGTGCGATTTTAAGATATTCTTGACTGCAAAAATCGTATTTTGAAAACAGACCAAGAAAAGAAAATTGTATTTTTCTTTCTTGATGTTTTGGTAGCAATTATGAATGCTAAAAATGGCTGGATCGGATAGAAATGAATAATTTCATTCGTCACGTTCACCTTAATTCGGAGAATATTTGATAAAAATCTGACAAAAATAAAGTGAAAAACTTTTGTAGAAAAATTCTCTGTTTCGTAAAAATTGCTAACTTTTTATCTTGTAAAAAAAAATTGCCAACCCCTTTTTATCTTGTAAAAGCTGCTCCCCCTGAATAATGAGCTTCAACCCCCGATCTATAGGTTTAGAAAAATAATTCAAATAAATTCAATTTTAGAATTTAAATTTGAAAAAGATTTCAAAATCAAATCCGAATGATTTGCGGAATATTCTCAAATTCAAATCAAAAATTTGAAAATATTTGAAAAGATTTGGAAGATATAGGAAATCTTGAAAATATATTTGAAAAGATTTAGGAAATATTTGGAAAATCTAGAAATATATTTAATAAGATATGGAAAATCCTGCCCAAACTAAAGGCAGATCAACGACCGACGGGCGTCGGTAGCGGACCGACGGGTATCGGTGATGGGGGCATGCTTGATCCTTTGGCCGGCGGGCCACTCATGAGAGACGGAGGTTGAGAGACAGCCATCGCTTGTGAGAGGCAAGCGTCTCTCGCACGAGCAACGGGCATCGCTCAACGCGAGAGACAGCTTCCGCAAGCGAGCGACGGTCGGCGCTCACCATGAGGGACGGCCTGCTCCGCGCGAGCGACAGGTGCCACTCACGCCAGAGGGGAGCTGTCCTTGGGAACGAGCAACGGGCATCGCTCTGACCGACGGCATACCCGTCGATGGAGCAAAGTCGAGATTTTCAAAATAGGAACTCCTCCCGACGTCCAGAAATCCCTATCACCAAGAAGAATCCTCAATCCTTGTAAAACCGGAGAATGAAAACTCACAACTTTCATCCATTTGCCTGGAAATAGACATTGATATCTTCATCGGGTAACTCTGATCTACTCTGGCTTAGGACCCGGTGTTGTTGCGTCCAACTTGGTGACTCCTCGTTGCAGAGCAGTAGTGCATTTTACCACGACATTTTGACGATTCCTTCAACCCCCTTCATCATGCGGGCCTCATCTCGGCCTGCACGATGTTTGGCTGTCGTGAGAGGCAGTGTTATCCAACCTACAACCCGATTGCAATTTGTTTTATTGCATGTGCACCGCTAGCCTCGTCTTAGCTTGCACGGTGCCTGAATGTTGTGAGAGGTAGTATTGTCCAACTACAACTCAGCTGCGATTTGTTCTATTGCGTGTGTCCCGCTGGCCTCGTCTCGGCTTGCACGATGTTCGATTGTCGTGAGAGGTAGTGTTATCTAACTACAACTCAGCTGCAATTTGTTCTATCCCGCTGGCCTCATCTCGGCTTACTCGGTGTTTGATTGTCGTGAGAGGTAGTGTTATCTAACTACATCTCAGTTGCGATCTATTCTATCGCATGTGTCCCGCTGGCATCGTCCCAGCTTGTGCGGTGTCCTTGCTAACCCCCATCCGATCTGCAAGGCGTGTGATTGAATATTCTGTCTTGCTGGCCATTTTCGGGCCTACACGGCATGATCTTGCTAACCCCCATCCGATCTATAAGACATGATTTTTGATTTGCTGACCCCCATCCGATCTACAAGATATGATTTTTGATTTGCTAACCCCCATCCGATCTGCAAGGTCTGATTTTTGATTTGCTGACCCCCATCCGATCTGCAAGATATGATTTTAGATTTGTTGACCCCCATCCGATCTGCAAGGTATGAGTTTTGATTTGCTGACCCCCATCCGATCTGCAAGGTATGATTTTTGATTTGCTGACCCCCATCCGATTTGCAAGGTATAATTTTTGATTTACTGACCCCCATCTAATCTGCAAGGTATGATTTTTGATTTGCTGACCCCCATCCGATCTGCAAGATATAATTTTTGATTTGCTGACCCCCATTCGATTTGCAAGATATGATTTTTGATTTGCTGACCCCCATCTAATCTGCAAGATATGATTTTTGATTTGCTTACATCCGATCTGCAAGATATGATTTTTGATTTGCTGACCCACATCCATCTGTAAGGTATGATTTTTGATTTGCTGACCCCCATCCGATTTGCATATTAACCATTATCTGAATGACGTAGCGTCTGATTTGCTAACCACCATCTAGTTAGCCTAGTGCTTAATTGCCGACCATCCTCGGGTCGGTGCAGCGTCATGTTCCTGTGGTTTAATTCATTGAGAGTCAATTCATTTTCTAAACTCATAAACAATTTTTTTGTTATCATTTATTTTCTTTTTCTTACTTATCATGTTATCAAACATTTGGAAAGTGCAAGTAAGATATTAGCAACATAATGAAATGTAAATTTAACAGAATGTGAGTTTTCATTAACAAAATACAGATTTGGTACAACAAATATACAAGTATAATAAAGCAAACTCCCTGAATATACTAAAGAGGCCAGTAATTCGAAGGCTCCTTTGGGTCCTCTTCGTCATCCGATACATGCACTGGCTAGCTATGAGACGAAGATGCGGACGACCTAGCTCTGAAGGTGGGAGGCTGATCGCGAGGTGCTGAAGGCCCGGCCTTTGGATAAAAATGTGGAGGGACGGCGACTGGTGTAGACTATGGTTGTCCCCTCGCAGGGTTAGCCTGCTGGAACTAAACCTGAGCGTACCCATCCAAGAAAGGCTGAGCACAAACACCCATGAACTTCAATGTCTCTCTAACTACACCGCACAGCTCCATAAAGGCCCTCGACAGCCTCGTGGTCTGGTCCCTGGCTGCTTCTCTAATACTCGCGAGCTTGGTCTTCGTCTGCTCCTGAAACTCCCTGATGGAGGCAGATATGGGTGGTATGGCACCCTCCAGAACATCTATCCGGAACCTGAGGGCACTGACATACTCATCCACCATCTAGACAGTCGTATCTACTCTCTGAGCCACTGCATCATGGGAGGCACTCAAACTCTGCCTCAGCTCCTCAATGAGCCTCCCCTGCTCCTGTATAACTCTCTCCTGCTGTCCCAGGCGCTCCATCATGACCAGATCCCTCTCCTCATACTGATCAAGACACTGAAGGAGGGCTCGGTCTCTCTCCTCTTATCGATGCTCCATGGTGATGAGGATAGAGGTCATGGCCGCAATGAGATCAGACTGGGCTGGCCAAGGTGGTGGCGATGGAGTGGAAGGTGCTGGCTCTTTCGTATGCTCTGGAGGAGGTGCTGTGGAAGTAGATGCCCCCGGGTGCCCTGGCCTATTGTACAGGTGGTACCTCCCAGTCTCCCGGAGCACGGACCGCTGGACTCGTGATGAAGGAGGAGGAGTGGGGCTCTGAACTCTCTGTACCGAAGGAGTGACAATCAACTCATCCACGCTGAACTCGATGCCCATGTCAAACGGCATCTGAGGCTGCTCCTCCTTTGGTTGAGGCTGCTGTGGGTGTATCTGTGTGGGCTATAGCTCCTGATACTCTGGCTGCTGTGGAGGCTGCTCCTCTATCTGAGGCTCCTCCTCTACTGGCTGGAGTGAAGGAAGGCCGAACATACGCCTAGTCTCACGTACAGACAGCAACCGATACTTCTCTGCCCGATCACCCACCAATACAATGATACCCATGGTCAGAGCTGCTGAAGTATCCACGTACACACTCTCATTCAGTGGAGGCCCGAAACTGTCTGGGTCAACTCCCAGATGTAGCAGCAATCTGGTAATCACTCCTCCGGCCCATACTATAGGGGCTAACCCCTCGAGACTCGGACCAGGTTAGCCACAATCTCATGGCTAATGTTAAGGCACCGGCCAGCTACCATCACCCATAAGCTCCAGATCTTAGCTCCATTCACAGAACCCATATTACTTACCCGGCCCAGATAAGAGCTGGAGAGCACCCTGTGTACATATCATAGTGCCTACGACTACCGTACTCTTCACCGTATCATGGTCATACGGCACTCCCAGCATAGTGATCATCTCCCAATGTTATCTCCTAACAGCTCTCTGGGGAACCATGATATCATCCCCATATGGCAGCCCCATGGCCTCAAAAAATCTCTGGCACGTGATGATGTGGTGGTGCCTCTTGACCCAGAACTATATGGCCCCCTCCTCAGTGTCTGATCTCTAGAATCCCCCATAATGAAGGGTAGCCAAAAACTCCCAGATGACCTTAGGATAAGTCTGAAATGACAGCCATAAGAACTCCGTCCATCTTGTAGCTGCAGCTAAAGCATCCACCTCCACCAACATCCCCATGCTCTGCAAGAAGGGTCTGGAGACGAAACGGCTGGCTCTGAACTGTACACGAGCCAACACTCAGAATCTCGCCCTGGCCTCGTCGCTCATCCATATCAGAGCCTAAGGCTTAGCCTGGTCTCGAGGAATGTTGCATCGCGGAGGTATCCTGAAAAGAAGAGAAGAAAATTAATTTTTCATTGTTATCGCAAGCAAGCTGATCAAAAGATTAAAAATTTCATAAATTTCGGGAGCATTTCATCTGAAATGTGCCTACCAATAAAATTTAGGCAGCATCCTGGCAAGGATGTGCCTCCCCAAAAAATTTAAAAAAATTCGGGCAGCATCCCGGCAAGGATGTGCCTACCAAAAAAATTTCGGTAGCACCTCGGTAAAGATGTGCCTACCCAGAAAATTAAAAAATTCGAGTAGCATCCCGACAAGGATGTGCCCGACTTCCTACAATGAAAACACAAGATAATGGGACAGGCCTTAGGCCCCAAGCAACATTTCATAATTGCATGTTATTACGTGTTTCATTTGGTCCAAATTGCTCTAAAAATTCGGTTAGACGGGGGCAAGTCCATAGTTCTTTTTTTCTTTTATTTGTTCATGCATATACATATTTCTATGGTCACGCTTCATATACATTTCAAAAAGGCTAAGAATAAATGGGCAGAATTTAGTCCTACATTTTGCTAAAATATACTAGACATACATTTTACATGCAAATTACTTAAAAAGAAATAGAAAAGAGTAGAAAAATAGGACAAACTAACCTGGTAGTCGATGAAATGAACTAAAAAAAACTTAACGAAAAATGCGAAAAAAGTAGTCCCAAATGTACACGATGGTGCAAGGGTCGTTTTGGCGCAAGTGGTGCGCAAAACGAACAAGAAACAAGTGGAAAATGAGCAAAAAAGTGAAATGGGGCTTTGGTTTTGCGAGAGAGAAAAGAAAGAAGAAGAGAAAATTGAAGGGGTATCGCTGGGCGCACCTTATATAACTTTTCATGACCGACAAGCAGCCCATCCCAACACGGAGCGACGTTTTCGCCCCTTTCATTAATTAGTTTAATTAATGAATTAATAAACCAATTAATGCTTTTTTTTTAATACTCCCTGAATATTTGCTCCGATTTTCATGCTCGATGCCCGTCCCTATCAAACTGCAAAGACGATAGAAATGTTCAAAACATTATTTTATGCGCGTGACATGCATGAAATATGAAAAGAAATAGATCTCCTAAGGGTTAACCTAGTTGACAGATGGGCTTCCCGTCGGAATACCGACAGATGGGCATCCTGTCAGTTAGAGCTTTCCTTTAAATATTTTTTCCTTGAACTTTGTGCACTTTTAACACTTTGAGCCTCAGCCAAAGCTTCTTTTCCAGGTTTTTCTCTCTTTTTTCTTTACTTTTCTTTATTAATTTTAATTTCTTAGCTACAACACTTGGGAAATGTCTATGTCTGTCATCACCAAGATACACTGAGTTCTAGACAACCCCCGAACTTGGGAAAACACCACCCTTTCTCCACTTTCTGGCCTGAAATTCCTAAGAAGAGCGAGGATAGATCACAACCTCCTTCTAGCTACAGCTCGCTTCTAGGACCTCTGTTTTCATGTCTTCAGATTCACTTATCAGGAACTATGTCCCCTGCCTGAAGAGTTTGCCGCTATTATTGGGGCCTGATATCCTCCCAGTGCCTTTTTCTGCATTCTCCGCTGTGGTCTAATTTATACCCGGGACATCACATTGGCCTTGAGCATTCCTCCGTTTGATGCTGCCCGTTTGGTCCCCCAGGGTTCTACTTTTGCCTTAGAGCCACTGATTGAGGCATTGGAGGACTTCTTTGATGTTCCCTCATTCCGTACGGGTGTTATTTTCATGTTTTGTCTCATGAGGTATTTGATCGTGACTTCAAAAGAGCTGACCAATAACCTCTATCTATTCGGAATTGTGGATGATTTTCATCGTGGGCTAACCCCTTTCCCACTGATCCTTGTCGATACTGCTCTGGGCTTAGATTCCGTCCGTTCTGATTATTTCGCCGGCTTCTCTGAGAGCCCCTTATTACTCTAGGTACGTCATTATTTTAAAAGATATTGTGTCCCTCGTGGATTTTCACACTAGCTTTGCTTAGCGGGAAATGCGTCCTTTTTGGATTTTCACACAACCCTATCCCTTACTTTTACCTGGGGTGAATCCAACTCACTTCAACGGATTTTATGTATTATTTTATTTTTTTTCTTGATTTTTCTTTTATTATTATTTTTCAGATGTGGCTGCAAGAAAAGGTGAAACTACTGTCAGAACCTCCTCCCAGGGTTATCAGTCAATATTCCCCGAGGCACTTCCTCCCCCGTTAGCGACTGTACTCATTCACGACTCTCGATGAGGGTATTACCAGACTTGGCGAGATAACAGACGAGGATATCAGTTTCATGAATGCTTGGCTTCCTCTCTCTGTCGCGATAGTCAACGACTCTTCGGGGTGTGTTCCCCTATGCGGGCTTCGCGAAATCACTTTTTACATCACAGCCCGCTGTGCTCGATAGCTCGGGATGACCCAGGATGTGGTGAGACTCCCTCTATCTTTTCGAGGTGGAGTTCTGTCTTCAACTTTCGCTTCTCGATATCATGATCTCTGGGCTGGACTATCGGTGAAGACTGTGATTCCTTCCTTCGAAACTCATTTTGTCACTTCTACTAATGCATATAAGAGATGGGTGCTCAACCCCGTAGTCGATAACAGGACTCGACGACTTAGGCATCTGGCTGGCAAGAGCAGTAATAGGGCATAGTTCAGATTTACACGCATTTTGAGCGATGTGTTTTTCTTTTTAAAACAGAACTAGAAAATAATGTGAATGAATAAATTCAATTTTATTTTCTTTTGCAAAATTGTGTACATTTCAGTATGATTTCTCTATACATGATCATTATCTAACATAGATTCAAAATGCAAAATTCACATTTAATCTCAGAGTGGATCTCGTAAGCATCTGACTCCTGTTTCCAATCAACCCTCTCGGGTTTTCTTGATTAGATATTGTCTCTCGAGCCTCTAATTTTTGCCCAGGATGCCTTTTTTCGATTTTCAACCTGACAAGCTACCCATTTTTACCAAGGCCGTCTTTTTTCAATTTTTAACCCGCTGGGCTTTTATTCTCTTCTTTTAATTTTTAGTCTTTTCACCATGGAACCTCTTAAGTCTGTCGATGTTGACCGGTTCTTTGAACTAATTGCCATCGCTATTTGCCAGAATTGCTGCTCCTTTTGACAATAGCTTTTTAGAATGAAAGGACCTTCTCACGTCGGTCTGAACTTCCCCCTTATATCTGGCGCACCCGATCTCATTTACTTGAAGACCCAATCTCCTTCTTTCAACTGGTGTTTCTTGACCTTCTTTCCGAATGACCTGGCAAGCCTTTTCTGATAAATCTACCTGTAATAATAGGCTCGCAATCTGTTGTCGTCTAGCATGTTTGGCTGCAGCAATCATTGTTGGTCCTAATTATTTTTTGGAATTTGAGCTTCCATGACTACCCTTGAAGACTTGAGTTCTACTTCAACAGGCAACACTGTTGCCGTCCCATATACCAAGGAATAAGGTGTGGCTCCTATAGAGGTTCTAACAGTGGTTCTCTAGCTCCAAAGTGCAAAAGGCAACTTTTCTGCCCAATCTTGTGGTTCAGAACTATCTCGACCAAAATCTTCTTGATATTCTCATTAGTATCCTCTACTGTCCTATCAGCTTGCGGGCGATATGATAAAAGCTTGTGATGCTCAAAGCCATATTCTACAGTAGCTTCCTAGTTTCAGCCATAAATTGCACCCGTTATCAGATTCCTTTCAATGAACTTGTCCATATCCTGAGCATCGACTTTCTTGAAGGGCTCGACTTCTACCCACTTGGTGAAGTAGGCAATAGTAACTATGGTGAATCTATATCCATTAGAGACCGTAGGGTTTATTTCTCCGATAATATCGATTCCCCAAGCTGCGAACGGCCAAGGTGATGTCAAATTGTGTAGTTCTGAAACTGGTAAGTGCCTCAAATCTGCATACAACTGACACTATTTCACGTACTTAGAACAATTTGTATCTACGGTAAGCCAATAGAACCCTTGTGGTCCTTTTTGAAAGTCAAGAAGAATGGCAAAATACGGGTATGTGTAGATCAACGGGAATTGAACAAAGCTTGCCCCCAGGATGACCTTTCTTTGCCCCCATATCCACAGTTTTCGGCCAAATTGACTTTTTTTTTTCTTCTTTTTTCTCTCCTTTTTTCTTTTTCCTTTTTTCTTCTTTTCTTTTATTTTTTATTATTATTAATTTTTTTTATGGATGAGCTTTCTGATAGTTTACACATGCACACTCTCCTCCTCTTCTCGATATTGGAACAACACTAACCATCAAAGTCGGGTGTTGCACTTCCATAAGAAAATTTGGCCCCATGTCTGCTTGTGGATCTCTCCTTTTAACCTTTTTTGCCCCTTCCGGGTTGATTCTTCTGAGCTCTTGCTTGACTAGCTTATGGTCCAGGTATGTTGGGATTGTGTGCTTTGCAATTTCACGATCAATTCCCGGCATATCTTCATAAGTCCAGGCAAAGGTTTTTTCATATATATTTTTTTCATTTTCTCAAATTTTGACCTCTCATCAGGAGTTATATTAGATGCTATTAAGATTTTCTTTGGGTTCTCCAAAGTCTCCGAGATTAAATGGAGCGGTATTAGTTGAATCAATATCAAATATAAATGAATCATGCTCATGATTATGCATATTAAAATCATCAGAAATATCACACAAATAAACAAAATTGTTCATGTTATTAATAAAACTAGAAATGTCATCAACATTATTGAAAAGTTTCGAGATAAAAAAAAATAACATCTAAATGATTGTCCCTTTTCGCTCCCACCGATGCAGATGTTGCGACCAATGGTCTATTATCTCTTCAGGGCCCATCCTCCCTTCTTTTTAGCTCCTCATCAATGAAGCCTTGAACCTGTTTCCTCAAAGTTCAGCATTCATCAGTATCATACCCAGTCTGCTGATGGTAGGCACAATACCGATCCATTCGATGACCTGGACGTCCTTGGCTTTTAGCAGGTTTAGCTGGCATCGACTGCAACTTCCCTTGCTTAACAAAATAAGCAAAATGACTAGATAGAGGTTTTTCTAAGATGGTACAGCCGCTTTGGATCGCTCCCCCAGTTGGAACCTTCGTGTCTCCAAAACTTATCCTGCTGCTATCGCCATGACTTGAGCTTCCATCATCTCTTCCTTCAGGGGTTATAGGTGACTCAAGATCCCAAATTTGCCCCCTCATGACTTGACAATCATCAATCGGGCCTTTGGTATATTGATGGTGATTCATTAGCCCCTGACCTATGGTTGGCCTAGCTGACCACATTTTCGGGTTTTTCTCCAACGCTTGAGGAAAAGGTCCACCTAAGCTGAAGCGACATTTCTGGGCTGTTCCAGCCACCGATACTTTTTCTACCTTCCGAATGCTAATATAACTATCACATCTACATAAGCAATCTTCCCTTTCCAAGTTCGCGGCACCAAAAGTGAGCCTCTTGTAGGCGGCTTGGGTAGTAGCACGCTTAGATAGCAAAATTTCTTCCTCAAGGATATCCATCATTCTTTTCAGGCCTCCTGTCGTTATCCTGAACTCATCCTTAGAAGCATGCCCTTTTCCTTTTCGCCTAGATGACGGAGCAAAAGGCATTTTCCCTCTAGACTCAGTCTGCGGTATGCACGCTGTCTTAACCAGGTCATGTTTATTCTACGATGTGGTAAAAATAGCGTGTTGTGCCTTGGCGGATGGTATCATTGCGGCAGCAAAATTTCCCATCATAGTCCTCATCCTAGCTTCTCTTCAAGCTTCCTCCCTATTTCCCGTGCCTTCCTATCCATTTCATCGATAATAAGCGCATGAGCTGTGCTAGGCCTTCTTGATGGGTTTGTCGTGTTACTTTTTGTTGAATGCTGCAAAAGGGTATGACTCACTGCTTTCTGAGGTTAACTTTGAGTCCACATATATTGCCCTTTTCTCTTCTTCTCCCTCTTCTGATGCTTTAACAAAAAATGGGTTACTGATTAGTCACCCGTCGGGACCTTTAAACCGCTTGGGTAGATCTATGATCGCTGCAAAATATACCCTTTAGGATGATGCATGAATGACATATAATGCATGGTCGTGCTATGCAGTATCCGCAATCACATGCAAGCGCATAGATCCCTCCAACCTTATCACTCCCACACACGAGGTCATAGTCTCTTTCCTAGGTGGGCTTGGTCTATGGGTTAACAAGGAAACCGATGAACATGCATGGTGCACGGTAGAGAACCGACAGCATAACCTCTCCTAACTAATGTACATACGCATGGGTTGTGATTGTTATGTATTTAAGCAGTTCGAATAAATCAACATGAGCCTATCGGGGCATGAAAGCCTTTGATTAGGTGGCTAATCAAATTATTTGGGTTTTTCCAATACACAATGATCCATACATCAAGCAAGGTATTATGGTTCATACCGCTTAAGGAAAATATCTATTTCCATTACATGAGCTTTGGCCAGGGTTATGATACTTTAGGTCTACCCAAGCATGGTCCCTGCCAACGAGTTTAGCTCACCACAAGCGTAACGATCGGTCGGGTCTCCATTTAATATACCAAATGGTATGAGGCTTGGGCTGGTGATTATCCTTAATACATTCCTACATTGAGTGAACATAGGGTCGTGCTTCGGGAATGCACCAGGGTTAAAAGAGGGACCAAACTAGCATAAATCTAAGGTTCTAATGACATGTAATGCAATTTCGAAAAGGGATAAAATTTTTAAATTAAAACTCAATTATAAGTTTTAACCAAGGTGCTTTTGAAGCGAAGTCTCTTTTAAATTCCCCAGTGGAGTCGCCACTGTGACACGCGCCGAATCCCGGAGGCCTCGAAAAATCCACTTTTAGGATTTTCGAGAGAGGTTTCTTGGAGTTGCCACCCAATAAAATATTGGGAAAGGTTGTCTAGCTTCAATGAGCCTAAGACAGTATTTACGTCCATTTTGGGTAAGCAAGAGATATTTTGGAGTCCCCACTCCAATAGAATATTGGGATGATACTCTAACCTCATGGAGCCTAAGACGATGCAAGTTAGGCCTATTTTGGCAACAAGAAATATTTTAGAGATCCCACCCCAATAAGATATTGAGATGGTCCTCTAATCTCGTTGAGACTAAGACTAGAGATGGTTCGGGACTTTTTATTTATTCATACCTTGATTAAATTATAATTGAATTTTGAATTTAAGATTTCATTCCTTCTCTCATACAATTTAATGCATGAATTAAAGCGCAAGTCGATCATGAAATGAAAGCGGTAAATGGAAGCAAGATTAGAATAAAATAAATGAAAATCCAATAAATTACAATAAAACTAGGGGCGGAATACAACCCCCATTATGAATGGCATGTGGATCATACATAAAACGGAATGTTCGTTAAGGAGTGAGGACATTGGGCCTCGCTTGCATACTTACAAAAATAACTTTAAAGTATCAATTTTATTTGATGAAAGAAATAGGACATCGGTCCTCATTTTATTAGTGGAAACTCCAATTTAATTAACATAAATACTTAGCCATTTTCATGTTAGTGGAATAAAATAATATTTACAATAAATGGAGATTAAAATAAGGAGGAGAAAGGTAAAGGAATAAACCCAAACGAAGGTTCTCAGATCATTGTAGTGTCCTCCATTTCTAATAACCCAAATCCAACAAAGAAGCAATAAAACTCACAAAAATAAAAATCACATTAGTGCAACAATTAAAATAAAATATACATAAAAAATAACTAAAGGAAGAAAATAAAGAAAAGAAAAGAATAAGTGGTAAAAAAAAAGTGAAGGAAATGAAGGGGGAAAGGCCCAGGGACGGCCCATAACGCGTGAGCGACGGTCGTCCCTGGGCTGACCGATGGGTGGAGGTAAAAGCCCTTGACGGCCAGTCGCTCGGATGAGCGATGGCTGTCGGTGGAGTCTCTGCCCGTTGGTTATCCCAGACCCAGAAAAATAAAGAAAATCAAATTAAAAAAATTGTTTTATTTTGAATAAAATGGAATTTTGTTTATAAAATCAATGCGAAAGGATTAAATGCAAAAAGTTTGATACCCTCGGAATATTATCTTCGAAGGTGAATGTCACGAGATTTCTGTCTCTTGAGTTCTACAAGGATTAATCAGTAATGTGCAATTTTAAGAGATTTTTGACTGCAAAAATCGTATTTTGAAAACAGACCAAGAAAAGAAAATTGTATTTTTCTTTCTTGATGTTTTGGTAGCAATTATGAATGCTAAAAATGGCTGGATCGAATAGAAATGAATTAATTTCATTCCGTCAGATTCGCCTTAATTCGGAGAATATTTGATAAAAATCCGATAAAAATAAAAGTGAAAAACTTTAGTAGAAAAATTCTCTGTTTTGTAAAAATTGCTAACCCTTTTATCTTGTAAAAAAAAAGCTGCCAACCCCTTTTTATCTTGTAAAAGCTGCTCCCCCCGAATAATGAGCCTCAACCCCCTATTTCTAGGTTTAGGAAAATAATTCAAATAAATTCAAATTTAGAATTTAAATTTAAAAAAGATTTCAAAATCAAATCCGAATGATTTGCAAAATATTCTCAAAATCAAATCCAAAATTTGAAAATATTTGAAAAGATTTGGAAGATATAGGAAATCTTGAAAATATATTTGAAAAGATTTAGGAAATATTTGGAAAATCTAGAAATATATATATTTAAGAAAATATGGAAAATCTAGAAAATCCCGCCCAAACTAAAGGCAGATCAAGGACCGATGGGCGTCGATGATGGGGGCGTCCTTGGTCTTTTGGGCGGCGGGCCACTTACGAGAGACAGAGGCCAAGAGACAGCCGTTGCTCGCGAGAGGCAGGCGTCTCTTGCACGAGCGACGGGCGTCGCTCAATGCGAGAGATGGCCTCCGCAAGCGAGAGATGGTCGGCGCTCATCGCGAGGGACGGGCCTCTCACTCGAGCGATGGGCGTTGCTCCTGCGAGAGGGGGGCCGTCCTTGGGAACGAGCGACGGGCGTTGCTCTGACCGACGGCATACCCGTCGGTGGAGAAAAGTCCAGATTTTCAAAATAGGAACTCCTCCCGACGTCCAAAAATCCCCTATCACTAAGAAGAATCCTCAATCCTTATAAAATTGGAGAATGAAAACTCATAACTTTCATCCATTTGCCTGGAAACAGACATTGATATCTTCATCGGGTAACTCTAATCTGAACTGTCTCAGGACCCGGTGTCTACACTACCTTTTTATTTTCAACCAATAGGAAACAAATAAAAAAATTATTATAATTATTTTTACATTAATATATATCCATCATGGGTGGATATATCTTATACCGTGCAAGGGGGCCCTTTTTTAAAAAAAAAAAAATGGATACTTGACAAATGAACCATAACTTCCAACCTTTTTGCCTTTGAACATGCATTAATTTCATCACTAGATAACCCTGGTCTGGACTGTCTCGGGACCCGATGTCTACACACATAATCCAAAAAACCATCACTATCAGCAGAATTATCCTGTCTTTCAGTAGACCCAGCTAGGGGTTGATATTGTGAATACAACTCCATAGTGGGTGGACTAAAATTTGATAGGCCTGCTGAAGATGAGGCTGCTTGAGATGGGCCTGATCTTGATTAGCTTGCTTAAGATGATCCCACGTGTGAGTTATTCATAACCCAATACTAGTAGTCTTGCTTGAGAACTTCCTAGTAACTTGAAGGATAAGATTCCCATGGGATGTCTTCATTTGTCCAATTTGGCCATATTTCTTTTGGAATAACTCCATTCTTTTCAAAAAGATGGTGCATAAGATCAGACCATTTGTGAACAAACTAAGGATGAAAGTTTAGGCAAGACTCCTTGAGAGAATATGGTAAAAATCTAAAGTGGCAAGATGAAGAAATTGATTTATATCGTCCATTTAACCAAACACTAGGTCTATAGAGAATAAATGTTGACCGTAGATCCCATGAATAAGAAACTCCAAGAATATTTATTTCCCAAATGAGAGCTATTTTTCATTGCTCAAAAGAACAGACCAGGTAAAAAAAGTTCTTAGATAAGGATTATGCCTAGTTTCATTGATGATGCCTTGTATATGACAAGTCATGTTTCTATTATGGATTTCAAAAGCAACATAATAAAGATGACAATAATACCACATGAATGTAAGAAGTTCCTTGGGACAAATGATGGGTTTTTCCATCCTGAAGTGAAGAAAACCCATAAGAGCTGCAAAAATATACTAGGGATGATATCTTAATTGATCCCAATATAGTAGGCCATAGGACTTTATTAACCTAGACTAATAAATTCACAATTGTACCTTAGCAAATTATTTCAATCTAGCTGGAGAAAGATTTTTTGGTACATTATGTGGGGCTCCTTCTTGCAAATAAACCTGTTGAAACATGTAGACTACCGGGATGATAATAGCTTGCTGTGGACTCCATCTGCTTAACAAGTCAAGGATGAGATTTTCTTTTCCCTTTATATGTTTAACATCAAATTCATACTTGCGAAACCATTCTTTCCAACGAAGTAGTTGAGGATGAGGAATTGTTTTACCCTTAAATTCTAGCATCTTTGGAAAGGAAGAATAATCTATGACAATAGTAAAATGATGGCCAATTAGATTAAATCCAAATTTTTTAATGCCAAATTTTACCACCAAAATTGCCTTAAATGTGGAATGGTAATGACATTCTCCTTCTATAAATTTTCCACTAGCATGGGCACACAAGCCCTTCTTTCCATCTGCCTCTTCAAATATGATAACCCCCACTGGCATATGTCTGAAGAATTCTTCTTCCATTTGAAGGAATTTGTAAAGGTGAAAGGTCTTGAACTTCTTACTTCAACTGCTCAACTGCAGCGATTTGGGCTGTCGACCAAGGTGGCTGATTCTTTTTGAGCATTTAATACAATGGATTAGCCTTTTTCATGAATCGCGAAATAAAATCTCTTAAGTAGTTAGCAATCCCCAAAAATTATTGTACTTGCTTGATTGAGAGATTTCCATTATGAAATTTTAGCAATTCAGCTCCAAGGTGTTCTCCAAGTTGAAACGCTCCATTAGCAAAACACATTCTTAGGAAATCAATTTTTGTTCTCCCTAGGTGTATTTTTATTGGAGAAAAAATCACACCAAATTATAGTGTAAGAGCTTTAAATTACTACAACAATTGATGATAGGCTTCTTCTGAAGAGAAGTATAATAAGATATCATCAATATATATCAAGGCCGAATGAAGGATGGGCTTATAAATTTTTATCAAGGCCTTTTGAAATATTGATGGGGAGTTTTAAGTCCAAAGGGCATGACTGTCTACTGATAATGATGATTGGGTATACAAAATGTTGTTTTATGCCTTTCATTTGGTTGAACTCCTAACTGCTAAAATCTTACTTTGAGGTCAAATTTTGAAAAGATCTTTACAAGGTAAACATAGAGGATATTTTTGAGAGAGGGAACTTGTCATCTCTGAGAAAATGGTTTAAGGGTTGATAATCTATGACAAGCTGTTTCTTTCCTAGAATCTGTTCTGACCTTTTGTTTATAGAAAAGGCCCGGCAAGCCTATTATGAATTTGTAGGCTCAATGATTTTTTGTTGAAAAAGTTTATCACATTCTTTTAGGGCTAGAGAAAGATTTGATGGTGTCATTCCTTGATGAATAGCTTTGGTAGGATTGATATCCTCATTTCTTTTAAAAGGAAGTGCAATAAAGAAGTCTAGATTTTCCACAATGGGGAAAGCCACTGTTGAAGAAACTTTGTATGAGAGTTAGCAACACACTGCATCAAAAGTTCTTCTTGGATATTTGAAAAGGTGATAGAAGGTTGAAGGGTGAAAAGAAAGGGAATGTTAGTGTAAGGTTGGAAAGCTTGTTTGAATTCCAATCCTCTAGGACCAAGATGCAATCTTGTCATTTGATAGAGGGCATCAAAACCAAGCACTATGTCTCATCCTAGTAATGGAGAGCCAAGGACAGAAATCCATACATAACAATTTGGGAAATTAGAAATTTTGTCAGGATTGGTCGATTTGAGCTTTGTAGAAAAAAAATCTTTCCATTAGCTACCTTAAAATACTCTTCATGGAACTTTTAAGATTGAGGAGACAATACATGAGGATTGAAAATTGTTGTTCTTGCTCTTGTGTCAATAAAGGCTACAGCTTTGATTGGTTGTTCATACTTTCCTAGAAAAACTTTCACAAAAACTTGAGGAATCAACTGCTTTTTAATAATAAGAACCTCATCAATACTATAAAAGTATTGATAATTATCACTCTCTCTATCTTTAAAGAAATTAGTATTATCGTCTTCAATATAAAAGAGAGTATCTTTTGTCAACTTGTCTTCTTCTGAGAAGACAGACTCCAAATCAACATCTGTTAGATTAGTGATCTAATCAATTTGAGCAATCATTTTTTGTGCACGTTTGGATTTATTGGAGCAACTGCGAGTATAATGACCTTCTTTTACACACAAATAACATTTTTTAAATTTCATGGAACCTGGATATTTCTTTTTGCGAAAATATCTCCATCTGCGGCAGGTGCGTGGTCTCTGAAAACTTCTTCTTTGCCGAAAGATGCGGAAATACTTCTTTTTCTTTGGTCTATATTGGCAAGAATCTGTTGGATATTTACATTTAATTTGTAAATCAGGTCGAACACACACAAGCTTCAATAATGGGCTTTTCTCCATGTATAGCTTGATGATCTCCTTATGTTCATATAGTCTTGTCAAAACATTATGCATTAGCTGATGGAGTTCACTAAAAGTTCATTAACCTTCTTTATTGCCATCTGGATGATAATGGACATCCTTGTAGACAAAATATATGGCTGAGAAGTTAGGAAACTTATTTCATGCCAGGATTTTCCATTCCTTGCAATACATATAGCTTTTTGGCCATATGATCAAAATGTTTATTAAGATCCCCCCTCCCTTTTAGGGAGCAACATTTCATCTAAAAGGAATCTTTGCGGGTTTGCCCATTATCACTTCGAACAACACCATAAAATTCTTGATAAAGATAAGTTAAGAATTCTCCCTCAAAATTAAGATCCATCATCTGGGCTTTAGTTACAGGGTTCATACCATTGAACCAGTCTTGTATCCTGTCAACAGAGCAAGTATTAAACTCCATGAGAACATCTCTTAGTTCAGCTCCTTATACTAGTTGAGTTTGCCTCCAAGCAAGAAATTCTTAACGACGATCTCTATATTTGGAAGGAGAGATATCTTCAAAAGTAAATTGGCTATTTTGTGGCGGCTTAGATCGGGGTCTTTTAGGACTTATCACTTCTTCTTCATCATCATCAGAATGAATAATAGTCGTCCTTACTGGCCTTTGTGAATTTCATGGAAGAGCTTGATACATAAATTAGACTTCTTATTAAGAATCGAAATTCAGAGTGGTCTCTTCAGGTAAAGTAGTTAGAGATTTATTAGTATCACTTCTTGATAATTTTAAGCTAACTACTTTTGGTAACTCTTCTTTGATAGAGAACCAAGGCATAACATTTTGGATGTGACTATCCAAAAAGGAGGTAATTGGATTAATCATCATCGTCTCATCAGACTTTCTTTTTGGAGGGTCAGGTTTAGGTTCAGCTTTCACGAATTCTGTTGAAGAGGAGGAAAGTCATTTGGTTTTTATAGAAGGAAAATGGCTATGAGTTTGAGAGGTTTGTTTTGTGGTTTATGGATGCTGGCCTTCCTTATTGAGCACGTCCTGATGCCATATTTATGTCTCCTCTATGATCTCATCTCTATTTGGTATCAGAGCCTTAAGGTGATAACTACATCAATATATTATTAGACTATATGAAGAGAAGATAACCTCATTTATTATGAGTAAACCTTCATCTTTATCTTTAAAACTTTCTACTATACGTGATTATAAATACATCCCCTCAACACTCGATTTTGTAACCTTATCTCCAACCACTCTTTCAAAAAATAGTCAATTGTATGAACTTTCATACCTCCTAGAAGATTAAAAGATAGGGAAAACTTAGGCTCTTCTTTTGAACCCCTATGATGCTTTCACAAAATTAACCACAACTTGGACCAAAATATCATATCTCTAATAAGAAAAAGCTATTATGGAGTATGTTCAGTGTTCCAAATTTAGTCAGCATACAATCACTTCTAACAAAACTAAACAATTTGTTACTTTAGAGTTTCCTCCTAAACTTTATACTTATTGGCTTGATCAGGGATACTCTCATGTTCATTACGACACTATTAGGATAGAACTCACCTATAATGGAAGGCAGGGTCTTCCTGTCTTTGCCAGGATTGCTTTAGTAGACACTAGGTATTTGAAGTATCAATATGTTGTAATTGGCACTGTAGAAACATCTTTGAACGTAGGATCTGTTGTTTTCACTTTTTATCCAAATTATAATTTCGCATCACGAGATCCAAATGTTCTGACAGCCTTAAAAGTACAAATTCAAATCCTTGGAGCAGAGCAAGTTCCAAACTCCATAGTAGCCATCTTTCATTATCAGATGGCCTATCGTCTCCAGAATCATGCTATAAACTTGGCTCTTCCTGCAAAACATAATAATGCCTTATTAATTCGAGCAGACTCAACAAATGCTTCTTGTGCATACATATCCCTCGACAGATCTTAAGGGATGAGCTCCTCCAACTTTTTCCAGAAAAGTGAATTACTAATTATGAAAAGTTAAAGGAAGCAAAGGAGTCGGTGCAATCTTTTCAGCCTAATTTCATCAAAAGGGCTGATGAGACTGTAAAAATTATCTTCAAAAAAGAAAAATTAGCTCAACAATCTCCTCCTCCTCTTTTCTCTACCCAATTTATGATCTGTCTAGGGCAACCGAAAAATGGCATTCTTGTAGTCCACTTTGATCATGTAGGGAGACCAGTTCATGCTTTTAGCAGAAATGGTCATTGTTATTTTAATGCTTGTGATTGTGATGATTGTAACCAAAGTTGGGAAGAAGATGAGTTAGCTGAGAAAAGAAAGAAAAATAAAGATGGTGAACAGTTGTATGATGATAATGATCCTGATGTTGGTCCATTAGGACAACTTTCTGGTGAATATGATTATCTGGTTTCTTATTCACCACCACCTCACTGGAAGCCATGGCTACCTATTCCTACTTCATATGAACCTTGTAAACCCTTCCTCCTACCTAAAGAATTTTCTCCACCCTCACAGCTTAAAAAACTTTTGCCTTGTTACAAGCAATCCTTTAAATGGATAAAAAAATGAGTCCCCTTTTCCCTTCTTCACCTCCTTTACATATGCCTCAAGTATCTATTTATCAACTAGCTCCTTATTAAGAGGACTTTCCTCCTCTTAAGGAATTCACGAATCTAGAAACCTCTACCACAGCCACCCTATTTGTTAAGAATCCAAATATTGTAGACCTAGATGGACAATTGAGACAAATATTACAAAGAGAAGCTGTTTTCAATTGGCAAACTGAAAACACTCTAGCATAGAATAAAGTCTTGAAAAAGATAAAAGACAAGGTTGACCAAATATCTCACAAAGTAGATCATGTTTTAGATAGAAACAAGTTATTCATTGTTGCTATCTATGATCTTCAGCTGTAAGTTGAACAAAGAACTCAAGAGCTAAAGGTGATGTTAAAATAACATACTCAACTTTCACAGCTCAATCTTAAAGAGGCAGAAGTCATTAGACTAAAAGATCAAATACAAGAACTTGAAAATATCTTACATTATAAACCATCCATACCTGTGCCCTTACAACCTTTTGACCCAATGAATATATTTTCCACACCTTTTCCTTCTTAAGCAACTCAACCTTCACCCGCTCCCATTTATGGTTTAAAACCATTACCCTCTGGTCAAATTGAATTCTTTGGATCCCCACAAAAGTCTTTCATGTCTTGAATTAAAAATGGGAAATACCCGGCACAAACTTCCACCCAACCTCCACAAACCATAAAACAAACCTCACAAACACATAGCCATTTTCTTTCTACAGAAACCAAATAGCTTTCGTCCTCTTCAACAGAACCCAAGATATAGACACTTGTACTATACATTTAAATGTCACATCAAGTCCTATGTTTAATGAGTCAAATTGCAGGTGTTAAGGTAAGAAGGCGGAAATTAATCTATCTTAACAAAATTTTATTAAAGGTAACATTACTTCAATTTGAAGGTTTACAGGCAATATTGCACACAAATAAAATAGAGAAGTTAAATTGTAGTTTTTTTATAAAAGTAGGTGTTAAAAACAACAAATAGCAATTAGTTAATTTTAAGATATCCTTAATATAGAGATAATATTGCTTCAACTTTAAAAGTTTTAGGATAACTTAGCAACTTCGCACTTTCATCATTTTTTTACTCAATATTTTGATCTATTGATTAAGTGTTAATCCGGTAAATAATGTGTAGTGCATGCTATCTACATCCGATCCAATATTTAGTACAGTGCGTAATGTGCACACTGCACACGGAATCTCTCCCAATTGAATCTTTATAAGCCGAGTATTTAGTACAAATTTTCGTCAAATATTAACATACATGTGCATTGAAAAATGAAAATAACCTTAAATAATGGTAAGGCGCATAGGATAAAATATGGAAAAATTTAAACCAACAGAAAACGAAGCACAGTGCACAGCATAGAACAGAAAGGGAGCAACAATGGCAGCACTCTCATCATCGCTCCAAATCCACCACTTCATCTTCTCAAAATCTTCCTTTTCTCTTCTCAGGCCTCTCCGTACACTCCCTCACATATCTTGCTCTTTATCTTCTTTTTCTTCTTCTTCTTCTTCGCTTCAATTCAACATCTCCTTCGCCTCTCCTAAACCCAACCCCAAACCACCTCCTCAATCCAACCTTCAAATCGACGGCGATGCCACGGGTCAGCTCTTCATTCCCTGGATTGTTCGTGGTGAAGATGGCAATCTTAAGCTCCAGGCCCATCCACCCTCAAGTCTCATTCACGCTCTCGCCGATACTAAAACCCATAACACGAAGAAGAAAAAGAAGAAGAAAAGCAAGGAAAATGCTGTCACTGCAAAGTCATATGGTGCGGCAACCACTGACCAAAATCTCTCAAAGGCTGCCCGTAGGTTTTACAATGAGAACTTTAGAGAGCCGCCCCAGCGTCTCAGTAAGGTTCTCGCTGCTTCTGGAGGTAATTTCAGACCCTTATTGAATTCAATTTGTACAATTCGGCCTTAAAGCTTTTTGTGAATAGACAATTTGCCACAACTTTGCATCTCTATTGTAATTATACAAAGAATCCTGAAAAAAAATATATATGATATTTTAGAGCTCTTCTGGAAGAAATGGACCAAAAGTTCGGGTGAAATTGTCCATCGACAAAAACTTGGAGGGCTGAATTGCACCTTTGTCCTTCTATAAATACGTATTTATGTGCGGCAGTAGTTATGTACTTGAGTTGGGTAAAATGCGTGTGCTTTGTTTTAATATGTAACCAGTGGCATCAAGAAGGAATAGTGAAGAGCTCATATTTGAAGGCAGAGTGACAGTTAATGGTTCTGTATGCAGCACTCCTCAGGTAAGCTGGATGTTTCAGCGTTAAGTCCACACTATTTATTTTTATTTTTTTTCTTTCGAAAACCCTTTAAAGCTTTGTTTATGATAAGATAATTACTGCTTTGTGACTTTGCTTGTTGTTTAGACTAGAGTTGATCCTGCAAGAGATGTCATTTATGTCAACGGAAATCGCCTTCCTAAGAAACTACCTCCAAAGGTGTATCTTGCTCTTAACAAGCCAAAAGGGTTAGTAGCAATTGCTATACGCTTGCAGGATTAATCATTTTTGTTAATGTAGTTGGTCCAATGTGTTTTTATTTTATTATAATTATTATTTCAGAATTGATATAATTTGTTTGAGACAGGTACATTTGTTCATCTGGCGAGAAAGAGTCCAAGTCTGTAATGAGCCTGTTTGATGACTATTTGAAGAGTTGGGTAGGTGCAGACATGGCAACTTTTGATAAACAGTGCTGAAGTTGGTATTTTATTTTGCAATAGAAAAAAAAAGTAAATGGCATTTAAACATAGGGATAAAAGCTGGACAATAGTTGTGGTATATTGTGTATTTATGTGTTTAAATCTGCAAATAGGTGACAAATTGTTTTCTTTCTAGGATCGAAGAAATTCAGGACTGCCTCAACCTCGACTATTTACTGTCGGCCGACTAGATGTTGCCACAACTGGGTTGATTATTGTGACCAACGATGGTTTGTAATTTTCCATCCATGTCATTTTTCATCTGAACATAACGAATCAGAAATCAAAGAAAACTGATTTAAAACCACTCAATTGCTTTTACTTCAGGAGATTTTGCTCAAGCTCTTGCGCATCCTTCATTTAAATTATCAAAGGAGTAAGGATTTGTGTTTTTCTCTTCTTTCAATACCAACCACACTTCAGTAGGCTAGCTGTTGTTTAGAAAGATGTCGGTACATAAAACTTTGCTTAAGAGCTGCACAAGTAAAGAGATTATGACTTATTCAGATAGGAAGTTGGGATCAGTTTTGAGTTTAAGAGATTCATACGGTAATGTATGTTGCAGATACATTGCAGCAGTTGAGGGTGTAGTAAGCAAGCGGAATTTGATAGCCATCAGTGAAGGAACATTTATTGGAGGTGTCCATTGCACTCCAGATTCTGTAGAGCTGCTACCACAACAGCCAGATATATCAAGACCTCGCCTTCGTATAGTGGTACTTGTGTTCTGTTTCAGTCTGCTAGAATTATTTGTAATTATTTATCGTTCTACCATTTTCACAGCTCTCATGTTCCATCGGCTTGCTGGAATTGTTTTAAGTTTCTTTGTAGCTGGGATATTGACGTAACCAAATTCAACATGAGCAATTAATGGGGTTACACTTGGACTTGATGAGATTGTGTTGATTTTAAATTAATTCACATACATTTGCACTATGATAGAAGCTTCAGTATTATCACTTGTTGGTGGCTCCTAACAAAATAAGAAAGAGAGGAATAATTGTTTCTTAAGTAGCATTGAAGAAAGTTTACACTTCTACTAAAATACAGTATCCTATATCCATAAATAACAAAAGCGGACTTTTTCTTTCCAAAATATGCTTTGGACCAAATTTTAATGAAATAGTTTTTGTTGTCACTCAAACGCTGTACATGTTCTTCATACAACTTTGTACTTGCAGTTGAGAACAAGAGTATTAAATGGCTAATCTTTTCCTTTACAACTGTAGATTTCTGCATACAGGATGATTAGCATCCACATTCTGTTTACTTATATTTGGTACCTAACACCAAATAGATTCTGCGCTACATGGAAGCTCAACTAGTTTATAGGTGGAGTGGAAATAGGACATTTAGGTAGGAACATGAATCAAAAGAATAGATGACTCTTGTCCATATTACGGTTCTATTTGAAACTTATTTCTTGACTCTTGTGCATATCATGGTTCTATTTGAAACTTATTTCTTCTTTCTCTCTTGCTTTCTTACTTTTTTTTTTTAATAAATTTTTTCTGTTTCAAGTCTGGAAGCTAATTGAATCAAGTGAAGGACGTGCAGCTGATATGCATCACACTAAGTCACAATTTGCTTGTTTGTCAGCACAGAGTAATTGGCCATTAAAATGTTGTGTTTCCTCGTATTTCTTGGGTGTCATCTATAGTGAGCTTGCATATTTCATTATCTAGATGATGGAGGAAACTATCAAAACCACTTGTCTGATATTCCCATTTGCTATTCTCTACTTAGAATTAAACTTCTTTAAGTCAAGTTCCATTTCTCTTTATCAGATGATGAAGACAAACAACATGACAAGGACTCACTTATATGCTTAAATTATTTGTACAGGTTCACGAAGGGAGGAACCACGAAGTTCGAGAACTTATAAAGAATGCTGGGCTAGAGGTCAGTTTTGCTTTACTGATAAGATCATTTTCAAATTATGGAAGATTATCTTTTCAAAAAGTTATGTTTGCTTATTTGCCCTCTTTCACTACAGCTGATATATACTTTTTTATTTAAAAAACAAATCCCTATTTTCTATTATAAATGCAAATATTGAGCATATACTGCTGAAGTCCATAGACCAGACATTTGATAAAACATGGACATTATTAATGTTTTTGTAACACCTTTATGCCCCTTTTTACGTACATACATACTAGCTAAGGTCTAAGGATGATACTATTCATGTAATGTTACATTCATGCTGGACTTTAGTCATAATCAATAAATCTTTACAAACAAATCACCATACACATGATTCATCCATTTAAGGATTTAAGTTATACATGCTTCAATATATATATTAACAAAACTTTAATCACCATCACATAAGCATCATCATATATATATGTACTGATACTTTCTTATACTTGTCTTTACAGAAATATAAAGTATTCTTTGAACTTTTACATGCCTGGATCACCAATAAACAAGTACATACAAAACATTATATGCAAGTTTACACAACCAAACTACAAAATGACAAGAAGATCTGTTATGTGACTTCAGAGCTTGCGGATGTCTCCTTCTAGCTTTATCTACAGCTTTAACCTGCTTAAGGAAGCAAAGCAACCCACACGCTAAGCAATACTGCTTAGTGGTGCAATACTTAATGCAAGAGGTCGTTCTAAAAGCAAACATTTCAAACATATACTATTTCATCAAACCAAATTAAGTTTTATAGTCACATTATTATCTTAAATTATATACATACGAATGATTTTATTAAATCTAGGTAAGGTTTTGGAAGGGTGGCTAACAAATGGACTAGTTTACCTCTAATGAGACAGAAGACCACATGGCTGTGCACCCTTAAGGGGACATGCCCTTGTGGTAGAGTAAATCTACCTGTGTGGGACAAAAAGCCTCATGACAGTGTGGTCTCAATGTGACATGGCCGTGTGACTTAGCTAAAAATCAGGATGAGAAATAGAGGGGCTCACAGTCTTGTGGTCTCAGTGGAACACGGCCGTGGGGCCTTTTGTAAATTTAGTCTTTGCATAATAGATGACAGTACGGCCATGTAGCATATGATCACATGGCTGTGTGATCCTCTGTAACTCCAAAACCATCTTGAATTTGTCCCATTTGCTAGCTGCGGTTCTAATGATATGATTCAAGACCAAATTACTTTAGATCAAACCGAGTATTTATAGTATAAGGAAACACATTCTACCACTTATGAAACCAACCATGACTCACATTACATGATAAATCAACATTTATATGCATATGCATATGCATATGAATATGTATCATTCATAACTTGTGATCCAATTCTTACCGTTTCCAAACAAGGCTTAACTTGAGAGCCCAATTTAGCCTAGCCTAACCATTTGCAATGGATAAAGAGCAACTATGCTAGTTATACTCAACTTACGAGTACCAATTCATGGTACTTAAATTTACGTTTTTTGGAATGTATCAAATTTAATTGTGTCATCAAATGACACCAAAAGTAATGTCAAAAGTAAAAGTGCTGTTTTAATCAGAAGCAAATACTGCTTATCTGAACCCTAATTAGCATGCCAACTATCTAAAGTGATGCACAACCCTAGGATCTAATTAAAAATCTGAATTCATCATGCAATTAACCATCAAATTCTGATCATACAATCTGTAATTTAAACACTTTAAACCCTAATATCAAAGATATAAAAGACCTAAAGCAGAAATAAATAAGAATAGAACTATACAAGAACAAAGCTTGAATAACTCTAATTATTTAAACAACGCAAAGTAAAGAACACTTACTTTGCAAAAATGATCTCTTGCAAATAGCAAAGAACAATAATAATTTTGTATATTCTAATAAAGAACACGCATAAAAGAGCCTTATATAGGCCGCCAACTAACCCTAATACAAGTAGGAATAAATGAGACCTAAACCTAATTGAAATTGGAAAGCTAAAAATCAAATAGGTGAGCTGCCAAAGAAAGTGGCATGAACCCATGTTTAAAATGGCCTAATTATTACAATTAATCAAATAAAAATCATAAATAAAAGCCCTAACTAAAAGTTCAATCCAAACAGCCTCTTTAAATCCATTAGTTGGCACATGCAATGCACATGTTTTAGCTCACATGATATGCATATGCATAGCACATGACATGCCACATGTCTAGCATATGTCAAGGTTACATGACCGGCATATGTCAATGTTACATGCTTGGCACATGTCAAGTGTCACATGACTTGCACATGGTCATTTTTTCAAATTCGGCTTTTTTTCCTTTCATGGCCCACTTCTGCTCCTCACATGTGAACCATGTTCAAATCTTCTTGAACAGCTCCAATTTTGGTTTCTATGGTCCCGGAATTGACCCCATGATATTTATGCCCTTGAAGCTTCATTCCTTTTCATTGAATGCTTGAATAAAGTCTTGTAACTTCTCATTGAATTTCTCGGCTCTAATTCTTGTAATCGGCCCATTTGGAAGCTTTAATGGATCCTTTCCATGGCTTTCTATATCACAAAGCTATGTTTTCAGTTTAGGTTCTACTCGGGCTTATGAAATTCATTCTATGTTTTTAGTTTAGGTTCTACTTGGGCTTATGAAATTCGTTCTTAATTCCATTACTTGCACAATTAAAGAAATCAAACTTCATATTTCAATATAACAGAAATTAGCAAGCCAATGCATTCCCAAAAGCTTAACAAAAAGAGTTCTCAATTCAATGATCATCACAAGATTTAATGTAGGCTTATGTAATGCTTTTAAAACTTAATCATAATAACAACATACTAATCTTCTAAATATTGACTTTTATCATTGTCTTTATAATCATTGAGATTAACATATCAAGCATATTATCATTACAAGAAGGATCTCTAAATTAATTACTAATAACATACAATCATTTGCTACTAATTCATCAATATTATTCATTTGTCAAGATTAATATCATTATTGCACATCAATCTCTACTTGTACTTCCATTTCACTTTTAAATATAGCTCTTTTATCAATTGTCATAGTAATTAAAATCACATGCTAGACTTAGCCGTCAAACCATTTCACACTCAAATTCTCAACATAAGCATCATAGCAACAAAAATTTCACAATTAACAACATTAAACAACAATCATTAAATCGCACACTATCAAAAACATTAAGCAAGGCACTTACCCTTCTTGAAGCCAAAATCATTCAAAAAAGAAACCTTCTTCTCCCTACACTTGCTTCTTGCCCTTATCACCACCTTGATTCAACATCTCACCACCATCTTCTCATGCATGATATACAAAAGACAATCTCAATTTTCCATATCAATATCACAATTAGAAAGAAGAAATAGAAGAAGCATTTCTATAATCAAAATTAATGCTCCTACCTTAATCAAAATTCCTCATGTCTCATCTGATTCACTTAAAAATCTTGAAAGATTATGCTCATAAGACGAAATTGTCTACTCAATCACCATCTATTCTTGATTGCATGCAAAATTTTCGTAAGAATTTTACTAGTTTAAGAATGAAAGGAAGAGAGGATTTGAGAAAGAGAGGGATGCAAGTGAAAAGGAAGAAGAGGAAGAAAAGAAAATGCTCTCTCTAGGTGGCAAGCTCTCGTGAAGCCACTTGTCATCCTTGTTGACCAAGGCTTAATTTAGTCTAAATCATGTTTATTTAATCAAATCCCAATTCATTAAGTTAATTTTGTCTTAATTAAAATGGTGTAGAGACATTTTTTAGAAAATTTTCACTTTTGGCCCAATACTTTATCTTTCTTTCAAAAACACCCATACCCAAACTAACATTTCCAATTTAATCCAGGTTTTACTCCTTTTCCATGCTACACTTATTCCTCATATATTATACTATCCCACAATGCACATGATATGGAAATTGGGGCTTTACAGTTTTCTGAGTACTTCTAGCTGTTCCACACTTGTCTTATTTCCTTCAGATTTCTGCTCATGTATGTTCAGTTCAGATCAGCTACTTACCCGTTTTATTTTTCAGGTTCATTCGTTGAAGCGTGTAAGAATTGGTGGCTATCGGCTTGCGTCAGATCTTGGGTAACTATATCTGACTTTTTTTGAGGCTATATTTATAGATTCTTTGTGTGTTTGTGTCTAAGTCAGTTGTCTACATCCCTTGCAATAAATTATTCTGTAGAGACGAAAATATATGTAAAATTAAGAATGTGAGGTGGAAAACAAAGGCTTCTTCATTAGACATGGAAATGTGTAACCTTCAAATACAGCTGACAGATGGGAGCAAATTGAGATTTAATAAGGATTACAAAATTATGGTGGTCTTGCCCTCTACTTGACAAGCACCGTTCCTTTTCCTTCTCTCTTAACTCAAAGCCATCTTTTTTACCAGTCTCCTAAATGATACAGTCTCTTTCCAATCCCAGCAGCTGTAGTGATCTTGCTGATTTTTGAATAGCTGAAGCATGCTTTTGTTAGAATAAGCCTCTGTTTGCTGATGCTGCATGCTGGATATCCAACCAATTATTATATCTTTTATAGTTCTACTTGATCCTAGTTCTGGAGCTAACAAAAAAACTGTTGCACTAATTGCTATGTGAATCTTAGGATTGGGAAGTATGTCGAACTAAAACAATCTGATCTGAAGGCATTGGGATGGAAGGGTTAAAAGTGGTTATTGCTGCATAACTGCTAGAATGCAATCTCTGTCCTTGACAGACTAAAAGATGCTTAAAGGATTCGGAAGGAATCAGCAGTCTTCGTGGTAGAGAGGTGTTTGGTTGCATGTGACTATCCCCGTGTGGACAATTCATGAGATTATGGCAAGTGACTATCCCCGTGTGGACAATTCATGAGATTATGAATTCAACTGCCTTGCTGATTTAGGGCCAATACAAGGAGGCAAAGCTACGAAAAGCCACCGAGACGGAGCTTCGGCTGTAGTGCATTGCAGACATAAGTCAATTTATCAAATTTGGATATTTTCATTTTGAGATTTTAGGGATAGCATTAAACGGAAATACATACGGATCTATCAGTGGTTAGCTCAAAACATTGGCTGATGAAGAGATCGAAGTTGAGAAATTTGAACACTGAAAATCATTTCTAGTTTTGTAGGAGTTTTTCATTTGGGCTTTTGCAGTGATATAAATTTTTCTCTTTTCCAAGTTTAATGCAAAATGACAATGCTATCTTTATTATTAAAATGACAAAGCTTTACAGGAATTTATATTTTTAATTATAACCTGAAGGAAACATTACACTCTATCCCTTTGGTTCGTTGCATAATATTTTCTTGATTAAACAATCTCTTGTTGCCGTTGACAACCATATATTGGTTGTTGCCTTCTCCTAGTTTCTAAATCAAAATTCTGAACTTTTTATCTGTACATATATGCACTTCTTTTTATTTATTGATTGATTATCACTTTCCTTAATGTTTAAGGTGGCAACAGAGTTGGGTAGGTACAACCATTGTCCAATGGATTTGAATTATTTTTACAAGTTATTTGATTTTCTAGTCAAGTTTCGATTAAGATATAAGATTGAGTTCTTGTTACATCACCCATTGGCTCAGGAAAAAAAAAGTTGGGTAATAAAACAACAGATTGATAGAAGAACAGAGTTGGGTAGGTACAACCATTGTCCAATGGATTTGAATTATTTTTACAAGTTACTTGATTTTCTAGTCAAGTTTCGATTAAGATATCAGATTGAGTTCTTGTTACATCACCCATTGGCTCAGGGAAAAAAAAGTTGGGTAATAAAACAACAGATTGATAGAAGAACAGTTAAAGAGTTGTTGCAAATATAGATTTTTCTTATCCCAAAATTTCCATGCAAATTTTGAAAAAGAACATTACTCCGAAAATTACTGGCGCCACCAATTTTTTGAGGAATGCTGACTGAATCCAAGGGAACTGACTGGATGGCTTTCACTTCACGTAATATTACGAGTCCACATTTAGATTAACCTATAAAAAAATTCAAGCACTATAAAAGAGGCTTTCATTTCAAATATGTAATATCACAATGTCGCCTGTACATAATCTAAGCAAGTTCCTGACTGACAACCTTATTCTGTATCGTCTTTTCACCTTGATCAAACAAACTAGCTCATATAATGATACAAAATGAAGTGGGAACATTATCAGCATGCTTGTGAAGAATCATCTGATTGATAATCACAGATATGAATCAAGATATCCATATGTATGCCTTCTGTTATACTGTAGCAAGCTTGCATATGTCCGATCCCAAATTCCTATGTATAATGACTCATCATCTGGACTTAGAGCTACCCCTGAAATCTCACCAAAGAAATCAATCTCTTGCCGCTTTTTGTAGTCTGCTTTGGTACTGTAAACATGAACAAAGTCTGCAGGTTCTGCTGCCACTATAAATTGGCCATCTGATGAAAAGCGAATAGAACGAACAGCTCCCAAGTTTCCCTTTAGAACTGCTACCGACGAGGACAAGTTTCTTATATCCCATACCCGGCAAGTTTTATCCTGATTACCTGTTGCAAACACATATCCATCCGGGTGCCATGCAGATGCAAAGGAGTAATCAAGATGACCCTTGACTGTAGCCACCATCTGCAAAGACAATAAACACAATTGATGAAGTTAATATCCATTTCCCACTCTGAACAGAAACATTTTCCCATGTATACTACAATCATATCTAAACAGAAATTTAAAACAGTGATTTCCCAAGCAGCATACAACACCATTACCCACATTCCTGAAGAAAAGATAAATCCCACCATGATTAAGTTATTTTCCTTTAATTTAAGAGTATCTCTTTTTTTTATCATCAGAATACTCCTTTCTGATTTTTGAGGTGGGAAAGTGAAATAATGCCTTTCTGCTTACTAGTACAATAATATGAGCAACACCATAATTTCCTTCGAGGCTGAAAGTGAAAATTCAGTGCCCTAAGAAAATGTCATCATTTGAATGAAGCATAATGTTTTTAATGACAAATAGAAGAATCAGGATGTAAAGATTATGACAATCTTCTGAGTTTGATCAAGAAGTGATGATTTCAGCACCTCAAGAGAATGTGATCGTTTGTGCAAGAAGCTGCTTAGGGTTTTAAATGACAAATAGAACAATTAGGATGGAAAGATTTTGAAAGCCTCCACATTTTATATGCAAATTCTTTTCCTGCTATATGGAATGGACAAATCAGCAGCTGACAACCATAGATTGTTTGATGAGCAGATTGAATCAGTCGTTAATTGTTCCAACCTCCAAAAACTAATTCAAGATGTTTTGATAAACTGAAAAAAAAAAAAAATCAATAATCAATAAGGTGTAGCTGCTGATTCAAAAATATCCAATTCTTACCTTCTCATTAGCTAGCTGATTCTATTTTATTTTTATTTAGACAATATGGCCCTTTTAAAACTTGTTTGAGTAGAAAATATTTGTTCTTCAAATTAATTATTTTGCATCAATAGATTATTTATAAGTGAAGAAAAATAATAAATAACTATTAAAATATCATACATGATAATTAAACTTGTTATGATATTCCTATTTGTAAACAAATATGCATATATGCATTGAAGAACGATTGCAAATTTCTATATTCATATTTACATTTTTTACATGTTATATAACGTATTCATAAAAGAATGTCATATGATAAAGATATGCTCAAAAATAAATTATACTGCTAAAGGTTGTTTAACATATGAATGCATATCACTAACAATTTTTTACCCAGTAGCTGACATTTTTCAACTACTAACTATTGGCAACCAGTATCAATTTCCAGTTCCTGTGAATCACTAAATCATAGTTCAAGGTAAAGCTTATCACTCTGTTTTTTAAGGCTTCAGCATATGTGACGTTTGGCTGACAGTGAGCTTAAAAGAACCTACTTAATGGGGTTAAAATGGATGCCATTGTTTTTTTTTTTTTTCCTCTTTCCTTCCTTCAAGGAAGAATTCTTGTCATATTCTTATTTTTTCCTCCTCATACAATTCCTACCCAATAATGATTTTTTCTGCAAAAAAGTAGAATGTTATCATGTTTCAGCCAACATGTTCACAGATTTTCTCCGGAATGAGGGGGATGATGGGGTGTTGGTTGTTGGTTTACTTGAATTCCTAATAGGGTTGCAGTTTTTTTGCCCAAAAGTTTCTTTTAAAGGAAAGAGAGACAGTAGCAAAATTCAAATTCCAAAATGTCTTGGCAAAAAAATAAATCAAGATCAAGAAGCTTCTTGTACCTTCCCATTATGAGCATCCATCAACAATCCATCCAAGTGATCTCCAACAACAGCAATTAGTCTACAGTCAGGACTCAATGATGTATGCTGCATCAAAATAGGCTAGTCAAGTATTGAAGCTTGAAGTAAAAACAGAGTTGTTGTAGCTATTAAGTCCCTCAAGATGAAAATCAACAGATGTATTACTCCAGCAATTTCACTCACTATGAGTTGGAATCCAAATACACTCTGAAGGCAAAATAATTATTTAGATTTTTTTTTTTTACATTCACATTGTCAGTGAATTTTATTGGCTAGCATCTTATAAACAACTGAACAAGGTTGCACATGAATTTGAACTCGAGTCTCAAACAAACTAAATTGGATGCAATTCATATTTATTAGCAAAGCTATCATGATTTAGATTTTCTTTTCTTTCTTACATTCTTTTTGTCAGTGATTTCCATTAGCTACCTTCTTCCCAACAACTGAACAAGGTAGCACATGAATTTGAACTTGAGTCTCAAACAAACTAAACTGGATGCATGTCTCAAACAAACTAAACTGGATGCATTCATATTTATTGGTTCCATATAAGACTTATAAGGCCTTGTTCCAATGATTTATTGATTCACATGGTCAATCCCTCTTCCCTCTTATCGAACACTCTGTGGCATCAATGTCTTCTATCTGCTATTTAATAAGAAAAGCAAGGGACAAAAGCTCCTGCTTTCAGATTTATAAAAGTCTACTTGGTTCTTCCACATAAACCAATTAAAAAGAAAAATGTATTATGCTATTGTACAGTCTTCAGTGTTAAGGATAAGGAGGTCTTACATTCACTGGCCAAGAAAAGCGGAAGTGATTCAAAAGCTGAAACCTCTCCATGTCATATTCTCTCACACCACAATCATTATTTGATGCCATGAAATGAGTCCCTCCCCTGCAAAATAATTTCCACACTCAGCTGCAACCACGTCGTATAATTAATCATGCTTTGAAAATCCAAAATAAAACTACCTCAAGCTTTCATATATCTCAACAGCATTGGTTATGGCATTATCATCATACGTAACACGGGTACAAAAGCTAATGCCTTTTTTATCCAAACGCTGCAACAACAGATGAATGGGAGTCTTAGAAAATAATAAAATAAAAATATGCATATCAAAAACATTTATCCACAATCACACATAAATGCACATATATACAGACCCAAAATATTAATCGTATACATATACAAGCACACTCGTAAATACATTAGATATATACCCCCAGTATAGCTCCCCGTGTACACACACACCCAGACAAAAGTGCATAGATATATATATATATATACAGCCCAACATAGTAGTTTCCTTATTAGTTCCTGCACACACATGCACACAGAAACATGCATATATAACCCTAATGTGGCAGTCACTATCCTATGCACACAATCACACATGAATACACAAGCACAGCCACACATCCAACCCACATCAACATCCATGCACATGCGCACACATTTACGCTAGCAAACACGCGTGCACCCAAGAGAGAAGTCCTCTAACACACAACAGCAAGCATTTAGAGAAGTTCCCTAAGCAATTCATCTTTGTTTTGTATTTTATGGAACTACCTTTCCCATTGGTTTTCATAACAAAATATAATAAACAATCTTAAAAGAAATTAAATCAAAACCTAACAGAGGGAAACAACTAATTTATCTATAGAAATCATGAAGCAGGTACAAGCCCTTCAAAACTTGTCATCATTTTCTTTTTGGAACGGTTGTAGCAACAACTAGCATTCCCATCATCAATAATGGATGTAGCAACCATGAACTACAAGTCTCACATGCGCATGCCCACGCACACACAAGAGGAGTTCCCTAAGACTTTGTCTTTTGATTTCTGCAATATGCTTGTTTAATTATACTTAGACCTAACACCACTCCAATTAGTGTATGCAATGAGGATAACTGAGGATCAACAGAGAAGCTTAGTTGTGATTGAGTTTGTTAGACCCAAATCAAAGATAGATTGACTCTGCCAAAGTTCAAGGAGGACTGTTTTTCATTTTTTGTTGTTTGGATAAATATGTTGAATATTTGTATCAAGAAAACACTAAAGATGAAAAAGTTCAAGATAAAAATGCCACATTATCATCCATAGGCCGATAAATTTCATCAAAACTTAAGTGTTCCAAAAAGTAACCACGAAACTGATAACTGAGTTTAATTGAAGAAAAACTAGTTTGAGTTTAACTGAATAAAAACCAGTTTGTGTATATTGGAAATAACAGGACAAAAGGTCATCTGTTAGCATGTTGGCCATTGGTACAAGACCTAATTTGGGCTCTATTGCTCGTCTTATTTTCTTTTTTAACTTGATCAAGAATAAAAATGATGAAGAAATTGCTATAACAGATGGGCTGATGGATCAGAGCATTCTTGGGCCAAGAAAACTGTTAGTCTACACCAGAAAAAAGGAAGCAACAGCCGAACAGCAGCAAAGCAGGGGCATTACAGGGAATTCTATAGTGTAGCTGTGGTTAGAATAATTCTGTTAAGGGAATCCATATGGCACTACGAAAAACGGTTCCTTCTTTTGTTATTATATAGCTAGTGAGGGGAGAGGAGAATTTGATCTCATTTTTTTGAACAATTTGTATTTTGGCTGCTTTTGAGCAGGGCTCCAGTTTCTGGGGAGGGAAGATTATCTTCCTGGGGGATTTACAATATTGTATTTCCAGTTTATCCATTAGTGAAATCATTCACATCTTTCTTCTCATTTTCTATTTGATACTTGATTTGGTTGTATTGTTATTTCTTGAATTCTGTTCTCTATCAATTGGCGCCGTCTGTGGGAAATCCGAAATGACAGACCCACCACAAACTCGCTTGCAAACCTTGCAAAATAGGATCGATTCCCATGAAGAAACGTTTGGTGCAATACAGCGTTCAATCGCTGCTTTCCAAAAACTCGTTGAAGAAAAACTTGACAAAATGGATGCCGAGTTCCAGAAAAAATTCGAAAAACAACCCATAGAAGAAGGCACGGAAGAACGAGACACCGATAATGAACCCGACTCTAACAATGAAACGCCTAGAAGAGTTTTCATCCAGTCCAGCTCCAGATTCGGCCAACCCAGCTCTCCCCAATTGGATGCTTGCATCAGAAATGATCATTATGCAATGGGATCAATGTCCCTACCCAAGGTGAAGGTGCCGGAGTTCTCTGGACCAGAACCACGTAGTTGGCTTGCCAAGGTTGAGTTATATTTCAACGTCCATCAAACTCCAGAGAGGATGAAACTTCCAATAGCCCAAATGTGCATGACAGGAGCAACAACCACATGGTTTTCTCAGACGATTCGTAACAACCCGCAACTCACTTGGGAGCAATTTAAGCTCAAGTTGAATGGGCGTTTCGGCAGACGAGGGACCCAGAACCCCTATGAGGAATTGAGGACCCTCTTTCAAACCGGAACTGTGGATGGCTACATCGAGGATTTTGAATCGATCATTGGATACATCCCCAAAACATCCGAAGCTCAATACCTTGGATACTTCCTGGGAGGGTTGAAAGAAGAAGTAGGAAGGTGGATCCGATATCTCAAACCACAAACCTGTGAGGAGGCCATGGAGCTCGCTAGGGACGCCGAACTTACTTTCTGTCCACCAGGCAGCCGTGCAGCGGCAAGGGAGAGAGGCGGAGGAGCTTCGAGTCGATCGGAGGTAACCCAACTCAGTCCCCCTATGGTGCGTCCTCTTATCCCAAAAGAGATGAGTCAACCCGACCCAAGAAGTAAAAACATGGGCCCTGGCCCATTAACACAAGCTGATGCTCCTCCACAACAATCGTCCCACCCTCCCAACAGAACGCAGCACCTACAACGTAACAGAGGACCAAGCCATCTGTCTCTAACGGAGATCGAAGAGCGCCGACGATTAGGCTTGTGCTTCAAGTGCGCCCAACCATACAGCCCGCAACATCGCTGCAGTGTAGGGGAGCTGCGGGTAACGGTTTTGGAGAACGAACTGCTCTTAGACGCTGATGTGAAGGGGGAGAATGCAGATGAAGTTGGGTCTGGAGAGTACGAAGAAGGGGATGGGGAGTGTAATGCCCTTGAAGTTCTTTTGGAGCAGGGGACCAAGTTCGGGCACTCAGAACGTTAAGGCTAGAGGGATTTATACACGGGAAATCAATCAATTTGCTAATTGACTCGGGGGCAACACACAACTTAATTTCGCGACAACTGGTACGATCACTAAACCTTCCCATTGATTTTATCCAATCTAAGAACATAAGGCTCGGGAATGGGATCCAAGTCCCAGCCCAAGAAAAATGCGAAAATGTAGAGCTACAACTGGGCACTATCATGTTGCGTTTGGATGCTTTGTTATTTGATTTAGGGCCATTAGATGTCGTATTGGGTATTGAATGGCTTCGAACTCTGGGTACTGTTAAGCATAATTGGGATCAGAGGTGGATGCAATTTGAATACAGGGGCAAACAAATCCAACTCAGGGGTATTGAATATCCAATACCAACAAATGACGAGCCCTTAGAAGAATTAAATGGAGTGGAACAAAATTCTTGGTTCAATCTGGAAGATAACTAGATTGAATCTGTTTCACGAGTCACCCATAAGAAGGGCAAAAGCATTTTCCAGTGGTTGGTGCCATGGTGGTCAAAAAGCATTGTCGAAGCAACTTGGAAAGGTGAACATATAATGCAAAATGAGTATCCTCAATTCAGTCTTGAGGACAAGACTGCAATTCAAGGGGGCGGCAATGATGAAGAAATTGCTATAACAGATGGGCTGATGGATCAGAGCATTCTTGGGCCAAGAAAACTGTTAGTCTACACCAGGAAAAAGGAAGCAACAGCCGAACAGCAGCAAAGCAGGGGCATTACAGGGAATTCTATAGTGTAGCTGTGGTTAGAATAATTCTGTTAAGGGAATCCATATGGCACTAGGAAAAACGGTTCCTTCTTTTGTTATTATATAGCTAGTGAGGGGAGAGCAGAATTTGATCTCATTTTTTTGAACAATTTGTATTTTGGCTGCTTTTGAGCAGGGCTCCAGTTTCTGGGGAGGGAAGATTATCTTCCTGGGGGATTTACAATATTGTATTTCCAGTTTATCCATTAGTGAAATCATTCACATCTTTCTTCTCATTTTCTATTTGATACTTGATTTGGTTGTATTGTTATTTCTTGAATTCTGTTCTCTATCAAAAAACTTTTCAGCAACTTATGGTTTGGAATCATAGATAAATCACCTTCGATCATCAGTTGGGGCTTGCTAGTGGTTCCTTAAAATATGAAACATATAATGCATCTTTCCACAAATGCTATTTACATACTTGTGTAGGGTAGAAGCAAACTAACAAAGACCATCCAGTCACATTACATCTATATTTATGTGGTCACCCATGCACATACACAAAAGAGAGAGAAGGTCACGAAGCAAGCTAAATGTTTTTAGTTTATCAAAAAAAATAAAACAATAGCAAAACAAGCTGTCTCAACATTATATAATAGCAAACAAATTTAAACCAATTAGATGCTAAGATCTATAAAAGAATATGGATTCATAGTTAGAAAGTTTACATATATTTGGATTCTTAGTTAGAAAGTTTACATATATTCAAAAGAATTAAACAGCATAATCAGATATATCTTAATAAACATATCAAAACTTAAAAAGATTTGCTAATACTCACTTTGCAAGTAAGCTCTCCTTGGAAGCCCCCTGCAACAAGAAAATTATCCTTGACTGCCAAAGTGCTGATTTGGGTCTGAGTGAAACCTTCTAGCAAACTACCTGCATGTTTCTACATGACAAGAAATTAAGCGTGAGCAAGCAAAATATGCAAATGCTAGTACACGTGAAAGAAAACAAGGATGCACAATCAGAAGCAAAAGCATACTTCACAAGCCTTTACAAAAAACTACAGATACAACCAAGAAGTAAACGTAATACCTCAGTAGGTGCTACATGTCCAGCAAAATTGATGACCTCAGACAAATTGCTAGATAATGACGACCAGTGCATGACAGAATAATTTGACATGAGATAGACATCATGTTTAGACGTTGCCCAAACTAAGTTTCTGAGCTGCATAACCGTTGGAATTTGAAGAAAGAAACGGTCAAGGGGTTATCAAACAGGTAACAAAAGGCACCAAATCAAATCTGGCATTTTGTAAGAACACAAACCTGAAAATGTAGAATTGTGGGCTTCACCAATCTAGTATTAAGGAAGAATTCGCAGTAATTACCTCCCTTCTCCACTTGTTTGCACTCCTAAAAGAACAAGATCAACACAACAACAACTCTTACCAAACTTCAAATAAGAAGAAAAATTAAGCATCACAATAAAACCATTTTTAACAAAAGAAACAAACCTTATCTACAGCTTGACCAGACAAAGGGATGTTTTCATAATTCTTGTATTGTTCAAGCCTGGTCAACCTGTACTTTTCCCTGGTTATGTTCAGTCTTTCCCATGGAATACCCTGTATGTCTTTACCCTTCCTAGCTTGGGCAGAAGTTGTATCAGTCACCTTGGTGAGCTGCTTCAAGTCCAAAAATTCATGTTTTTATCACGAGGAAGACAAACAAAAATCAACAAAACAAACAAACCAATAATGCAAACAACTGACTAAAGGAAAAAGATGAGACCATGTCATATTCATCTGCTTCCATTTCTACACTGTCTTCTCCTCCATAGTTATCTTGCTCCATTTGCTCGAAATCATCGGTCATTTCTCCTTCATCCGCCATGTAATTAAATTCCCCCAAATGCTGGTATGACATGCTAATTTCTGCAGATTCGCAACACGTTAGAATTACGAAATCAAAAACATCAACAACTATTTTTTTTTTTTCAAATATACGCAAATCATTACCAATCAAAAAAACTTATATGAATATTTCACAAATTGACACTCCAAATTAAATTGGTTAAAAATCCAAAAAATTACGTAGAAAATTATTACCTACAAATATGTATGAAAATCTGAAATATTCTTAAAGCACTGAACAAACAAACAAAAAAAATCCAAAATTCCGAAAATTCATGTATGAATGAATTGAACAAAGAGAAAAATATAGAATTACCTAGAAACTGGTATGTATTGAAACGAAAAGATGGGAAAGGTAAAAAAGGAGAAGCGGAGAGTTAATAAAAGTTGAGAAAGATATGAGAGCTAAAAAAGCAGAAGAGAGTTAATAAAAGTTGGGGTTTAAGAAATGATGTCGGCAAAAACCGTAACCTTCATTGATTGCAAGAGCACGCAACCCATCATCATTCTTCTTTTCTTTTCTTTTCTTTTCTATTCAATTTCAATTTTTTTCATGTTTCTGCGCAAAACAATAAACATTAATACTAATTACATTAATAATTATATTTTTACTTCCAACTACTTTTTCATTTAATTAAAATTCATATCTCATCAATTTTTTATTTTAAATAATTTAAAATTTATTTATTTTTTTATTTTATGGAATTTAAATTACAACATTTTCTATTCCTAAACTGTTGATAGTTTATTTTTAAATTTTGCAAAAAATATATTATAAGGAAATAATAATTATTTTTTTATTAATAAATTTCTTATATGTAATTTAACTTAATAATAAACATGCAAGAGGATGAAATAGAAAATGACGAGAGGAAAGCATAAAAGAGTGTCATCATCCGTCCTCTGCCTGACTATATGATATGTGAGCCATACCCATTGCGTGGCTTGAAATGACTAGACGATGTGATCAGCCACATTCCACAGCCTACCATAATTTTATGTCCACAAAAGATTTTTATCTATACATCTTAGATATAGTGAAAAGGTGTGATTTTACTGCCAAGTGGAAAAAGGGTAAAATTACCCTTATTTTTTTTTAGCCCATTTTACTCTTTAACTCGAATTTTATGTGTATTTTTATCCCTAAATTTAAATTAAGGTATTAATTTTTCCCTCAAACTAACGGAAATACCACGTAAATAACGGCACAAACAAGTGTCAATCGTATTCCGCCATGTCAGCAAACTCTATTCTAATTATCGGTCCAGTCAGCAAAAAAAAAAAGCCAAATGGCTGCTTTCGTGGCTCCATTAAATAATGTTAGAAAGCTTAGAGTGAAGTACCTTGGCTCTATCTCCTAGCAAAATCTCTCAATTGAAGCAGAACTGGTAGGGCTAAAGTCGAAGAAGACCTTCAATGTCCGTTGGTGAATCAAGCAATGGCTACAGGTCTTGTAGGAGCAACCGAGTTCCTGAGCATCGACCACTTTATCGATGCGGGCTAGAGACAGTAAGACTAATTTTGAAATTAGTGTTGAACCCTGGCAGAACGTATTTTAAATGTCTAAGAATGGGGGTGAGTATTATTAAAATTAAGTATTAGTTTGATAAAGAATCACGTTGAGATAATTTTGTTCATAATTTAGGGCTTATTTGAGAAATTATAAGTAGTTAAAAGGCTATTTGAGGAATTATTAGTATTGTTGATGTTTAGGGTTATTAAGTTAATGGCTTGTGTTACTACAACAAGATGCAGATTGGAGATTGTAAGTTCTTCGAGCGGCAGGAGCCTATGAGAGAAGATGAAAAAATAATGGAGCTCCAACTGGCAATTCAAGCCCTACAAAATGAGAATAAGGATTTGAAGTGTAAATATGGCTTGCTGGAAACTGAAAAAGCTACTCTACAAAACCAGCTTGATTTATGGAGGGCGAGTACTGCTGAGGTTGCTCGAAAGATGAGAAAGATGCAAAATAGGGAGCTATGGTTCATGAAAATTGTTGGATTTGTGTGCTCTGTTTGTAACGCCCCAATGCCCCTTGGGAGGACAAGGGAGCGTTACGCGATGTTAAATAATATTTAATCCTCTCACAATCACTAATCACATTATAAACATACATTAATCATCACTAAGTCATTCATTATCACTAGTTCACTATAGTTTACCACTTAGGTTACAGAATGACACTTTACAATTACATGCTTTACTTATACAAAAATACAGCCTCATCAATACAATATCATTACATTACAAAGCAATAAACCAAGCTATAAGACTTGCAACACTCCTTTTTGTGGCCTGCAAACGTCACTCCCAAAACTCAAATTCCAAGCAATAAACCTACACGGGAGATAAGTACCCGTGCTAAGCGATAACGCTTAATGGGGATGCAAATAAAACAATACTAATACAAACATTCACGTACAATTATTTAACAATGACTTGTTACAATCAAACAATAAGCACTCATACATTAGTTCAATAATATGTCAACTATTCAATATTCCATGGCACACATTAGCAACATTCGATAGTTCATTATTTACAATAACAAACACTAATATTCACTGGCAGTGGAAGGCTTCGATACCATAACCATAACAGCATATAATACAATAATAATATCACTACATTATGGCACAGCCAACACTAACACTGATCATCATAGTACAATCTTATATTTACACATAGGTACACAACATTATCAACAAACATACCATATCTTGTTCTAAATAGTTAGCCTATATCATACAGAAGTGGATACAGGTACACTATAACTTGTATATATATTAGCACTAGATCACTGGATACCCATCGGTATCAAACACTAGACAACACAACATGCTTTAATCAAACAGAACACTATGAAATAGCAGTCCATTCATTAGTTTACTAACATGCTAACATATTATAAGCATAGTGATAGGTACCTAATTGATGTGTTATTTAGTATGTGTTTTGTGTGAATTTAAGTTAAGTTTGCAAATATGTTATATTTCATGTATTGGTGTTAGTTTATGTGTTTTTGTTCTTGTAGGCTGAGTTAAGTGTAAAAGTGAGAAAAAAGCATAAATGGTGAAGAAATGCATGACTGGAGAAGAGGAACACGAGTCGAACAGAGAAGAAAGGAGGATGAGCACGAGTCGGATGAGGGGACACGAGTCGTGAAGCGTGGCCAGAGAAAAAGAAGAGGAGAAATAAGAGAAAAAGGAAAAGAAGAAGTGACCGAGTAGTGCAGGAGGAGCACGACTAGGACAAGCCGTGCACGACTCACGTTTGGACACGAGTCGTGCAAGTACAGAGGCAAAAGAGAAAGGAAAAGGAAAAGAGAAGAAGAAAAGAGGGAAGAGGCTGAGACGTGCAGCATGAGCACGACTAGGAGGAACGGACACGACTCGTGCATGAAGAGCACGAGTCGTGCAAATGCAGAGAGAGGCAGAAAGGGAAAAGGAGAAAAGAAAAAAGAGAAGAAGCGTTCCGTGTTCTGTCGCGAGCGCGGCAGTCTCGCGATCACGACAGAACTATTCATTGGGGCAGTTTTTCTTCAAAAGTCACTTGAAAGACACCTTTTTCCATCAAGCGTTGCAACCATTTTGAAGGGTCATTTTCAAGGGACATAACCATCAAAACATTATAAATATTAATTTAACTGTAATTTTAAGGTGTGAAAATTTAGTTAAGAAATTTTCTGTAAATTCTGAGAGTACATTTCTTAGAAAAGTTACTAGTTAGTTTTTCATGTTTTGAAGAAGAAGACCAATGAGAAGAAGAATTTTTACAAGGGTTTGAGAAAACGGTTGAAAGATTTCTTTCTCATTACTCTTATCTATTATTTCTTCTCTGTAAATCAAATGAATATTATTTGAGAACTTGAATATTACTGTTATTTTCCATTTCCATCTAAATTAGTAGTCTTTTAATGTAGAATTTTCTATTAGTATTTTTATGCATGATCTTTATTTGCTATTAGTATTTTTATGCATCATCTTTATAAGTAAGTATTTAATTGAAAGATAAATTCTTACTTACATCTAATGGAAATTCATCATTGAAGTATTATTTGAGAAATCGTAATATTAAATGGTTGTTACAGGTTGGTGATTATTCCTGAAATTTGCATGTATAACTCTCTAATTCATTAATGAAAATTGTGAGTTAGAATTATAAATGTATGCTTTAGGCACTCTAATTTATGTCGAGAGAGTAAATTGGAACTATATTCCAACTTGGCTTGCTTAAGAGATTAAAATTATAATTAAATGATGGAATCAAGTTTTATAATTGTTAATTCGTCATTATATGTTTTGTCTTCTTTGATTAACATAAACTAGGTTTAATTAGTTTATATAATAAAGTAGCTTAGATTTAACTCGCAAATTTATGATCATTGTAAACAAAATTAAAATTAAGTAGTAATAGTGTGTAATAATTAGCACATTTCTCGTGGGATCGACATCTTTTGTACTATAACCGGTACACCGTATGATTACGGAATTAGCATGTAAAATAGGCTAACAAGTTTTTGGCCCCGTTGCCGGGGAGATGATGTTTTATTTATTGCCATTATGAAACTTGATTTATGATTTTGGATTACACTATTTATTTTATTTTGTTTGTTTGTTTGTTTAATTGACTTATTTTTGTTTTGTGTTGTTTTTACAGGATTTGATAAGTTCATGCCTAGTACAAGAAGTTCTCAAGAAGAGCTTGAACCTTTGAATCCTGAAATAGAGAGATTTTTGTCAAGTAACCGAAAATCCAATAAGAAGAAGGCTAAGAATAAGAGACCAATCATGGCTGAAGAGGAAAATCCACCAAGGTTGATGGATTTTGCTACACCTGCATTGAGTGGTGCTCAACAAGGAGTAGTAAGGCCTACGGTAAATGCTAACCAATTTGAAATTAAACCTTCTCTTTTGCAAATGATTCAAAATAGCATTCAGTTTTATGGTTTGGCAAATGAGGATTCTAATTCTCATTTGGCAAATTTTCTAAAGATATGTGATACTTTTAAAATTAATGGAGTGATGCAATTAAGCTTAGACTTTTTCCTTTCACTTTGAAGGATAAAGCCAAGGCTTGGTTAGATTCATTAACTAGAGGATCAATAACCACTTGGGACCAATTGGCCCAAGCATTCTTATCAAAATACTTTCCTCTAGCCAAAACTGCCAAAATCATTAAAGATATCACAACTTTTGTGCAACTTGATAATGAGTCTTTGTCCACATCACAACCTTCTAAGAGAGCTATTGATGCAAACCTTCTACAATGGGGTGAATCCTACCACAAGAGGTATCATAGATGCTGCAGCTGGTGGCTCTTTGATGAGAAAAATAACTGAAGCAGCTTTTGAGTTATTGAAAAAAAATGTCCATGAATAACTGTATGTGGCCTACTGAAAGAGTAAGGGAGTCTAATAATTCTAATACTAGGGGGGTACATTCCATAGACTCTATTGTTGCTTTGCGAGCTCAAATTGAGGCATTGACTCATAAGGTTAATAGCCTAAATATGGGAGGTAATTTATCAAATGCATGCAATATTTGTGGTCAACAAGGGCATGTTAGTGGCAATTGCAATTTGGGAATACCTAATAAGGAAGAACGAGTTAATTTTGTCCAAAGACAAGGACGTGGGAACCCTTATTCTAACAACTTTAATCCTGGTTGGAGGAGCAATCCTAATTTGTCATGGGAAAATAATAATAACAACCAAAATAGAGGTGTAGGATACCAACAACCACAAGATAGGTTTGGAGTATTTGAGGTCAAAATTGATAAATTTATTGAAGAGATTAATTTTAAGATAAGTTCTCAAGATAAAAATTAAAAGAAACTTCAGGCAAAAATTGACCAAATCACTAATAATCATGCCTCATATATTCATAATCTTGAGGTTCAATTGGGCAAATTAGCAAGTTCCTTGCCATCTAGAAGTCTAGGATGTCTTCCAAGTAACACTGTGGAAAATCCTAGAGGGCACATTAAACCATAATATTTTCTAGTCTTTTATTTAGGTTGCTTAAATAGATTTTCTTTCTATATGTGTTTTATGTTTTTTTTTGTTATTTTAAGTTATTATATGTCAATTTGTTAATTAAATTTTATATTGTGGATTTTTATATTATTAACACACTTTGTTTTTTATTTTACAGGTCAAATAGTAAGATTAGGTGTTTATTTATTATTAATACATAAAAAAATAATAATAAAAAAAAAATTAACGCGATGCTGCTTCTGTCGCGCGCGCGACATCCTCGCGATCGCGACGAAAGGCAATGTTCGAAGGTGCCCCCATGTCCTCCGACTCGTGCTGGCGTGCACGAGTCCCATCAGGTAAGGAGCAAACTGCACGAGTCGTGCAGCCTCCTCCGACTCGTGAAGTATGCCCAAATCCACATCCAGTCGCGTCTTTTCCTTTTAACTCACTGTAAGTTTTCTTTTCTTTTCTTTTTATTCTTATACTAATCTAATTTCATTTTCTTCTAAGCATGTTTCCTCAGTTAAAATTAACTTAAGTAGACTAACCTTAACCCTAAAACACAAAACTTAGAAATCAAAACAAGGGAAGTTTATTTTCGAACCCTAATTTATTTTCAATCGCTATTACCCTTTGAACTCCAGCCCCTGCGTTTTATTTTCGCCCTTCTCCTCTTATTCTCCCTTTTATTGTGTTTGCCTTCACGAGTCACACACTACCTTCTACATTTCATCTTATTTATTTCTTTTTCTTATGCAAGATTTCCTTCACGTGTTCACACTCTGTTTTTCCCTTCATTGTTCTCCTTTTTCATTCCAGCATTTTGTTTCTACTCCATATCTTCCATTTTCTTAGGTTTTTCGTGGTTTCATTCCTCTTCAACTTCTGTCTTTCCTTTACTTTCACAAATTGTAGACATCATTCTTTGCCCTTCATTTTCCTTATTTTTTTTTCCCTGGGCATTCACTGTCTTTTGTTTCTTTGTCACTCGCGTTCGCTCATTTTCCTCCTTCCTCTTCGTGTTCAGTTCTTTTAAGCAGTCAGTACTCTGTGTCTCTTTCACGTTCTATCTTTTAAGAAAAATGGTCAGGACCAAAAATCCCTCCTCTTCAAGAGTTAACTAAGAGCAGATGGAGGAAGCACGAGGTGATTTGTCTTCAACATTGGGTGCCAATTTCCCCATTCATTCTGCTGATGAAGGTAACATATTTCTTATTCTCAATGACAGAGCTATTCTTCAATGTAAGTTTTTTCCCACAAATCTCCTTGAACAGGTAGACATGCTTGAAACAATCAATGAAATGCTATCAAACTGTAGATTGTTCAGGTTTGCGAATATGCAAGATTCTATTTATCCTGACTTAATGTTAGAGTTTTACACCACTTTGATTCGCAATGCTGAAAACGAAGATCTATAAGATTTTAGGTTGGATGGTAAACCTCATACTCTGACATATTTCATGTTAAATAGGATTTTTGATTTTTTACAGACTGAATTAATTGAACCACCTAGATCCTTTAAGCCAAATGAGTTTTGGTCCTTTTTAACTGATTTGCAAACACCCTTTAGGACTAGAGATGCTAAATCCATGTTTATCAAGGATTTAAAATATTAGATTTTGCACAAGGTTTTAGCTTCTTTGATTTTTAATAGGGCTGAATTTAATCGTGTTTCTTACCATGAATTATTTTTGAAGTGGTATGTATGTAGAGGTAAGTTTATATGTTGGCCTTATTGGATATTTCATCAGTTGTTGCAGTGTGTTAATAAGCATGACTCACCTATCACACATGGGCACATAATTTCTGCTCTTGCAAGAAATTTTGACATTGATTTTCAAGCTTATTATAGAGATTGCCCTTGTGTTTATTTTACTAAACATCTTTTTGTACGTGGAGAAGTTGTCAATAATGATTTTCAGGAAATTCCACTTCGCCTAAGATCTTGTTGGAGGGATATTGCTGGCCCCTCTTCACCACAAGCAGCTGATAGTGATGAGGGCAGTAGTGGAGATGCATCTATGCATGAGGTGGATGCAGCACCTGATATTGGATCATCAAGCCACAACATAACAACCATGCTTGAACAGATTCTTCAAAACCAGTCTACTATGCATGATCAGCTCTCATCTATGTCTAGACGCCAAAGGCATTTGGAGTATAGGATGGATAACTTTATTGCTCAATCTGGATTTGTGGTTCCATCACCTCCATCTTCACCATGAGAAGGGAGTTCTTCTTACCTTATTCTTATTTCACCTTAATTTTATTTCTTTCTTTTTCTTTTTCAATTTATCACATTTTTCCACATTGAGGACAATGTTGGTTCTAAGTGTGGGAGAGTGGACATGTTTGGATATTTGTTTGTTGTTTGTATTTTATGTGTTTTTATATGTATTTTGTATGTTAAGTGCATGATTGTTTATATGTATTTGTTTCTCAAATATGTTCTTAGTAAGTTTTATTATAAGGCATTGTTCCTTTGGTATGTTATTATTATATAGGTTGTTAAGTTATTTATCTTTTATGCTCATTTTTATCCGTTTTTCAAAATTTTTAGCATGTATTTTAAGTTTTTCAAGTTATTTTCTTTTACTTTTTGTAACATTATAGATTATTTAGTCTTTTTATTAACCATGTTTTTAAAGTTAGAATTTGCTCATTTAGTTTAAGATTTTTTGGTTCTAGTTGCCTAAGGAAACTATAGCCATAATACTTACCATTTTGTCTTTTTAATAATGGATGAGGACTCAAAAAGAAAAAATATATATAAAGTGGGATGGAGCATAAAATGCACCCACAGTGTTCATAAAAATAAAAGAAAGCAAGATGTATATCTAAAATTAAAATGTATAGGATGGAGCGTAAAACACATCCATACTACATTCTCTTGCTATTCATGGATAAAAATGAAAAATATACCCATGATTCAAAACCAAAAGAAAAAAAGAAAGAAATGTCTAAAAATGCCATGAGATTGGGTTAAGGGTAAGTGAGCTTAAAATTGTCCTAGAAAGCAGCTAGCAACCTTAGAATTTTCAACTTTATGTTCAATTTTCTCTTTAAATCATGTTTAGTTTTTTGGGACTTTATACTCTTGATGTTGGAATTAGTAAATTCAATTAACTTGTTAAATTTTCAGTGCATGCTTTAAAATTTGATTCACTGATATTCTTAAGTGTGGTATTTAATCTTTTCAATCCTATATATGATATGCCTAATGAATAATATTGTATAATAAGATTTACTAAGTTGGAATTCAATTGTCCCATTCTTTTAGCAAGGGGTAAGTGTGAAAAAATTTGATAGGTACCTAATTGATGTGTTATTTAGTATGTGTTTTGTGTGAATTTAAGTAAGTTAAGTTTGCAAATGTGTTATATTTCATGTATTTGTGTTAGTTTATGTGTTTTTTGTTCTTGTAAGCTGAGTTAAGTGTAAAAGAAGCATAAATAGTGAAGAAAATGCATGACTGGAGAAGAGGAGCACGAGTCGAACAGAGAAGAAAGGAGGATGAGTACGAGTCGGATGAGGGGACACGAGTCGTGAAGCGTGGCCAGAGAAAAAATAGAGGAGAAAGAAGAGAAGAAGGAAAAGAAGAAGTGACCGAGTAGTGCAGGAGGAGCACGACTAGGACAAGCCGTGCACGACTCACGTTTGGACACGAGTCGTGCAAGTACAAAGGCAAAAGAGAAAGGTAAAGGAAAAGAGAAGAAGAAAAGAGGGAAGAGGCTGAGACGTGCAGCATGAGCACAACTAGGAGGAACGAACATGACTCGTGCATGAAGAGCACGAGTCGTGCAAATGCAGAGAGAGGCAGAAAGGGAAAAGGAGAAAAGAAAGAAGAGAAGAAGCGTTTTGTGTTCTATCGCGAGCGCGGCTGTCTCGCGATCCCGACAGAACTATTCGTTGGGGCAGTTTTTCTTCAAAAGTCACTTGGAAAGGCACCTTTTCCCATCAAGCATTGCAACCATTTTGAAAGGTCATTTTTAAGGGACACAACCATCAAAACATTATAAATATTAGGGGTAAAAATACACATAAAATTCGAGTTAAGAGCAAAATGGGCTCAAAAAAAATATTGGGGTAATTTTACCCCTTTTTCCATAGTTCGGGGGGTAAAATCACACCTTTTCCCTTAGATATATTACATGGTGATTAACATTTTTTAATTATTATTATGTTTTTATGGTTTGGATGCGGCCAGTTGGGCTAACTTTACACATCATATTTATCTTATAGTCATATTATCCTATTATTATTCTTTAAACTTCCAATAAAACAAACCAAGAAAAACACATATCTTATTCTTGAATTTTAATAATTTTTCTACATTAAATTTTTAGAATAATTTAAATTTTATGAATAATGCATTTTTTAAAAACAAAATTTAAAAAATTGTGCAAATAGAAAAATATTTGATAATTTTGGATTTTTCATAATAATGCAACACGTCACTTCAATTTCTGTATAGTAGGTCCTATGTATTTTTAAAAAAATTTACACTGAAACTGCAATAGTCTCTTGCAGTTTCAGTTTCATTAGTAGTCTAAAATTGAAATTAGTAAGAGTTTATATTTGAATATCTATAATTTTATGTGTTTAAATTAAATTTGCATTATATTTACATCCATTTATTTTTTATTTGATTTGTTAAATTAATTGAAATATAAAATTAGCAAAACAAAGAACATCCAAAAATACTAGCTATAAAAGTAAGTTATTTTTTTATCAATTTTGGTATATTTATAATTTATTTATTTATCATGTAGTTTTAAACAATCATTGAAAAATATAAATAGCTATGTTTTATTGTTATATTGTATTACTAATATATAAATATAATTATAAAAAATAATAATATTTGAATATTATTTTTATAGTTTGACTATTAGGTAATCGTAAGATTTATGCATTTGTGAACTTTTTTTTTTGGCATGTGGGGGATAAATAAGTTGTGAAGTGACATATTTTCATTATGAAATTTATGATCCAAATGCCACTATAAGGAGATTGAGAATTAAAACTAAGACAAATCTTGCTGAATTGGTACATAAGATCCATGTTAAACTAGGTTTGGGTATCAATAACATTGTTTCTATAATTATACATAAGAGTTAATGCACAACCCAGAGGCATTATGTTGGACGTCGATGAACTTGAAAGATGACGATGACATTAAAATGATATATGACAATTTAAGGAGATATGGTGATTACATGTTATTGGAATTAATTATTGTAGCAGTCGGGGGTGGTGCAGGAGAAAATTTACCTACGTATGCACTTGGTAGTCAAGAGACAAATGAGGCACTGCATATTGAAAACATTAAGGTGCCTCAATAGTTCTGTATAAATGATGTCGATCCTAGTCAGCCTAGGCGGTCCGTCAGTCAACAAGATGTTGAAATGCTTTATCAATTTATTTTCAGTGGAGAACAAAATATATGTGCAAGGCAGGGGAATATTATTTATTAATTCAATTTGAAGAGACAATACAAAATATACACGGCAATTGGTTAGCTAATGACCAGATACAGGTCTTAGTTAGCCTAGGCGATTTGTCAATCGACAGGATGGTAATTTACTTGGTCAATCCATATTTGGAATGACACCAAACAATTGTGCAAACAAGAGGAATTTTGCTGATCTATATGGAACAGAGGCAAGTAACAATTCGAGACATAATCATCCAGGACAATCAATTAGCTACCAACTAAATGCACGTCCTACTCAGCCTAGGTGATTTTTTTGTCAAAAGGTTGGTGATTTTTTTGACAAATCTATATTTGGCATAACCTCAAGTGATCATGTAAGTGAGGGAAGTTTTGTTGATGCATGTGGAATAGAGGCAAGTCATATATCAAGACGTAGCCATCCATGACGATCAGTTGGCTAGAGGCCAAATGCAGGTCTTAGTCAGTTTAGGCGATCTATTAGTCCTTAAGATGGTTAAGAGACTGAAAATGAACCATCAATTAATTTGAAAGGTATAAATGCTTTTGTAGATGAGGTAATAAATAATGATTATCTACCTCCTAATGGTGATCCTAAGGCTGAGACTAGAAATATAGGTGATGATAGTGATGGCTCTGAATTTGGTAATGGTGATGAGTCTGAGGATACTTAGTATATCAGTCCATTAGCATCAGTGGATGTCACACCTAAAATGAGAAGGCTAAGTGTGGACAATTCCAAGGAAGAATGTAGTGGGGAGATAAACGTGTCCAATTTTAACTTTCATTATAACACTATACAAATATTGACTTTAATGCTTCACAAGTTGATATGTCAGAAGATGTTCTTTTAGAGACTTAGGATGGTAGCTCAAAGCTAACTGTAAGTTTGGCTTTCAATAAGAAGGATGATGTCAAATCCTATGTGAAGAAGTACTTTATCATGAGAAATGTTAACTTTAGGGTTTGCTAGTTTACAAGACTCATACATCACATGTAAAAGGCAAAAATTTAAAAACTTGTAAACCTTAAATATTTGATCTAGTCAAAATAATTGAATTTCCTAACTAAAGTTCAGAACTTTACCATAGGTGTTTGTTGTTCAGTTGAAAAACGTTGCACTGGGTTGTCGTAAAACACCAGTGTCCTTTCTTCATGGAACCTCCAAGATATCCACACAAGATTCAAAGTCTAATAACCTTCTCGATGGGTAGCAATGGCCGAATAAGGATTAGGGACTATTAAACCCTAATTCGGCTATAAGAGAGATAAAGATGGAGAGAAATTTGAGTTTTGAGTGAATTGGAGTTCTCAACTTGTCCTACTACTTTAATATGACTTTGAGGTGCATTAAACATGTTAAAAGTCAGATTAGGGTTATGCCATGATGGCTATAATTCTTTATAAGACTTGGACCGTTCGAGTGGGCTTAAGTGACACTTCAAGCCTAATAGTTTATTTCTGCACATAGGGTCTTTTTGGCTGAGCCTGCGCATTTGAGTGGGCTCCAAACCCATCCAAATTTTAACTATAGCCTTATAACACCATATTAATTTTTAGATTTATCCAATGCCATATAGGATCCAGAAAAAAATCTCCACCTTAAAAAAGCTTTATGCACATATTAGGCCCTTTGGGTCTTTTCTGTGTATGAGACTTTTTCTCCACTCCTTAAAACCTATAGTTTCTCTTGCTAACTTATCAAATAAGTCCGTATGACATCGCATGTCATGTTTTTTCATTGCTTTTTAACTCAGACCTTAATTCTTATATGTGTGTGACCCTTTGGGTTCCTTATACATGTTGGCAGTACAAAATATAATTAAGAGTCCTAGTTGAACCGAAACGTTTATGATTTGAACTCTTTTAAACCATTTTATCAATTCTCAATTGATATTCACCATATATTATTGTACAAGTCATAAGAAGCTTCTAGTTAAGCAGCATGACTACCCAAATGATAGGAATTTTAGTGGTTTTCACTTTTACCCTTCCATGTCAAGTTTTTATGCAATCATTCCTTTCACGATTCTTCTAATATCATTCATGAATTGAATATGGATATGTATTGATTCATTCATAAACTTGTTGTATTGTCATACTTTTATCTTTATTTCTAAAATGCCGTTGTGAATCTCATTCACCTTGCATTCCACCTTGACCAAGGTTTTTTAAATAAAAATGTATAGAAATACTTGAGATAGAACACCTCGCTATAACTAGGGTGGTGAATCCTTTATTAGTCACTTAACTATCTCTAAGTAGTTCATGTTATACTTAATCTCTGAGCTATGTATACCCCTTCAAGGAATAAAAGCATGGGAGTCAAAGTATAACACTTGCTACCTGAGATACCTTAGTGATCTCAAGTCTAATGATACTTGCACAACTGATATGATGAGATACTTCATTGATATAATATAAGTATCCATATGAAGTTTTTCATGATAGGTCTCCAATGTACTTGTTCTTTTAACAAGCATCCACATGTTAACTTTGATCATCTCAATGATCACTACTAATGAGAACTACTGCTTAAACTATTTAAGAAGTATAATATGTGTTAGTCTATCCGTATTAATAATGTCCTATCTTATTAATACTATGACTAGGAATAATTTAGGTATTAACACATTTGCATACAATAGGTATCTCATGTCATGAACCATTCATGATTACCTTTGTATCGTGTTCATATACCAAGGATAGCATTCTATAGTTTAAGTCATATACATACAAATGTTAATATAGAAATGCACTAAAGAATGTAAAATGCCTTATTATTATTCATAAATAATCTTTATACGTGGATAAAAACCCTATTACACATGGGCTATAAGGCATATCACTAATAGGGTTGTTGAATCTAAGTAAACATATTAGGTTTTAAGCTATACTAAGAATAAAGATGGGTGTAAATGAAGGTTAAGAGTAATAAGGAAAGGGACAAGTCCTTTTTGGACAATTACAAGGTTTAGAGATCCATATTCATGCATTTCTTCCAATATTTCGTAGGATCATAGACAATTGGGCGCATAAATTATATGCAATTGCATTATGGGAATGGTTAGTAAAAATCCTACCTTACCTATTGATATTATTATTGTAAGGACCCAAAGAGTACCCTAGAAGGATTTACAGTGTTAATTGTATAAAAATGGTATAAGAGTAATTATATAAGTATAAACTATGGAATAAGTGAGGAGCTAATTGAAAGAAAATTAAGTTATTAAGAGAAGGAATTCAGTTAAGTGAGTAAGGGGTATTTTGTCAAAGGACTAGAAGAATTTTTGCCAAGGATTTATTAAGTTAGCCAATGAGGGAGTGACACCTAAGAAGGGTGGTTGGAAACATTAAACAAAAAGAAGAAAAGGAAGAGAGAGGAAAAGAAAAATTAGATTTTCTTTGCTTTTTTCCTATCTTTTTCCTACGTGAGTCGTCTTTTCTTCTTCCTCCTCATTTTCTTGCTTCTTGTTTCTTCTTCTTTGGTTGATCTTCAAGGTGATTGGTTGCAAAGTGGGTAAGAATTGAAGTTGTTTTCTTCTTCTTCTTCTTTTAACTTGTCATTTGAATATGTTTTGAGCTATTTTTGATTATTGGATTAAGTGTGTTTTGGTTGGTTTGTGTAAGAATCTGTGGACAACAGGAAAGATAAGGGCAAAGAGAAGGCTTGAGCTTGAAGAAGACTAGATTAAGCTTCTTTTGAGGTTTGGGATTTATGTGCTTTTTTATGATTTTATTTTGATTTATCGATATGATTTAGAGGAGTTGAGTTTAAAAGTGTGTATATGTACCTGTGAATCTTTGTTTCGGTGATTTGGTGTGGAATTTGGGATTGGAGTTAAGAGTATGGAAGTTAGGAGTGATTTGGGTGAAAACGAGAATTTTTTGGGTTTGAACCTTTGTTGTTTCAATTTGTTCCCTTTGCTATTTAGTCATTTTCCTTTAATTATAAAAGTTGTGTAATATGATGGAAAGCATGTTTTGATTGCTGTGTGATGAGTGGTTGAAGTTTTAAATTAATTGCATGTTAGTGAGGAAGTTTGGCTTGAGAAGAGCTGTGCAAGTCGGCATCAGAGTGAGAAGCTCGGCTCTGTCGCGCTCGCGACATCCGAGTTTCTACCGAGGTGTCCTCTATCACAAGCGCGATAGATAGTCCGGTAGCCAAACTTCTACCGGGCTGTTCTCTATCGTGAGCCCGTCTGCATGCATGACCGAGGCCCTTTCGCCCTCTATCGCGAGCGGGACTGGGTGCGCGAGCGCAATGGAGGCTGCCCAGCACTCTATCACGAGCACTAACCTTTGGGCATTTTGTCTCTGTCGCGAGCATGACCCTCCTTTGTGTTTTGAATATTCATGGTTTATAATACTATGGATGACTTTTCACTTGTACTTTGCTTGGTCTCTCACTTATGTTATATACATGATTTAATGTTTGGATTGTTACATGTTATACCAATTGTGTCATACTTGATTTATATGTTAAGCCTAAAGGATTCATAATAGTGGATAGATAAGCATTCTTATAAAGGATTGGAGTTGCAGCTGCTAGAGTTGGCCCCGTTTGGGTCTAGAGGTTGATACCTTCGGGTAACAATATGATTTGAGACTTTGGTCTTTAAATGTTGGTACTACTAAACAGTATCTAGAGCACCCATATCCACCATTGCTGTGAATTCAAGCTATAATTAGGGTATGGTTGTGTATGAGCAAATGGAGCTATGGTCTATTGTATGTAAACGAACGTATATGTATATGACTATATGTGGGATGTAGTGATGCTTTATAACTTACCGTTTATGATAAACGTCAAAGCTTAAGAATATGTATATGATAGAGACATATGATATGTAACACGTGCATGTACATGAAAATTGTGTGCTATTGATATGTATATATGTAATGTTTGTGACTTCGTAAGAAGTCTTTTGCTTTTATATATCCCCACTAAGGATTATCGCTTAGCACGGGTGTTTTTTCGTGTAGGTATGCAGGTTCGATTCGGTATAGAGAGTTGTTCATCTGCTGGCCACTAGGAGTTGAGTAGTGGAGTTTTTGTATATGTATTAGACTCTTTTGTAATGAGTATTATAGTAGTTGTGTAAAGAATATTTTATATAGTGAAATGTATATGTTAGCAGCAAGCTTATGATCATGTAATGTAAGGACATTGATATTTTATAATCAAATATGAATATTTGATAAAGTATATATATAAAAAGTATGTTTTGATTAATGATGTTTCACTTTTGACTCTATGACCGTTTTTTGCTTTTGTATTTAAATGCTTATACGTATGCGTTTATGGGTGTGTAGCGACTCCGGTATCCTCCTAGGGGGTATTGGGGCGTTACAATTATTGCTGCTCTAAATGAACAATTTAAATTTGAAGTCTCATACTATAAGACTTGTTATGCAAAGATAAGGGCAATAAAGGTTTTTTTTGGAAATTACATTGAGTTTTTTGAGAAGTTGTCAGCTTTTTATTTGCTTTACAACATTATGGTTTTTATGAGTTTGTAATGCAAAAAACATACATTCTGTCTATCAAGCAACTTCAAAGGGTTTTTCGGAGTTTCAAATGCGCTATTGAAGGGTTGCCTTATTGTAAGCCGATTATACTAATTGATGGAATATTCTTGACAGGAAAATTCCAATAGACACTACTAGTAGCAAGCTGTGTCGATGGAAATAATATGTTATTTCCAATTGCATTTGCTATTTTGAGTCAAAAATTAAATCAAGATTGCAAGGCCATAAAATATATCCTAATAGGATTAGGGTATACCTAAAAAAGATTATAAAGTGAATAAAATGGTTAAGTAAAAGTGTAGCTTTGGGACCTAATTGGAAATAATTGAAAATTTTAGGGGCAATTTCATAATTAACTTAAATTGTAGGGCTAATGTTTAAACACATAAAAGACATAGGTCAATATGTAAATGGGGAAAAGTTATGTAAAATTAAGTAAATAAAGGAAGATATAGGGTTAATGTGTGATTATACAAAGTCTAAAAGTAGGACCAAACAAAGTATAACATGTGTAATTCTAGAATTTTGAAGAAAACTCTAAGGAAAGAAGAAGAGGAAGTGATTGAACCATATGGGCTAAAAATTTTAGATTTTATTTCCACTCCACCTTACTTAAAAACAGACACATATTTGAATCCTTAAGGCAAAATTAGAAAGAAAAGGAAAGTTAGGCAATTTTAAATGCATAACCAAGGTAACTAGTCTAATTTTTACTTGCTAGTATAAAAATTGATCTCTCTTTCATCTTTTCCTCTTCTGAGAGATTAGGATGAGTTTTTTACATGTTTAATATGTATTTGATTAGTGCATATTTTGTGATTTAGAGGAAGAACAAGCAAAGGGGGAAAGGCAAAGAGAAGATTTGAAGACAAAACAAGCTAGTTGAAAAGGTTTAGGAATTTATCCTTTTTTGTGTGTGTATGATACATGCATGATGCATGTGTTTATATGACATTTAAATGATGTCTAATTTTTGAATTAGCAAAATAGGCAATAGAACATGGTTGGTTTTGTTTTACAAGTAATTGATATGGAAAGAAAATGATATCGGTGTGAATGATATAGGAGCAATGGGCAGTATTTTAGGTATAGCTCTCTCTAGAACTTCGATTATAAAACCATATTCATAATGGAGAAACTTTCATGAAACATAAGACCTAATTTTATCTATAACTTACTTAGAAATTAGCTTAAAAACATAGCAACAATTATGTCTCTGAATAGGTATTTAAGAATAGTTTGCGGTGATTTAGCCATAAATCTCATTTTATAGGTCCAAATTGCTTAATTCTTGATTTGTTGGAAATTAAAGACATAGAGGAACGATTCTTATGTGACACCTTAATCGAAGCTTAAATATTTTAGGTCTAAAATAGAGATAAAACTGGATAACAGAAGCTGCCAGTTGGAAACCTCTTAATTTTGATATCCGTGCATGTGATTTGCATGTATTAAATTTATATTTGTGATGTTTGTATTATGTAAATGATAAGGATACTGAGCATAAATGAAGTTTCATGAATAAATGTATTTGAATTCATTACTGTACACTTGACTTTGAAGATGGAATAGATATAGAATTGTGATTGCTTAAGAATGGCCAAACCTAAACTATGCATGCACCTAGGTATATATTGCATGTATACTAAATATATGGAAGAATATGATGTATAAATACGTATGTAACTTGGAATTGTGCTTATTAAAAGTAAATGGCTATTGTGATGCACACCATCCGTTTGAACCACGCCGACCATTTTATATGGATCGATTTCGGCTTTCAGGGATGGCCAGGTGAAAGTCTCCTACCTGAGATGGTCGATCGCTTTGCAATGGTTAAGGGATTCAACCCAATTTGTTGAGTCTCGAACCTTAAAAAGGCATGAGATAACATTTCAGCCATTATTGGCAATGGACCTCGAGATGTGTCTTTTAAATACCAAAGGTAGGTATAAAGGAGTTGCCACTCAATAGAATATTGGGAAATGGTGTTTTGACCTTATGAAGACAAAACCAAAAGAGGGTTCGGAACCTCACTCCTATTTATACCCTTAGCTAATATGACATAGTTAAGCTTTATAGAATAGTCATTTTGTCCCTCTTCTCATGCATATCATCATGGCAAAGAAGGTAAAGGTGCACTCAATCAAGCTAAAAAATGTAAATTATGGCATAAAATATCCACAATGTATTAAATAAGCATTCATAAAGCTAGTTATCCATTTAATTCCTTTAGGTGGGGATGTTGATCTCTTATGCAATTATGAAAAGGCATTTATTGTGAATTTTATTGGCTATAAATAGGGACATTGGTCCCGATTTATTAAGAAAGTTGCTGGATTATTTAATTATGTATAAAATATTTTAAATTATTAAAATTTATTATTTACATGTGATTTTTGGGCATAAAATTGGACATTGGTCCCGTTTTATTAACAAAAATCATAATTATTTTAATATAAACATTTTTACATGATATTTTCCATTAAGCAGAAGAAAAACATTTATTACACAAGACAGGCTAAAATGATAAATGAGTACAAGGCAGTAAAACTACTCCACTACATCGGCCACATTGCATGCAAGGGTACAACTTATGTACACAAGGAAAATGAAATAAAGTAAACCAAAATTAAAGAGGGTTTTAAAATAAAATCTGGGCTATGACTAGCTAGTCACACCCCATAATTTAACTCACACAAGTCATGGGCATGACTTTGACTCACACCTTAGTGAGTTACAGGTGTAAGACAACAGAGCTCATAATTTTTAGAGGGAGAAAAATAAGTCCAAGCAATGAGTCACAGTCGTGGGTCACTTCAAAATAGTGACCTTTCTTTTTCCTCCTCTATATCGTTCACTGCCTTAAAATGGAGAAAGGGGGTAATGTAATGCCCCAATACCCCCTGGAAGGAACATCGGGGCACTATGCGTAAACACACAAACGCACTGACACATGCATATATATAAACTCAAAAGCGGAAACCATATATTAAATAATTACAATAACTTGGGCCAAACATACATCTCTTATAACATATAAACTGTACATATACAGAAGTTTTATACTTATTACATATTCATTTTCGGTATATAAACAAAATAGTTAACATTTATACTATGATACTATACTTTCTATATACATAATGATGCTACTCAAAACAAGTAACTCTAACTTATACAAAAAGTTCTTCATCAAGCTCCTAGTGGCCAAGACTCCCAGATTCAAACTCTCTAATCGTGTCCTGTAAACCTACATGGGAAAACACCCATGCTAAGCGATAACGCTTAGTGGAGATAAATAGAAGCAAAAGACTTCGAACGAAGTCACAGATATATCACATGCATATCAATAGTCATGTCATATACAAATAATCATATACACATCCTTGTAAGCAAATATCATCATGCTTTAACTCAATCATATGCAGAAATCCATATATGGCAACGATATCAGTAACATGTCATATTATATTCTTAGACCTATATAAGTCTCTACTTCACCTTTTGAACATTACAAAAATATACATTAGCCTGAATTCTCAATAACGGTGGATACGGGCACTGTGGGTATTGTATAAACTCTAGAGAACTAACTCAATAACGTTGAATACATTATGTATTCATCAAGTAGACACAACTAAAGTCTCTGTTGCAGCCGCCTCTAACCCTTTATAAGCATGCTTATCTATCCACTACTATGACCCTTCAAGCTTAACATAAAGACTCTATACACTATATCATATACATTACATCACTCAAGCATTATATCATGATTCAATCATATATGATCAATATCACATGGCATGTCATGTTCAATAATTATAAAGCATGTAAACACTTAGTTCCATTCTTAAACTCTTGTATTACCAAACAAAAATTCCAAAATTCTTCTAGGGCCAAATCGGGTAATTACAGGTAAGATCCTCAAAATCTTTAAAAAGACAACTTTTAAGCAAGTTTTAAACAAGAAACAACTTAAAATTGATGAAAATGAAGTTTTTAACATGAAAACCTACAATGTTTCTATCACATGATATATACCCTCGAAAAGGTTTCACAACCTAAATTTAATTAAAATGAGATAAAATGTTTTAGAAATAACTAAAGCTCCAGTTTATAGCATTCAAAAGTGAATGTATAAACTCAAACCATAAGAAACTAGGCCAAGAGGAAGAAAAACTTTATAACATTACCTTCAGTGTACTTTTCTGTGACAAATAATGGAACTTTGAGTTCCAAGATCTCTCCTTGACTGGAAACTTGAAATGAAACTTTTAGATTAAAGTTTAGAGCCCAAAATCTTGGAAAGTAGAGGTAAAAGAAGCTAAAGGGTCACTAAAAATGGAGAAAAACTAAAAGGAACCCCTTTCCCCATTCATCTAAATGCCTTTTACAGCCTTTTTCTTTGGAAGTCTCTATTTCACGACCATGATTCATGTGTCACTAGTGTGACTCATAAATCACGGGTGTGAATTGACTCTCCCAGTACTCTGGGGTGTAAAGCATCAATAAGGGATGTGACATCAAGTCCCGATTGTGACTTATAAAGTCATGGGTGTGACTTGAGTTCAGTTACCTAGAACTGAGTTTTTGTTCTTACCAAGTGATCCGATAGGCCTGAAAACCCCAAAATCATTTTAAAAAGGCATGAAATGTAGAAAAACCCTAAATCTCTCGATCCCTTGTCTTTATAAAAGAAGTGTCTTTCTCATCAGGTAACTCTGACAAAAGCCACCTCAAGATCTAGTGTCTACAGTTGCCCCTAACTTTAGGAAAGCAAGCACACTAAATGCTTAGGTGAGCCAAAGTTCAGAAAAAGGATAGAGACACTTACCTGAAGAGGCGGTCTTCGATTTGCTTCTTAAAAAGATTTTAATGGTGGAGGATGTGATCTGACCTTATAGGCTAGCTTGTAGCAGTGATGAAACCCTACAATCTAAAGATGTCCTAAATTAAAATTAATGTTAAATAAGTGAAATTGGATGCTAAATTAATGGAATTGAATGATTAAATGCATGAAAACTTGATTAGTATGAAAAACCCCAATTTAAACCTATTATATAAGTGTAGGAAATTGGGTACACATATGACATTATGATGGATAATTGGTAGAAATAAGCTTAGGGAGCCTTAAAAACATAAATGGAATAAATTGTAGCAACAAAATGAAATGGAATGAATTTATGGCATGTTTGATGAATTGCACCCGTGAAGAAAAATGAATATAAATTGATGAAATGTGATGAGAAATGTTGAAATATGATGAAAAGTGATGAGAAATGTTGAAATGTGATGATATGTAAGATATGAGATGAATGTGGCATATGGTACTTAGATTAAGTACCATTACATAATGTGGAAAAATGAGAAAGTATGGAAATTATGGCATAAAACAAGAAAATTGAATGATAAATATCTTTCCCTTAGTAACTAGTAAAGAAACCGGGAGTACAAGATGTAATTGGCTAGCCATAGGGATCCCGAGATAGCGAGTTATAGTGCCTCGCATAAGTGGATCAATGTCGATTCCACACTGATACATAGAGTTGATGTTGTACACATGAGATAGAGATTTTAAGGCTTAGACCTTTTGGAGTCCTAGTCCTGCACATTCGATCTGTCTGTCTAGTTTTCTCTGAAACTACTGGGGGTAGAATGTGAAATTGAAAAAAAAAATAATGATATAAAAAGGGTAAAACTGTAATTTGATAATAAAAGGTCAAAATGATAATTATGTAGTAAAACGATCAAATTGGGGATAAAACGATAATTTTGACATGAAGTTGAATTTTAGGGACTAAATGGTAATGAAATGTAAAATTTGGAGCAAAACCATAAAAATGAGCTTAATATGGAACTTTAAGAGTAAAAGAGTAATTTTGAATAAAAGATGAAAATTTAGGGATTAAATGGTAATTTTACTAAAAGAGATGGAACTTTAAGAATAAAATGATAATTTTGGCAAAAAGATAGAATTATTGTAACGCTCCAATACCCCTTGGGAGGATATCAGAGTGCTACGCACATAAACGCATGCACATACTTACATACACTATAGCGAAATAACATATCTATAAGCGGAAAAGAAACATCATTAAACAAAACATACTTCTCGTATACAATTTTAAGTATTCATATTACAAAACATCATTGTCCTACTAGTACATGATCATTCTTCTAAACATACACACTTCATTTACAAAATGTTACTATATCATGGATACAAAAGAATCTTATATATATAAACAAAAGAACTCCACACAAGCTCCTAGTGGCCAGCAGATGCTCAACTTCTATAAACCGAACCAATCCTGCATACCTACATGGGAAACACCCGTACTAAGCGATAACGCTTAGTAGGGATATAAAAAGCAATAGACTTTTTACGAAGTCACAAACATCATACGATAATAGGCATATCACAATAGTCATATATAACAAAATAACATACATTAACAAGTATCCCAAAACGAGCATACACTTAGCATAACTATATCATTAACATGTTACTTTTCATGCCATGACCTCTAATTCTAACAATTAACATATACTGTACTTCTTAACAACTTATCATTACATCACACATATATTCATATACATGTACCTACATTCATCAAATCATGCACAAAATCTCTAGATTTAATATACAACGCAAACTATAAGTGATAACATATCACTACTTCTATTACATGATCAATACAGGTATGCATATCATTACAACACTTATTTAGTCATAAACACTCAATAGAATAGCCTGAATTCACATCGATGGTGGATACAGGTACTTTAGATACTGATAAACAGTACCAAATATCTAGAGACCTAACTCAAACATCCGAATGCCCCAAGGTATCAACATCTGGACACAAACAGTTCACTTTGGCAGTTGCACTCTAACCCTTTATAAGTATGCTTATCTATCCACTATTATGAATCTTTCAGGCTTAATATATAAACTCTATACACCACCATATTCTTTACATGTACTCAAATATCTATTCAAATCCTTATACATCAAACTCAATTCATGTATTAGCTAAGCAAACCATGAGCATGCATATACATTCATTTATCATCTATGACAAGCAGTATAAGTTTAACATGATCACATAGTATGTACAATATCTTAAATTCTAGTTACCCACTTAACATGCCAAAATATCAAGCATATGATTCGTATATCCATTTATGTTATCACATATAAACCTCACTATGCATGGTCAAACATAATCAAATGCAATATTACACATAAATAAAGACAAAAGACTTGTATTCATAACTCTGAACAATGTCGTAGCGAACAATGTCACACTCACGACAGAATGCCAAAATAGCATTTGTCGCGCCCACGACGGAACTCGCCCTTGCGATAAAGCACGGCAAGGCAACCCTCGCTCACGGAGTATTCTGTCGCGCTTGCAACAGAACCTCAGACTTGTGCCCAAACTCGAAACTTTACAACTCTCATGCACATACTTCACACAAACTTTCCTATAATCACATGCATGACTGCTAGCATTATATACACACTAAATCCAGCCGAAAAGGACCTTCAAACAATTATTCTCGTACATGTAACTTTGTCATACCTATCTTATAACCAACATTCATCTAACATGCAAATAATCCACTTTATACAACTTTAAGTTGTCAAAGGAGTAACATGCAACTCATCACTAATAACTATATGCAATTTTAATAACTAAAAAAGCTGTTGAACTATATCAAAATCCACTAACCCTAACTAATCAAACATGCATCTAACAAGGAAATAAGTACAATCTCAACACAACCAACATGCATCTAACATAAATTAACACACGATCCCAAACCTCAAAATGACGCTTAATCAACCTTCTCTTTTTACTCAAATCTTATCTTTACCCTTGTCTCTTCTCTTGTCAACAGCTTCTTGCACAAAACCATCCAAATACATACACTTAATCCAATACTTAAATAACTTTAAATCAAAAACATAATTAGAAAGATAAGAAGATGATACTAGAACATCTAACCACACTTACCTTTCCACTCTATCTCTTTAAACCAATCAAAACTCAAATCTTGAAATCAAATCCAACAAAGAAGAACCAATAACCAAAAGAAATGAAGAACAAAGAAAACAAAAGAAAAGGAAGAAAAGAATGGCCGGATGGATCTCATGCAATGAGTGGGGGAAGATTTGACTCCACTCACCCCTATTTATTTCATGTAGAGCTTATGTGTCAAACACCCACTAAGCCACTTATCAACTCTATTCCCTATGTTCAGCTCAAACAAATATCCCACTTAATCCTTTGTCAAACTTCCTCTTAATCCCTCATTTAACTTCTTTCTTTTAATTACTTAATTACTTTTCAATTTCATCCTCACATATACCATAACTTATATTTACACATTAATTAGCACTACAAATCCTACTAGGATACTCTTCGGGTCATTACAATTATAGGGGGTAAAATGATAATTTAGATAATAGATGCCATTATAGGAGTAAAATGGTAAATTTTAAAAAAATGGAACTTTTGCGATAAACATATAAGCATAAGGACTATAAAGATGAATAAAGGGCAAAATGGTGATTTTGTAGTAAAATAAGAATATAAGGATAAAATCATAATTTTAAAAACAAAAATACAAAGTAAGTTAAAATATAAAAGTAAGACAAAATTTGGAAATAAGGTAATAAAGAAAAGAAATTAATAAATTAACAATTTTTGAATGCATGTATGTGTTAAATTGAAACATTTAAGTTATGTATCTACTACTAAGCTACGAGCTTAACGCGTAATGTTTACTGTGTATAGGTACTGCGGACTATAGTACAGGCGGGCAAGGGGCAAATTTGTACAGAAGCTTGGAGCCCGATGCATAGGAGTAGTAATATTGTGATAATGATGTATGTGTGTGTGTGGCATGTATATATGTGAAAAGTAAAATTATGTGTATTATAGATTGAAAAGTGGAATTATGTGTATTATAGATTAAGTCGTAAGATAATGTAACTATATGTATCTCGGTACCTATATTGTGTATAATGAGAATGCATTATGAGTTGTTATGTATGTATGAATGTGGATTGTGGATTGTTGGAGATTGTGTGAATGTGGTTGATGGAAGTTGAGGGAACTATGTTAATGGTGGTTGTGAGGATGATGATATATTTAGGAGTGTGAAATTTGAGAATTTACAGGAGGGTTAGGACATATGGCAACCATTATGCTGCCGAAATTTTGTTTACCAAATGAATAGTAAAAATGCGACACATTAATTAAATGCCAATGCAATCAAATGATGTAAATGCACAATAAGAAAATAATGTCAAAAAGAAAGAAATGTAAGACAATTTTATAAAGGAAATATAAGGGATTATAATCATGAATACCAATATATGTAGCTAACCGGTACTTGAACCAATGTTCGGATACAGGATGTTACATTTAGTGGTATCAGAGCGGGTTTAGGCGGTTCTAAGGTCAAAGTAAATATTGATGTGGGGGAAGTGAATACATATATATACATACATACATACATATATATATATATATATATATATATACGCACACACAAACGCACACACACACACATACATACATACATACATACATATATATACATACATATATATGTATGTATATATATGTGTGTGTGTGTGTGCACGCCCTTTGTTTTATAGTTAAAAGAAACAGCATTTAGTTCAAGAGGATCGATAGAAGAGGAAGTATGAAGTAAAGTTTCCACCATTATAAGAGAATAATGAGCAAAAGGAGTAGGCTCTGTGTACCTGCCAAGTGGCCCTTATGTTACGGACAATTTTAATGTCATAAAGCATGTTATAGACACTGGATCCCGAGACAGCCTAAATTAGGATTATCCAGTGATGAAATGAATGCCTGTTCACAGGTGAAAAGGTGAAAAATGATATTTCCTTGTCAAGTTCCTAAAAAAGGCGACCTACCCCTGTCCACCCCTCAAAGGGCGGCCAACCCCCTACCTGCCCCTCAAAGGTCGAGGGGCAGCCTGCCCGCCCCTAACAACTAGGCCGTCCCTCGCCATCTTCTTCCCTTTTCTGGCATTTTTGTTCCCCAAAAATAATGGAATTTAATTTCAACGTTTTTCTAGGATCTTTGAATGTTACATCCGTTTTTTTTCCATTTCAAAATTAAAAATGGGAATTTAATTGACTTAATCTCTTCGTAAAATCTGATTTTTTTGGGGAAAAGGGATTTAAAATAGATTATTTTAGAGAGAGAAAAGAAAGAACTTCAGATTTGATTTTTCATAATTTTTGAGAGAGATTAAAATATTTTTCTTCTTGATTTTTCCTCTGAAAATATTTTGTTTTTAAAAAACAATATTTGAAATAGAGAAATAAATTCTCTTTTCTTAAGATTGTGAAATTTTCTTCTTTTATTCAAATAATTTCTTGAATTTTAGGGAGAGAAACTTGTGTTCTTATTCTCATGTTTAATTTGATTCTTGTGGATCTTGACAAGGAAAATAATTCACGATTCGATTCCCCCAGATCGACAATTCTGAGGGTAAATTTCTGGGTTCAACTGTATTATTCTATCATTTTTTCTTTATTTTTCCACCATTGTTGTATGTTCTTAAAACTTGAAATTTTATTTGATCAATCCATTGATTTGTTATTTTTTGTTCTTGATTTGAGTTGTTTTAAGGGTTTTTTTGCATTAATATGCTATGAAATCATGCAAAACCACATGAAATTGCATGAAATAATGTTATTTTTGGTGGATATTTGACAAAACAACAAAAAAAAATCGTTACTGTGTTGCTCCACCTCCTTGCTCGCGAGTGATGGGAAGGAGGTGAGGGGCGGCCTGCCCACCCCTTATGGCCAAACTGCCCTTCAACCACTTTTTCGTCTTTTAGTGTATTTTGCTCCGTTTTCGATCCATTTTCACATGATATACGTTATTTTGCATGATTTTAATGCTATTTTGCCAATGATTTAATTGAATTTTAGATTTATTTACAAACATTAGTTTTTATTTTGTTTTGCTTTGTTTACAATCCTTATTTTTCCTTGTTTAAGCATTCTCACGAGCAAATGGGGAAATCGAGGAGGCTTCTTTTGGTTTGATTTATTGTATTTGTTATTTATTATTTTATTTTGCTTTTTATTTATTTTTCTATGTAATTTGTTATAAAATTATTTATTTTATGCATGTTAAACAGAAAATCACATAAAAATATTTTCATAATAAATTGAATTTTTTCTGATAAAATGGAACCAATGTTCTAATTTTAATAAATAAAAATTCACTTTTAAAAGAAAAGTTAATTTTCTCAAAATGGGATCATTCATCCCGGTTTTCTCAATATTCACCCCAAAATAACTCTTTAATTTTTTTTAAGTGAACATGAAGGAACCAATGTTCCTATTTCAAATAAATGTCCCGATTTATGTATGCTTATTTATTTAATTGATTTTGTCATTTATTTATTTGTTTATTTTAATTTTATATTTTGGGGGATTGTATTTTTTGTCTCAATTTCATTTTGTAATTTATTTTGTGTTTTATTTATTTTATTGCTTTTCTTTTTCGCTTTCCTACGATATTTGATATGCGTTTTAAATTTTAATGTATGATCGTGTGAGATGAGAGATAAAAATTTAATTATTAAAAGCTCATTTATAATATTAACCAAGGCATTAATAAGAGTAAAATTCTGAACCACTCTCTAGTTTAGACCTCCGAGATTAGATGAACTTTTCTGATTTTTTGTAAATTGGGTGACGACTCTAAAATACCTCAAATGTGCCTAAAAGTTTCATGCGATTAGATGAACTTCCTCAATGTTCTATTGGGAAGGGATTCCAAAATATCTGATGTTACCCAAGATCTAGACGCGCTCGGGTCCTAAAAAGCAGGCTTTCGAGGCCGACCGGGTTGTGTGTGCGTCACACATGTATATTGTGGCGAAGTATTATACATAAAGATACATATGTTGCATACATATTTACATGAGTTGCATACATGAAACATTATTCACATTTCATCATCCATGCATATGCATACATTAAATATTTGTCAAAAAAATAAATGCTCTGCATAAGAGGAGCTTGACAGGTTATGCATTGAACATAATTTAGGAAGTCGGGGTTTAGCTTTCCTTGATGTGAATGAATGTGTGTGAATTGCTTATATATGTGGCTATTAAAGGTATGGGATTTGAGAAGTGACGAATATCTCATGAAAGCCCTATAGCTAAGTATCAGTAGATAGAGTATATAAGAAGTGTCCTAATTAGGCACGAAATTACACCTCCCCAGTTGGTTTGATTGAGTTTCCATCCTCCAAATTTGATGTAATCCTAGATATGGATTGGCTAAATGAATATCGGGTTATGGTCAACTATAGATTGGAATATGACACTTTGGATATTAAAGATGACCAATGTTGAGATATGGGAGAAATTTGTCCTTGAGTTGTTGTTGGAATTCCTGAACAATTTTCAGTCTTTTGGCCATATCTTAATCTCTAAATATTAGAATTAAGTGATTCAAATTGGGGATGAAACTTAAGACATAGATCTACAACTTCTATGAGAATTCATGATCAAATTCTACACTAATCGAATCCAAAAAATTGCCCAAAGTAAAGTAATGATTTTGTCTTCGAATGGTTGTAAGGTTCTTAGGAACAATTTGTGGTGTTTTGGCTATAATTTATCCTAATGACAATGAAATGGAGCGATTCAAATTGCATGTAAAAGTTAAGGTATAGATCTATAAATGTTATGAAGGGACTAGAATTCGAATTTATCCTTAAAGTACTCAAAATGAGGTTTAAAGTCAAGGAACTGAATTTGTCTCTTGTTATAGCGTAGTCTAATTATTTTGGGTATAACTCTTATTGTAGAGCTCTAAGGGATATGAACCAAATTGTATAACTCTTATTATAGAGCTCTAATGGATATGAACTAAATTTTCCTAGAAACTAGATGCATAATGAAGAAACTTTCATGAAGAATATATGACGAAGTTCTATTTCAATTATTGCTAAAAAAAATTCAAACACAAAATAACAAATCTGTCCCTGAATAGTACCGGGGAATAGTTTGTGTTGTCTTGGGTATATCTCTTAATCTATTTATGTAAATTGATTGGTTTTTGATCCATGGAAATTGTAATACATAGGAGAAGAAATGTTAAGAAGGCACCTTTGCCTAAAAAGTTAATCTTGATATTCAAAAATATGGAACAAAAGGAATTATAAATTTTGTCCCCAAAAATTTGGGTACTATGATGTTTTTAGTTAGGCCATTTAGACTCACCATGCACCAATGGCCTTTACAGACTGGATGAACTAAATCTCCCACCCATACTTAGATTAGTATATGGTGGTTTTATTGACGATATTTTGGTACACTCCAAGGATCCTAAAGAGCACGACATTCATCTCAAGATAGTTTAGCAGATCTTAAGGGACGAGCAGTTGTATGCCAATTCAATAAATGTGAATTTCGCTTAAAGAAGTTTCTTTCCTTGGCTATGTGGTATCAGTAGATGGCATTAAAGTTGATCTAAAGAAGATTGAAGCCATATTAGAATGGAACACACCCAGAAATGATACAAAAATTAGAAGTTTGTTTGGGTTGGTCGATTATTACAGGAGATTTGTGAAGGGATTTTCTTTGATTGCTACTCCTCTCATTAAACTGCTTAGGGGTGTACACGAATCTGAATTTTCTTATACTCAACCAAAGTACTAAAAAAAAATTCAGAACCAAATTGTAGTGTTGATTTTATTTGGAACGGATCTGAAGATTTTGTCTAAAATCAAATTAAATTGTACCGAACTATTCTTGAAACAAATTGGACTAAAAGAACCGATATTTATTAATTATTATATATAATACTAATAATTTATATATAAATATTATTTATAATTCCTATTATATATTTATTATATAAATTTAACTTCAAAATTATTCGTATTAAATATTTTAATGCATGAAATTAATATAATAAATAGTTTATAAATTAAAATGGACATTTTAATTATTAATAAGATAAATTTAATTATTATATCTATATGAATATGCAATTAATTTTATTTACTTTTAGTGTTACTCAGCTAATATTTATCTATTTTTGTCACAATTATTAGATGAGTATGTAAATTAAAAATGATTTATATATAATTATTATTTACAATGAAATTTTACCAATTAATGTAACTGTATGAAATATTAATCATCTTACTAATAATTCCATTTATTTTTAGCATCACTTAATGTAACACCCCGATTCCCCCCTATTAGTTTGAGCCATGTTTGCCATGTGTATGAGTGCATGTGTGCGAGTTTTGGCATGTGTCAAGGGCATTTTGCGTAAAATGCATATTTTATGGGCTATAATATTGTGTGGGTGCATATATGTTAGTAGGGTGTATGTGCATTGGATTGTTTTAGTGTGTGCATGAGCATATGGTTGTAGTGTGTGATTTATGTGGGTTGGTCTTGTGTGTAGTAGCATGTGTGTTTGCTGGGTGTGAGTGGTCAAGTCCCACCAACCAAAGAGTGACAAGTGGTTAGGAATTAGGAAAAAGGAAAATAAAGAGAAGGAGAGAGAAATGAGAACAGCAAATTGCTGTCTCTTTCCCGTTTCCTCTTCCTCTCTTCATCTTCTTCCTCTTTTCTCTTCACTTGGGTACCCTAGCTTGGATTCAAGTGTGGTGGTGGAAATTGATCATTCCCTTAGCTTTGATTGGTAAGTCTTTTATGGTTTCTTCTTCATCTACTTCATCTTCTTACTCCTTTGTTCTTGTTTTGTTTAGATTGGGTTTTAATTTAGGTTTTGTATTTGTGTATTTTTGTTGGGTGTTCTTGGTTAGTTGAGCCTCCTCGCGATCCCAAGGGAAAAGAGAAGGCTAGTGGGAGTGGTGCTCATTGATTTGGAGCATAGGAGTTACAGGTTTGGAATTTTGTTTGGGTTTTGTTTAAAATTTGATTGTTTGATGTTCATATGGTGATTTATGCCTTTGCATGTGATCTCTGGAAAATTGATGTTTGATGAGGCATATTATAGTGTTAATGTTATGGGTATTTAATTGATTTGAGTTATGATGCATGAATGTTGAAGTATTGAGCAATTATTGAATTTTGATGAATATTTGCTGTAAATTTCTGGGTTTGTGTTCTTGAGGAGTTTGATTTTGATAATACATGATTTTGATTGTGTAAAATGTTGAATTAAGTTGTGTTTATGTTATATGTGATGGTGGAAGGCTTATTTGAAGGTAAGATGAGGTTTGGTTTGATTTTGGGTCAAAATGGTTTTGTGGTTGGAAATCTGGGTTTGCTGCGTTTTGCTGGAAAACTAGAAATCGCGATGCTGTCGGGAGTGCGACATCCTCGCGAGCACAACAGAAGGGTGAATTCCAGTTTTACGCGAGATTGCTCTGTTGGTTTGTAAGACGTCTGACTCGTGATTTGGCAGCACGACTCATGAAGCTTGGCATGCGCGAGTGGTGCAGCAGAATCACGAGTCGGCAGAGGGAAGGCTGAGAGTTCACGAGACGTGAACTGAGTTCACAAGTCGTGAACCATGTTCACGAGCTGTGAACATTATTCACGAGTCGTGAACATTATTCACGAGTAGTGAACATAGTTCACTAGTCGTGAACAACCTTCACGAGTCGTGAAGGTTGTCTCACGACTCGTACGCCCCTTCGCCCCTTCCCCTCGCACAGGCCTATCGGCCACTGTCGCGAGCGCGACACTGGTCGCGATCGCGACAATGACCTCTTTGCCCTTCTCCTCGCGAAGGCCATCCGGCTACTGTCGCGAGCTCGACACTAGTCGCGATTGCGACAGTGACCTCCTTTCGCCCTGTTTTTCGATTTTGTCCATTTTCTTCTAAAATGATTTTTGTATCATTTTTTCATGAGTTTTTACTACTGTATGGGAATAATTATGCATATATCTATGAACGATATTATGATTTCTTCATGATGAATTATACGTTATGCCTTGAGCATGATTTGTATTATGCATGACCTGCAAGAGTCAGTTTAGTGGATAGTTAGGCATGCCTAAAAGAGTCATTTAGTTGCAGCCTTTGTACTGTTTTGGACCCTAATCAGGTCCCCGTTTAGTTCCTCGCGAACTTCTACGTGTATGGATCTTGTTTGAGATCCCTTTGTAAAATGTTTTGAAAAGAGAAAATGTGATATTGTTTTTCGATTCGTACCCGTAAGGTACCGCTACGCGTTTACTCATTATCCACTACCGTGAGTCAGCAGGTGTTATGATTTGTCCTGATATGAATATAAGTATTTGAATTTGAATGACTCTAATATAAGCATATGAATATGTTGGCATATGAATATGTTTATTTAACCTTTGAATGGTGATGAATGCGATTCGTTTATGATTATATCTTATGATATTCACCGCCAGTCAAGCCAACACAGTGGGATTGTTGATAGGACTTAGTTTCTTTTTGTATCATCCTTATTTTGTAATAGTGATCTCTCTTATATGTAGTTTTGTTAAGCTTCTGCTATGTATCTCTGACTGATGTAATTATGTTGGTATCAGAACAATTATGTAATTGAATATTGTTATTCTATGAATGAATGATTTTTTGGTTTTAAAGTTTCACTCAACTAGTACTCATCTATTTTTGACATAATATCTATATGAGTAATTGATGAGATATTTTAATAATATAATTATATATAATTATTGTATCAATGAAATTTTACCAATTAATGTAATTATATAAGTATATAATCACCATACTAATTAATTTCATTTACTTTTAGTATCATTCAACTAGTACTTATCTATTTTAGCACAATATCTTTATGAGTAATTGAGTTATAAATTTAAAATTTAATTATATATAATTAAATTTTACTAATTACTGTAATTATATGAGTATATAATCACCTAATCAATTAACTTTATTTACTCTTAGTATCACTCAACTAGTATTCATATATATTTGGCACAATAACTATATGAGTAAATGAGTATGTAAATTAATAATATAATTATATACAACTTTTATATATAATGAAATTTATCAATTGAATTCATGTAATTATATGAATATATAATAATCTTATCAATTAATTTCATTTATTTTTAGTATCACTCAACTAGTACTTATCTATTTTGGCACAATACTTATATGAGTAATTGAATTGTAAATTAATAATTTAATTATATATAATTAAATTTTACTAATTAATGTAATTATATGGGTATATAATTACCATACCAATTAACTTTATTTACTTTTAGTGTCATCAACCACTATTCATATATTTTTGGCACAATACCTATATGAATAATTAAACATGTAAATTAATAATATAATTATATACAATTATTATATATAATGAAATTTATCAATTCAATTCATGTAATTATATGAATATAATTATGTAATAAGTTATAAATTATTAATTTAATTATATATAATTAAATTTCACTAATTAATGTATTAATATGAGTATATTTTGAGCATGGTTTTGAAAACCGGACCGGACCGGTCGGTTGAACCGCGAACTGGATCAAAAATCGGTCCGATCCAACATAAAAACCAGAAATGTCAAAAAATAGGATTTCACTGTTTAAAAACCGGGTTGAACCGGTCAAAATTAAATATATTATAAATTATATTTTTATAAAATTTATTTTTATAATTAGGGTTAATAGTTGTTTAATATTTTTCTATTAAAAATTTATATTTGATGATAAAATTAATTTATAATAATAATAATAAACTTGACAAAATTGAACATTTTCACTATATTTTTATTTTATATTTTTTAGATATTTAATAACTAAATAATTTAAATATAATGGAATATTAAAAAACAATTTAATATAAACATGATAATTATAAAAATAGTTAATAACATCACAAAAATAAATTTACAATTGAAAATAAAATTAAAAAAATTATAAATTCAAAATTATATTTTTCTTATAAATTTAAATATTTAACAAAAAAATTTAATTGTTGTGGTTAATTTTTTACTATTATTAATAAAAAAAATAGTAAAATAAATAAAAAATAGTTAATATATTGATATTTAATAATTAATATGTTGTTTAATTATATTTTTTATATACTATATTTTTAATTTTTTATTAATAATTATATTTAAAAAAAAGATAAAAACTCCGAGTCAACCCGATCGAACCAGTTGACTCCTGACCCAGTTGGCTGGTCGAGTTGATGTCCGGTCCGGTTTTAAAAACATTGATTTTGAGTTTTAGGAGGAAATTACTTTTTAGGGGGAAATGATTTTGAGTTTTAGGAGGAAATTACTTTTTAGGGGGAAATATTTTTTTATTTTGAGTTTTAGGAGTGAATTATTTTTTAGAGGGAAATTTTTAGGGGAAAATATTTTTTATTTTGAGTTTTAGGAGGGAATTAAAAATTGAATATAAAGAATTATTAGTTTTTAAAATATTAAAACACAAACTATTAGAAAATCAAAACCCAGTTAAAAAAAAACCTTAAATTGCTATTTGCCTCGCCTCTCCTTTAGAAATCGCCTCTCCTTATCCCCCGTCACGCCATCCCTCTACCCTATCTCGCCATTGCCTCTCCTCTCAAAATTGCCTCTCCCTCTCTCTTGAAATCGAAAGCCGTTCAGGAACAGTCGCCAGCCGTATGGGCTCCATTATGATGCTTTAGCAGTATGGTCTTTCATTTTCTGCAATATTGTTTAAAATTTTATTTTATTCTATTTTAATCATGTGCAACTCATGGATACCCTTTTTTACTGCATTTTCTAGATGTCTCTATTTGAGGGAGCTCCAGAGGAGTCTGATCAGACGATGTAGTATAAAGGGATAGAACAATTGGACCAGTTGTTAACAAGCAATAGAAGTATTTTTTAAGGTCTTTTTGACTTCCTAGTATAGGACATTACTGAAGTGCACAGAGATGCTTCGTGTCATGGAATGGTTAAAAAATGTTGAACTTTAAAATGGTGTGGAACATCCCCTAATATTATATGTGAACACCCTTTCAAGATTACGTCAAAATAATTTTGTCGCTTCACTTAAGTATGTAGTTACATACCATTTTAAGATAATAACGAGTTTCTTGCTCTCTGCCTTAAATTTATGTACTTTAATTGCTGGCCATGAGATGCCTGACGAGTTACATGGATATTGGTGATTAAAAATCAAAGCTTAATACTAATGAGGCCTAAATTAAAGGGCATGTGCTGTTAGCTTGCTACTGTGGCTTGCTGTAACTATTTTTCTTCCTATACTGTTGGCAGATGAATTTTAGTGTACTTTTTCCTGTATCAGATTTCTTGCATTCTATTGAAGTAGTTTTGAGTATAATCTGCTAATTAATTAATCTTATACGAATGTTGTTTTGTTGCTACATGATGGTGTTTGTAACTTTTTAAGTTAGTTTTCTTTCTAAATGTGACATGATGGTGTTTTGGCTGCATGTCTAAATGTGACAGATGTATGATCTATAATTGTCTAAGCTTTTGTGTAAATTGTGTTTCATTCTCAACAATAGTACTTTTCCTGTTATGTTTAGCTTATAGTATATCTTTGTGTGTCTAGGCTTTTGAACAGGAACAAATTATCAGGTTCTTTACTTGATGAACTTGGCTATTTGTCGAACTTTGAATAGATTCCAAGTGGACCAGAACAAACTTTCAGGTCCAATACCAAAGTCATATGGTAACTTGAGCATTGTCAAACACCTGTAAGTGGATTTTTCTGAATGCATTATCTACTTATATGTGATTTACAGTTACTTCAACAACAACTCCTTGAGTGGTCAAATTCCACTAGAGCTTTCCAAACTATCAGCTCTTCTTCACTTGTGAGTTCATAGAACATTTTCCTTTAGTTTGCTTGACAATTGATCTACTCATAATGTTGAGTGGTAATTTGAGGATATGGAATCAAATGCAAACTTTTGGACAATAATAACTTATCTGGGCATCTTCCTCCAGAATTGTTAATCTTGCAAGAGTTGCATAGATTGTATATCCTCTAATTGCATTATTATATTGTGAGAACTCATTTCCATAATAAAATAAGTTCCTTGCTCTTCTCACATGAACTTGTTTTCTTATGTGTGCTGTAATTTAGTATAGATGCTTTTCTGCATGCTTTCTTTTTTCTACCATGAAACTATCATTCTATATAAAAATGTTACTATCAGGGGCTATATTTCAATTTAATTATTATTGTTTTATGTTGATTGCTTTTGTTGCGTGCAGGATTTTTAAATTATTGTGTATATTTATTTTGCAAATTTTTAAAAACATTTAATTATCCGAAGTATCGGATTGTATTGTATTGTATTATTTTATATTCAAATAACTGAATCGAACTGAATTATACCAAAATTTATAAGAACTGTGCCGAATTGTCCCGAATTTTCAAGACAATACCATATATAATTTTTAAAATACCCGAAATTTCAAAATAATGTAGAGATTTGTAAATCCCCGAATTATACCGTGCCATGTACACCCCTAATTAAATGTTACAGAACAATGTTAAGTCTATATAGGCTAACAAGTGTCAAGAGAGTTTTAAAAAACTCAAAAGTAAGTTGACAGGGCGTCTATCCTGACATAGCCCGAATTAGGGAAAGACTTCGTGATCTCTAGTTGGAACGGTCTAAGCTATGTGCTTATGCAGTGAGGTAAGGGAAAAAATGTTATATATTCATACGGGTAATAAAAGCTTAAAATATTTGCCTATCTAGAAGAAACTCAACCTAAGAGAGAGATGGTGGTTAGAATTTATCAAAGACTGATTGTCATATTGACTACCACCCAAACAAGGCGAATGTGATAGCTAATTCACTCAGTAGAAAACACATAGCAGCCTTAAAAGGTATGAATGTCAGGTTATCTATGGCTCAAGATGGAGCTATTGTAGCTGAATTATGACTTAAACCTGACTTACTACATGTAGACACCGAATCCTGAGGCGGTCCAAGATCAGAATTATCCGATGATAAAAATGATACTTGCCACAAGTAGAGATGTCAATAATGATGTTTTTCTTGTCGAAAATCTCCTTAGTTACTCTAAAAATTTTAATTCAAAAAATTTGCTTTTTTACTCTTACTTTTATTCTTTTTATTTTTATTTTTAATTTTTATTTTTATTTTTATTTTTTCCTTTCGTGTGCGGCCTGCACGCGCGCACCGGCGGAGGTTGCGTGCGCCCCCACGGGGCGCGCGGTCTCCCACGAGACGCGCCCCCAGGGGGCGTGCAACCGCGAGCGCGCAGACCCTGCTGCGAGTGCGGCTGCGCACGCAGCCTCCGCGGGCGCGCATGAGATCGTGTGCCCCTTGGGCGCGCGTCACGCCCCTCTGCACGCTGCCTTCTTAGCCTTTTCTCTGCGCCGTCGTTTCCTGCATTTTCTCTGTCGATTTTGCAGTTTGATTTCTCTGTTTCTTTCACGTTTTTATGCTTTTTTTGATAAACTAAAAATGAAAGCACCTTTTGGTCTCTTCCCATTTTTGGCCAAGACAGGAAATTAAAGGAAAACCTTGTTTTCATTTGAGAGGGAGCTGCATTTTCACAAGAAAAAGTGAGAGCTTTCTCTCAAGAACAAGGGCAGCCCCAAGATTTCAAAAGCAACAAAAATATTTCGATTTTTTAGTCTAGTTTTTCTTCTTCATTTTTTTTCAAAAACATTTTTCATTCAGTGATTTATTTCAAGCAAGGAAAATCAATTTCCTTTCACTACAAGAAAAATTATTAATACCGACGGAATTTTACCGACGAAATAAAAACCGTCGCTAAATAGCGACGGAGAACAAAGTCCGTCGCGAAAAATGGCGCCAAACATTCCCTCCAGAAATTGCGACAGAAATTAGCGACGGATATATAAATCCGTCGTTATAAAAAAAATTAATTTCCGTTTAGCGACGGATATCTAAGTCCGTCGCGAAAAAAAATAAGATTTAAAAAATAAAATAATTTTAGCGACGGAATTACTATTCCGCCGCTAATTACCGACGGAATTCTATTTCCGTCGCTATTTTTAGCGACAGAAGTACTATTCCGCCGCTAATTACCGACGGAATGCGAATTCCGTCGCTATATTTAGCTACAGAAATTGAATTCCGTCGGGAAATCTGAATTAAAATCAGATTTAACCCCCTTCCCCCCGATCCTCTCTCTCTCCTCCCTCTCCCCTCACTCTGCCTTCCGGTGTCCGATCCCCTGCCCTCTCGCCGCCGATGACCGCCCCTCCCCTCCGTTCGTCGGTCCCCTCCCCTCCTCCTCCTCCTCTCTTCCCTCCCTTCTCTCTTTCTTTCCCGCTCCGATCTTCCCTTCTTCTTCCCTCCCTGCCGTGCGCCTTCTCTTCTTCGCCACCGTCGACCGCCGCTGCTCCGGCATTGGCTTCCTCTCCTCCTCAGCCTGGTCGACCTCCCCCCTTCGCCTCCTCCTCCTCTCCTCTCCTCCGGCGTCTGGTAAGCCGATCTGCCCCTATTTTTTTTTTAATTTTTATTATTATTATTATTATTATTATTATTATTATTAATTTATTTAACTTAATTAGACAATGTTAACTATGAATTATTAATTATTGTTCAAAGAAAAAATTAATTTTTAATTAGTGTTTATTGTTGTTAGAATTAATTTAAATTAGTTATGTTAATTAAATATTATGTTATTTTTAAAAAATACAATGAATTAATTAGTGTTAATTGTTGTTAGAATGTTAAACATTTGTTGAAATAGATTATTGTTAGTGTTATTAATATATTAGGATTATGGTTAATTAATAAAATGACAAATTTAATGTTGTTAGTATTATTATATATAAAATAATAAGATTAGCATTTAGAACACCACAACTTTCATCATTTCGATCAACCGAAAACTTCTTAGGGAGCAGCCAGCTAATCGAAGACCTCTCAGGGGGCGATCAATCGAAGACCTCTCAGGGGGCAGCCGGCTAGCCAAAGAACTCTCAGGGGGCACCACCTCAGAAAGGATAACACACCAACAATCTCTTCCAGTCCGGAAAAGCGATCGCCTCATGTACGTGTGTCTTTCCTTCTTTTCTGAATTTTGACTCACTTAGAAATCTAAGTTCTAAGTTTCCCAAAATTGGGGGCAACTGTAGACACCGGATCCTGAGGCAGTCGAAGATCAGAATTATCCGATGATGAAAATGGTACTTGCCACAAGTAGAGATGTTAATAGTGATATTTTCCTTGTCGAAAATCTCCTTGGTTACTCTAAAAATTTTAATTCAAAAATTTTGCTTTATTACTCTTATTTTTATTCCTTTTTATTTTTATTTTTTATTTTTTATTTTTATTTTTATTTTATTTTTATTTTTTTATTTTCCTTTCGCGTGTAGCCCGCATAAGGAGGTAGCGCGCGGCGGGGGCTGCGCGCGCCCCCTGGGGGCGCATCTCGCGAGAGACCGCGCGTCCCCTGGGAGCACGTCTCACTCGAGACCTAAGGGGGCACGCCTCGCGTGAGCGCGCGCTCCCCTTGGGTGCGCGTCACGCCCCTCCGCACGCGGCCTTCTTAGCCTTTTCTCTACGCGGTCGTTTCCTGCATTTTCTCTGTCGATTTTGCAGTCTAATTTCTCTGTTTCTTTCACATTTTTATGCTTTTTTTGATAAACAAAAAATGAAAGCACATTTGTTTCTCTTCCCATTTTTGGCCAAGACAAGAAATTAAAGGAAAACCTTGTTTTCATTTGAGAGGGGGTTGCATTTTCACAAGAAAAAGAGAGAGCTTTCTCTCAAGAATAAGGGCAGCCGCAAGATTTCAAAAGCAACAAAAATATTTAGATTTTTTAGTCTAGCTTTTCTTTTTCTTTTTTCTTCAAAAACATTTTTTATTCAGGGATTTATTTCAAGTAAGGAAAATCAATTTCCTTTGTTTTGTATTATCCCTCAAAAAAAACAACAAAAATAGTTTATTGAGTTTTATTTGTTTAAAACTTGATTTTTTTTCAAATATTTTCGTATTTATCACCACAAAAATCGACAAGGAGGACGGATCAAGGCATCCTATTTTTCGATCTATAAATTCTGAGGGTAAACACTTTGAACCCTCCTATTTTTTGTTTATTATTTATAGTTATTAATTTCGTTGTTTTTGCTATGCTTACCATGTTTATTTTCTAACCATTTTGATATTATTTGCTCTTGTTGGCTTTTCATGTTTAGTTTCTTTTTATATGTTTTCCTTGTGCCTTTTAGTTATTTTTTAAGGTTTTTAGCTTTATATTCCCTGATGTCGTCAACTTTCTTCTTCCCTTTTTTTCATATATTATTAGTATTACCATTATTGTTATCATTGTATTATTTATTTGCTATTACTTCATGTCTATTTGTTTTATATCATCATCATTATTATTATTATTATTATTATTATTATCATCATTATTATTATTACTGTTATTATCATTTATTATTAGTGTTATTATTATTGTCATTATGATTGTTACTATTATCTTTGTTGTTATTATTATGTCAACATGACTTATTTTTAATCTATCTTGCATGTGAATTACTTGCTATATTAAATTAACACGTTATATGTTTATTTTGCCTTTGGTTGTTTAATTTTTAGAATTATTGCTAATATTTTTTATGTTACTTTTCTGTCTGATATTTAATTTGGGTCGTGTTATGTGAGTATCCCCGTGACTTCCCTGATGAGTCACGACTCGTGGATGAACACGTCTGTTTGGTGAGACCTTCCTTATTTTCCTCATTTTCATTGTGTTTGTTTGCAAATAAATATTTTATTTATGCACCCGTGAGATAAAAAGTCACAAAAATATTTTTGTAATTAAATTGAAATTTTTACTAATAAAATTGGGACCAATGTCCTTCATTTTAGCCAAAAAATGTAAAATGTTACAATAAAACGAAGAGCTGAATTTTTTTCAAAAATGAGATCACTCATCCCGGTTTTTCAAACTAACAATTAAATGGCTCTTTGATCCCTTTTCAAATAAGTGCGAAGGAATCAATATTTCTAAACCAAACGAATGTCCCGATTTATGTATGTTTTTCTTATGTTTGATTTTGTCTGATTGTTTAAATTTATGTTCATTTTCTTTTGGGTGCTTGTAATTAATTTTGGAGCAACATTATTTATCTTCCATTTGGGATTGTATTCCGTCCCAACTTATATTTTTAATTTTCTTTTAATGTGGTTGTATTCCGCCCCTATCTTTTATGTAATTGTATGCTTGGCGTGTTTATTTGTTTTCTTTCATTACTTTATTTACCGCTTTATTTATAGCTTTCCTTCACCCTCTTTAAGTGATTGCAATGCGCTTTATTTAAACGCATAAATCGTGTGAGATAAGAGATAGAATTTTAGAAAGTTAAAAACTCATTTATAATTAACCAAAGCATAAATAAGAGTGAAGTTCTAAATACCAATCTCTAGTCTAAACCAATAAGAGGTTAGAGACTTTTTTCAATTTCTTATAAATTGGGTAGCGACTCCATGATACCTCAAAAGTGTCTAAAGTCGTCGTGGGACTAGATGTTCTTTTCCAATGTTCTATTGGGAAAGAAGTATCCAAGATGTCTCATGGTGCCCATAATCAAAAAGACGCGAAATCCCTCGAATCCTAAAAGCGGGTTCAACGAGGGCCTTTGCTAGGTTCGGCGCGCGTCACACTACAAGTAAAAGCCGCCTAAAACCAAGATGAGCAGTTAGCTTCTATTATCTAGCAAATTCAAAAAGGAAAAGTCGATGACTATTTATTAGGTGCTAAAAATGCTAACTTTGTAAGTGCACGATTAATCGCTTATAGTACTTAAAATGTCAATCCCACAGAGAATGTAGATTAAATATCACTCACTATTACTACTTGATTTTATCTTGTTTTCAATGTTCAATAATTTGTAAATTAATTCTATACTACTCGTGTCATACAAATTAATTAACTCTAGTTAAAAATGATCAAAGAAGACAATGTAGATGATGAAGAACTACTAATTACGAAACTTGATTTCATCTTTTAATTATAATTATAATTATAATCTTATAAGCAAGTCAAATTGGAATAAAATTCTAATTCACTCTTTCTACATGAACTAGAGTGCCCAAAATATGCAATTACAATACTAATCCTTAACTCTCATTAATGAACTAGTTAATTCTAATTACATATTCTAAGATTAATCACCAACTTATAGCAATTATCTTAACATACTAATCTCTCAAGCTATGCTTTGATAATGAATTTTTATTAGATGTAAGATAAAGTGAACCTCTCAATTCTACCTTAACTTATAATGATCATGCAATAATACTAATAGACAATTTTGCATTAACAGACTAATAACATAAATGGAAGTAGAAAATAACAATAATATCATTCAAGATCCTTAAATAACATTCATTTAATTATAGAAAAGAAAGTAATAGACAAGAGTAAGTAGAAAGAAATCTCTCAACTCTTTTCTCAAACCCTTGTAAGAAATTTTCTTCTCCTTGGTCTTCTTCTCCAAAACATAAAATCTAACTTAGAACTTTAATTACAGAAATTTGTTCTCTCAAACTTATAGAAAATTAATTAGTAAAAAATTCCATCCGATTAAAATTACAGTTGAAATTAATATTTCTTATGTTCTAAAAGTCATGTCTCTTGATAAGTTTCTTTAAAGTGTTGCAAAAGTTGGTAGAAAGTTCCAATTATTCAAGTAACTTTTCAAAATAAACTGCCCAACGACTCTTTCTGTCGCGCTCGCGACAGTGTGCGGCTTCTCCTTTGGTTCTTCTCTTTCTTCCTTTTCTTCCCTCTTCTTTAGCACATTCTGTCGTGCTCGTGATGCTTGTCGCGCTCACGACAGATTCCTCTTTTCTTGCACAATTTTGATCATTTTCCATTATTTTCTCCAATTTCTCCTATACTCACAAAACATAGAACAACACATAAAACATACCTAATTCTAACATAATTAATTACAAATAAACATTATTTTAATTACAAAACATGGGCTAAATATGAGCTATTTAAGCTCATATCAAGCCCCCACACTTAAACTTTTGCTTGTCCTCAAGTAAAACATAACAAACAAGCAAACAAACACATAACACAAAATAACATGCACATAATGTTGGAGCTCACATCTATATTTGGCAAACATTTGGAAACAACATGCATAAACTTTCATCTCTTAACACATTAGTCTAAATATGCACATTATCAAACAATATCATCATCCATTAAACTTGAACAACCATGTACATTTGAAAAATCATGAAGTTGCAAAACACAAGAATGTTTGAACTCAAGAATTTTGAATATCTTAACACATGTAAAGATTATTTCACACAAAGTATTGCCTAAAGTAATTCTCACTCAAACACTATATTCTTAAATCTCTCACTGTGTTTATGGAGTAGTGTTTCACTCATTAAATATGCCATTGCATACCATAAGTTTGTAATAGGTAAACCTCTCCACTACTAGTTTAAGGTAGTACATGAAATCAAAAGGGTCTTATTACATGTTGTAGCTTGGCTTAGGTTAAGGTAGGACAATTTGGATTAAGTATCTCATAATGTGTAGAGAAAAAGTATCACTATATCATAAGAGACTTTTAAAATCTATGCATAGCATGATCTTATGACATTTTAACTTATTGTTCTAATTCCCTTCTTAATGGTCACAATTGCTACTAGTTTCTTTTACACACTTTTTTTTTTTTTTTTTTATAAATATTGTGGGTGAATTTATGCTCCATCCCACTTGGTTCTTTCTTTCTTCTTTTTCTTTTTATATTTTATTTTATTTTAATTTTTTTTAGAAACTAGCCTTTTTCTAATATTGGACTTTGAAAATAAGGGAATTCAACTTATAACTCAACTAACATCATGCTTACTCTAAAAATGTATCTCCAATGATATAGCAATCCTAATTCTCTCCACAAAAAGGGTAACAAAAAGAAATAGTTAATTATTTAGCAAAGAAATTTGGCTAATTATATGCTTCACAACAAAAATAGGTTAAAGACTCAAAATTTGCTACCTAAAGTCAAAAAGGGTAAGTTATTTAAGCAAGCCAAAATGGTTTATTCTAAATGCCCTTATTATTTTTCATGCACACCTCATACTAAATATAGTCTCAAAATTTACCAAAAATAAGTTCTAGAGGATATGGCATACTAAGGCTCTCATACAAGAAAAATTTCAATGTACAAGGCTCAAAAGCTCAATTTAGCTATAGGTCAAACTATCCTAAGCAATGAATTGCCAAAATAATCCTTTTATACATGTGAAAAGATAAACAACTTAAAAAGAACCTACACTAAAGTGCTTTGCCAAGTCATGACCTTCACTATGTACATTAAATTGTTAAAGTAAAATAAAAAATGACATTCCTCAAGAATTTGCCTGGCTAGACTAAATTAAAAGAAATTCAAGCTATAACATGCATATATTCCCAAATAGGCATCAAATATACAAGCTCCAAAATTAAACAAACTCACAAACAAAAAACAAAAACCTAATACTAGTATCTCATGCATATCCATAGGCTATTCTAAACAAACACACAAACAAATATACATATAATAATAAAATGTATTCCCCCACACTCAAAGAATACAATGTCCTCATTATGTAAGAAAATCAAACACAAACAAACACACACAATAAAAACAATCAAAATACAAAACACAAGATAAATAAAAAAATAAAAATAACAATAAAAAGTAAAAGAGTTAGGAGAAAAGCTGATCTCAATTCCCACTTGGGGAACTTGGCGGGAGAAGGTGTAAATTCGACATTCTTCTTGCAGAAGAAAGAGAGAAGTTTGCAACTCATGCTCCTCCGGATCTGGTTTATTTCCTTCATGGTGGCCTCCATGGAATCTAATCTTGCTGCCATGCTTTTGTTGACAGCCTCGACACCATCCAAGCGTGTTATAACTTGCTGCTAACCAACAGAAGCATCCCCTCTACCAGCATAAATTCCAGCGCCTTCCTCATTAGATTCCTCTTCGTCGGAATCCTCTTCTTCAACAGATGCAGTAGAGGTTTCAGGTGATTTGCCTTTGCCTTTGTCCACACTTGGGCCTCTATCCTATACACTACGATCAACAAACCTTGGAGGCCAACCGCCTCTTATTAAAACATTAGCATTCCTTAAATATTTGGCATCAAGTAGGGCAACAGTCTCATGCTCATCCATGACAAAATTGTGTAATTCCCCCAAACATCTTAATACAATCCCAGTCACCATGTGACTCATACCGACTAGTTTAGTTCGTGCAATGGAAGCATGATAGAGACCATCAAAAATGAAATTAATAGAACACGGAGTCTTTTTGGATTGTAGAAGGTCTAACATAAATAAATCCTTAGTTTGTACTTTATTACTCTCCACTCGCCCAAATAAAGCATGACAGATATATTTACGAAACAATAACAATACATGACGATTAGTGGAATTCTTGTTATTAAATTCATTCAAACCAGTTAATTTTTTCCATATCGGAGCAGGATTACAAGTGTAAAAATCAAATCTTTTACCATTTAGGGGAAAATCAAACTATGCATGCATCTCATTAAAACCAAATACATATTTTGTGCCTTGGTGCCTAAATTTGAAACTGATTTTTCTCTTGTCCACATATTCAAGAGTTATAAAAAATTCAACAGCCCATTCCTTCCTAATTGGCAAAGTTAAATGCACAAATTGACCCCAATGCATATACTTTAAGAATTTTTTAAATTGCTTAGTTATACCTAAATCATCCAACCAAGGAAAATGCACATGCCACATACCCACATAGGTTTTCTTAGCAAAAAATAAAAATTTCTCACCTTTTTCCTCTGTGTAAATAGGAAATGGGCAATCGCACTTGAGTTGGAGAGACAACGAGTTAGAATCGTAGCCTTGAGCACTGGACTCTCTGGTTGCCTGCTTTCCTTTTCTCTTGTTTGCCAAAGTTTTGGTTCTCACCATCCTGAAATTTACAGCAATACAACAAAAATCCAAGACAAAAATACAGAAAAACAAAGAAAAACCAAGAGAAAAGCAAAGGAGAAGAAGCAGTTTTGAAAGAAACCCTATGTAAATGGAGAAAGAAATTTGAAAAACAAAGTGAAAATGAAGAATTAGGGCATAAAAAGTATAAATATGGGGTTTCCAACGGGCAAAAATTCCCCAAAATTTGAAATTCCGTGTCCTGTCGCGAGCTCGCGACAGAAACGAAATCTCGTAATTTTTTGCTTGCGATACTAAGCACGCTCGCAACAGAAGTTTTTCTCCCCGATCCGTCGTGCTTGCGACAGTAAGGAATAACTCAATGAAAAGTTTACTGTTTCAAGAAAACTTAAATATTTGAATAACTCTAAAGACTTACTAAATAAGGTAACCTGTAGAACCAAAAATAAACTATATTAGTATACAAAATCAACATAAAAGAATGCAATATATAAAAAAAAAAAATGTACAAATAACTTTCAACCCAACTTTAAATAGATGCTTGAGACCTCTCTTCCTTGAAAAGTTCCATCCAAATACACCTTACATCTTTGACCATTAGCTTTAAACAATTTCCCTTTATCATTTTTAAGCTCTAAATAACCATGGTAAAATATTTATGTTACCTCAAAATGTCCACTCCGCCTAGACCTCAATTTTTCTGGAAATAATTTTAACCTGGAATTGAATAGAAGAACTTTATCCCCAACCTTAAAGCCTTTATATCTAATGTGAGCATCATGCCATTTCTTTGATCTTTCTTTATATATTCGTGCATTTTCATAAGAGATAAGACGTAATTCATCAAGTTCTTTTAATTGCAAACACCTTTTTACACTAGCCTCCTTAATGTCATAATTCAAAGTCCTAATAGCCCAATAGGCTCTATGTTCTAACTCAACAGGTAAATGGCATGCTTTACCATACACTAACCTCTATGGTTACATCCCAATAGGCGTTTTGAATGTGGTACGATATGCTCATAGTGCATCATCAAGTTATGTGCCCAATCTTTCCAAGAGTTAGAACTGTTTGTTCTAGTATCCACTTAAGCTCTCTATTGGAAACCTCTACTTTACCACTTGTTTGTGGATGGTAAGGAGTAGCTACCCTATGATGCACACCATACTTATGCAATAGTGAAGCAAAAGATCGATTAACGAAATGCATAGAGGTTTGAATCATTGGTTCAGCAAGGGCCTTTGCTAGGTTCGGTGCGCGTCACACTACAACAAGTAAAAGCCACCCAAAACCAAGATGAGCAGTTAGCTTCTATTATCTAGCAAATTCAAAAAGGAAAAGTCAATGACTATTTGTTAGGTGCTAAAAACGCTAACTCCGCAAGTGCACGATTAATCGCTCATAGTACTTAAAATGTATATCCCACAGAGAATGTAGATTAAATATCACTCACTATTACTACTTGATTTTATCTTGTTTACAATGTTCAATAATTTGTAAATTAATTCTATACTACTTGTGTCATGCAAATTAATTAAATCTAGTTAAAAATGATCAAAGAAGACAATGTAGATGATGAAGAACTAATAATTACGAAACTTGATTCCATCTTTTAATTATAATTATAATCTTATAAGTAAGACGAATTGGAATAAAATTCTAATTCACTCTCTCGACATGAACTAGAGTGCCTAAAACATGCAATTATAATACTAATCCTTAACTTTCATTAATGAACTAGTTAATTCTAATTATATATTCTAAGATTAATCACCAACCTATAGCAATTATCTTAACATACTGATCTCTCAAGCTATGCTTTGATAATGAATTTCTATTAGATGTAAGATAAAGTGAACCTCTCAATTCTACCTTAACTTATAATGATCATGCAATAATACTAATAGACAATTCTGCATTAAAAGACTAATAACATAAATGGAAGTAGAAAATAACAATAATATCATTCAAGATCCTTAAATAATATTCATTTAATTACAGAGAAGAAAGTAATACATAAGAGTAAGTAGAAAGAAATCTCTCAACCCTTTTCTCAAACCCTTGTAAGAAATTTTCTTCTCTTTTGTCTTCTTCTTCAAAACAAAAATCTAACTTAGAACTTTAACTACAGAAATTTGTTCTCTCAAACTTACAGAAAATTAATTAGTAAAAAATTCCATCCTATTAAAATTACACTTAAAATTAATATTTATAATGTTCTAAAAGTCATGACCCTTGATAAGCTTCTTCAAAGAGTTGCAAAGGTTGGTGGAAAGTACCAATTGTTCAAGTGACTTTTCAAAATAAATTGCCCAACGACTCTTTCTGTCGCGCTCACGACAGCGTGTGGCTTCTCCTTTGGTTCTTCTCTTTCTTCCTTTTCTTCCCTCTTCTTTAGCACCTTCTATTGCACTCGTGATGCTTGTCGCGCTCGCAACAGATTCCTCTTCTGTTGCACAATTTTGCTCCTTTTTCCATTATTTTCTCTAATTTCTCCTATACTCACAAAACATAGAAAAACACATAAAACATACCTAATTCTAATACAATTAACTGTAAATAAATATTATTTTAATTACAAAATATGGACTAAATATGAGCTATTTAAGCTCATACCACTACTCCCTTAGTAGTGATGACTGTTTATACCACAAAGGGAGGGTCTGTGTACTAAGGAATGCTGATATGAAGAAGAGTATTATGACTAAGGCTCTGTATGGAAGAAAATGTAGGACTCCTTTATGCTAGATGGAGCTCAGTGAAAATAAACTAATTAGGTTAGATTTGATTCGAGAAACAGAAAAAAGGTTTGAGTGATTAAAGATAGATTAAAAGCAGCATCAAATCACCAGAAGTCATATGCAGATCTAAAAAGAAAGGATATTGAATATGAAGTAGGCGAGAAAGTGTTCCTAAATGTACCCCCCTAGAAGAAAGTTCTGAAATTTGGTAAGACTGAGCCCTAGGTTCATTGGCCGATACGAGATAGTGCAACGTGTGAGACCAGTAGCCTACCGACTAGACTTACCTCAAGAGCTGAATAAGATCCATGATGTGTTTTATGTATTGATGTTATGATGATACAAGTTTGATCCGACACATGTGATCACACCAGGGGAAGTAGAGCTGCAATGAAGAACCAACGAGGATTCTTGCAAGAGAGGTTAGACAGCTGAGGAATAAGCAGATTCCACTAGTTAATGTCCTTTGGACTCACCCCAATGTCGAGGAAGCGGCGTGAGAATTAAAAGCGACGATGCAACAACAGTATCCTCAGCTATTTGACTCAGGTTTTAATTAGTAAGGGAGAAATGAAATGCCCAAAATCTTATTTTTGTGAATAGTACTTTTTAGATCGTGAATAGTATCACCCGGAGTGAGTAGTAGCACCAAAGGTCAAAAATTATTTTCTTCAACCATTGGAAAGTAGGAGTCTGAGGATATAATTTAATGTGAATTTGAGTTGCAATAGACTCTTAAAAGTCAAAAATAAAAATAAGTCACAGTTCGATAGGAATAGTAATAGTGTTGACCGAACTTAAAAAAAAGCGAGACCCTCAAAAAATTATTAGATTATATAGACTCATTGTAAATATTATAAGTGAATTTTTGGGAGTAAAAAATTAATTTTTGGTTCAGACAAAAAAATGAATTATCGGACCGGTAAAATTCCATTGGATTGGAAAAAAATTATGGAAACATTGTTTTGATCAAAAAAATTTTGTGCACTATAAGAGATATTTTTCAGTATTTTTAGACATATTTTCATAGAAAATACAAAGGAAAAAGTATGAAACAATAGAATGATGAAAAGTGGCATAGTATACGCCCTTGGATTAAATAGTACTTGGACCAACTTAGCCCTTCATTTGGGACCATATAAATGATGAAAAATCAGATTTCTCTAAAGAAGTTGCCATCCTCTTCTTCCTCCCTCCATAGAACCGAATTCTCCTCTATAAAATCCCATCATTTAAGCTTTCTCTCTCCTTCCAAAGCCCTAGAATTTTACCTAGTTTTTTCACTTAAATTAAAGAATAGTCATCCTCCTAGAATTAGACAAGCATATAGTGAAGAAAAAATGAAGGAAACTTGAAGAAATTTGAAGGAGAAAATCTTGTCAAATAAGTAAATATGTGAAGTTTTGCTAAAAGTAAGTAGGAATTAGTGTAATTAGGTTGTATTTTTGTGAAATTAGTTGAAAATTGAAGGAATTTTGATGGACTTACTACCTTAAAATTTTGGCCTGGGTGGGGAAGTAAGTGAAGAAAGAAGAAAAAGGAAGGACAAAAAGAACAAAGAAAGTGAACTCGTAGGAGCAAAGGAGTTTGAGATATATAGATACTAAAAACTTAAGTATTTCAATGTATATAAGATTATGTATGTAATTGAATTTGCATGAAAGATTAAATGCATGAATGTAACGCCCTAATACCCCCTAGAAGATATAGGAGCGCTACACACACAACTATACCATCTTACTCTTGAAAGATAATAACTAAATTATTAGTGAAAAATCACGTCATACATGCATGTACAAACTTTAGTTATTTACATTACAGAATAACAATAACCTCCATACATTACATGAACATTCTCTAAAATATTTTCATTTAATATACAAAAATTCTTTACATAAACACTACACTGATCTTTACAAAAAGAACCATATTATATACAAATAGAAGTTTCACATTACACTCCTAGTGGCCTACAGATGCACAACTCTCTATTGGAAACTTGCATTCCTACATGGGAAAATACCCGTGTTGAGCGAAAGCTCAGCGGGGAAAACATGGCAAACATCAAGCAACAACGTATATCAATATCCAACACATTAATCACACGATAACTTTCATTCATGAACACTTTAAATGAACATTCTATCAACATGTTTATATCATTTACATATACCACCACTTGTACATAATCTTTAGTTTTAACAATTATCATATACGATAAGTGATAACATATCACTACATATAATGCGTATTTAAATACTTGTAAACATATCATTGCATTTCTTATACAGTCATAAACATACAATAGTTTGAATTCATATCGATAGTGGATACGGGTACTCTAAATACTGACGAGCAGTACCAAATATCTGGAGACCGAGATCTCAAATCTCTAGATACCAAAAGGTACCAAACTTTAGACACCAGTCAGTGCCACACTAGCAGTCGCAAAACTCTAACCCTTTATCGGCATGCCTATCTATCCACTACTATGAATAATTCAAGCTTAACATATAAACTTCATTCACTATTTCATATACATTACATTTACTTAAATATCTTTTCACACCATGGCTCATTCAACCTAAATTATATATTAACTATGCATAACCATGAACATACATACATTTTTCTTTATCAGCCATGCTTAAAACAATATCTACTTGACATGCTCATATTCATTTAACATATTCGCATAGTATATACAAATATCTTAAATTCTTGTTGTATACTGAGCATACTAGTTTCATCAAGCAGATCATTCATATACTCACTTAAGTTATCACATTTATAATTTCCATATACATAAACATTCATAATCCAATACAATATTATACACAAATTAGGACATCTAACTTGCATTCATGAATATTAGCTATGTAGCACTCGCGATAGACCCTAGATATCCTTCTGTTGCGCTCGTGGTAGATGTCGCACTCGCAACAGAACACCCAAACGATTTCTGTCGTGCCCGCTGTAATGCACGGTCTAGCAAACTTTGCCCTATTGAGCCCTCTGTCGCGCTCGCGACAGAGCCTGAACTGCATATTCAAACTCCGAACATCACATACCTCTCTTCATACACTTTACTATATCCACATACACATTTCCAGTCAACATGGCCTTAATCAAATAATCACATATGGGATATCATCCTCATGGCACAAATTGTATCTAACACACAATCATCATGCAAACAATCAAAACATGGTACATCTTAATAGGACTTCATCAACTCATCAATACTATCCCATGTACAATTTAACAACTAGAAGAGTTATTGAACTCTTCAAAACCCATAATTAACCCAATCTAACCAATAATACATCTAATTAAGAATTATGAATATAATCCCAAACCTCAAAAAGAAGCTTGATCAACTCCTTTTCTAGCCCAAATCTTGTCTTTGCCTTTGTCTCTTCTCTTATCCACAACTTCTTGCACAAAACCCAATAAAACACACTTAAACCATAAACCAAACCAACTCAAAATCATAAAAAGAACAAGGTAGAAGAAGGAGATACTTTAACTTCCAAACCCACACTTACCTTTCCAACTTATCACTTAACCTCTTCAAATCCAACCCAAAGCTCTTGAAAATCAAACAAGGAAGAAGAAGAAACAAGAAGAGGAGAATGAAGAACAAAGAGAGAAAGGGCAGAAATGGGGAAGTGGTCGGACCAATAATGCAAAGATGAGACAAACTTTGCCTCCACCAAACCCTTTATATTTGCATGTAGATCTTAAGTGGCACTTCCACCTCATGCCACTTGTCAAGTCCTTAGCAAAATCCCATTTAATCCCTCACTTAAATTCTTTCTTTTAACAATTTATATCTATTTTCAATTACTTCCTCATTTATCCCTTAAATTCATACTTATAAATTACTCTTGTACCCTCACAATGCAATTAACACTACAAACCCTTCTAGGGTACACTTTGGGTCATTACAATTCTCTCCTCCTTAAGGAATTTTATCCTCGAAATTTTCCATGCTACTAAACATAAGATCATACCATTCCTTACTAACAACTCTATACAATACAAACTTGAACAAAGCATAAAACTTACCAGATGAGCCTGCTGGGTCATCCTTCTCTTCTCTAATCATGGCAAAGACTCGAGTGGGACCACCAGAAGCTACCGGCTTCTCAATCATCTTAGATGGTGCTTGGTTACGGGTTGATTTCACTCACAGTCACTCAACTTATCACTTATCGCGCAAAAGTAACTGACTTTTTTTTTTCTTACTTAAATGTCACTGAACTTTTAAAATTTTTGCAAAAAAGTCATGTTAACCGGAATCCGGCGATGACCCTCGCCGGATTGATGACATGGCATGCCATGTCAGAAACTACATGTCATTTAACAATATTTTCAACAAATGCTACATTTAAATCAATTTCACTCACGGTCACTAAACTTATCGTTTATCGCGCAAAAGTAACCAACTTTTTTTTTTCAACTTAAATGTTACTGAACTTCTAATATTTTTGCAAAAAAGTCATGTATTTACTATTCGTCGCCACGTGTCATATGCCATGTCATTAATCCGGCAAGGGTTCTCGCCGAATTTCGGTGTACATGACTTTTTTGTAAAAATGTTAGAAGTTCAGTGACATTTAAGTAAGAAAAAAAAAGTCGGTTACTTTTGTGCGATAAGTGATAAGTTGAGTGACCATAAGTGAAATTGACCCGCTTGGTTACCCTACCTCTTCCTCTGCCACTTCTAAAAGATCCTGACACATCCACATTAACTTTACTCACTTACGAGACCAAAATCTCTCTTAACTCAGGGCAATTGGCAAGTATGTGTTTCATAATGCCACATTTAAAACAAGCTCCGGTGAGCTTCCTGCATGTACCCTAATGACATCTCTGACAATGCTCGCACTTTGGTATAGTACTACCTCTACTGGGGGGTGGCACAACACTTTCTATCGATGTAGGCGCTTGAATCGAACCTCAAGTAACTTGTCTACTTGTAGTTTCCCGAGCCTTCTTGCCATTAACCACACCACTATATGGTGCTTTCCTTTTCTGCTCTTTCCTCTTCTTCACTAACTTTGATTCTTCCAACTTCATGGTCATCGAGACTAATTGATAATAACTCACTGTCTGTGTGACAGTCATTGCCGATAAAGGCCCTCTTCTGATCTCTTTTAGCCCATCCTTAAACTGTCGGCTTTTAAAGTCTTTCGTTAACAAAACATCTGGCACACATTTGCTCAGTCGACTGAATTCCTTCTCATACTCTCCCACTGTCATGTTCCTCTACTTTAAACTTACAAACTCTTTCCACTTAGCTTCTCTATAGGCTTTGGTAACATACTTTTTCTTAGACTCTTGGACAAAGAAGTTCCACGTCAGCTCAATCGGTCGCTGAGGATTTCGAAGCACTAGCTTCCACCAGTCATAAGCTGTCCCTTGCAACAATGACACTGCACAAGTCACTCACTGATTCTGGGGATAATTAATCTCTTGCAGTATCCTTTATGTCCTTTCCAACCAAAACTTAGCCACATTCGACTAATCCATAGAAGTTCTACTAAATTCTTTTGCTCCTCTCTTTCTGATAAGGTCCGTCGGAGCCTTAGGAGCAGTCAATATGTCTATTAATTGCATCTATCCTTGCACTAACACTGGATTACCTTGAGCAGGACTTAGACCTTCAGCTGGTGGTTGCTTGGGTATGGGCGGGTTAACATGTGCCGGATTCACACTTCCTGTCGTCTCCCCTACATCCTCACTCAGATTTGATTTCATTTATACACTCTACACAAGACAACATCTGCATCAAGCCATGACACTAAACAAACTCACACACATCTAATCTATATGCTAACATCCTATAGTCCCAAACCGCCTAAACCTATGCTTTGATACTACAAACTTGTAATGCCCCAATACCCCCTAGAAGACATAGGAGCGCTACACACACAATTATGCCATCTTACTCTTGAAGGATAATAACTAAATTATTATTGAAAAATCACGTCATACATGCATGTACAAACTTTAGTTATTTACATTACAGAATAACAATAACCTTTATACATTACATGAACATTCTCTAAAACATTTTCATTTAATATACAAAAATTATTTACATAAACACTACACTGATCTTTACAAAAAGAACCATATCATATACAAATAGAAGCTTTACATTACACTTCTAGTGGCCTGCAAATGCACAACTCTCTATTGGAAACTTGCATTCCTACATGGGAAAATACCCGTGTTGAGCGAAAGTTCAGCGGGGAAAACAAAAGCAAATAAACTTCTAAGGATGTCGCAAACATCAAGCAACAACGTATATCAATACCCAGCACATTAATCGCACGATAACTTTCATTCACGAGCACTTTAAATGAACATGCTATCAACATGTTTATATCATTTACATATACCACCACTTGTACATAATCTTTAGTTTTAACAACTATCATATGCGATAAGTGATAACATATCACTACATCTAATACGTATTTAAATACTTGTAAATATATCATTGCATTTTTTATACAGTCATAAACATACAATAGTCTGAATTCACATCGATAGTGGATACGAGTACTCTAGCTACTGACGAGCAGTACTAAACATCTGGAGATCGAGGTTTCAAATCTCTAGATACTAAAAGGTACTAAACTCTAAACACTAGTCCGTTCCACACTAGCAGCTGCAAAACTCTAACCCTTTATAGGCATGCCCATCTGTCCACTACTATGAATAATTCAGGCTTAACATATAAACTTCATTTACTATTTCATATACATTACATTTACTTAAATATCTTTTCACACCACTACTCATTCAACCCAAATTATATATTAACTATGCATAACTAAGAACATACATACATTTTTCTTTATCAGCCACGCTCAAAACAATATCTACTTGACATGCTCATATTCATTCAACATATTCACATAGTATATATAAGTATCCTAAATTCTCGTTGTACACTAAACATACCAGTTTCATCAAGCATATTATTCATATACTCACTTAAGTTATCACATTTATAATTTCTATAGACATAAATATTTATAATCCAATACGAAATTGTACACAAATTAGGACATCTAACTTGCATTCATGATTATTAGCTATGTTACGCTCATGACAGACCCTAGATATCTTCTATCGTGCTCGCAGTAGATGTCGCACTTACAACAGAACACCCAAATGACTTTTTTCATGCCCGCGGTAATACACGGTCTAGCAAACTTTGCCCTATGGAGCCCTCTGTTGCGCTCGCAACAGAGCCTGAACTGCATATTCAAACTCCAAACATCACATACCTCTCTTCATACACTTTTCTATATCCACATACACATTTCTAGTCAACATGGCCTTAATCAAATAATCACTTATGGGATATCATCCTCATGGCACAAATTGTATCTAACACACAATCATCATGCAAATAATCAAAACATGGTACATCTTAATAGGACTTTATCAAATCATTAATACTATCCCATGTACAATTTAACAACTAGAAGAGTTATTGAACTCTTCAAAACCCATAATTAACCCAATCTAACCAATCATGCATCTAATTAAGAATTATGAATATAATTCCAAACCTAAAAAAGAAGCTTGATCCACTCCTCTTCTAGCTCAAATCTTGTCTTTGCCTTTGTCTCCTCTTATCCACAGCTTCTTGCACAAAACCTAACAAAACACACTTAAACCATAAACCAAACTAACTCAAAATCATAAACAATAATAAGGTAGAAGAAGGAGATACTTTAACTTCCAAACCACACTTACCTTTCTAACTTATCACTTAACCTTTTCAAATCCAACCCAAAGCTCTTAAAAATCAAACAAGAAAGAAGAAGAAATAAGAAGAGGATAAAAAGCAGAATGAAGAACAAAGAGAGAGAGAGAGAGGGCAGAAATGGGGAAGTGGCCGGACCAATAATGCAAAGACGAGACAAACTTTGCCTCCAACAAACCCTTTATATTTGCATGTAGATCTTCGGTGGCACTTCCACCTCATGCCACTTGTCAAGTCCTTGGCAAACTCCTACTTAGTCCTTGGCAAACTCCCATTTAATCCCTCACTTAAATTCTTTATTTTAATAACTTATATCTCTTTTCAATTACCTCCTCATTTATACCTTAACTCATACTTATATAATTACTCTTGTACGCTCATAATGTAATTAACACTACAAATCCTTCTAGGTACACTTTGGGTCATTACAATGAAAATTTGATTAGTATGGAAAACTCCAATTTTAACTTATTATATAAGTGTAGGAAATTGAGTATACATGTGAAACTATGTTGGATAATTGGTAGAAATAAGCTTAGGGAGCCTTAAAAACATAAATTAAACAAATTCTAGTTAGAAAAAGAAATGGAATGAATTTATGACAGGTTGGTTGAATTGGACCCATGAAGAAAAATGAATATAAATTGATAAAATGTTATAAGAAATGTTGAAATATGGCGAAATGTGATGAGAAATGTTAAAATTTAATGATATGTAAGACATGAAATGAATATGGCATATGGTACTTAGATTAGGTACCATTACATAATGTGGAAAAATGAGAAAATATGGAAATTATGGCATAAAATGAGAAAATAGAATGATAAATATTTTACCCTTAATAGCTGGTAAAGAAATCGGGAGTATAGGATGTAATTGGCCAGCCATAGGGATACCGGGATAGCGAGTCATAACACTTCACAAAAGTGGATCAAATGCGGTTCCACATCGATAGATAAGTTGATGTTGTACAGATGAGATAGAGATTTCATAGGCTTTAACCTTTAGAGTCCTAGCCTCGCACATTCGATCCGTTTATGCAATTTCCTTTGGAACTATTATGGGAGAAAAATGTGAAATTGAGAAAAATAATGACACAAAAAGGGTAGAATTATAAATTGAAAATAATTTATTGATACAAGGTCAGAATGGTAATTATGTAGTAAAAAGATCACATTGGGGGTAAAATGGTAATTTTGACATAAAATTAAATTTTAGGGACTAAATGGTAATAAAATGTAAAATTTGGAGCAAAATCGTAAAAATGAGCTTAATATGGAACTCTAGGGGTAAAAGAGTAATTTTGAACAAAGGATGGAAATTTTGAGATAAAATAGTAATTTTGCTAAAAGAGATGGAACTTTAAGGACAAAATGGTAATTTTGGAAAAAAGATAGAATTATAGGGGCAAAATGGTAATTTAGATAAAAAAGATGACATCATAGGGGTAAAATGGTAATTTAGATAAAAAAGATGACATCATAGGGGTAAAATGGAAAATTTAAAAAAATATGAAACTATTATGGTAAAAATGCGAGTATAAAGACAATAAAAATGAATAAAGGGCAAAATGGTGATTTTGTAGTAAAATAAGAATACAAGGATAAAATCGTAATTTTTAAAAAAGAAATACAAAGTTGGTAAGTTAAAATAGAAAAGTAATAGAAATATGGAAATAAGGTAGTAAAGAAAAGGAATTAATAAATTTTGAATGCATTGGTGTTTTAATTTGAAATATTTAAGTTATGTATCTACCAGTAAGCTACGCACTTAGCACGTAGTTTTATTGTGTGTAGGTACTATGGACTATAGTACAGGTGGGCGAGGGGCTAGATTTGCACAGGAGCTTATAGCCCGATGCATAAGAGTATTGATATTGTGATAATGATGTGTGTGTGTGTGTGTGTGGCTTGTATATATGTGAAAAGTGGAATTATGTGTATTATAGACTGAGTTGTAAGATAATGTAACTATATGTATCTCGATACGTATATTGTGTATAATGAGAATGCATTATGAGTTTTTCTGTATGTATGAATATGGATTATGGATCGTTGGAGATTGTATGAATGTGGTTGATGGAAGTTGTGGGAACTGTGTTAGTAGTGGTTGCGAGGATGTTGATATATTTAGGAGTGTGAAATTTGAGAATTTGCAGAAGGGTTAGGACGTATGGTAGCCGTTAGGCTGCCAAAATATTATTTACTAAATGAAGAGTAAACCTGCTACACATTAATTAAATGCCACTGCAATCAAATGATGTAAATGCACAATAAGAAAATAATGGCAAAAAGAAAAATACAAGACAATTTTATAAAAGGAAATATATAGGATTCTAATCATAAATACCGATATATGTAGCATATCAGTACTTGAACTAATGTTCAGGGTACAAGGTGTTACATAATGCCTCTTGAGAGGACTTGATGTTTCGGAGAGACTTTCCCCTGCCACTTGAGAGGATTTGATGCTCTTGAGAGACTTTTCCTTACCTTTTAAGAGGACCTTGCTGAATTTGGTGCCTCTTGGGAGGACTTGATGCTTCGAAGAGACTTTCCTTGCATAATGAGAGGACTTTGCTGAATTTGGTGCCTCTTGAGAGGATTTAATGCTCCAAAGGGACTTTCCCTTGCCTCTTTAGAGGACTTTACCGAATTTGGTGCCTCTTAAGAGGACTTGATGCTCCGAAGAGACTTTCCATTGCCTCTTGATTGGATTGTGTTTAATTTGGTGCCTCTTAAGAGGACTTGATGTAAAGATTCTTGCACATTAGTTTACTCGTATAGGAAGCCAACGCATGACCCTTTGCCCCTTAGAGCAGAGGAGTGTCCCATGGATGAGCAATCGTGAGGCTGCATCGATCCATGTGGGGGGATTGGTAAAGTTAAATTAATAAACTTGAAAAGCTTATTAACTTGGCCCCTACGATTGGCAAAGCTTGCGAGTGACGCAACAATGGTTTGGCGAATGCACGTGACATGAAGTTGCACCCTATATAAGATGAGTGAAAACGTCAACTTACATGTCACATGTTACATAATCTATTATTATTCATGTAGCATGATGTGTTATCTATCATGTTTATGCAATTATTGCACTCATTTGTTTATATTGATTGATTCGTATCTATGGTTAATTGTTAGTAATATTTTTATTTTATTATTTATTATTACAATATTTCTTCGTGATTTTAGTAGTATTTTTATTTTATTATTTATTATTATAATATTTCTTCGTGATCAAGTTGTTGTCTTGGTGATATCAATAATAGATATCCATATTAATATACTAATTGGAATGGTGAATACATAGCTAAAAACCATTAACTATCAACAATACATACAAGTAAATTTATGGAAAATTCTAAAATCAAAAGTACTATGCAAAAAAGGTAAATACAAGAAGGCATAATGTAAAAGCATGTGTTTTTGTACAAATGTAGCAAAAAATGAGCATCTCTCTAAAAAATCTGCTAAGAATGGCCTATAACCCGAATGAGGAGGGTAGTCGGGCGAGTGTAGGGTGTAGCCAGGCAAGAGAGTGTACTTAGGAGAAGCTAAAGTTGTCGGAGGTCAGAAGTCAACATAGTCAGCTGAGACTGGAGTAATAGAATGTTACAGGGTGCTGGCTACCTGTCCAATGTCATTCCGCACTGTTGTGATCTCACCGGTCAAGCTTGGGATCTTATGTGTTGTGGTCTCCTATTGTGTCTGCAGCTCCTTATGCTACTCAATTGTTGTGCGTCTATTATCCATCGCAGTATTCTCGATGACATCGACGTAATCTCGTGTGCGTTGCAGGTTTTCATCCAATAACTGGATCCCTTAATCTAAGGTCACATTGGCGGCGGTGATAAAGGACTGAATCTGTAACATCTAGGCCTTGGTCTCTATTTAGAAATCTGAAATGTGCAAATCCTAGTGTCGTATCTCTTAATGCATCTCCATCTACATCGCCTGAAGGCGCTGTATCTTTTAGTGCATCCCCACCTACATCTCATAAAGGTGCTGTAGTAGGTTGAGGATGGCATTGAGGGTGGTCACTAGTGTGTCCTGTTGGGGCGGAGGCGGTGGCACCACAGTGGAATGGTAGCCTAGGTGGAAGTACGCTGGTTGCTCCTACAAGGAGCTTGGCTGATGTTGCTAGTATACTGTCCCTGATGGCTCCGAGTGAGTCCCCATGTCATAGTACCCGGCTTCATGAGCCTCCTACCTCAAATCGATACCCAATACATTCTCCATCCACACATCCTCGAGTCTCTCCTCTAGTGGCGTGTGCTCTGTAGGTGATGGTGGCATTACTCTGTTTCTAATGTCCCAAAATTCCGAACTACGTGAATAGTACTTTTTGGTTGGTAAATAGTGACACCCAGGGCCCACAGGTACTTTTATGGACTATTGGAAAGTACAATCCATAAAGAGTCAGGGGATAAAATTTGATGTAAAATCAAGGTCAGATAGGGTCTCAGAAGTTGAAAATAAAAATCAGGTAGCGGCTCGATGTGAATAGTATTCTAGGTTGACCCGACTTTGAACAGCCTTGAAAAAAATTATTCTGGACCTAAGAAAATTATTCTGAGCCTAAAAACCCATTAGGAATATTTAATATAAATATTTGGAAGTATTATATTGAAATAAAGTTGAGACAGAAAAATTAATTTTTAAATGAGTAAAGGCGCTACCGGATTGAAAAAATTACCAAAATGATCTCATTTCAACCTGAAATTTTATACGCACCTTAATAAATAATTTTTTTTTTCATATTTTTGGATTAATTTTAGTGGAAATTAACAAGGAAATATTAGAACTAATGAAAAAATGACATTTGGCTAAATATTAGCTATTAGATTGAATAGTAGTAGATCCAATCATGGCCATCCATTAAGGGGTATAAATACAAACTTAAAATCTGTATTTTTCTAGAATTTTGCACACCTTTCTCCTCTCCTCTATGGTGGCCGAAGTTCTCTCCCTCTCTTCCTTCATATTTTTCTTATTTTTCACTTAAAATTCCTTCAATTTCCACTCAATTCTCACATTTAATTAGTTAATTAGCCTCCTTTCCATCAAGTTCAATTGATCAGTGAAGTTAAGAGTTTGAATTTTTGCAGAAATTGTGAAGGGAAAATACATCAAGTAAGTGAATTTTTAACTTATGCTTTAGATTGGTGGGATTTGGGTAATGTGTAATTAGATGAAAGTATGAAGGAAATTAATGAATTGCTTACTTGATGGATTTGGCTAATACAAGAAGAAGGAGAAAAAGAAGTGAAAAAGCAAGGAAAAGGTAAGGAAAGAGTGGAATAAAGTTGAACGAAGAAGGAAAAAATGTTAGTGGGAATTCTATTGATTTATTTCATATTAATTGATTATGTAACTTAGGAAATTTGTGTGTGATGTGTGTTTAAATTCCAAATTGATGATAGATTAATGAAATTGGATAACAAATAAATGAAATTAAATGTTTAAAATGAAGAAAATTTGTTGAGATGTTCATAGAGCAATTCGGCCAACTTAGTGAAAATTGGGTAAAATAATTATATTTTTGAATTAGATTGTGTAAATGGCACAAATATATCTAAATAATTATGTAATTGAATAATCGATTAAATGTAGGAAGAAAAAGGATTTAAAAATGGTATAAACCCTAATGGTCGAATAAAGCCACATGCTCATGGCCCAAACAGAATAATGAATTCTTATTAGACAATTTAAAACATGAAGGTACTTTTGCATCATCATACTCATATATTCATATACTTTAAATAAAACCATAACTATACGCATTATTCCCAATTTGCACAATAACAATCATAAACCTGCTCATACAAAACAATGGATAACGAGCATACGCATAGATACCCGAGGGCATCAACAATTCATTTATAACGCATGGATACCCGAAGGTATCAAAATGATTCTTTTCTTTTTGTTTCAAAAATATTTTCGCATGGGATCTTAAAAAAGATCCAAGACAGAAGGATCGTGAGGATCCGATCGGGGACTTGATCAGGGTCCAAATCATAATGGGACTTATTTGACTCTAGTAGGTCATGCATAATTCATCAAATCAAATTCATATAATTCATAAAATTATCCATGAATAATTCTAAAAGCATCATAAGTTCGGAAACCAAACATCGAAAGCATAAAAGAAAACTCAAGTTGAAGCCAGGAGGTGTCGTGCTAGCGACAGAGGCCAAACTTGCCCCAGGTCGCGATCGTGGCAGTCTTTGCGCTCGCGTAGAGATAGAAGCACATCTCAGTGTCGCGCGTGCGATGAGCATCACGCTCACGATAGTGAGCAGCCAGCTAAAGCTATCGCGCTTGTGCACAGGCGCGCGCTCACGACAGAGAACTGCCCAAATCCGCTCGGTAGCTGAGCGCTCTGTCGCGCTCTCGACTGAAAGCTCTCGCTGCGGCAGCTCGGCAACCCAACGCTCGGCCATGTACAAAGGCAGAATTCACTGAGTTCTATCGCGCTCGCGACAGAGTCACGATTTCCAGCTCTTACTCGAAAATCTGCAGAAAATCACACTCCCAAAATCACCCAAGCCTCCAATTGACTTCAAAACTCAACCCCACAAAAATTGATCATTCAAGTCATCTTAATTACCCTAAAACCCAACTTTTAAACCACAACCAATAATTTAATTACACTAATAACATAATCAAAATCCTCACTTTAGAAAACTAGAAATTTCTCTCTAACTTCAACCACAAATTCAAATTTTGGTTCAATTACTCATAATCCAAGCATCTCAACCAAAAATAATCATTGTCCACATCATTTAGATACAAATAGACCTATTATTTCTCATCAATTACCAGCAATTCCACAAAGAACACAAAATCACATAAAATGCAGAAAGAAAACAGAAATTCCCAAACCACAAACTCTTGAGCTCCAATCACGGGGCTCTGCTTCCACTAGCTACTTCCTTCCCCTTATACTCTCTAGGAGGGATTTCTGAGCCAAAACACCCATCAAAACAGAATTGAAAACTCTAACCCCAAAACACCAAAATAACCAATTTAAAAGAAATAAGAAGATAAGGAAGAAGAAATAGCTACAACTTACCAAACCAGCTTAGAGTTACCCAAAACTCACCAAAACTTAAGAGGAAACAAAAGGGGAAAAGGAAGAAGAAGAAAGAAGCAGCGTGAAGAGGAGATTGCATGAAATTGTGAAGAAAATGCAATTATATGATTATTGGCGAAGAGCATGAATGTTTTAAATATAACAAGTGAACATATATTCTAAATGATATATATTTTTGCCCTTAGTAACTAGTAGAGAAACCGATTATGTGATGTAGTTGGCTAGCTATAAGAACACCGTATATTATACTGCGGTAGCAAGTCATGACAACTTGCATAGTGGACCAAAGGAGGTTCCACATGGAAAAAGTAAAGAAAAAGTAAGAAAATCTAAGTGAAAATGACTATTTCGTACCATGGAGTCCATAATCCCGCACATCCATATTGTTTGTGTGGTCTCCACTGGGATACTAGGGGTAAAATAATGAAAATGGTAAAATATGTTATAAATAAGTAATTTGTGGTAAGTTATGTAATTATTAAGTTTTTGGAGGACTACATTGTAAATGTGCAAATAAAATTATTACTAAAGAGTAAGAATGGCACATTATGTAATTAATAGCAAATCGATGGGCTAAAATGGTAATTTGAAAGAAATTATAAATAAGGTAAACATTAAGGACTAATTGGTAATTTAGAGAAAAAATATACATATAAAGGGAAAAATTTGCAGTTGGCCAAAAGATTGTGATTTAATTGAATAAAATTAGAAATTTTAAGAAAAATAAGTTAAAATGTAATCAAATGAGATACTAATAGTTAATAATAAATTAAACGAATATAAATAAGAAAATGTGAATAAATTGAGATAAAATATAGTAATAATTAAAAAAATTAAGATGTAGGAATAATATGTGTTAAAATATACATAAAAGAGAATATTTGTGTGTTGTGTGCAAGTGGGAAATATTTTAGTAGGATTACCACCACTGAGCAAAATAGCTCAGCACGCAATTTATTTTATTGTGAGTAGAGAACAGGTGCAAGGAGGGCAAGTGAAGGATTTTTGAGGTGACAAGTGGCTTGGCATGTACATACGATTAATGCTCTTAAGAGAAAGATTTTGGCATGTATCTTTTTGAATGTATGTAAAATGTTTACATTTTGTAATTATAAACTTCTTTAGATAATGTATGTAAATTATAAGTAACTTAAGTTTATGAGGTGTGGATTTGGTATGATGATTTGTATGGTTGATGAATGTGGTTGTCCTTGTGGCACGATTAATTATAGAAGTGTTTGTGATTGTGTTGGAAGTTTTGGGAGGAGGATTGTTGTTTGGAAGTGTAAATTTTAAATCCTTGCAGGAGGGCAGTTTTAGTGTGTAATCGTCATACTGCCTAAATTTCTATAAAATACCAGTAAATCGACCAACTCATAGCACATATGGCATAAATTGAATATATATTGACTTAAACGGTATGAATTAATTTATGAAGTTAATAAGGGATACTATTTAATTAAATAAGGATCAATGCCTAAAAATTATTTAAGATTTACCATTGACCAAGAGGATATTCCGGTATTCGGACCAATGTTCGGGTATTAGGTGTTACACCGTTGCAGCATGTTCGAGGCCCAGTGCCCCGTCCATCTCATCTAGAGTCAGCAATCGATATCCAGTCGGTGAAGAAGGATTAGCCTACACCATCCTCATATCCAGTGCTGCCTCATGGTCCAAAAATAAGCTACTCGGGGATTGCATCTCCCATTGTTGCCTCCGGTACTCTATGCACCAATAGGACCCTGGTGATCACCCCTTCGACTATAGTCTCCTAGCCTGGGGAGCGAGCCCTCTGTAGCACCATGGGGATTTGATGACTAATGTCGAGTCTCCTGCCTATCACCATCCCCTATAAACAAAAGATGTCTGTGACGTTTACCGTGCCTAAGCTGCCCATACACCTCAGATTGGATGATGATAGAACTTGCTACATATACCAGAGTAGTGAGAACAACAAAGTGGACTTCAACAGTTTGGGATTATAGTCTATCCCTGGCCGTCCAACCATGGCCCATTGGTCTAGAGTAATCTACCTAAGTGGCTGTAGAACATCCTCCCCCACTGGAAATCCTAAGATCTCTAAGAGCTTCGGGTGAGATTGAAGTAGTGGCCCAGCATGATGAATGTGATCACCCCTTCCTCTATATTCGGTTACCAGAACTCTCAATAGGGGAAAGTGGATAAGAACTATTTGACTATCTCTGAGTATCTGCAGAAGGCCAACCCATAAAAGTATGCCCCCTTATCTGTGCGAGTAGTGTGTCAGCATCCTGAAACAGGCGTAGGTGCTCCAACACAATCCTATCCATAAACCTGCTGGGCAGTATCTGCAGGGTGCTCAAGGCCTCGTATCTCTCCTTTCTTCGGGATTCATATAAGCTAGAGCTTGATATTGGTCAGCGGGAGGGGAGGACGCTTGTCTCCGTGCCATATGGTATGCAAAAAGAAGAAAGGAACATTTAGCCCATTATCAAAGTTTTGGTGCCGGATAGGACATTAACACTTTACACGCAAATTTCGGCAGTATTTTAGCTTAAAATGTCTTAAGCCGATCTTGCACAAAAATCCACACATAAGCGCTAGACCTAGCCAACATGCAACTCAATCTAGCCCATCGATGGGCATCTACCAAACATGCATAACAACATTCAAAGAGTTTAACAATAACATATATATCATTTTATCATCATTCATCACCACTTTTTTCTCTTTTTTTTTTATCAATATTATTATTGTTGTCATTATTCATTAATAATACTATGATTATTATTATTTATTATTCTTTCTTCACTTTTTCACTATTTTCCTTCATTGCATTATGGCTTTACACCTAAAAAAATGCACATATTTTTTTGAAAACTAAACTAAATATACAATCATTGATACTAAGAGTATGCACGAATTTGGATTTCCTCTAACAAATCAAAGTATTGAGCAAAAAGATCCAAAACCGAATTGCACCATTGAATTTTTGACTAGAATCGAACTGTAATGCCCCAAAACTCAGTTTTCATGAATAGTATTTTTCAAGCCGTGAATTGAATAGTATCACCCAAGGTGAATAGTACCACTCGGGATCAAAAATTTTATTATTAGACCGTTGAAAATTACAAATCATGACGAGTCTGAGGATATAATTTGAGTTTTTATAAGTCTTTAAATGTCAGAATTTAAAATAAGTACGGTTCGGTTTAAATAGTAATAGGTTTGACCGTATTTAGACCAATCCTAAAAAAATGCTAGAGACCTTCGAAAAATTTTCCGACTCCATAGACTCATTGTAAATATTTAAAGGAAAATTTTGAAAGTGCAAATTAATTTTTGGATGACATAAAAAAATAAATTATCAAACTGGTAAAATTTGCACCAGATCAAAAAATTCACCGAAACGACCTTATTTTGTTTTGAAATTATTTGTGCACTCTAAGAAATATTTTTTGATATTTACGGACCCATTTTTATGAGAAATGACAAGAGAAAAATAAGAAAAAAAAATTGGGCTTGATTAATTAAGTTTAAGGCCCAATTAGGGTTGAACCTATTTAGCCCACTAAGAGAGGAGATTTATAGCCAAGAAAAATTTGGAAATTTGAAGAAATTACAGCCATCTTCTTTTCTCTCTTGGCCGACCATCTTCTCTTATAGCTCTCCACCATTTTTTTTTCTTTTATTTCTACACCTAATTCCTTAAAATTAAGCCCCCAAATCACTTCCTAAGCATAGATTAAGCCTTCTAGCCTCCTAAGAACAAGATTAAGTGAAGTATTTGAGAGGAATTTGGAACATTTGCATTTCAAGTAAGCGATTTTATTGGAATTTGTAGTTTTGAATAGAATTAGGTGTAGTTAGTGTGTATATATGTAAATTTCATTAAAATTGAGAAGAAAATTTACTAAATTTGGCCAAGGTGGTGAGGAAGAAGAAGAAAGGAGAAAAAGAGAAAGAAAAAGCTACCTAGGTGAGAGCTTAGGAGTAAAGATATGTGGATCCTTGAACTCACTCATTTCATGTAATTTTTGCATTACATGTGTGACGCCCATTCCCTAATGACAGACTAGCTCAGCTAATCTTAGTTAGAGAAGACCGCGCACACACAATAGAACACATGCTTAGCCTGAATAATAGAATTTCATCACATACGATCTTAACTCATACATCACATGCCAACTACTTATAGTGCATTTTCATAGCCACACGCATTGCACATACATATTTAGGTTAACATTCATAGTTATCGGATTTTTACACGCCTTTACATACCCGCTATACATACGATGGTACAAAAGCTTATACAGAAATCCCAAAATATTAAACCCAGAACCTACACTTCCTATTTCCTACTGTTGACCGTACAAAATGCGGGGACGTCCTCCGATCACCTCTGGTCCGTACCTGCACGGATTAGAGTAAATCCATGCTAAGCGACAACGCTTAGTGGGGAACTCATATATAGCAAATAATTTATCACACCTCAGAAACACTATACATTACATGCTAGTAGTCATGCCAGAGCAATTATTATCAAGCAAATATCATTTTAAGCATAGTATTGTCCATTACTATATTTAATCATAAAGCATTAATCACTTATTCACATAATCACATCACATGATTTATTATATTACAGTCACTTCCCTGTATTATTTGATTAATCAGTTAGCCTGCAATTCAATGACGCGGATAACGGGTATCGCATTGGTACCACTCAGGTACAAGAATCTCATTGAGATTACACTTACGCATGGGTACCCTCAGGTACCAAAATATCATTTCACTTATAATATAATCCAGCAAGGATTATTCACATTATTTTCGCATTGTGATTCCCATGGAATCAGACACATTATACGCATGGGGCTGCAGCACTTGACCCTATAGGCATGCCTAACTATCCACTACTTGACTCGCAGGCTTAAATTTTAAACAAATTATTCAGTTCACATTGATCGCTTTTCACATCACATACAGAGATAGCTCATATCACATTCACTGGCATATTCAATATGCTTCCAAATTCATTCTTCATAGTTCATAACTACATATTTGATTGCATTCAAGATTTATCACATAGTATGCAAATGTACACGCTTAACACTTACTCATAATGTCCTTCATTTCACTTGAAGACTTACCATTAGAAAGTCTGAACACATTAGGATTATATTGCCAAAATAGGGTAGGTCACGGTCACAATGAATTTCATTGTCACCGTGACATGTTGAAGTTCAAAACAGAATGCAAACTGGGGACAGGTCACGGTCACAATCAATTTCATTGTCACCGTGACATGTTCCCAAGTCTCGGCAGAATGCATCTTGAGGGTATGTCACGGTCGCAATGAACTCCATTGTCACCGTGACATATTCTCACCTTGCAAAACAGAATGCTCTCTTAAGTACCTCACGGTCACAATGAATTCCATTGTCACCGTGACATACAAAAATCAAGTAGACAGAATTAAACTCAAGCATATCTCACGGTCACAATCAATTTGATTGTCACCGTGACCTATGCAACAACACCATAACATAGTTGTGTTTTTCAGTCCATTTCTTCCTACTCATTAGAGCTTCAAATCTCACTCTCACTTTTGGCAATCAACCCATAAACAACAACCACATAGTCAATTAGCACATACTTGTTTTCCCTTTTTGTTTTGACATTCAATAATAGCACAAATCATAATCATTTTCAAGCATTATATCACCAAGCATATTACTATTACAATCTCATAATCTAGCATCACATAATTCATGCTCAACTTCAATTCCGTATACACATACAATTCAATTCAATTCTCTGTTCAACCAACACAAATCATATAACCACACAATTAAGGTTTGTTCCCAAACCTCGTCGCCTTAGCTCCTAATCTCGACGGACGCTCGGCTCTCCGATTACAGCTTTTCCCTTATCTCTCTTCACTTCTTTAGCTAGCAAAACCAATTCAAATTCCAGGATTGAACACAACCCATCAATTCTCTTACCAATACCAAATCAAAACCAAGAAGAAGAGTAGAAGATAAGAATAAGCACACATAATCACTTACCCTTAGGTCTTAACACTTAATTCTTGCTCCAATTAGCTATATGCATACATCCACTTAAACCACTCTCATCCTCACTCACGGAAGCAAGAAGAAAGACAAAGTCAAATGCAGAAAAATGAAGAATGAGGCCAACACATACTCACCTCTCACTTCTCTAGGCAAATGCATGCAAAGAAGGAGGTGGCTAACTCTCATGACGCCACACGGATTCCACTCTCAATTCTGCCTCCACTATTCATTTAATCAAGTTATTTTATTCTCTAATCCACACTTACTTAACTTAATTAATCCACTTCTTACTAATCATGCACAATTCCCTTTTTAACCTCTTAAATTCCCTTAGCCTTTCAATTAAGTCCAATCCTACACACTTAATTACACTTAGACCCCAAATTAAACTAATTGCAACTAGGGTACAAGTCCGGCCTTGACAACTCTCCCCTCCTTAAAGAATTTCGTCCTCGAAATTCATACCTGAGTGGAACAGTTGTGGATGCTGCTCTCGCATAGCCACTTCTGGTTCCCAAGTTGCTTCCTCAACACCGTGATGTTGCCAGAGCACTTTCACAAGTGGTATTTGCTTATTCCGAAGTTGCCTCACTTCTCTTGCTAAAATCACTTTCGGCTTCTCATCATAAGTGAAATCTGATTGCACTTCCACTTCTTGTACAGGTAGCACATGGGAATCATCCGACCTATATCTTCTTAACATGGATACATGGAATACATCATGCAGCTTAGCCAAAGCCGGGGGCAAAGCCAACCGATAAGCTACTGAACCTACCCTTTCAAGCACTTTGTATGGCCCGATAAACCTCGGACTCAATTTTCCTTTCTTACCGAATCTTAGCACCTTCCTCCAAGGAGACACTTTCAGAAATACTTTATCGCCCACACTGAATTCAATGTCCCTTCTCTTCAAATCAGCATACGATTTCTGTCTGTCACTTGCTGCTTTCAACCTTTGCTGTATGATCTTAGCTTTCTCTTCTGTATCCCTCACTAGATCAGGTCCAATGATTCTGCTCTCATTCAATTCTGTCCAGCAAACCGGTGAACGACATTTCCTTCCGTACAAGACTTCATATGGTGCCATACCAATACTGGTCTGATAACTGTTGTTATAAGCAAATTCCATAAGTGGAAGATACCTATCCCAACTCTTAGAGAAATCCAAAACACATGCTCGCATCAAATCTTCCAAAACCTGAATAATTCTTTCCGATTGTCCATCAGTTTGCGGATGGAAAGCAGTACTGAAGTTCAATTTCGTACCCAAAGCCGCCTGCAAGCTCTTCCAAAACTTAGAAGTGAATCTGGGATCTCTATCAGAAACAATAGACAAGGGTATTCCATGCAATCGGACAATTTCTCTTACAAACAACTCAGCCAACTTTTCCATAGAATAATCCATCCGAACTGGTATAAAGTGAGCCGATTTCGAAAATCTGTCCACAATAACCCATACTGCATCCTGTTGTCTTGAGGTCAGAGGAAATCCAGATACAAAATCCATCGTGATATTATCCCATTTCCATTGTGGGATAGGGAGTGGATGCAACATCCCCTGAGGCACTTGATGCTTCGCTTTAACTTGTTGACAGACGAGGCACTTAGACACATATTCCACTACATCTTTCTTCATCCCAGGCCACCAGTACAATTGTTTCATATCTTGATACATCTTGTTTCCACCTGGATACATAGTGAAAATCGTATTATGAGCCTCATGCATCAATCTCTTCTTTAATTCTTTATCACTTGCCACACACATTCTATTCTTATACAGCAGTACCCCGTCTTCATTCACTGAATAGTCAGTCTTATCCATATCACTGACTGACTGCAAAACTTGTTGCAACCTCACATCATTTCTCTGAGCAACCATTAACTCATCTCTCAGGACCAGTCTTGCTTTCAACTGTGCCAATAAAGCTCCGTCTGCAGAAAACCTCCACTTGATCCGCTTTAACTGTAATGCTAAAATTGACTTCCTGCTCAAGGCATCCTCCACTACGTTAGCTTTTCCTGGGTGATAATTCACAATACAATCATAATCCTTAAACAACTCGAGCCATCGCCGCTGTCTCAGATTTAATTCCTTCTGTGTAAGTAGATATTTCAAACTCTTGTGATCGGTGTAAATTCTACACTTCTCACCATACAAGTAATGTCGCCAAATCTTTAAAGCAAACACTACTGCTGCCAATTCCAAATCATGAGTCGGATAATTTTGTTCGTGCGGCTTCAGTTGCCTTGACGCATATGCTATCACCTTCCCCTCTTGCATTAATACACAACCCAACCCGACACCTGAAGCATCGGTATACAACACATACTCTTTGCCAGTCATAGGCTGTGTAAGAATCGGTGCTTCTACTAACATCTTCCTCAACTGATTGAAACTCGCTTGGCATCTTTCAGACCACTCATACTTCACTCCTTTTCGTAACAATTTTGTCAACGGTGAAGCTATCACTGAAAATCCTTTCACAAACCTTCTGTAGTATCCAGCCAACCCTAAGAAACTGCGAACCTCCAGCACATTCTTAGGCGGTTTCAAATTCACAATTGCTTCTATCTTAGTTTGGTCTACTTTAATCCCCTCAGATGAGATCACATGACCCAGAAATGACACCTCTTTGAGCCAGAACTCACACTTACTTAATTTGGCATATAACTGATGCTCCCGCAATGTCTGGAGCACAATTCTCAAATGCTGCTCGTGCTCCTTCTCATCCCTTGAATAAACCAGAATATCATCTATGAATACTACCATAAATTGATCCAGATACGGTCTGAATACCCGATTCATCAAATCCATAAATGCAGCTGGCGCATTAGTCAACCCAAAAGGCATCACCAGAAACTCATAGTGCCCATATCGAGTTCTAAATGCAGTCTTAGGTATATCTTCTTTCTTCACTTGCAACTGATAATACCCTGAATGCAAATCAATTTTTGAAAATACACCGGCTCCTCTTAACTGATCAAACAAATCTTCGATCCGAGGTAAAGGGTACCGATTCTTTACTGTCACTTTATTCAACTGCCAATAATCGATACACATTCTCATTGTACCATCTTTCTTCTTAACAAATAGCACTGGTGCTCCCCAAGGTGAAACACTAGGTCTAATAAAACCCCTATTTAGCAATTCTTGCAGCTGTTCTTTCAATTCCTTCAACTCAGTTGGAGCCATTCTGTACGGTGCCTTAGATACCATGACTGTTCCTGGTGCCACGTCAATTGATAGCTCAACCTCTCTTATCGGTGGTACACCGCTCAATTCTTCAGGAAACACGTCAGGAAACTCTCTGACTATCGGTATCTCTTGTATCTTCACATGTTCTCTCTTACTGTCTATCACCAAAGCTAGATAAGCTTCATATCCTTTTCTCATACACCGACAGGCTTGCATAGCAGATATCACATTCACAAGAGGGTTAGTGCACACTCCCCTCACTGTCACTCTGTTCCCCTTACCATCATAGAGTACAACCATCTTCCTCTTACACTTAACATCCGCATCATATTTGGTTAACCAATCCATACCCAAAATCAAATCAAACTCATCAAACGGTAGTTCAATCAAATTCGCTGGAAACACACTACCTTGAACTTCTAATGCACAGTTTCTATACACTCTGTTCACACTAATGTTACCACCCAAAGGGCTAGACACACATATATCATATTTTAAACATTCAACTATAGGCATCTTTTCACATATCTTTTTATTACACACATAAGAATGAGTTGAGCCAGGATCAATAAGTGCAAACATTTCCACACCACAGAGTAGAATAGTACCTGCTATCACTTCAGGCGCATCCTGATCCTCTCGTGCCCTCATGGCATAAGTCCGCACCGGTGCCGCATCAGGCCTATCCACAATTTCAGAATCAACCGCACCCCTGGACTGGCTACCTCTGCCACGTCCTCTTCCTCTTCCTCTATTAGTAGAAGGCAAATTTGAACCACCCCTACTCTGCTCTTGTTGATTTCCTGACATCTCATAAGCATTCGGGCAATTAGCAAGGAAATGCTCAGTGCTTCCACATCTAAAACAAACACCCGTCACTCTCCAACATTCTCCTCTATGCCTCTTACCACAATGAGGACACTCCTGAACCTCACTTCTGTTACCAGATGTTCCTCTTCCCGAACCAGATGCTGAGGGAGCGCCACGCTTCTTACCTCTTGCTACAGAACTGAACCCAGATTCCGCAAGTGGTGGCACATGAGAATCTCTTGTTCTTTTCCCCGTCTGGGAACCACCTCTACCTGCATTCTTCCTTTGTCTCCATTCTCTTTGAGCTACCAACGTCCTTTCAGCTCTCAAAGCTGCTTGTACAATTCGATAATAACTTATATTCTGTTCTGTTATTAGAGAAATCAACAATGCTTTAATTTCCTCAATCAACCCTTCCTCAAACTGCTGACACCGCAACACGTCGGTTAAAACACCTTTTGGCGCGTACTTGCTTAGACGACAAAATTCCGCTTCATACTCCGCCACCGATATGGTTCTCTGTCTTAAACTCAAAAACTTCTTCCAGTTTGCCTCACGATGTGCTTTAGTGATATACTTGTTCTTGAATTCCCTTTCAAAGAACTCCCAGTCTAATGGTTCAGGAAGCATCGAGTTTTGCAGGACCAACTTCCACCAATCATATGCAGGGCCTTGGAGTAGTGACTCCACACATTCAACCCACTGGTCAAGAGGACACTGTATCTCCTTAAGAATCCTCTCTACCTTCTCAATCCAGTACTCTGCTTTTTCTGACTCATCAAACCTTGTTCCATGGAATTCCTCTAAACCATGCTTTCTCAAAGATTCTATTGGGGCTCTAGGCGCCAACATACGCTCCATCACTCTCGCCATATCTTGTGTCATTTTCATCATAGCTTCCATAGGCCCAAACGGAATCTCATTCCCGAAACCAACCGATCTAGACTGTCCAGACCCCGTCACCTCAGCTTCACGAGGATTCACACTTTCGGCAGATTCTTCTCCGGTATGCCTTCCAGAATCCATCGTTACTACACAGATTAAACAAGGACTTCCGCATTAGGTCAACAAACTACACACATCTTATCTACCCAATTCCAAGAAAAGACTCAACCTGGGCTCTGATACCACAACTTGTGATGCCCATTCCCTAATGACAGACTAGCTCAGCTAATCTTAGTTAGAGAAGACCGCACACACACAACAGAACACATGCTTAGCCTGAATAATAGAATTTCATCACATACGATCTTAACTCATACATCACATGCCAACTACTTATAGTGCATTTTCATAGCCACACGCATTGCACATACATATTTAGGTTAACATTCATAGTTATCGGATTTTTACACGCCTTTACATACCCGCTATACATACGATGGTACAAAAGCTTATACAGAAATCCCAAAATATTAAACCCAGAACCTACACTTCCTATTTCCTACTGTTGACCGTACAAAATGCGGGGACGTCCTCCGATCACCTCTGGTCCGTACCTGCGCGGATTAGAGTAAATCCATGCTAAGCGACAACGCTTAGTGGGGAACTCATATATAGCAAATAATTTATCACACCTCAGAAACACTATACATTACATGCTAGTAGTCATGCCAGAGCAATTATTATCAAGCAAATATCATTTTAAGCATAGTATTGTCCATTACTATATTTAATCATAAAGCATTAATCACTTATTCACATAATCACATCACATGCTTTATTATATTACAGTCACTTCCCTGTATTATTTGATTAATCAGTTAGCCTGCAACTCAATAACGCGGATAACGGGTATCGCATTGGTACCACTCAGGTACAAGAATCTCATTGAGATTACACTTACGCATGGGTACCCTCAGGTACCAAAATATCATTTCACTTATAATATAATCCAGCAAGGATTATTCACATTATTTTCGCATTGTGATTCCCATGGAATCAGACACATTATATGCATGGGGCTGCAGCACTTGACCCTATAGGCATGCCTAACTATCCACTACTTGACTCGCAGGCTTAAATTTTAAACAAATTATTCAGTTCACATTGATCGCTTTTCACATCACATACAGAGATAGCTCATATCACATTCACTGGCATATTCAATATGCTTCCAAATTCATTCTTCATAGTTCATAACTACATATTTGATTGCATTCAAGATTTATCACATAGTATGCAAATGTACACGCTTAACACTTACTCATAATGTCCTTCATTTCACTTGAAGACTTACCATTAGAAAGTCTGAACACATTAGGATTATATTGCCAAAATAGGGTAGGTCACGGTCACAATGAATTTCATTGTCACCGTGACATCTTGAAGTTCAAAACAGAATGCAAACTGGGGACAGGTCATGGTCACAATCAATTTCATTGTCACCGTGACATGTTCCCAAGTCTCGGCAGAATGCATCTTGAGGGTATGTCACGGTCGCAATGAACTCCATTGTCACCGTGACATATTCTCACCTTGCAAAACATAATGCTCTCTTAAGTACCTCACGGTCACAATGAATTCCATTGTCACCGTGACATACAAAAATCAAGTAGACAGAATTAAACTCAAGCATATCTCACGGTCACAATCAATTTGATTGTCACCGTGACCTATGCAACAACACCATAACATAGTTGTGTTTTTCAGTCCATTTCTTCCTACTCATTAGAGCTTTAAATCTCACTCTCACTTTTGGCAATCAACCCATAAATAACAACCACATAGTCAATTAGCACATACCTGTTTTCCCTTTTTGTTTTGACATTCAATAATAGCACAAATCATAATCATTTTCAAGCATTATATCACCAAGCATATTACTATTACAATCTCATAATCACATAATTCATGCTCAACTTCAATTCCGCATACACATACAATTCAATTCAATTCTCTGTTCAACCAACACAAATCATATAACCACACAATTAAGGTTTGTTCCCAAACCTCGTCGCCTTAGCTCCTAATCTCGACGGACGCTCGGCTCTCCGATTACAGCTTTTCCCTTATCTCTCTTCACTTCTTCAGCTAGCAAAACCAATTCAAATTCCAGGATTGAACACAACCCATCAATTTTCTTACCAATACCAAATCAATATCAAGAAGAAGAGTAGAAGATAAGAATAAGCACACATAATCACTTACCCTTAGGTCTTAACACTTAATTTTTGCTCCAATTAGCTATATGCATACATCCACTTAAACCACTCTCATCCTCACTCACGGAAGCAAGAAGAAAGACAAAGTCAAATGCAGAAAAATGAAGAATGAGGCCAACACATACTCACCTCTCACTTCTCTAGGCAAATGCATGCAAAGAAGGAGGTGGCTAACTCTCATGATGCCACACGGATTCCACTCTCAATTCTGCCTCCACTATTTATTTAATCAAGTTATTTTATTCTCTAATCCACACTTACTTAACTTAATTAATCCACTTCTTACTAATCATGCAAAATTCCCTTTTTAACCTCTTAAATTCCCTTAGCCTTTCAATTAAGTCCAATCCTACACACTTAATTACACTTAGACCCCAAATTAAACTAATTGCAACTAGGGTATAAGTCCGGCCATGACAACATGTGTGTATGAGTATAAAGTTAAATTGGGGAAAATTTTAATTAAATGTAAATTCATGTAATTCAGATGGAAATAAGGCATAAGGAATAGAAAATTTAACAAATAAATGCATAACTGATAGACTTAAGAACAAACGCCTATTATGTAACTAATAAGAAAGGTGAAATCTTACATGTAAAATTAAATTGATGTAATAATTGAATAATTGATTGTTAATTAAGTGAAATAATGGCATTAAAGTGGAAAAAAATAAATGCATGTGATGGATGATGAGTAAATTCGGCCATGATGGGAAATTTAGGGGAAATTATATAAATGATGAATGTAATGTGTATGGAACTAAAAATTAGAGAAAAATCAAATTATATGTGATGAAAAGTTAAATGGACGATTGATGTGCCCATGAATATATGATGAAAATCGATAAAATATGAAGGAAATGTGATATATAAAAAAAATTGCCGACCAATTTAAAAGAGTTAATTTAATAAAACCGCAAAGTAATAAGACGTTTAATAAGTTTTATTATGATATCCATTACTTGTATTTATTGTGGGTATAAGGTGTCACACGAACCAAAAACCGTATTGAACTGTACCGAACTATTTTAGAATAGAATTGAACCGAAAGAATCGATATTTATTAATTATTATACATAATACTAATAATTTATATATAAATATTATATATAATTTCTATTCTACATTTATTATATAAATTTAACTTCATATTATTTGTATTAAATATTTTAATGTGCGAAATTAAGATAATAATTAGTTAATAAATTAAATTGGATATTTTAATTATTATAAAAATTATTATATCAATATGAATATGAATATGTAACTAAAGCAATCTGTATTTAATTTAATTTTTAATTTTTTTGCGTAAATATCTATATAGGTATATAAACTAAGCAATTTATCACTTGATGACCTTACCAATTAATTTCATTTACTTTAAGTGTCACTCAATTAGTACTCATCTATTTTTGATACAATAGTTATATGTGGGGGGTGAGCAAAAAATTAAAATTTCGGTTAACCAAAAAATCAATCCGAAATCAAACCAATTTTAGTTTAACCAAATCGAAAATTTAAGGTTACGGTTTTTACGTTTAAAACCCGGAGTTAACCTTTACTAACAACTAACCGATCTATATACATTTTATATATTATATTTTAATTATTACACTTAAATTTTTCAATATTTTTGTAATTTATGAATATTAAGATATAGGATTTTCTAAAATATTATTATAATACATATTTTTAGATAAATAAACATTGAAATTATCTTTCTATTACGATTATTTATTCATTATATGTGTGTAATTAGCACTCTATTGTTAATTTCATATTGAATATATTCAATTCTTATAATTAATTATGAAAAATTTATTTTTCTTTTGATTATTTTAATGATATTATATTTGATTTGTATTTTTCATTTTTGAAGCATTTTTAACAATTAAAAACAACATTACAAATTATATAATTTATTAAATTTATGTGCTAACATTTTTTAATGGTTAACCAATAAATTGATTCAAAACAATTGGTCAAAAATCGAAACCAATATAACAGTTAACCAAAATTAATATACTGATTAATAAAATTGTTAATAGACCGACTAACCGGTCCATACTCATCTCTATTTATATGAGTATGTAAATTTATAATATAATTATATAGTTATTATATATAATGATTTTTTACCAATTAATATACTTATATAAGTATATAATCATCTTATCAGTTAATTTTATTTACTTTTAGTATCATTCAACTAGTACTCATAATTTTATTTACTTTTAGTGTCATTCAATTAGTATTTATTTATTTTTGGTACAATATATATATGAGTAATTGAATATGTAAATTAATATTGTAATTATATATAATTAAATTTTACAGTATATAATTACCTTACCAATTAATTTCATTTACTTTTAGTGTGACTCAACTAGTACTAACATATTTTTGGCACAATACCTATAAAAGTATGTAAATTAACAATATAATTATATATAGTTATTGTATATAAGTATATAATCATCTTATTAATTAACTTTATTTACTTTTAGTGTTACTCAAGTAATACTTAATTATTTTAGACACAATATATATATGAGTAATTAAGTACATAAATTAATAATGTAATTATATTTAGTTATTATAATAATGAAATTTTAACAATTAATGTAATTATATAAATTTATAATCATTTTACCAATTAATTTCATTTACTTTTAGTATTACTCAACTAGTACTCATCTACTTTTAGTACAATACTAATTAAAATACTATTCAATTTAAATTCAAATTAATTGGAATTTCAGTTCCAAATAAAATGTAATTTTAATTGAATCAATTCCAACCCAATTCTTTAACTAAATCAATTACATTCCAATTTTAATTCAAAGTAGAAGAATATCAATTCCAATATCAATTTTAAATTCAATTCTAATTCAATTTTAATTCAATTGAATCAATCTTAACTCAATTTTCATATCAAAACAATTCTAAAATTAATTAAAATTATACCTCTTAATTAATTTTTTAAAATATATAAGTGTGTATGATAATTCTAATTAATATCTATAAATATAATAAGCTATGACCAGGATAAATTTTAAGTGACTGATGTGGCACAATATGATGGAGTCTCTTTTTAATCGCTTGACATGTCAATCTCTCGGAAATTTGTGATGATGCCGAGGACGGAAAAGGAAGGAGATAAGGATAAAAAAACAATAGAAAAAAAAAACTACATGTAAATCAATACATAATGAATGAATTATGGATTCCAAAAATTCGAAAGCTGAGAAGGTTTATTTGGTTGACATTGGGGTTTCTGTTCCTTACAAATTAATGTCATTATGTCTTCCCTCGATCTTCTTTCTTCGCAACTTCATTTTGCTCATGGATACCAACCTAGACGCAATTGATGCTCGACCATTCAGGTTAGACTCTTATCGGTATTTTATTCTTTTCCTAGCTTTGCATTTTTGTGTTTATCATAATTAATTGGATTTGTTGATTTTCTTTTAAAGTTTCAATCTTTGATTATTGTTTTTGGATGGAAGTTTCAATTTTGTTTTTGATTGGAGAAGATTTTGACAAGCAATCACCAAAGGAATCTCAAAAAGCATCACCCAAGGAATGAAAGAAAGCAACTAATTAGAACAAAAGTCGGATTATGATTCAATAGTGATGGAATGTGTCTTAAAAATGTAAAGTATCTTGGTGATGGATATATATTGTACTTGCTCATAAGTTGTTTGATTAAATGTCACTTAGAGATAAATCTTCAAAAGAAGGAAATTTCAATTAGAGAATGCTTTGACTCATAAGCATGTATTTTAAGGTCTGACATGGAGAAAGCTCTTCAAGATAATGCAACTTTGTTCCAAAAGATTGGTACGCTATCCTAAATTTTGTTGTTGTCTTTTGGTACGCTATCCTAAATTTTATTGTTGTTTGCAAGTTTATGGATAGTTCATTGACCAATTTGTTTAAATCATCAATTGCAATACTACATTGGTAGAGAAGATAAGCTAAATGCTGATAATAGAGCAGTGGTGAGCAATTCCCAAGCTGATCTCTTCCAACAAATTGGTTATCTTCAGAACATAATGGCCTCTTCAATATCAAAACAAGATGAACATCTTCATTATGTCGAGAAGAAGCTTTATCATACTTGATAACACTTAAGTGATCACTTGGCTCGTACAAGTTTCGGCCTAAAGAGCCCGAAAAGGAAGAAAGGACTAGAGTCTCGCACGTGGCAAGAGAGCATGAAAGGACTGCAATCATGTCTAATGGCGGCGCCTATCCGACCTGTCTAATAAGACGCGGCATCAATATACCACCATACGCCACAGACCTACCTCCCCCGTCCGTTCTCTGTCACGTCACCGTTTCCTATTTTGATGACTAAGTAGAGAACTTGAGTGCCCTTCTCAGGAGCTCTTTATAAATACCTCGACTACTGCAGACCAAGTGTAACGCGCGCCGAACTCCCCTCCCCGTGGGTATCTGGTTGGTTCTTCGGAGGCCTGTTTTAGGGTCCGAGGCCCATGGAGAGGGGGGTTCGGTACGCTTCATAGTGGCGACTCCACTGGGAACCATGAGACCTTGCTCTTAAAGTACCTTGGTCAAATTAAATGTCAATGGGTTTTTTGAAATTAAAGTTCTATCTGTTTACGAAAATAAGATGCATTAGAACATGCTAGGGACTTAGAATTATGTTAGGCGTCCCTTTTTTTACCCGGGTGTATTCCAGAAGCACAACTCTACGTTTACTCAATGTAAAGAAGTGTTAAAAATAATCATCAGTCCAAATCTTATACCATTTGGTATATTGAATGGTGACCCGATTAGTCATTATGCTCATCACTATACTAATAACCCTAAAATTTCATCACCATACCAATAAGTCTATGTAATGACAATAGATACTTCTCCTAGGTAACATGTACCATAATACTTTGTTTGCTATGTGGGCCATTATCTACTGAACAAATTCAATTAAATTAAATGGTCACTCATCAAAGCCTTTCATGCTCCAGTTGGCCCATTATAATTCATTTGAAATGTTTGAATACGTAATGGCCAAAACTCATGTGTATGTACTTTAAATAAGAAAGGTTATATTGTCGGTTTTTCACCACACATCATACGCGTCCATTGAACCCGATAACCCTCAGACTAAGCTCACCTAAAAAAAGAGATTGCACGACCTCCTGTGTGGGAAGTGATAAGGTTGGAAGGTTCTTATTTTTGGTTTTGTTTGTGGTTGTGGATTTTGCATAGCACGATCATACATTACATGTCTGTGATGCGCGTCGAACCCGCGCCAATTCCCGGAGGCCCGCTTTTAGGGTCTGAAAGGGTGTCTAGATCTTGGATAACATGAAATATTTTAAAATTCCTGCCCAATAGAACATTAGAGAAGTTCATCTAATTCAATAAAACTTTTAGGTAACTTTGAAATATTTTGGAGTCGCCACCCAATTTACACAAATTGAAAAAGTTCATCTAATTTCAGGCGTCTAAGCCAGAGAGTAGTTTGGGACTTTACTTTTATTAATGTCTTGGTTAAATTATAAGTGACTCTTTAATAATTAATTTTTCATCTCTTTTCTCACACGTCATGCAATTTAATTAAAGCGCACATCAAGTATCGGAAGAAATCGGTAAAAAAAATGATAAACAATTAAAATACAAAATAAATTATAAGATGAAATTGCGACAAAAAATACAATCCCTCAAAATATAAAATTAAAATAAATAAACAAATAAATAACATACATAAAACGAGGTATTTATTTGGAATAAGAACATTGGTTCATTTATAATCACTTAAAAATTGAAAAGTTATTTCTGGGTATTATTGAGAAAATTGGGATGAGTGATGAAAACTAACTATCCTTTTGAAAGTGACATTTTACTGGCTAAAATTAGGACATTGGTCTCATTTTATTAGAAAAAATCTCAAATTCATTAATATGAATATTTTGTGATTTCTTTATTAATTGAGCATAAAATAAATAATTTTATTACAAATTACATTACAAAATGAATAAAAAGCAAAATAAAAATAATAGATAGTAAATCCACCAAAATAAATTTCTTTTATCTCCTCCTTCGCTCGTAAGAGAGCTCAAACAATGAAAAACAAGTATTGAAACCAAAACAAATACGAATAAAATTAATGTTAGTAATTAAATCAAAAATCAATTAAAAACACATAAAATAATAAAAATGAATTAAAATAAATAAACATAAATAACATGACTAAAAGGACAAAGAAAACAAACCAAGGGGCGAGTGATGGTCGTCCCTCGTCTCTTTCCCGTTTTATGCAAAATATTCATTATTTCATGTGATTTTTACATAATTTTATGTGTCTTTCATGCAACAAACATTTAAAATAATTTAAATCTCATGCAAGAAACAAAAATAATCAACAAATAATTCATATAAAATAACAAACTCAAAAATCAATATTAATGGAGAAAAAGAGAAAGTTGGCTTTTAGCCTAGATATTTACACTCAAAATTCGGATTTGATAGAAGGAGGAAAGATGGTTGATTTTCTTGTTTAGATCCACAAAAATTAAATTAGAAAAATAAAAAATCTAAACCTTACCTTTAGAAAGAAAATTACAAAAAAATGTTTAAAGAAAAATAATAGAAGAAAACTTGAATTTCAAGAACAAAAAATTATTATTTTTTGTCTCAAAAATGATTTTTAATTAAGAATAAATTCCCTTGAAATTTATTTGGAGAAGTTCTATTGAAAAAAAGAATCACCAAGAAAATTGTAGAATATTGCCTCTTTCTTTTTTTCTCACTTTGGAGAGATCCTCTTGAAGAGGAATCTTTCAAAATTCAGATTTTTACTTCTTCCTATTTTCTTTACTTTGGAGAAATGCTATTGAAGAGAAATCCTCCCCAAAATTCCTAAAAAATGTTGCCCTTTTCTTTTTTTTTTTTCCTATTCATATCATTAAAAAATAAAAACCTAGTTAATTTAGAAAAAGAATCCTTAATTAAATTAAAAAATTTCTTATTTAATTTTAAAATATGGAAAAAAACCTTAAAATCCCGTAAAAATGGATAAAAAATCAATTGGGGGCCAAAAATCACGTTAAAAACGCTTCTGGGGCTGAAATCAGCTAGAAGCGGTCGTGCTTGGCGAAGGGCGCCCTCACTGGGCACGCCTGTCCCTCGCCTTGGCGGCCGAAAACCTCCGAAATTCTTTTTAAAGCAATTTTGACAAGAATACCATCACTTTCAATCCCTTTTTTATTTTTTATTTTTATTATTTTTTTTATATTTTTTTTAAATGCCGTTTTAACATGAAAATCATCACTTCGAATCTTATTGCCTGTGGACAGGCATTAATTTCATTATTGGGTAATCCTGGTCTAAGCTATCTCAGGACTCGGTATTTACAGTTACCCCCAGTTTAAGAGAAACTAGTGTAGGGGTGCCTAGGTTAGCCAAAATTCTGAGAAATAAGGAAAGAGACACGTACCTGAGACAGCCACTTTCCTGCTGCTGATGGAGTTGTGGTAGATTTGATTAACGCCAATTTGTTGACGTGCGACATCACGTTTTTAGTGATTGATTGACGTCGTCTTGTTGGCGTGTTTCATTCATGTTGAGTTGATGTCGGATGGGTGTCCCCTGAAGGATGGTTAGTTGTTCCCTAAAGGACGGTTGGCTGTTCCCTAGAGAACGATTGCCCCCTGAAAGGCAGTTGAGTATTATTCGCTAAAGAACGATTGCCCTCTAAAGGACGGATTGGTTGTTCCCTGAGGAATAGTGCTCCCTGAGAGTAGTAGTTATTGTCATCGTGTAAACATTTGTTACCGTGATCATGTAAATCCCTTCGTTGAAGTGGTAATTACCATCATCATGTAAACATTTGTTAACGTGATCGTGTAAACCCTTTGTTGAAGTGATAGTGTTGTGATCGTGCTAACCCTATATGTAGTGATAGTGCTGTCATCGTGCTAACCTTTTTGAGATTTGATATTGTGCCCCCGAGAGGTCTTTGGCTAATTTGTGGATATATGCCTCCTAAGAGGTCTTTGGATGGATTTTTAGATAGGTGCTCCCTAAGAGGTCTTTGGCTATATTTTTGGATTAGTGCCCTCTAAGAGGTCTTTGAATGGGTGTAAGTTTGATGCCCCCTAAGAGGTCTTTGGATAGGTGCCCCCTAAAAGGTTTTTGGATGGTTGCCTGGGTCTCGCCTAAGAGGTTTTTAGATCGTTGCCCCATAAGATGTCTTTGGATGTTTTCCCCCTAAGAGGTCTTTGGATGGGTGCCCCCTAAGAGGTTTTTGGATGGTTGCCCTCGAAGAGGTTTTTGGATAGGTGCCCCCTAAGAGGTCTTTGGATGTTTGCCCCCTAAGAGGTCTTTGGATGGGTGCCCCCTAAAAGGTCTTTGGATGGGTGCCCCTAAAGAGGTCTTTGAATTGGTACTTGTTGTGCTTGCAATTTCGGGAATTGGGTAGTAGCCACTCGCCTTTTGCCGGTGTCCACATTGGATCTCTCTTCCTGCGAAACTGAGAAGGCAAACGTATAAGAAAAAAATAATGAGCATGCACGTGAAATGCATGGGCCATGCAAAAATGCAAGGAAAGGATTCATCCAAGTGAGTTTGGGCCAATAGATGGGCTGGCCGTGGCTTGCCGGAGGATCGACGCCTTTAGATTTCATGTCTTTGTGTTTACCCATCGAGAATTATGCCCTCTAGCTGAGGAATATTGGTGCGGAGTTCTCTCTTGATACCTATAGTCATTTTTTAAAGATAGTGCATCCCTTGTGGATTTTCGCACTAACTTTTATTAATGGAAAATGTGTCTTTTTTGGATTTTCACATATCTCTGTGTTTTATTTTTGCCCGAGATGATCTCAACTCATCCTAACGGCTTTTTTTTAGGACAGACTGCCTGTTTTCAAGTTTTCACCCTGCCATTTAACCTAATTTTTGCTTAGAGAGCCAGTTACGATTTTTATTTCCAATGGGTTTTTATTTTTATCATTATTGTTATTATTATTTTAGGTTTAGTTGCAAGAGAAGCTGAAACTGTAATTAAAACCTCCTTCAAAATTGATCAGTATGTACTTATATCCTTGAAAACAGTTGTATGAATTTGATTTTCCTCACAAATGTGTTGCATGATCGACCCTGCAGCTAATGACAAGACGAGTGGGTTGAAGCACCTGAGTGGCGAGGGTAGATAATAACAATGTGCTACTTTTATATTGGAACTAGACAACGTTTAAGTATGTAAAATGAACTATTCTTATCATATCAACATATCACTGCATAAATGCATATGTTTTAGTCTTATTTCATTACACATGATCATTTTGGCATTAAACTCAAAAATACAAGATCCTATCTAATTTCGGGATGGATCCTGAAAGCATCAAACTCCTATTATCAATCAGCCATCTCTAGTTTTCATGATTGAACATTTTCTCTCTGCCCCTAATTTTTGCCCAATATGCCTTTTTTTAAGTTTTCACCTTAACGGGACATCCAATTTTAGCAAGGCCGCTGCTTTTTCCTGGTTTTTTACTCGAGGGACTTTTTTTTTTTATAGAAACCTTCTTCACTCTATTAGCATTGCTTAAATCTTCTTCCATCATTGCTTGAATCTGAAATGCTGCCAGCAGAGGTCGACTCTGAATCCAACCCAGACACTCTCTTTGCCAGCTCAAACAATGGATTTCTGATCAACCGACTTTTAGATCCCCTGGACCACTTAGATGAATCTATGATAGTTGCAAAGCACACTGTCAGGATGATGCATGAATGATATATAATGCATGATCGTGCTTTTATGCAACATTCATAATCACATGCAAGCAGATATATCCTTCCAACCTTGTCTCTCCCACGCACGAGATCATGCAGCTTCTTTTCTAGGTGGGCTTTATCAAAGGGTTAGCAGGAAACCCATTGGACACATATAGTGCATGGCAGAAAACCGGCAGCATAACAACTCTTATTTAAAGTGCATACGTATGGGTTTTTGCCATTATGTATTTAAACATTTCAATTAAATTAGAATGGGCCCACCGGGGCATGAAAACCTTTGATAAAAAATAATCTAATTTACTTGATTTTATTTAATATATGACGGCCCACATAACAAGCACATTATTATGGTACATGTTACCTAGTGGAAGTTTCTATTGCCATTACATGAGCTGTAGTCAGGTGATAATACTTTAGGTCTACCCAAGCATGGTGTCTGCCAATGGATCTAGCTTATCACGAGCATAACGACCAATCGAGTCTCTATTTAATATACCAAAATGTACTAGGTTCGGGCTGGTGATTATTATTAACACTTTCCTATATTAAGTAAACATAGGGTCATACTTTGGGAATGCACCGGGGTAATAGAGGGACCAACTAGCATAGCTCTAAGGCTCTAGCATAGATGCAATACAATTTTTGAAAAGAGATAGAATTTTAATTTTAAAAACTCAATTATATTTATTAACCAAAACACTTTCGAAGTAAAGTATCAAAGTTCTCAGCGGAGTCGCTACTGTGATGTGCTCCGAACCCGCGCCAATTCCCAAAAGCTTGCTTTTAGGGTCCAAGGGGTTCGCATCTAAATCTTGGGTAACATGAGATATTTTGAAATCGTTACCCAATAAAACATTAAAAAAGTTTATCTAATCTAATGAAACCTTTAGGCACCTTCAAGATATTTTGGAGTCGCCACCCAATTTACACAATTTGGAAAATCTCATCTAATATTAGGGGTTTAAACCATAAAGTAGTTCAGGACTTTACTTTTATTAATGCCTTAATTAATTATAATTGAGTTTTTAATAATTAATTTTTCATCGCTTTTTTTACACGTTATACAATTTAATTAAAGCGTACATTAAGTATCGGAAGAAAGCGATAAATAAAATAATTAAAAGACAAAATAAATTACAAGATGAAATTGGGACAAAAAATACAATCCCTAAAATATAAAATTAAAATAAATAAATAAATAACATACATAAAATAAGGTATTTATTTGGAATGGGAACATTAGTTCTTTTATGCTCACATAAAAATCGAAGAATTATTTTTTAGTATTATTGAGAAAATCGGGATGAGTGATCAAATTTTATGAAAATTAACTCTCCTTTTGAAAATGACATTTTACTGGCTAAAATTAGAACATTGATTTTATTTTGTTAGAAAAAATCCCAAATTCATTAATATGAATATTTTGTGATTTCTTTATTAATTGAGCATAAAATAAATGATTTTATTACACATTACATTACAAAATGAATAAAAAGCAAAATAAAAATAATAAATAGTAAATCCACCAAAATGAATCTTTTGGATCTCCTCCTTCGCTCACTTGAGTACTCAAATAAGGAAAAATAAGTATTGAAATCAAAACAAATGCAAATAAAATTAATGTTAGTAATTAAATCAAAAATCAATTAAAAACACATAAAATAATAAAAATGAATTTAAATAAATAAACATAAATAATATGATTAAAAGGACAAAGAAAACAAACCAAGGGGCGAGGGACCTTCCCCGTCCCTCACTTGCAGGGATGGGAAGATCCAATTTTAAATCGTTCTTCAAATTTTATGCAAAACATTCATTGTTTCATGTGATTTTTACATGATTTTATGAGTCTTTCATGCAAAAAAAACATTTAAAATAGTTTAACTCTCATGCAAGAAACAAAAAAGATCAACAAATAATTCACATAAAATAACAAACTCAAAAAACAATATCAATGGAGAAAACAAAGAAAAATAAAGTGAAAGTTGGCTTTTGCCTCTAGATATTTACTCTCAAAATTCGGATTTGATAGAAAGAGGAAAAATGATTGCTTTCCCCATTTAGATCCGCGAAAATTAAATTAGAAAAATAAAAAATAATGGAAGAAAATTTGAATTTGAAGAACAAATAATTATTTTTTTTGGTCTCAAGAATGATTTTTTATTAAGAAAAAATCACTAAGAAAATTTTAGAATATTACCTCTTTCTTTTTCCTCACTTTTGGGAGGTCCTATTGAAGAGGAATCCTCCAAAATTCAGATTTTTGCCTCTTCGTATTTTCTTTACTTTGGAGAAATTTTATTGAAGAGAAATCCTCATCAAAATTCCTAAAAAATTTTGCCCTATTCTTTTCTTTTTTTGTCTCTTAAGTTTCCTAGTTTTTTTTTCTTTAAAAAAGGAAAACCTAGTTAATTTATGCAAAGTATCATTAATTAAATCAAAATATTCCTTATTTAAGTTTAAAATATGGAAAAAAACCTTAAAATCCTGAAAAAAATGATAAAAAATCAATTTGAGGCCAAAAATTACGTTAAAAACTCGTATGGGGGTCGAAATTAGCGGGGGGCGGCCGTGCCTGGCGAGGGGTGCCCAGACCGTGAGCAGGCGAGGCACGCTCTGCGCGCTGGCGAGGGGCGAGCAATCCCCTCACATGTGTTAGGCGGGCCTGTCCCTCGCGCTAGAAGCCGAAAATCTCCGATTTTTTTTAAAGCAATTTTGACAAGAACGCCATCACTTTCAACCCCTTTTTTTATTTTTTATTATTTTTTATTTTTTTCTATATTGTTTTAACTGTCGTTTTGACATGGAAACCATCACTTGCAACCTCCTTACCTATGGACAGGCATTAATTTTATCACTGGATAACCCTGGTTTGGGTTGTCTCGAAATCCGGTGTCTGTAATGTCATTCGTGATCATCCTAACATTTTCATTCTTGCAGCCATAATAGATTCATCCAGGTGGCTTAGGGGTTTTGCTTTATCAGAGGACCTTTGATTGAACAACCAGAATTGGAATCAGAGTTGGGATCAGAATCGGGTTTGGTTGACAGAGATTTGGAATCCTTACCGAAACACTTTCAAGCATTAGAAATGATCGATCCATCACAACAGACTAATGCCCTAACTTCACAAAAGTTAGATAGAAGATTGGAGGATTTCGAAAGGAGGGTGATAGCTATGATTGGGGGAAAAGCTGCCACATTGATGCCACCTTTTAGAACACAGCCTATAGCCCCTACCGTGGACAAGTGGAGCCGAATGTTGTCAAGAAAACTCCTATGGCAATTGCTGCATCACGTCCTCCAGCTACTAAACTAAGAAATGCATCACCTACTGAGCAAAGAAGGGATAGGTTTTGTGTTACTGAAGAGGATTTCATAGCAGAGGATGAGGAGGAACCGGTGATTGCCCAAGTTATGAAGAGCAAGGTGTCTAGAATAGAGGAAGCAATGGCCTACGTTCGGTCAGCAGAGAAGGGGATTAGACCTAAAGATAAAGAGTTATTGCCTCAAAAGATCAAGATGTCTGACTTGCCAAAGTTCGACAGTACTTTAAATCTATCAGTTCATGTAAAGCAATACACTCTGGTGATGAAGGGAACAATTCTGACCAAAAGCTAGAAGCTTGAATATTTCTATCTTAGCTTAACAGGCCCTGCTATCGATTGGTATCACGGGTTGGATCGAAGGACTAAAGAAGATTGGGATGTGTTGATAGAAGAGTTCTTAAAACAATATGATTGCAGCACCAGAATGGAGGTGACCTTGAAAGATCTACAACTGTTGCAACATAAGCCTGAGGAGTCTTTCCACGAGTAGCAACAGGGTAATGGAGATAAATAGGAAACCAGATACTCATGATTAGATTAGGCTCTTTATCCGGAGCGCAAGTCCATATCTGAGAGAGGGGCTTAAGATGAAAGGCCTTAAGGATTGTGAGTTCCTTAAGGACATCACCATTAAAGCTGAAGAGGAGTACTTAGTGAAGAAGGCAAATAATAAAAGTTATGGTCAAAGGAATTACAAAAAGCATGGAGCAAGTAAGTCGGCAAGGATTAGCAGTGGCAATCGAATTGAAAGACAGCAGAAGTGTTTACCACCGAAGGAAGTTAGAGATACTATTCTAACCTGGGCAGATCCTTGTCTTGGGTGTTTAAGAGGCTGATTAAAGAAGAAAGATTACAGCCATTGCCAATTAAGCCCGCTAGAAACCATGGACTTTCCTATAAGGACCCGAAGAGTACCCTAGAAGAATTGCAGTGTTAATTGTATAGATAAGGGTATGAAGTAACGGTTTTAGTAAGGAATTGTGGGTTTAGAGGATATAATTAAAAGAGAAAATAAGTTTATTAAGGAAAGAAATTATAAGAAGGACTTTAAGGGAAGTAGCTAAGGACTTATTTGGGAAATTCTTCTAAAGTTGACAAGTGGCAAGTTACGATTGTGACATCTAGCATGAGACATGCTATATATTGAGGATTTATTAGAGTTGGTGGCCTTTATTGTGTTGATTGGCCAGTTCTCTCTTCCTTGAATTCCCCGTCGTGTCTTTCTTTTTCTGCATTTTTATTTTCTGGTTCTTCTTCTTTTCCCTCTTCTCTTATTTTCACGGTTCTTTTTTACTTTTCCCGTTGGACTTACCTTAAGTCTTGAGCTTGGATTGGTTTGAAGAGAGTTGTTAAAGTCTTGAGAAGGTAAGGGTGCTTGTGTTCCTAGTGCCTTTCTTTTTTTCTTCCATTTCTGTTTTTGATTTAAAGTAGTTTGAGTTTGGATTAAACATTTATTTTGGATGATTTTTGTGCAAGAAACTGTTGACAAGAGGAAAGACAAAGGCAAGGACAAGGTTTGAGCAAGAAGAGAAGTGGTCAAGCTACTTTTGAGGTTAGGATCATGTGTGGTTTTGTTAGATGCATGTTAATGAGCTGTCATTATACTTGATTGCTTGCTAGATGCATGAGGAATGGTTAGAAATTTGAGAGCTTTGATATAGTTCAACAGCTCTCTTACATGTTAATTTGAATATGACTTGTGTGTTGAGTAATTTGAAGTGGTTATGAATTTTGATGACCTATTGAATGCTATTTTGGGCTTTAAATTATGTATGAAAATGCTTGTTTGAAGACCCCTTTTTGGTTGGTATTAGTGAGTGTAAAATGTTAGAATTCATGAAGGTGATTATGGGTTAGTGTGTGAACTGTAAGTGCTTAAGAGTTGTGTTGATCAGCATTTGTTTGTGAGGCTCGGCTTTATTGCGAGCGTGACAGAGCTCGGTTATTCGAGCTTCCTCCGAGGAGTTCTCTGTTGCGAGTGCGACAGGGAATTCGGTAGCCGAGCTTCGGCCGGGCTGATTTCCTATCACAGGCTCTTTTGCATGCGCGAACGTGACCGACGCCCTTCTGGCTTCTGTCACGAGCGCGGGCGTGACAGAAGCAATCCAGCTCTCTGTCGCAAGCGCGACCCTTGTGTTTTTTGTCTCTGTCATGGGCGCGACCATGGTCGTGAGCGCGACCCATCTTGGTACTTTGAATAGTTTTTGTTTATGATATTATGCATGAATTTTCATTTATACTTTGCATGGTTTGCTTAGTTAATACTTGAATTGAGTTTATGCATAGTGATTTAATAGATATTTGAATACATGTAAAGTATTTGGTCTATTGCATAGAGTTTATATGTATAAGCCTGAATGGTCATAGTAGTGAATAGATAAGCATACTTATAAATGGGCTAGAGTGCAGCTGCTAAAGTGACACCGTTTGTGCCTAGATGTTGAATACCTTATGTATTCAGTTATTGAGTTAGGTCTCCATATGTTTTGATACTGTTAACCAGTATCTAGAGTACTCGTATCCACCATTGATGTGAATTCAGGCTACTAGATGTTCTGTATTGTATATGAGAAGTAGTGGAGGCTATTCTATATTTATGCCTTTCTATGAAAAGCAATAACACGTTAAATGTACACGTAGTTTAATATATGTTAGAGGTATTGAAATGCTATCACTTACCGTATGTGATGTTTGTATGGGTATGAGAAATCGTTAGAGCAAGAGGTTATATGCATAAAAGAATATATGTTATTTTTATGTTAACATGTGATAAGCATGGCTATTGATATGCAGTGTGTGTTATTTTGTGACTTCGATAGAAGTCCTTTGTTCTATTTATCTCCACTGAGCGTTATCGCTTAGCACGGATGTTTTCTCATGTAGGTTACAGGTTCGGTTCAGAGTTTTAAGCATTTGCTGGCCACTAGGAGCTTGAGTGGAGTTCTTTTTGTATTTGATAGAGTTTCCTTTATAATAAGTAATATCATGTTATGTAAAGGGAATTATAGTATATGAAATGTAAATTTTAATTGTAATTATGACTATAATATGGATAACAATATTTTATAATAGATGAACAATAATGTTTTATAATATGTATAGTTTTAAAATTCTTTAATACAAGTATGTTTTTGTTTAATGATATTCTTCTCTATTTTAATGTATGATTGTATCGTATGTGTTTGCGTTAGTGAGTTAGTGTATATACGTAGTGAGTGCGTAACGACCCGATATCCTCTCAGGGGGTATTGGGGCATTACACTCCCAGTCACCGAGCAATTCAATATTGTGTTTTCCATCAGCATACTAGGCAATTAACAGATTAATGCCGAGCTTTGAGGGACCAAATTCAAGACCTCATTGACAGTAAGCAGATTTCTGACCTAGAGAAGCGACAAATGAAGCAGTGTAGCTTGCAGGTAATTCTATTGGTTGTCATGTGGAAGAATCACCTATTGGCATGATTGATTGTTAGGGGTCAACTAGCGAGATTGAAGGTGGTGAAGAAGCAGACCCTATGGATTTATAGGATTCTGAGAATGACGAGAAGGAGGAGAAAGGCAAGGCTGTCACTAGAAGTGGAAGAGTTGTACCTGAGGTAGAGAAGCAGCAGGCTCCTATGCCCCTGCTTGCGGAGAAAAAGCAAGAACAAGAAGAGAACCATATTTAAAAGCAGTTGAAGAAAACTCCTACCCAAATTTCTATATAGGATTTGCTTAGGCAGTCACCTTCCCAAAGACAAAAATTGGTTGAAGCTTTATGCGAGTCGACTGTGGCTACCACCATTTCTTCTTCAGAATTGCTAGACTTAGTAAAAGGAGGATCAGGAGAAAATGTTGTTTATACTAATGCAGACTTGCTCGTCGAGGGTCATAACCACAATCACCCTTTGTTCATAAGAGCCCAAGTCAATGACAAACATACAACTTGCGTAATGGTAGATGATGGGTCCTCAATCAATGTCTATCCATTAGTAGCGATCCCTTCTTTTGGTCTGAGTGAAGCTATACTGAGCAAGTCTAATTTAACCATTATGGCTTATGACAATTCAAGGAGAGAGGCAGCTGGGACCTTCAAGGCGATTGTGAAGACGAGGCTGATTGAATCAATAACAGAATTTATAGTTTTCCCAATTTCGGCTAATTTTTCTATGCTGTTGGGGAGACCGTGGTTTCATAAGCTTGGAGGGGTTCCATCCACCTTGCACCAAATGATAAAGATTCCATATGAGGGCCAGGTGGTTACGATCAAAGCTGCCACAGAGAATCAAGTTTCTATTTTGAGAATATCTAATCAAACTTTTAGTGGTTTTCATGTAGCAGTGATTGATTCTGACAAGGAAAGTAGTTCAGTGGCAAGCCCTCAGGTTATTAATATGATGAAAAAAATGCATTTCCTGCCAGGTGCTGGATTAGGGAAAGATTCGCAAGGGCCACGCACTGCAGTTACTACGGGGGGCCAAAACGATAAGAAGGGCTTAGCATATGCTACAACAAGTAAACAGGGTAAGTCCACAGTGAAGTCAGCTGAGATACCCCCTATCCTAGACAGTTTTATACCAGCTTCGCCAGAATGCAATTACTATGGGGAGGCATAGCTGCAGTGGATTAAAGGTAGAGTCATCCCAGGATTTGAAATAGTTAATGACGTATTTGATTAGTCGTGTGGAGCAATCAAGTCAGTTGAGGGCTTTTGGGATGAAAAAATTATGACATAGTGTTCTGAATGGGATAGCAAGGTTCTAGAGGAGATTGTTACCCTTAACTTGTTGGCCACAAGGATAAAAGGAAAGGAGAAAGTAGAGCTCGAATCACCAATGCCTAAGTGGATAAAATAAGTTATGAAGGTTACACCGGAGACAGATAAGAAGTCCCTGTTATGAACAAAGAATGAAGAAGCATCGGCTACAGCACCTGCACCGCTAAAAGTAAAAGAGGATGCTTTTGTAGATGTGCCCTTTGTACCTGAACTTTTTAATAATGATGTATGCGGCACTGACTACATTAATAATATGAATGATTTTGCTTACATGTGTGATGTTTCTCATGATTTCATTATGCATAATCACGACCATGAATCATTTATATTTGATATTAACTCAACGAATACCACTACATTTAATCTAGATACTTTGGAAAATCCAAAGAAATCTGATAGCATTGGATGTAACTCCTGAAGAGAAGAAGAATTTTGAGAGAATTTTAAGAAAATATAAAAAATTCTTTACTTTGACCTATGAAGATATGCCGGGGATTAACAGTGAAGTTACTAAACATGTCATTCTTACATACTCGAATTACAAGCCAGTTAAATAGAAGCTCAAAAGGCTCATATCAGAATGGGCAGAAATGGTCAAGGAAGAAGTGCATAAACAGATAGAAGCCAAGTTCCTAATAGAAGTCCAGTACCCGACTTGGCTGGCCAATGTCATTCCTGTAGCCAAGAATGATGGAAAGGTTTGTGTATGCGTTGATTATTGGGATTTGAACAAAGCCTCTCTAAATGATGATTTCCCCTTGCCTCATATAGACGTCTTGGTTGACAGTGCTTCCACATATAATATGTACAATTTTGTTAACGGCTATGGCGGATACAACCAAATTCTCAATAAGATTGTGGATCGGATCAAGATAGCTTTTATTACAGAGTGGGGGACCATTGCTTATAGGGTGATGCCCTTTGGGTTGAAGAATGCGGGTGCCATTTATCAGAGGATGGCTACTAAGATCCTTAATAACCTGATTCTTAAAGAGGTAAAGGTATATGTCGATGATATGATGATCAAGTCAACAGCTAGAAAAGGTCACTTTGAAGCTCTAAAGAAGTTATTTCAGAGAATTAACAAGTATAATCTCCACCTTAATCCCAAGAAATGTATATTTTGAATTACTTCAAGAAAGTTACTAGGTCATATAATAAGCTGGAGAGGAATTAAAATGGATCCTAACAAGGTCAAGGCCATCAAGGAAATGTCAGTACCTTAGAAGGAGAAAGAGGTCAGAGATTTCTTAGGCAGACTTCAGTATATCAGCCAGTTTATCGCTAAGCTCAATTCAATCTGTGAACCGATTTTTAAACTTCTTAAAAAGAATCAGTCGGTCAAATGAAATGACGATTGCCAAAAAGCCTTCGATACCATTAGGGAATATCTTCTTCACCCTTCGGTTCTACGACTGCCACAGCCGTTAAAGCCTTTAATTCTCTACTTAGTAATAGAGGAAAGCTCTTTGGGCGCTATGCTGGCTCAAGAAGACGATTTTGGGGTTGCATTTGTAGTTTATTATCTCAGTAAGAAGTTCCTTTCTTATGAAGCCAAATATGTTGAAGTTGAAAAGATTTGTCTAGCAGTGATCTGAGTTTCTAAGAAATTGGGGCATTATTTCCATTCTTACAAAGTGCAAGCAGTTGCTAAGCAAAATCCCCTTAGGTACCTTTAGAAAGCACTCTCTTTGCTAGGGAATATGGAAAGATGGCTAATATTGTTGCAGGAATTCAACATAGAATATATTATAAGGAAGACTATTAAAAGGCGTGCCGTAGCAGAGTTTCTAGCTAAACATCCCCTAGAAGGACACTGAGTTGAATATGAATTTCCTAATACAGACATCATGGTAATTGCGGTGCAAGGATGATAGATGTATTTTGATGGAGCTGTTAATAGTAAGGGAGCCGGAGCAGAGGTAATTCTCATACTCCAGATGGTAAGAAACTCCCTTTGGCAAACAAGTTGAGACACAAGGCCACCAATAATAAAGCTGAATACGAAATCTGCATTTTCGGGTTGGAAGCACTTTTAGCCATACGGGCAAAAATCACGAAAGTTTTTGGAGACTCATCGTTGGTGATTCATCAGGTTCATAGTGAGTGGTCCGTTAAGGAAGAACAACTGTTACTATACATGAAGTGTTTAAAGATGTTAAGTAGTCAGTTTGAGGTCTGCACTTTTGGTTATGTGCCTAGGGATGAGAATCAGTTGGCGGATGCCCTTGCTACTTTAGTATCCATATGGGATAATCCGGAAAAGGTGGTTATAATGCAAGCACTGATTGCTAGTTCAAACAAGCCATGTTTTGAAACCGAACGAGTGATGGATATTGAGACTACTGATGGGAAACCGTGGTATTAGGATGTTCAGAATTACTTGGAAAGGTCAATATTCCCCAAAGAACCTATTGAGAAGGATCAAAGGATGATTCGTAAGCTCTCCACCTATTTCATCAGTATGGATGGAGTATTATACAAAAGTCAACTTAACGATATCTAGTTAAGGTGCCTAGATGAGAAAGAAGCTAAGAAGGTTATGGAGGAGACACATACCGGGGTTTGTGGTGCTCATATGAATGGTTTAACATTGGCAAAGAAGATCATGCACCAAGGGTTCTTTTGGCTCACAATGGACACAGATTGTTCTAGATATGTAAAATAGTTTCATTTGTGCAACCTTACATCTCTGTGGCCATTCACAGCTTAGGGAATCGATATCATGGGAGAGATACATCCAACAGCTTCAAACGGGCATATATATATCATAGTCTCCATCGATTACTTCTCCAAATTGGTAAAAGTTGAGTCCTTTAAGAAGTTAGCTGCTCGAGAAATGGCTAGATTCATCGAACGACACCTAATATATAGATATGGTCTTCCACATCACATTGTGTCTAATAACGGAGTGCAGTTCCAAGCTGAAATCAAACAAATGTTTAAAAAGTATGGTATCCAACACCATAAATTTTTCCCTTACCGACCTCAAGCAGTTGAGGTAGTTGAGGTGGCAAATAAGAATGTGAAGAGGATACTGTCCAAGATGGTGCAGACATACAAGGATTGGGCAAAAAAGTTACCTTTCACGTTGTGGGGTTACAAGACCACTGTTAGAACTTTGACGGGGGCTACACCATTTTCTTTGGTATATGGAATAGAGGCAGTGTTACCCATAGAGGTCAAACTTCAATCCTTGAGGGTAGCCTTAGAGGTGAAGTTACCAGAAGCAGAGTGGGCACAACAAAGGCTATTACAGTTGAACTTGTTAGATGAGGATCAAATGCGGGCCTATCATCACAATCGGATTTATCAAAAGAGGCTAGCTCATTCATTTGGGAAGAAAGTCAGAAAGCATCCTGTGACGAGCGCCGAACCCACGTTGTTTCCCAGAAGGCCCACTTTTAGGGTCTGAGAGGATTCGCATCTAGATTTTGGGTAAAATGAGATATTTTGGAATCCCTACCCAATAGAACATTAGGAAAGTTCATCTAATCTCATGAAATCTTTAAGCACCTTTAAGATATTTTAGAGTCACCACCCAATTTACAAAAATTGAAAAATTTCATCTAATCTCAGAGATCTAAACCAGAGAGTGATTCAGAACTTTACTCTTATTAATGTCTTGGTTAAATTATAAATGAGCTTTTGACAACTAATTTTTCATCCCTTGTCTCACACGTCAAACAATTTAATTTGAGCGAATATCAAGCATCGAATAAAGTGATAAAAATAATAAATAAACAAAATAAAAATAAATTACCAGATGAAAATTGGGACAAAAATACAATCCCCAAAAAAATAAAAAGCTAAAATCAATAAATAAATAACATGTATAAAATGAGGTATTAATTAGGATAGAAAAATTGTTTCCTTCATACACACTTAAAAATTAAAGAATTATTTTTAGGTATTATTGAGAAAATTGAGTTGAGTGATCCCATTTTATAAAAATTAATTATCCTTTTAAAAATGAAATTTTATTGGCTAAAATTAGGAAATTAGTCCTATTTTATTAGAAAAATTCAATTTATTTATACAAATACTTTTGTGATTTTCTTTTTATCATGCAAAAAATAAATAATTTTATTACAAATTACATGACAAATAAATAAAAGGCAAAATAAAGAAAAACGATAAAAACAATGAAAATAATAAATCAAGTCAAATGACTCTCATGTTCGATCGCGAGAGTGCTTAAATAAGAAAAAAAATAAATATTGAAACTAAAACAAATACAAATAAAATTAATGTTAGTAATTAAATCAAAAATCGATTAAACACATAAAATAATTAAAATAAATTAAAAAAAAATAAAAAATAAAATAAAATGAATTATGAATTATGAATGACAAATAAATTAAATGATATAATGAAACATATAAATTAACATATTAATAAATTAATACACATAAAAACATAAATAACGATGATGATGATGATGATGATCATAATAATAATAAAAACAAAAAAAAAAGGATAAACAATCAAGTAAAAAAAGTAGAATAAAAAAAACAAAGTAAAAAAAATGCTACATAATGTTAAATCTATGACTAAAATCACATAAAATAAATAAATAAATAATAGATCTAAAAATTTACATGGTGATTAATTGATTACAAATAAAAAAATAAAAATATAAGGTCAAACCCAAAATATTTACCCTCTGAATTTGGATTTAATGGAGGGAAGAAAATGAACGATTTTCTTATCAAAATTCGCGAGAATTAAATAAAAAATATAAAAAAAAATCTAAATTTTCTCTCTAGAGAAATAATTGCAAAAAAAAACTTGCTTAAAAAAAATACAAATGAAAAATTTGGATTTTAAAAGCGAAAAATTTGGATTTTAAAAACAAAAAATTATTTTCTGTCTCAATCAATTTTTTTTATCCAAAAAAATTCAATCCCAAATTTTAGAAGAAATTTTATTGAAGAAGAAGAAAAAAAATCAAAATCAAAATTTTCTTAAAGAAAAAAAGAAAAAATTGCAACAAAAAATCTCTCCTTTTCTCTTTCTTTATTTTCCTATTTATATGACTTTAGAAAAAAAAAAAAAAAACAACCTCGCTAATTTAAGAGAAGAAATTGTATTTAAATCAAAATTTTTCTTATTTATTTTTTTTTTAAAAAAAAACTTGAAAATTCCTAAAAAATGATTAAAAATCAAAATTTGCCCAAAAATCCCGATTTTTTGGTGAAAACGCGTTTTTGGCAGCCTGGAGGCGAGGGGTGGCCTGGGCGTACGTCAACCTGCGCGCTCGTCCTAGCGCTAGCACGCACCTGGTGTGCGAGGGGCACTTGCCCTAGCGAGTTGGCGGCAGCAAAATTGCGATTTTTTTTCTTTAAAAGCAATTTTGACAAGAATACTATCACTTCTAACCTTCTTTTTTAATTATTTTTTAATATATTTTATTTTAAAAAAGTAATTTTGATAAAAAAATTATCACTTCCAACCTTTTTTGCCTGTGAATAAACATTTAATTTCAGCATTGGATAACCCTGATCTGTGCTGTCTCGGGACCCGGTGTCTATACTCCCTTAAAAGACAGTGATTTAGTCTATAAACAGATGAAATCGGGTGTTCCGACTATTTGAGGCAAATTCAGACCTACTTGGGAAAATCCCTTCGTGTTGGAGAAGCTGTTGTCGAAAGGAGCGGCAATCTTAATCGATGGAGATGTAAACGAGTTCAAAGAGCCAGTCAATAACGACAGATTGAAAATGTTCCATAGTTGAGACTAAAATCAAAAGAAGAGAATAAAGCCCTGCAGATTGAAAATCGAAAAAAAGGCAGCCTTGCTAAAATTGGGCACCCTATTAGGGTGAAAACCGAAAAAAGGCATCATGGGCAAAAATTAGAGGCTGAGTGAAAATGTTCAATCATGAAAACCCAAGATGGCTGATTTATAACAGGAGTCTGATGCTTTCAAGATCTATTCCGAGATTAGATAAGATCTTGTATTTTTGAACTTAATGCCAAATAATGATCATGTGTAATGAAATCATACTGAAACATACGCATTTTTGTAATGATATATTAATATAAGCAGAGTAGTTCATTTTGCATACTCAAAGTTATCTAGTTTTAGTATAAAAAGTAGCATATTGTTTTATTACTGCATATGTGTAATCTACTATCTGTCCTCTACTACCCTTGCCATCCCGGTGCCTCGACCAATTTGTCCTGTTATCAACTACGAGGCTAGTGATCCACCTTTTATACTCAACTGAAGTGGTGAAATCACAATCCTCGAACTTTGGGATGTTGGCCTTCACAGGCAATTGCGCCCAGAGGTGATGATAACTAGATATGAAAGTAGTGGATAGAACGCCACTCTGAAAAGACAGTAGGCATCTCATGATACTTTGTCGTTCTCAAAATTGTTGGGCACAATGGGCTATAATACAAAAGGTGGCTTTATGTAATTTGCATAATGGTATACATCCCTGTCCTGAGTCACAGACTGAAGAGTCGACCATGGACACATAAAACTGATATCGCCATCCGCCACTGTGGCCAACTGTAAGCACCGTGTCCCGGAGCGGTCCGGATCAGAGGTTACCCTATGATGAAATCAGTATCCGAGCCTGTATAAATGGTTTGGATTTGGGGGTTTTAGTCCCGCGTTCCACGAGAAGTGAGTCTTTTTACCTTTCGTAGACAGAGGGGGAGAAAACAGGGGATTTTCGAGTCAAAAGGCACATTTTCCTCCACAGACGGCCAGCCCGTCTATGAAGCCAGCCCGTCGCTTAGGGTCACTGACGGCTTGTGGTATTTTCCGACGCCCGTCGAAAAATCACCGCCCCTGTCAGAACGCCGCCTGGTTTCCCGGAGCACGCAACCTTTCCGACGCCCGTCGGTGGATGTGGCAGGGCCGTCGGACGAATCCTTGTGTCAGAAGGATTCTTCCGACGCCCGCCTCCATACACCGACGCCCGTCGGTCGTGTCTGGCTTATAAAAGCTCCGGATTTTTACTAGAAAAGGGTTCTAAAATTTTTTAAGAGGGGAAACTCTGCCCAAATTCAAGCATATTTTCTCTCTCTTCCAACAAACACATTTCATAAAGAAATCTTTTTCAAAGGAGAATCAAATCAATCAAAAGGGACTAAAAACTAATTAGTTTTCCTTAGATCTTGATTCCAAAGACAATCTTCTGAAGGGTTGAGGAGGAAATAATCTGTTTTCCTTTTTTGATCCTTCATCTTGCTTTTCATGGAACACGCGGGGCTCTAATCAACACAAGAATCTCACCCAAAGCGATTATCTGAGGGTAAATATTCCGGATTCCTTCTTCATATCATTTACTATTTATTCTTTATTTGTTGATTCTTTCAATTTTGTCATTATTCTTCCTTATTTTGACTCTCTTTATATGACTTTATGATAAAACCTCTTTTCTGGCTTTAAAAAGAGTTTTCTTTTCCTATTTTTTTCGGAGACAGTGGTGACCGACGGGTCATCTCCATCACCGACGCCCGTCGGTCACCCCACTCACAGACGCCCCTCTTTGAGTGACAGACGGACATGTCGGTTATCTCGACTGACGCCCGTCGGTCACCCAAGAAAGGTCGTCGGTGGGTTCTGTCTCTACCTTTTTAAATCATTTTCCACCTTTTTTAAGTCCTTTTGGCTTCCTATATATTAATTTTAGGTATATTGACATCTTTTAACTTTCTATGAGTGTATATTGATTCTCTTGGACTATCCCGAGCTTGAGCGGCTATCTACCATATTCGGAGGATTTCGTCTGGTTTAGTTTCCTAACCCTCTTGATTATTTCCTTCATTTGTTACTCATTGATTATTTTATGTATATGGATATAATCTTTTCATATCTCGTTAATGTATAAAAATGACTCAATATTTTATATTCAATAAAATGAGGTTTACACAAAAGCAAGGGTCCAATGCCCTATTTTTATCCGATAAAAATCATCACAAATAAAAATATCCAATTTTGATAATGATGCATGCGAGGACCAAAGTCCTCAAAATAAACAATGCCCCGATTCATGTATGTATTGCACATTTATAAAAGGAGTTGTATTCCGCTCCTTGTATTATTGTAATTTACCGCCTTTTGATATTTACTTGCTCATTTACAGCTTTCCAAATGTGAATAAATGCGCCTTTAATCAATTGGATCGTGTGGAGAGAGAGCGAATCAATGATAATTAAAATTTGATCATAAAACAATCGAGGTAGAAATAGATGAGAAATCCCGGACCCAGCTCTGGTCTTTGGGCTCAAAGAGGCTAGAGGTTCACCCTCGAAGACACCTTTTTGTGCCACGAGACTTTAGCGCTAATCCTAGGCTCCTTAGGGCTAGAGGTTTACCTTCCAAGACCCCTCTGGCTGGCCCAAAATGGATACCAAGCGCAGTCTTAGGCTCTCCGAGGCGAGAGTAACTTTCCCAATGTTCTATTGGGTGGCGACTCCATGAAACCTCCTTGTTCCCCAACATAGACGCACTTGCGATTTATTACAAGCTGTCAACGGACCCACAAATGCCCCGATCGCCCTCCGAGCGGGCGGTCCCATGGGCGGCCGCCGGGATTCGGCGCGCGTCATAGTGGTGACTCCACTGGGGACGTTTATGGTTCGAGATTTCAATTTGAAAATACCTCGCTTAACATTTATGATTAAAATTTAATTCATAAATTCGCTTTCTCTCAAAATTGCATTCGCATATCATTAGAGCCTTAAAATATGCTAGTTTGGTCTCTCTTTTAGCCCCGGTGCGTTCCTGAAGCACGACCTCATTTTCACTCAATTTGGGGAAGTGTTAAGGATAATCACCAGCCCAAGCCACGTACCTCAATGGTATATCAAAATGATAACCCGATCGGTCGCTATGCTCGTGATGAACTAGACCTGTCGGCAGGGATCATGCTTGGGTAGCCTTAAAGAAACATCTCCCTTGTCCAAAGCTCATGTAATGGCCGTAGTTACTTTCCACAGGTGAAATGAACCCTAATTCCATGCTTGCTGTATGGATCCTCATGTATTGGGTGAGTCCAGATGTCTCGCTTGGTAACCTAGCCAAAGGCTATCATGCCCCGGTAGGGCCATGTCGAAATTTATGGAATGTCCAAATACGTGACGATCATTATCCATCCGCTTGTACATTAGCATAGGAGTGTCATGCTGCCGGTTTTTCGCTGCACACTATGCGTGTCCATCGGGTCCCTCGTTGACCCTTGGGCTAATCCCACCTAGGAAAGAGACTGCACGACCACGTGTGTGGGAGAAATAAGGGTGAAAGGACCTACTTGCTTGCTTGTGCTCTGTGAATGTTGTATATCACGACCATGCATTACACCTGCATTTCATGGATCATATCTAACGTCTTGTCCCTACAGCCATCATAGATCTGCCCAGGTGGACTAGATCACCAACCGAACGACTGATTCGAGTTTTTGCTTCTGAGCTGTCAGATAGAGAGGGCCTACCAGAAATTTTATCAGAAATCAGCGGTACTGTATCTCAGATGGCAAACTCGCCTAGAGGGGATGACGCCACCAGGGCCATGATTGCGAAAGAAGTGGGCCGACGATTTGAGGAATTCGAGGGTAGAATGATGAATATGTTGGCCGCCCTGGCACAACAGAATGCTCCACAGAATCCTCCTCCTCCTCCTCCCATGAGACAGAATGAGCCAGAGGAAGAAAGGGCTGAAAGACGAGAAGAGCCTGTTAGGCCGCCGCCAGTAGAGTTAAGGCCAGTAGCCTCGGGAGAGCAGAGAAGAAGGCCTGTGCTGAGAATTGATGATGATAGAGATATCGAAGATGATAGGATGAGCATTGCATCTGAGAGGGGGAAGGCACCTCAGGCTGATGACTTCATTTTAAAGAAGATGGAAGAGAGGTTCGAAGCTATGGCCCGTATGCTGAGCAGGGGTCAAGGGATGAACCCAGAGGATAAGGAATTGGAGGGAGAGGGCCCGATCCCTTACAACTTTAAGATGCCAGACGTGCCGAAATTTGATGGAACTTCTGACCCAACCGCTCATGTGAAATAGTATTCTCTGGTCATGAAAGGGACCACGTTGTCTAAGAAGCAGAAAGTAGAATACTTTTATCTGAGTCTGACCGCCCATGCCATCAACTGGTATCATGGTCTTGACCGTCGCACTAAAGAAGATTGGGATCTGCTCACTGAGGAGTTTTTGAGGCAGTATGACTGCAACACCAGAATGGAGGTGACTCTTAAAGATCTTGAGCTACTCCAGCAGAAGGCCGGGGAATCTTTCCATGATTATCTCACCCGATGGCGGAACCGAGTAATGGAGATGCGGAGGAAGCCGGACACCCAGGACCAGATTCGTTTATTTATCAAGAATGCAAGCCCGTACTTGAAAGATGGGTTGAAGATGAAGGGGTTGAAGGACTGGGAGTCTCTCAAGGATATAGCCATCGAGGCAGAGGGAGAGATTTTGGCTAGGAAAGCTAACAATGATAATTTTGCCAAAAGGGCTAACCCCGGTCAAGGAACCAGTAGGCCGGCGGGTCCCAGTGGTAGCACCAGAAGAACAGGTGAGGTGTCTGCTACTGAGGTAACCACCCAGAGGAAGTTTTCAAACTTGGGGAGACCATTATCTTGGGTCTTGAGAAGGTTAATGAAGGAGGGAAAATTGCAGCCCTTAGCTCCTAGACCTGCTTTGACGCAGGGGAAGCCTGGGCACAAAGACAATGAATTCTGTGCGTTTCACCAGCACTCAGGCCATATCACAGATAAGTGCAAAGCACTGCGACACTCTATCCAAGACTTGATTGATAGCAAGCAAATTTCTGACCCTGAAAAGAGGAAAACTGAGAAGAAGCCCGGTTATAATGCCGTACCACCACCCGTGTTTATGATCGGATCTAGCTTGCCAGAGTGGTAAGTGCTACAAGATCTATATGGGAGCGAGAATTTTGCTGCTGATTGTTCCGAAGATAGAGAGGAGAGAGCAGTCGTGGCGACCCTTGATTGCTGGTCTAGCAGTGAGAGCGGCGGAGAAGCCGAGGAGGAGGGAGAGATGAACCTTGACTTGTGGGGGTCTGATGAAGACAAAGAAGAAATAGGGGTTGTAACGAGAAGCGGGAGAGTGGTCCCCGAGATTATAAGGCTACCTGAGCCAGCGCAGACGCCAGCAGAGAAAGAGCCAGAGGATAATCAGATTGTCAAGCAATTGAAGAAAACTGCGGCTCAAATATCCATCTAGGATCTTTTGAGACAGTCCCCCTCTCATAGGCAGAAGGTAGTAGAGGCTTTGGTTGAGGCCACGGTCGCCACCACGATTTCCCCATCAGAGCTTTTGGGCTTAGTTAAGGGAGGATCCGAGGAGAGATTGATCTTTTCTGATGCCGACCTACCGGTCGAAGGCCGTAATCATAACAGACCCTTGTACATCAAAGCGCAGATTAACGACAAGCACACTGCTTGCGTTATGGTAGACGATGGGTCTTCTATCAATGTGTGCCCCCTGATAGCTCTGCAGGCTTTTGGTTTAAACGAGGATATGCTCAGCGGATCAGATCTGACTATCACAGCCTATGATAATTCAAGGAGGCAAGCCTCGGGAACCTTTAAGACCTTGGTCAAGACAAGACCCATTGAAGTGGAGGTAGAATTTGTAGTTCTGCCAATCCCTGCTAACTTCTCAGCTCTACTTAGGAGACCCTGGTTTCACAAATTAGGAGGAGTGCCATCCACGCTGCATCAAATGATAAAGTTCCCACATGAAGGGGAGGTGGTGACTATCAAGGCAGCCAGGGATAACTAGGTCTCAACGCTTGAAATAGCTAATCAGCCATTTAGTGGCTTCCACGTGTCCATGATAAGAGAAGAGCACGGGTCAGTGGATAACCCAGCTGTGGTTAATATGTTGAAGAAGATGCACTATCTCCCTGGAGCTGGTTTGGGCAGAAACTCTCAAGGATTGCAAACTGCGATCACCACTCGAGGTCAGAAGAACCGAAAAGGTCTGGGGTACAGAGGCGGCTTCGGCAAGAAGAAGGCGGCAGATAAGATCCCTCACATTTCAGAAAGCTTCGTACCAGCATCCTCAGTTTGCGCGTATACTGGCGAAGATGAACCGCAATGGGTGAAGGAGAGAATTGTCCCTGGGTTCGAGATCTTTAATGATGTATTTGACTGGAGAGTCGGGTTTATCAAGACTGCTGAGGACTTCTGGGATGAGGAGGTCATGACTCAGGGTATCACTTGGGACAGATGCGAGCCTGAAGAGGTCGTTACCGAGAAGATGATAGCTGCCAGGCTGAAAGGGAAAGAGAAGATAGTAGAATTAGAACTGAAAATGGGGGATTTGAAGATTTCCTCCGACATGCCTGAGGCGCCTCTGCTGAATCAGGAAGCCAGTGAGCAAGCTGCGACAGCATCAACCTCTGGAGTGGCAGAAGAAGACTCTAGCTTAGACTGTCTTTTTATTCCAGAACTCTTTTATGATGTAAATGACAATTATAATATTATTAATAAGGCAAACAATTTCTCTTACTTGTGCGATGTTTCTAATGATTTCAACATGCATGAACATGATCATATTCCATCAATTTTTGACATCGATTCCACTGATACAACGCCTTTTAATCTTGGAACCTCGAAAAATCCGAGAGAAATTCTAATAGCGTCAAATATAACTCCTGAGGAGAGAAAATATTTTGAGAGAATAATAAGAAAACATGAAAAAGTCTTTGCCTGGACCTATGAGGACATGCCAGGAATTGATCGAGACATGGCAGAACATGCTATCCCGACTTACCCAGATTATAAGCCTATGAAACAGAAGTTGAGAAGGCTCAGGCCAGAATGGGCAGACAAGGTCAAGGAGAAAATTCGACAGCAGATTGAAGCCAAGTTCCTTGTTGAAGTGCAGTATCCTACATGGTTGGCAAATGTGGTTCCTGTAGCAAAGAAGAACGGAAAGGTCAGGGTGTGTATGGATTATCGAGATCTGAACAAGGCCTGCCCTAAAGATGATTTTCCACTACCCCATATCGATGTGTTGATAGACAGTGCCGCCAATTGCGCGATGTACAGCTTTGGAGATTGTTATGTGGGCTACAACCAGATCCTGAACAAAATAGCTGACCAGGTTAAGACTGCTTTCATCACGGAATGGGGGACCTACGCCTACCGAGTCATGCCTTTCGGCCTGAAGAATGCAGGGGCCACATACTAGAGGATGGCGACCAAGATCTTAAGCGACCTGATCCACAAAGAAGTGGAAGTATATGTTGATGACATGATGGTCAAGTCAGCCACCCGAGAGGGACACTTTGAAGCTCTAGAAAAGTTCTTCACCAGGATTGATAAGTATAATCTGCGACTTAACCCCAAGAAGTGCATTTTCGGAGTGACTTCAGGAAAACTATTGGGACATGTCGTTAGCCAAAAGGGAATAGAAATTGACCCGGACAAGGTGAAGGCCATCAGAGAGATGCCTGTGCCGCAAAAAGAGAAGGATGTAAGGAGTTTCCTGGGCAAGCTGCAGTATGTCAGCCGATTTATTGCCAAGCTCACTTCAATATGCGAGCCCATTTTTAAGCTGCTTAGAAAGAATCAACCTGTGGTCTGGACCGAAGACTGCCAGAAAGCCTTTGACAGCATCAGGGAATACCTGTTGAATCCGCCAGTGCTAAGGCCGCCGCAGCCGATCAAGCCGCTTATCCTGTATCTGGCAGTAGAAGGCAGCTCAGTGAGCGCCATGATGGCTCAAGAGGATGAATTTGGGGTGGAATTCGCGATTTATTACCTCAACAAGAAGTTCCTAGCTTATGAGATAAAATATGCTGAAGTAGAGAAGATCTGCCTCGCAGTGATTTGGGCGTTAAAGAAATTGAGGCATTACTTTCACTCATATAAAGTTCAGGCAGTGGCCAAGTAGAATCCGTTAAGATATTTGCAGGAAGCCCCGTCTTTGCTTGGTAAGATGGGGAGGTGGCTGCTCTTGCTACAGGAGTTCGATGTGCAATACATCACTCGCAAAACTATTAAGGGGCGAGCCGTAGCAGAATTTCTTGCTGAGCATCCTATTCAAGGAGACACTCCCGAGTTTACCTTTCCTGATGAGAGCATAGTCGCGATTTCTGTCCAGGGATGGCAGTTACACTTCGACGGGGCGGTGAATAACAGAGGGGCCGGAGTCGGAATCGTCCTGACAACCCCAGATAATGAGAAACTTCCCCTAGCAAAGAGCTGAGGTATAAAGCAACCAACAACGAAGCCGAATATGAAGCATGCACTTTCGGGTTAGAAGCTTTAGCGGCATTGGGGGCAAAGAATATAGAAGTCTTCGGTGACTCATCCTTGGTGATTAACCAGATCCGAGGTGAGTGGGCTGTAAAAGAAGAACGGCCGGTACCCTATGTTGAATATTTGAAAGAGGTATGTGGGCAATTTGAGACTTGCACTTTCCACTTCGTGCCGAGAGATGAAAATCGCCTGGCTGATGCGTTGGCAACCTTAGTGTCAATGTGGGATAACCCTGAAGGAGTGGCTGTGAAGCCAGTACTAATTTTGAGTTCTGAGAAGCCCAGCTTCGAGATCAAGCCTGTGATGGAAGTAGAAGTGGCGGACGGGAAACCATGGTACTTCGACATCATGAATAACTTGGAAAACAATAAATTTCCAGAAGAAGCTACTGAGAAAGACCAGAGGATGATCCGGAAGCTATCTACTCAGTTCATATCCTTGGAAGGGGTGTTGTACAAAAGACAGTCGGACGGGATTCAGCTCAGGTGCTTGAATGAAAAAGAAGCCCGCAAGGTGATGGAGGAAACCCATGCAGGTGTCTGCGGGGCCCACATAAACGGTTTGACCTTGGCTAAGAAGATCATGAGACAAGGCTTCTATTGGCTTACGATAGACAATGACTGCTCAAAATATGTTAAGCAATGCCAGTTGTGCCAATAATACGCAGACTTGAGACACCTGCCAGTATCAGAGTTACATAACCTGACATCACCTTAGCCTTTCGCTGCTTGGGGGATAGATATCATTAGAGAGATTCGCCCTACGGCATCCAATGGGCACAGATACATCATAGTCGCAATTGACTATTTTACCAAATGGGTAGAGGCGGAATCCTTCAAGAAGATTGACGCAAGGGATATGGCCAAGTTCATAGAGAGGAATCTGATCTGCAGATATGGCCTCCCTCATCACATAGTGTCTGACAATGGGGTGCAGTTCATGGGAGAAACCAGGAAGCTCCTCGAGAAGTATGGTGTCGAGCATCATAAATCCTCTCCCTACCGACCACAAGCGAATGGAGCAGTAGAAGCCGCGAATAAGAATATGAAGCAGATTCTGTCTAAGATGGTCCAAACCTACAAAGACTGGGCTGAAAAGTTACCCTTCGCTCTGTGGGGATATAGGACAACGGTAAGAACGTCTACAGGCGCTACACCATTTTCCCTGGTATACGGAACGGAAGCAGTATTGCCAGTTGAGATAGAGCTCAAATCACTGAGCGTGGTCATGGAAGCCCAAGTTCCGGAGGCCGAATGGGCGCGGCAGAGGCTACAGCACTTGAACTTACTGGATGAGAGTAGGCTGAAAGCTTATTATCATAACCAGATTTACTAGAAGAGATTGGCAAGGACTTTCGGGAAAAAGGTGAGAAAGCATCCGCTAAAAGAAGGGCACTTGGTGTTCAAGCAGATGAGGCCAGGCATACCAGATATTAGAGGGAAATTCAGACCGACCTGGGAGGGGCTGTATATCCTTAAGAGGCTGCTGTCCAAGGGAGCTGCAATCTTGTCGGATAGTGATGGGAACGAATTCAAAGAACCGATCAACGTCGACAGACTCAAAAGGTTCCATGGCTAAAGACCAAAATAAAAAGAAGAGAATGAAATGCCCTGCAGGTCGAAAACCGAAAAAAGGCGGCTGTGCTAAAATTGGGCTCCTCGACAGGGTGAAAACCGAAAAAAGGCATCCTGTGCAAAAATTAGAGGCATGAGAGAAAATGTCCGATCGTGAAAACCCGAGAGAGCCGATTGGTAACAGGAGTTGATGCTGTTAAAATTTGGTTCCTTGTATTAACAGCGCGTAAGCAGCTGAGTAAATGCCAAAACTGATCATGCATGCTGAAATTATATGAAAATGTACACAAATTCGTGAAATAGAATGAATATTATTCTTTTCATTTTTGTCATTTCCTAGTTCTGCATTAAAAAGAAATGTAGCACCAAAAGAAATACATATGTAAGCTAAGCTAAGTCCTGCTGCTGCTCTCGCCGACCAGATGCTTGAGCCCTCGAGTCCTGTTATCAGATGCTGGACTAAGGATCCACTTCTTGTACTCGTTAGTCGAAGACGCAGAATGATTGCCGAACCTTGGGATAACAATCTTCGCTGGTAGTTTGCCCCACAGCTCATGATACCGAGAAGCAAACGCGGCCGAGAGAGCTCCTCCCCGGAAAGATAAGGGAACCCTCACTACATCCTGGGTCATCCCGAGCTGACACGTACATCGAGAGGTGATACAGAAGGTGGCTCGATGGAGCCCACAGAGGGGAACACACCCCGATGGCCCATCAATGACCACATGAGACAGTGGGAGCCAGGCAGACGTAAAACCGATGTCGTCATCTGACAGCTCGGCAAATCTGGTAATGCCTTCACCAGTAGTGGCACACCCATGTAGTCGTTGATGCGGAAGAAAGTGATTCGGTGAATACTGTGGGGTGGCTCAGACAGCATCCTCAGTTTCTCTTGCAGCCAAATCTAAAAAAAAAAGAAAAAAAAATAATAAAAAAAAAGAAGAAAAAAATAAATAAAAAGAAAAAGAAGAAAGAAAAAAGAAAAAAGCCGCTGGAGTAAGTAGGGTTTACTTCATGCAAAAATAAGGCACAGGGTTGTGTGAAAATCCGAAAGGACGCACCTCCCGCTAAGAAAAGCTAGTGTGAAAATCCATAAGGGACGCACTACCTTTAAAATAATGACGTACCTGGAGCAATAAGGGGCTGCCGGTAAAGGTTGTAGTGGATCCAGAGCTCACAGCGTCTAAGCCCAGAATGGTTTCAGCCAGAATGAGTGGTAAGGGTGATAATCTCAGATGAAAGTCGCTCAGGACTCCGAACAGGCGAGAGTCACCTGTCAAACCCCCTGGAACAACAGTGAGGAAGTTCACCATGCAAAACAAGAATATGATGCTTACCCGGTAGGTGGGGATGTCAGTGAACTGATCCAGAGCCTCGATCAGTGGCCCCATAGCAAAGGAAGAGCCCGGAGGAATCAGCCGGACGGCCTCAGAAGAAGGTATGCCGAGAGCCATAGCTATGTCCCGGGTCTGGAATAGGCCGCAGCGGGGGACGCAAGGCAGAGCGCTAGGAGGGAACCAGGCTCCAAGAATGGTAGCTAGCTCTTCAGGCAAAGGGCACAGTTCCTGGTAGGTGAACCGGAAGACGTGAAACCGGGGGTTCCAGAAGTGGGTCGCCGCCAGAAGGAGGTTTTGATCGACTTTGATCCGGCACAGGTATTTCAGCCCAGACAGAGAGGGAAGGGCGCCTTCTCCCCAAGTGTGTTTGTCATCTAAGATACGGTGCATCCTTTGGGCTAGAGGGGAAGACATGCTGAGAAATATGAAAGGCTCAAGATGTTGGAAAATCAAGAGACAAAAGAGGAGCAAAAATTTTGTAAGAATTTATAGGGAAGTGTCACCGACTGCCTACCCGCCTCTCTAGAGAGACGGCCTGCCCATCGGTAGAGATCCACCTGGCAGACGCATACGTCAGCATTGCATTCATCACGCGCATTAACTCGCATTTATTGTGTGACAGACGGCCAGCCCGTCGGTCGCTCCTACAGATGCACAGCCCGTCGGTCACGAAATTCTATATAAGGGCGAGTGACAGACGGTGCAAACGCCTGTTGTCCCTTTCATTTGCTCTCTCAAACGGTTTTTTAGCGTTTTTTAGTGTTTTTTCAAGCATTTCTTCTTCTTTTTTCGCGATTTCTTTATATTTTCGCATTCTCTACTCACCGGGTGCTTGGATATTTATATTTCTTCAGTTTCTACACTTCTCGCGACTGCAAGTAAGTAAATAACTACTTTTTTTGAATTTTATTTAATTTATTTCTTCATTTCTTCTTCTTTTAACTTTAGAAATGATTAGAAAGTTTTAGATGCCTTAGGAATTTAGGGAGAATGCTGACCATTTTTTCCTTTATTTTTCTTGCAATTAAATCTCAACCTTTGCATGATCACACAGAAATATAATTTTTCTATAACTTTGGTGCTTTAGAAATAGACCTTTCTAGCGCACTATTCTGTGCATATATTGCTTTCGAGGCCTGAGGCCATTGTTTTGTGTTGTTGGGGACACACTGTTGCCGGGGTGCGTCCCATTTACATGCATATATTATTGTTGAGGCCTGAGGCCTATTTTGATGCCTTTTTATGCAGGAGGTTGGGCATACCCTTGCCGGGGTGCTGCCCAAATTTTTATTATTTTATTCTGAAAATGAATATTTTTGTGTGTAATGCACGCCTTGGGGCCTAGAAAGCCCATTTTTATTCGTTTCAAATTATTTCCATGCTAATTGCATGTTGTTTTTGCTTTGATATGTGCGAGGCATGTTGGGCAACTTCCTTTGACAGGACGTCCGCCCTTTTCATTTGTTATCAGTTTTCTATCTAGTTTTCGGGCCGCCATTGCCCTGGTGAGGCCTAAATGGGCCTTCACCTTAAAAATAAGTCTAATAATACTTGTTTTGTCAAATTTTCGCTATCTAATTTTTTCTCCTTTGCAGGATGCCTCCCAGACGTAGAGCACCGCAGGCCCAGCCCGAGATCGTAGTTCCGGGTTGGATGGATGCTGAGTCAGCTCAGAGGTATAGAGCGTTGGCTCAGGTAGAGCTTCGGGCCAGCCGTTTCGTGTCCCGGCCGTTTCTAGAGGCCCTAGGGATGACCCCAGAGTTTGATTTGCTTGTCGAGGGTGCTGGGTGGACAGAGTTCCTTGACCCTTCCTTCCAGACTTTTCCAGAGGCTACTCGCCAGGTCTTAGCCACTTCCGCTATGCTGGTTTTCAGAGTTCGGATACCGAGCCAGGGGTGGTCCAGTTTTGGTTCGACGGCGACCACTACAGTATTACCAGGCAGAGATTCGCACGGGCCATGGGGCTCCCTACAGAGGAGGGGGTCGAGATCCCACGGCGAGCTGTGAGACGCACCCATTGGGCGGCTATTGCCCTACCGGGAGTGCTGTATGATCATGATATAGCGAAGAGCACCGTACTGGTGTCTCAGGCACTCTGGTATTTGCACAGAATGCTATCCAGTTCGTACCTCGGTCGAGTTGGTAATCCAGGGTCGCTTAATGCGGCCGAGATCTGGAGCCTCTGGGCTATGGTGGTAGGCCAGCGTCTCAACATTAGCCATGAGATCTTGGCCAACTTGACCAGAGTCGGCAGAGGGTTGACATCGGTGGTGATAGTGGGAGGAGTTATCACCCGGTTGCTTTTGAGGTTAGGAGTTGCCCCTGACAGGTTGAGAGCACCCTTGGAGGAGGGGATCAATGTGGATGCCGCAGCGGCAGTACAGATAGGGATGATCTCCCCGATATCAGGGCAGGCAGAGGCCTACAGGGTGCTGACCATTCACGAGACCCGACGGACGTTCTCACTTCCACCCTTGGGTCCAGATCCAGACCATCCGAAGCACCCAGAGGATCAGCCTCCACAGCCAGAGCCCCAGCCTCAGCCCGAGCCTCAGCCAGAGCACTAGCCTCCACACTCAGAGCCAGAGCCCCAGCCTCCTCAGCCTCCTCAACCTCAGACTGTGCCACCGCCACAGCAGTAGGAGCAGCCCATGACCCCTTCGGACTTCGACATGGAGTTCATGATGGATGAGCTTTTTGCTGCCTCACCAGTATCTCGAGCATCGACTCCTGTCCCGTCGCCGAGCGTCAGGGTGCAGAGGGCTACCCACGGGCCCCCCAAGAGATATCATCCTTATTTTAGAGGCGACCCAGGGGCATCCACCTCTGCAGCGACGACAGGATGAGAGGGACAGAGCTATTCACGAGAGGTTGGACCGCCAGCAGGCTGCTATTCAAGAGCAGTCCCAGTCAATGGAGCGGTTAGCCCAGGAACAGGCCGGCTACATCGAGCATACGACGCGAGAGCAGGCTCGGATCATGGATGCTTTCAGGGATGAGCAGGCTCGGGTCATAGAGGCCTTCAGAGGTGAGCAGGCGAGGCTGATCGAGTAGATTGCTCAGGGTCAGAAGGAGCTTAGGCAGTAGCTCACTCATGATTTGAGGACGTCACAGGACCAGGCGTCTCAGAGGGTTGACATGACCCTACAGATGATTGACGAGTCACTTGACTCTCTGAGATCCCGCGTCCAGGTGATAGAGGGGATCCTCCCACCCTTGTCTCAGACCATGAGGGAGTTCAGGGAGCAGACAGAGCAGCGCTTAGAGCACATGAAGAGGGCCGCCAGTGAGCAGACCACTCAGTTGAGCCAGGCGTTCAAGAAGTTGGGAGGCACAGTATCAGAGACGTTGAAGTTCATGAGGACTTGCACCCAGCCTTTCTTGGATGGCCACGCTCAGATCCGATTCAGGCAAACCCACGATGCTGAGCCAGGACCCTCCACGGCTCAGCCTCCACCTCCGGTACGGCCAGCTCCGGCTCCACCTCCGCCAGGGACAGTGCACATATCGGATGATGAGGACCCCGATGAGCCCTCTGACTACACACCCCTATGACATTCAGGGAGTCATATTTTTGTACATTTATGCTTTGTATATACGTTGTACAAAATGGATGCTTCTAGTGAAAAACTTTTGTTTTCAAAATTTATGCATTTATTCAGTCATTTATGATTCATTCATATAGCAGATGAATATATGCCTTCACATTCACTCATATTCCAAAACAAGGAAAATAAAAATGATAAATAACAACTCAATAAAAAGAATAAATGAAACATGGCATAACAAATAAAGCAAAATCACGCCATTAATAGACAAGTTAAAAGATGATCACTCTAACATGAACTAACAAAACCTTTTTATCACACAGGTACAGAGAACACCGATCCAAACACAGGCATCGATTAAAAGTCCGAACAAGGGTGCCTAAGATCTTATTTTTGGGACGAGGAACCCGGCGAGGTCTCCTCCACTTCAGATCAAAGCTGCAGTTAAAGAAACACTGCTCTTCACCAGATCGAGATCGTGGCCAGAGAGTGCTACATCTCACAGTTCGCAAGGCAGCCAGAGAGTGCTACGCACCTTGCAGATCGAATGGGGATTAGCAAGGGAACTTCAGATCGAAGCTGCAGTTAAAGAAACACTACTCTTCACCAGATCGAGATCGTGGCCAGAGAGTGCTACATCTCACAGTTCGCGCGGCAGCCAGAGAGTGCTACGCACCTTGCAGATCGAATGGGGGTTAGCAAGGGAACTTCAGATCGAAGTTGCAGTTAGAGAAACACTGCTCTTCGCTTCGAGTCCGTAGCTAGAGAATGCTACGTCTCACAAACACCTACAAGTCGAGACGAGATCGGTAGGGGTATTTTCGCATCGCCGAACAGACCGAGACAAGGTCTACCCAGCAAAAGGCGCGGAAGGTAAGAACCGTCGCAGGTACGCCTTCTTTCTTTCTGTCCTTTCTCTGAGTTTTTGCTTATCTAGGCGCTTGTGCACTAGTTTTCCCAAAACTGGGGGCAACTGTAAGCACCGTGTCCCGGAGCGGTCCAGATCAGAGGTTACCCTATGATGAAATCAGTATCCGAGCCTGTATAAATGGTTTGGATTTGGGGGTTTTAGTCCTGCGTTCCACGAGAAGTGAGTCCTTTTACCTTTCGTAGGCAGAGGGGGAGAAAACAGGGGATTTTCGAGTCAAAAGGCACATTTTCCTCCACAGACGGCCAGCCCGTCTGTGAAGCTAGCTCGTCGCTTAGGGTCACTGACGGCTTGTGGTATTTTTTGACGCCCGTCGAAAAATCACCGCCCCTGTCAGAATGCCGCCTGGTTTCCCGGAGCACGCAACCTTTCCGACGCCCGTCGGTGGATGTGGCAGGGCCGTCGGACGAATCTTTGTGTCAGAAGGATTCTTCCGACGCCCGCCTCCATACACTGACGCCTGTCGGTCGTGTCTGGCTTATAAAAGCTCCGGATTTTTACTAGAAAAGGGTTCCAAAATTTTTTAAGAGGGGAAACTCTGCCCAAATTCAAGCATATTTTCTCTCTCTTCCAACAAACACATTTCATAAAGAAATCTTTTTCAAAGGAGAATCAAATCAATCAAAAGGGACTAAAAACTAATTAGTTTTCCTTAGATCTTGATTCCAAAGACAATCTTCTGAAGGGTTGAGGAGGAAATAATCTGTTTTCCTTTTTTGATCCTTCATCTTGCTTTTCGTGGAACACGCGGGGCTCTAATCAACACAAGAATCTCACCCAAAGCGATTATCTGAGGGTAAATATTCCGGATTCCTTCTTCATATCATTTCATATTTATTCTTTATTTGTTGATTCTTTCAATTTTGTCATTATTCTTCTTTATTTTGACTCTCTTTATATGACTTTATGATAAAACCTCTTTTTTGGCTTTAAAAAGAGTTTTCTTTTCCTGTTTTTTTCGGAGACAGTGGTGACCGACGGGTCATCTCCATCACCGATGCCCGTCGGTCACCCCACTCACAGACGCCCCTCTTTGAGTGACAGACGGACATGTCGGTTATCTCGATTGACGCCCATCGGTCACCTAAGAAAGGCCGTCGGTGGGTTATGTCTCTACCTTTTTAAATCATTTTCCACCTTTTTTAAGTCCTTTTGGCTTCCTATATATTAATTTTAGGTATATTGACATCTTTTAACTTTCTATGAGTGTATATTGATTCTCTTGGACTATCCCGAGCTTGAGCGGCTATCTACCATATTCGGAGGATTTCGTCCGGTTTAGTTTCCTAACCCTCTTGATTATTTCCTTCATTTGTTACTCATTGATTATTTTATGTATATGGATATACTCTTTTCATATCTCATTAATGTATAAAAATGACTCAATATTTTATATTTAATAAAATGAGGTTTACACAAAAGCAAGTGTCCAATGCCCTATTTTTATCCGATAAAAATCATCACAAATAAAAATATCCAATTTTGATAATGATGCATGTGAGGACCAAAGTCCTCAAAATAAACAATGCCCCGATTCGTGTATGTATCGCACATTTATAAAGGGAGTTGTATTCCGCTCCTTGTATTATTGTAATTTACCGCCTTTTGATATTTACTTGCTCATTTACAGCTTTCCAAATGTGAATAAATGCGCCTTTAATCAATTGCATCGTGTGGAGAGAGAGCGAATCAATGATAATTAAAATTTGATCGAGGTAGAAATAGATGAGAAATCCCGAACCCAGCTCTGGTCTTTGGGCTCAAAGAGGCTAGAGGTTCACCTTCCAAGACACCTTTTTGCGCCACGAGACTTTAGCGCTAATCCTAGGCTCCTTAGGGCGAGAGGTTTACCTTCCAAGACCCCTCTGGCTGGCCCAAAATGGACACCAAGCGCAGTCTTAGGCTCTCCGAGGTGAGAGTAACTTTCCCAATGTTCTATTGGGTGCAACTCCATGAAACCTCCTTGTTGCCCAACATAGACCCACTTACGATTTATTGCAAGAAACCTCCTTGTTGCCCAACATAAACCCACTTGCGATTTATTGCAAGCTGTCAACGGACCCACAAATGCCCCGATTGCCCTCCGAGCGGGCGGTCCCATGGGCGGACGCGGGGATCCTGCGCGCGTCACACCAACCATACAGCACCTTCATAAGGAGAATCAAACTCATATAGCCGTTTTCTAGGAAGAAAATATCTCAGTGAGTACTTGCTAATCACCCTTAAAGGAGGCTCTAATAACAGCTTTAGCTTCTCTTCCAACCATACCTTCAAAAAAGCCGCTAGTGTAAGTTAGGATCATCTCAAGCAAAAATAAGGCACATGGATATGTGAAAATCCGAAAAAGATGCATTTTTCACTAGAAAAAGCTAGTGTGAAAACCCACAAGACCTTTAAAGTAATAACGGATTACCTGGAGCAATAAAGGGGTTACCGGTCAGAAAAGTAGTATAGTCAACACAAAGTGCATCCAAGCCGAGGATTATTTCTGTCAGAATCAATGGAAGCAAGGTCATCTGTAACAATGCGAATTGTATCCTAGTAGGAATTTAAGCGCTTATTGCTGTGTAATTTTGAGTTATGGTAATTGGAAAGGGGTGAAATTGAAAGAGAATTTAAGTATTAAAGGAAAGAATTGGTTTGAGGGACTAAAAGAGAGAATTGCCAAAGGATTTAATAAGATATTTGCTTTGAGTGGGACACTTGTCAAGAGAAGCTGATGTGGCAAGTGAGGAGAGTGCCACTTAGTGAAGTGCATACAATAAAAGGAACGATTAGTGGAAATTTCTGTCCCAATTGAATCACATACAACCATTATTTCACTCCTCTCACTCTCCCTCTCTCTCGGTTTCTTCTTCTTTTGGTATTGTTCTTCTTTTGGTTTAATTTCTGCATTTGTTGGGTTATAGAGGTTTGACAAGAATTCTGAAAAGGTAAATGTGGTTTGGTTTTAATGTGATCTTCTTCTACTCCTTTATATTTTTTTTAGTAGATTGGTTTGATGGACTAAGAGTATATGTGTGTTTGATTGATTATGCATGAAGCTTAGGATAAGAGGAAAAAGAAGGGCAAGGAGAAGGTTTGATTAAGTAGAGGAAGAGTTTTCAAGCTACACTTTTGAGAGGTTTGGGATTATTTGTTGGTTCTTTGCTGTAGAAGTATGTCAATTAGTTTGAGTTGGTGATTGTCATATATTAGTAGATGCATGTTTTAGATTATGTGTTAGTTGTGGGAAAATGCATGTTTTGGTATATGAATTTAGAGAGCTTTGAACTGATTCTATAACTTTCTGAGTTGTTAAAGTGACTTGCTTTAGTTGCATGTTGATTAAGTGTATGTAAGAGGTTGTATATGTAAAGTGCTAGTTTTGTCTAATATGCTTGATGATCAATTTGGTTGGTATTGGTATTTAAATGTGTTCATAGTTGATTTTAAAGCCTTGTGATGCTTATAACTTGTTTTGGAGGAATGCACGTGCTTATCGGGGGTTATGTGTAAAGTTTGTGCATAAGTCTTTGTGTTGTTTAGAGTTTTGGAACACTTAGTTCGGTTCTGTTGCAAGCGCGACAGAACACTCCTTGGGCGAGCTTCGCTTGGTCGAGCTTTGCTCTCACCGAGTTGGGTCACGAGCGCGAGCTCCATCTCCGACGCTACAGAAGCTACTTTAGCATTCTGTCGCGCGCGCGACAGTGGTGAGTTGGGGGTTCTATCGCAAGCGCGACATTGCCAGAGTTTTGTATGAGAATCTTTTGACCTTGATTATGTATAGTATTGCATTAGTATGCATATGATCATGCATAGTAAAACTTATATGTGATAACATAAATGGAGTTATGAGGTTTTTGTATGATGGCTTGATTAGCTTATACATGAATTGAGTTGATGGATAATGCTTTGATACTTGAGTGATTGTAAAGTATACGTATTTAGGCAGAGTATTTATTCATGAAATTTTATGTTAAGCCTGAGTGATACATAGTAGTGGATTGATAAGCATGCTTATAAAGGGCTAAAGTTTGCAGCTACTAGAGTTGGCCCGTAAAGGTCTAGAGTTGGCTCGTATAGGTCTAGAGTTATTACCTTCGGGTACTAGAGATTTGAGACTTCAGTCTCTAGAGATTCGATACTGCTAATTAGTATCTAATGCACTCGTATCCACTATTAATGAGATTCAGGCTATAATTGTTATATATTTCATATGGCTTTGTTATTTCTTATATTTATATAAGAATGTACATGTATATGATCAAGTGAGTAAAGTAGTGACTTGTTATTTCATTCTCAATATGATAAATGTTATCATATGGTATATGTACATGTAAAAGTAATTTCTAATAAAGGCATTCTAGTATATTTATTGTGTGCATATTTGATGATATTTATATGTTTGAGTTGTGCTATTTGTTGTGATTTCGTATGGAGTCCTTTTCTTCTGTATATCCCCACTAAGCGTTATCGCTTAGCACGGGTGTTTTCCCATGTAAGTATGCAGGATCGGTTTGGTATTTGGGAGTCGCTCATCTGCAGGCCACTAGGAGTATTAGAGGAGTATTGCTTTTGTATTTTGATATACTTTTTGTAATGCTAAGGATAGTTATTTGTAAAGAATGTTTTGTATAATGATATATGTTAGAAGTTTGACCTGGTAATGTAAGAATGATAATATTTTTGTAATCTGATTATGTTATTTAATTGAAAAGTATCTTGTTTCTATTGACATTTTATGCTTCCGTTATATTATTTGAATGTATGATTGCTTCTGCTCTAGTAGTTATTAGTTTTTGTTTGCGCATTTGTGTGTGTAGTGCTCCCATGTCCTCCTAAGGGGCATTGGGGTGTTACATCATCCCTTTGTGTATGCCCTCAACAATATTGAATAGTCGATAATCACCAGTCAACTCATCTGAGATGAATGTCAGGTACCAAGCAAGACAGATTAGCAGAATGACACGGGTACGATAGGTAGGCATGTCTAATAAGTCATTTAGTGCATCAATCATAAGTTCCAAGGATAAGGGACCACCTCGAGGCACCAACTTGGCAGCTGCTAATGGTAAGATTCCTAGAGCTTGTGTTATTTCCCTTGGATAATTTGGCATATAGTTTGGGACACAGGGGAAAGTTCCAGGAGAAAACCTCGCACCGATTATCACAACAAATTCCTTAGCTAGGGGGCATAGTTCTTGATGGGTAAACCTAAAGACATGAAATCTAGGGTTCCAGCAGCAGGCAACAACTAATAAAAGGTTTGTGTCAAGTTTAAGTCTTCTTAAGAATTTTAGATTGGAATAAGGGCCTAAAGTGAAATTTTTCCAGGTTTTAGGGTCATCTAAAAGTCCGTGCAGTTTATTAATGATTGTTGTCGACATGATGAAAATATTAGGATTGCCTATGCAGAAAATAAAAAAGGAAATAAAAAGGAAATAAAAATAAAATAAAGAGAAAAGAAGAAGAAAATGAGGGAAACTACCTATTAAGAAGATCTGAATAAGCAGCCAAGAAGGATGAAAAAGAGAGTGTTTTATTGGGGGAGAACATATTTTTTCTGAGGGTCTTCTTCTTCCTTTTTCAGATCTGACTTTTCTGCTAGGGTTCTTCCATTGTCTTAAAAATACAGCAAAAAGGAAGGGTTTAGGGAAAGAGAAAATGAGTTCTTTAAAGGACCATTTTGAATTTAATTATGAAAGCCAATGAGAGCACACGAAGCACGGTTCTCCAAGTTTTCTTGAAATCAAACACACTGAGGGTAATATTCTAGGCTCAGTTTTCTATTTTTCTATTTTTAAAATCAATTAAATATTATATAGATGTTTTTAGATACATTATTTGAGATATTGATTTGTTTGATTTCTGTGATTTTTATTATTTCCAGTTTTTCATAATTTAAATAAGTTTCTAGAGTTATAGGTGTGATTTTATTGTGCTTTTAGGTTATTATATGGGTGTTTGGGTTTAATTTTGTATGAAAATTGCATAATTTTCATGTTCTGTGCTCGGGACTGCACTCAGGGCACAAGCCAAGTAAGAACGCATGAGCGACTCCTGTCACTTATAGCGAGCGATGAGATGTAGCGGGGCTTTCATTCCCGTCATTCGCTCCTTGGCCGCCCATTCCTCCTTTCCTGGGCGTCTATGACTTTCTGGTTATTGGGTTTAATTCTTTTCCTGCACTTTTTTTTGCCTTTTGTGTTGCATTACTTGATTTATTTTAATCTCTTGTTTTGTAGCATGCAATTTTATTTTGCTGTCATTTATATGCTCTTTATTCTTTTTATTTTATTTATATTTTTTTATAATTCTAATATGCATGTATTTATTTATTTAAGTATTTATTTTTATTTATTGTGTTTCTAATAATTTATTTTATTTTCTTTTCTTTTGTCTCTTTTTGGCCCAAATATCCAGCATATATGCATTTCCAAACTAATGGAGATTCAGAGGCTAAGATGCATAGATCATAGTAATCTTTTTGTATATTATTTATTTTTAGTTTTTTTAGTTTGCCTTTCTTTTCTTTTGGTTTGGATTTATAATAATAATGGAATTTCTTGCCCGCTAACATGAAAATTCACGTAAAGATTTTGTACAAATAAAAATGGAATTTTTCTTAATAAATAGGACCAATATCTAGATTTCCTCCAAAATGACACACAAAGAAAGAGCTTCTCTTTTATCAAAATGAGATCACACATCCCTTTTTTTAAAACTTGTTCAAGAACTCTTTATTGTTGTAAATATGCATGCAGGAACCAATATTCCCACCTAAATGAATTTCCCGTTTTATCTATATTTTATTTTCCATTTTGTGGAATAATTTTACTTTATTTTCTCCATTGCTTTCTTTACATTGCTTGTGTTCTTGTGTTGAATTTTTATTTATTTATCTTTATAAATTTTGTGAGAAAAGAGATAGGGAATTAATCTTAAAAACTCATTTATATAAATCTTAACTAAGGTATAAGAGTAAAGTTCCGAATCATCTCTGATTTAAGCTTTATGAGGTTAGATTTACTTTCCCAATATTTTGTTGGGTGGCGAATTCACAATACCTATCTCTTCGTGCCCAAATAGATGTCATCATAGGTTGATCGCCAATAATAGAATAGGAGTACCACGAGACGCCATCTCATGCCTTTTTAAGGCTCAAGGCTTGGTAAATTGGGTTGAATCCTTATCTATTACGAAGTGACTAATTTTCACGAGTTTAATGAACCTTTATCCAACCTCGAACCATAAAAGCGGGCCTCTGGGGAATCAACCGAATACGCACGGGGATGGAGGTTTGATGGGTGTCACACTAAGGTAATGCTATTCTAAGAATATTTTCTCTTTAAATCTCTCTCTAGTCATTACTAACTTAATAATCGGAGTGTTCCCACCCAGTCCGTCCGGCCAAGATCTTTTGCAAATAATGGAGATCTGATCGTGTCTAGGTGAACTGCCATCTCAAACTCTCCTTATAATTTCTGACACATTGGAAATTATCATTTGGTGCTTTCTTTAAAAGGCAATAGCAGGTTCAGAGTGTGATGACGATATCAGAAACGAAGGATATAATTAATTTGATGATATTCAAGGTGGAGAAAATTTCGCCTAAGCGAGAGAAATTGTAACGACCCAAAAATCATAATTTTCATGAATAGTAATTTTCAGGCCAAAAATAGTGACATCGGTGTGAATAGTACCTCCCAGAGTCGAAAAATATTTTATTAGACCATTGGATAGAGTATGTCAGCGGGAGCCCGAATATGAAATTTGGGGTCAAACGAAGGTCAAATGGGGTCCGAAAAGTGCAAAATAGTGGAAAAAGGACAATTGGGGCGTCTGTCCCTAACAGACGGCCGTCTGTGTGACAAAGGGGCATCTATGGGGTGAAAGACGGCCAAGTAGTTAGTCATGAGGGACGGGTAGGCCTTCTGTAACTTCAGACGGGCGTCTGAAGGTATTTTCAGTCTTATTTGACCTATTTTCGACCTGTGAATTGATCAAACCATATCTCGAGCTACGGACCTCAGAAAACTATTTTGAAAAATGGACATGCTTGTATTGATGATTATAATCTAATGGTGTTACAAAATTAAGATTTTGGTGATACTAAAATTCTGACTTTCGGATAGATAAATAATTATCGGACAGAGAAACAGTCTCCGATTGAGCCGAAAATATTCATGGAGCCTAATGAATATATTTCGAGAATTATGAGAATATTTTTATGAGGTTTTGAGTTAGGAAAGAGGGAAAAATTAAATTAGGGAAAATAATGGCTAATTAATGGATTTGGGCTTGACCCATTTGGAAACCAATTGAATGGCCCATTGGGGGACCTATAAATAGAGCAAAATATATGCTCTTCTTCAGATTTTTCCAGCAGCCTTTCTCTCCTCTCTTCCTCTCTTGACCGTAGCCTCTCCTCTCCCTTTTCTCTCATGATTTCTTCATTTTTCTTCAAGTTTTTCCTTAAATATAAGCCTTATAAATGGAATTTAACCCCTCTAAGTGATTAGAATGGAAAGAATAATTTTCTGAGTAAAAAACCTAACCTTGGCTGAATTGATGCTTAAGGAGATTATTGAATTGCTTTGGTGTTTTAAGCTTGTAATTGGTATATTTGAAGTGTATAACATGTAATCTAACAAATTGAGTGAGAAATGGAATGAAAAATAAATATGAAAAATTTTAATGGTTGGGCTGAATGATCTTTGAGCGGATAATAAGGTGTATTTTTATGGTTTAATGATATATTTTGACAATATAATAAAATGGAGTGTAAATTAGCTTTATTTGAAATTTTTAGATCATCATCGAATTTAAATTAGATTGATCATGTACTACGAATTTAGTGAAATTGATGTAATATGTTAAGGTTAAGTGAGTATGGGATGCAATTAGATATAGAATAAAGTTGTAAGTACTATGAAATGGAAAATTATAGAAAAGAAAATGATATTAATTTCTTATTGGTCGAATGATTGGTTATATAAAAGCTATATGAGATTTAATTGAATTTAGTTGAATATTTTGAGGTGAAATATTCTGAATTTTATTATAGTATAACTGTGATAGAATTCTATATTTAATGATTTAATGTTACATTATTGAGTAATGAATGAATTAAAAGTAATTATACCATGCGAGCATATTGGTATCATAAAAGACATAATATGGTGATTTGGATTCATATTATGTGCTTAAATGAAAATTAAGAAATTTAAATAATAATTTACACTTAGTAATAGTCTAGTAGTCAAATTTAGTTCAAGATATAGTTGGCTAGCCATAGAGACACCTATACTATAGTGCAAGTCATGGCGACTTGCTTTACTATGGCAGATTCGCGATGGCCTCCCATAGTGCAGTGTTAAGTGTTTAGTGATAGTGTTGGAACGGTCCTTCGGGATCATTCCCTAGTGCAGTGTAGTAGATCTATGGGATCCACGTTTCGTATATCCGGATCAGAGGTTTTTGTCGAGTTTATACTAGGGGCATAAGTGAACAGAAATGTGTAATGTATCAAAAACATGTTAATTGGCATAAGTGAATAAGAGTAATTAATGTAACAAAAACGTTTTAACTGGCATAAATGATTGAAGTGAATGAATATGTAGTTAATCTTTGGATTTAATTGTATTATTAAATTAAATATGCTGATTGGAGGATTCAATTATGTATTGTATGTCAAATAAAGAAATAAGGTAATTATACCGTTATTTGATGGTAAATTTATAGTTAAATAAAAATTTAAGGATTTTATGGGAATACGGTTCTAGTATCATTGATTGTCTATATTGTAATTTAAGTTATAATATAGTTTATAATCATGTCTAACTAAAATATCAAATTTAATGTTAGAATAGCAATAATCGAATAAAGGTGACAAAGATGTCATTATAATGGCATGATTGTAAATACTTGTAAAAGAAAGTTAAAACTGTAAGTTAAAGGAATTGTAGGGATTAAATTGCACTTGGATCATGTTAGTGTTAAAAAGGAATAATTTAGATTAAATAAGGAATTAACGTTTGAGAAGATAAATAAAATTAATGACAATAATAGAGTTTTAATGAGGAAGTAAATGTAACAGGTTATAAGTTTGTGTAATGGAATTGGAAATATAGGTATAGTTATATTATGTGCTTGTATATGTAAATTAGTATAGTATTGGGTAGGGGTGTTCAAAAATGGGTTGGGTGGGTTATGATAAAATTTGAATCAAATTTATATAATATATTTTGTGAGATTATGTATAATTCAACTCCATTTTTCTTCTAAAAAAAATTTAATTGTAACCCATCTAACCCATTTAACCCATTTTTGAACACCCCTAGTATTGGGTATGCATGAATGCTATAATATAATTGACAAAGCATAGATTTTGTATGCAGGCATGGAATAAAGTATAGAAATAACGATAAAAGTATTGTTAATGAATAAATACTTAATTAGAATTATTTAAGTAACACACGAATTTAATGTGCATGAAGTTGTGTAAGTAGGTATGCATGAATTAGAAAAATTAATGTACAACAAGAGAAAGGAGTATGATCATATTAATGTTGAAAGAATTGACTAAATTGTTAAGTAGTGCAAGGATAGAACGAAATGAATAATTGGATAATGAATTAAAGGTAAGAATATTAATAACGGTATAATTGTAATTATAGTAATGGAGAGGCAAAACTATAAACTGATAAAAGATAGAAAGTTGTGTGGTAATTTAATGATAATAATATTAATTGAAAGTGTAAAGTGCAAGTTAATTAAATAAATAATATAATTACTAAGTGCAGTGCTAGGAATAAAATGAATGGAACGACTTGATAAGTATAATAACAGTAACATTGTAGGTAGTACTGGTAATGATATTCTAATAGGTAAAGGAAATGTAAGTGACAGTATAGAAAAGATAGGATTGGTAAATGATAGTAACATAAATCATATTGATTAATAATCTTTTGGTTAAAGAAATGTCTAATTGTATAGAGATTAGAAATCATGTATGATGCATGAAATTAATGGAAAGATAATAGTAAGGTGATTGATAATTAGATAGTTAAGATAATAATTGAGAATGTTTATAATGGTTTATGCATGGATTTTCTAAACATGAACATGTTTATGCATGAAGCAAATTAATGGGATATTATGAATTTGTATCTACCACTGGGTATTTTTAATGCTCAGCACGCAGTTTGTATTTGATTATGCGTAGGTGTAAATCGGGTGTAGAGTGAAGGGAGCAAGTTGGTCATTTTTGGAAGCTTAACAAGCGAAGTATGGAGGAAAGTGTATTTTATTTATGGTTTTGGCATGTATATGTGCCGCACAAGTAATTTAAATTGACAATGTTAATGGAATATTATATGTAAGTATTATGAGTAAATGGGTGAGTGTATATGGTAAATGTTTTGTGGTGTATGCTACAGATAAGTCTAGTGGAGTGATATTGATTGAAATGATGTGATTATTAGGTGAATTGAGTTTATCGTTGTGGCCATGATGGCCTATGTATTATTGATTTTGCAGGTTTGGTAGGTCGATATTATAGCTGTTATATTGTCGGAATTTTATCGAAAGAAATAGTGATTTAGACAGTTATTGGTTATCGGCAATTAGTAAAAGAGTTACTTAATGAAGGAAAGTAAGTAAATGAAAATTTGATAATGGTGTCATGGGATATCAAGTAATAAAATATTGGAACAGTTATAGTTCGATCAATTAAGTAGTGTTGCAAATCGGATTTAAGGAATTAATGATTGGCAGAAAAAAAAATTAGCCATTTTTGCATTTACTCATAATGGGTGAAGTCAATCATTCATTGTAGTTGTGAAACCTAAGTTGGTTCGATTAACGTACGTATAGTAGAGTGCCATAAGGGTGTTACATTTTATTAGAGTGCCATAAGGGTGTTACAAAAATGGCTTACAAGTCCTCCACCAGAACCAACCTACTTCCCATGTTTTATCACGAGTGCCTGGCGCAGTCGGACAACACCCCTATTACTGTAAAAGGTATGAAGGCTATCATCGGAGACTTCTCTAAAAATTTCATTCATTCCGTCCGTGAAGGAAAGCAACCCCAAACTCCCAAAAGGAATCTAGAGGTTGATGGCATAAACATAAAAGAAAGAAACCATAAAAACAAAGGCATCGCGATATTAGAAGCAAGAAGCAGAGACTACAGAAAGTCCAGTACTCGCTTTAGTGCTCACAAGACGGGCAAAAGAAATAAGGGCAAAGGTAAATTTTATGCTGAATATGAGGATGACACCTCTAATATGTATGATCCCACCTACGCTCTTTCAAGGTTAAGATCTCTGGCAATCCCTGCAAGTGATTATCTATCTTATGTTTGCATCCCTAAAAAAAAGCTTGAGCGAAAAGAAAAATAGAAGGAGGATCTGGGATTAAAGAAGCAAGATACTTGGTTCTTGGGAAAAGTAAAGAAATTTGGACTGGGACATCCTAGGAAGCCAATTTTTTATGGTAACACTATTTCCCCCTTTTGTCAAGAAATTAGGGAGACTGAGTTGCTCGTCATGTTTAAAGAAATAAGGATGCCTAAGTATGTTGGAAAATTCGATCCAAAAAAGTCACATCCCCGAGTACCTTACACAAATTCAAATGTACTCTTACGATGACAGGATCTTTTGTAGAGCCTTTCCTATAACCTTGGCCGGTGATGCTTTAGACTGTTTCAATGATCTAGTTCCGAAATCGATCACATCCTTCAGGCAGATTCGTGACCTGTTCACGACCAGATTCATTATGCAAATCAGAAGTCCGAAAATGATCAACGATCTATACAACTTGAAGCAAAAGGCCAATCAAAGTCTTCGAGACTACATAGATAGGTTCTAAATGCTAGTGGCAGAGATTAGGAACCTAAGTACTGAAGTTAAAGCTCACACTTTAGCAAGAGGTGTAAATAGCCAACTACTATAAGAAAATCTCTTAACTCGGCCACCATCGGACTTTACCAACAAAATGGAAAGGGCAAACCTGTATTTACAGTTAAATAATGCCGATCATGTAGAAGAAAGAATATCTGGGTGATTGGCAGGTAGGCTGCAGTATCTAGTCGATTGGCCTAATGCAGAGGCACGAAGCCTTACAAGAGCATCCGCCTCAAAACACTCTAGCAGGAAAAGAGAGTCTGATCAGGAAAGGTCCAAACGAGCAATCTGATCAGACCTTTACCCCTCTTAACACTAACCCTGCCAATGTCTTAATGTGGATCAAAGACAAACATTTTAAAGTTAACTGGCCAAAAAATTTGTCCAGTCGGACATATGCAAGGAGAGATAAAAGGAAGTATTGCGAATTCCACAAGGATTTCAATCACTTTACCCATGAATGCAATTCGCTAAAAGAGGAAATTGAAAGGCTTCTGCAAAAAGGGTCCCGAAAAGATTCATAGGCCTAAGTTAGAGAAGTTCCTGCAAACCCTAGACGAAGAAAAGGGACCGATTGGATTTCAAAGATGATGAAGAATGCAAAAAACCTAGAAATCTTGAAGGCCAAAGGCGATGAGCGGATATTATCCACATGATCGCGGGAGGATCCTCATATGAGAAGACTTTTCTAGAAGGAAAAAGAATAAAGGTCTGTACTTTTTAGCCAACTCTAAAAAAATGCTACCCGTTACCATCTCTCCTAAAGATGCAGGCGACATAAAGTTTCCTCATCAAGACGCCCTAGTAGTCACAGTGGCTATAAATAACTTTGTGGTAAAATGGATTTTAGTCGACAATGGTAGCACCATAAACATTCTAACATTAGAGGCATATAAGCAGATGAACCTCCCTATCGAAGAGTTAGAGCCCAACACCACGCCACTAATCGAGCTTGGTAATGCCGCCATCCCAGTGGTAGGGTCAGTGGAACTTTTTGTAGAACTCAAGGGTGGAGTACAGACGCATCGGTGCAAGATAGCGATCATGGTTATAGACCTAGATTTTGCGTACAACACAATTTTTGGCAGACTGCTACTCTTTCAAACAGGAGTCCTGACAAGCGTTAGGTATATGCTCATGAAAATCCCTACTGAGAAGGGAGAAGTCATCCTAAGAAAAGACCAAAAGGCTTTGAGAGAAGCTTGTATCTCCCTTATTAAACAAAGAAAGTTAGCCTATACGCTAGAACCAGGCTTGGAAAGGAAAGAGGAAGTTGAGAAGCTCAGGATGAACCCTAAAGAGGAATTGGCTAAAAGAGAGCTATTAGCAGGAAAAGAAGTATTGATCGGATCTAGTATGGTTAAAGAAGTGATGCAGGTACTGATCGTTAATCAGGCGACCTTCACATAGAAGCCGAAAGACATCCCCGGCATGGACCCAGAGGTCATTACGCACAAGTTAAACACTGATCCGAGCTACCCCCGATCAAGCAAAGATTAAGAAGGCATGCCCTTGATCGGAAAAAAATCATAACAGAGGAAGTCAATCGACTCTTAAAAGCTAGAACTTTCCGATAAGTGGACTATCCCTACTAGCTCGCCAACGTAGTCCTATTAAAAAAAGAAAAAAGGAAAGCTATGAATGTGTGTTGACTTTATAGATCTTAATAATGCTTGCCCAAAAGAAAGCTATCCACTTTCTAGTATCAATCAACTCGTGGATGCCACAGTTTGCCATGCGATCTACTCTTTACTCGATGCCTATGTTGGTTATCATCAAATATTGATGTGGTTGACGGATCAGGGAAAAACTAGCTTCATCACTGATGATGGACCCTTATGTTATAAGGTAATGCCTTTTCGCTTGAAAAATGTTGAAGCCACATACCAGCAGCTGATGAATAAGATTTTCAAAGGACAAATCGGGAAAAACTTCAAAGTTTACGTCGATGACCTGATTGTGAAGAGCAGAAGCCAAGAGAAGCATGTCGTCGACTTGACCAAAGTATTTGGTACCCTGAACGAGTTCCAAATGAAGCTAAATCCAGAAAAATGCATCTTTGGAGTGCCATCAGGCAAGTTTTTGGGTTTCATGGTTTCTCAAAGATGAATTAAAGCCAACCCAGACAAGATACGAGTGATCTTGGAGATGCAACCTCCACGCTGCGTCAAAGACATCCAAAAGTTGAACAAAAGAATCACTACCCTTAGTAGATTCATCTCCTCCTCAAAGAAATGGTGTATACCTTTCTTCAATAAATTAAGAAAAAGTGGCGCCTTTGTTTGGGAAAAAGGATTGTCAAAACGCTTTTGATGAGGTAAAGCAATTAAGAAAAAGTGGCAGTCATCCTTATCAGAGAAGAGAAGAATCAACAATTGCCTATTTACTACATTAGCCAAGTGCTGAGAGGGCCTGAATTGCGAAAAAGTTCGACAAAATAACTGATCATGTGCACAGAGAAATTAAGGCAATACTTCGAAGCATTCACCATTGTTGTTCGATCTAACCATCCGCTTAGAAAAATCCTACAAATGTTGGATTTGGAAGGCAAAATGGTGGGCTGGGCCATAAAGTTATAGTCCTTTGATTTTAGTTATAAACCAAGGAATGCGATTAAAGCACAAGTTTTAGCCGACTTTGTGGCGGAATTTACCAATGGTGAAAAACTTAAAGAACTCAAAAATTTTCTTGGAAAATGATTGTCGATGGGGCAGCTGTAGACACCGGGTCCCGAGTAGTCTTGATCAGGATTACCCAATGATGAAATTAAGTGTACCGATCTATAGGCAAAAAGAATGAAGTTGGAAGTGACGATTTCCTTGTCGATTTGTTGTTTTTAAAATTAAATAAAAATGTATTTCAAAAATATTTTTAAAGTATTTTAAAAATTATTTTGTGATGAAAAAAGTGAGTTTTTAAATTATTGTATTTTTATAGAAATTTAAAAAAAAAAATCGCGCTCCGTCGGCCTGCCCGTCGCTCGCGCCTACGCGCGGGTAGCCCGTCGGGCGCCCCGCACCCCTCCGCGCCCCTGTTCGTCCGTTTTGCCTATTTTGGCCTTTTTGGCCATAAATTCTTCATTTTTAAATGCTTTTTAACTCATTTTTTTTTGCAAAATTTAATTCAAAAAGCCTTTAATCTTTCAATCCAATAAATTCAGTGGTTTTTTGTAGTTATGGAAATTAAATTAATTTAATTTTTTAATTAAAAAATCTGAATTTTAAGGGGAATAAAAAATGGTTTTTTAGAGAGAATTGGGGGGGATTTTCTTTAGAAAATTTGGCTTCTTCTTCTTTCTTCTCTCAAGCAAATTCTCTCAAGTTTCTTTCTAAAGAATTTTTCCAAGAAAATTATCAAGGCAAAAAATAATAATTTTTGTTCTTGGTGACTTTCTTTTTTTTAATCAAACAATTTTTTACTTCAAGACAAATAAATTAATTGTTTATTCTTGAGTAAAATTCGTCTTTCAATATTTTATTTTTCTAATCATATTCTTCAAATCAAGACAAGCAATTGGATTATCTACTTTCATTTTTTCAAGATAAATTTGAGGGTAATTATTCTTGGCTCAATTTCTTAATTTTAATTTCATTTTTTTTTTGTTTCCAATTAATTAGTTAACATGTAAATTCTTTTACTTCTATCATTTTCTTCCTATTTTCTTATTCTTTTGATTTCATTTAATTAATTATCATGTGAATTCTTTTAGATCTATTATTTAATTGTCCATACTATTATTTCTTATTCTTATTTCTTCTTTAATTGTTCATGTTCATATTATTGTCATCATTTTTGTTCACATATATTATTAGTATTATCATTTAACATGTTTTAGCATAATTGACTTATCTTATTTTTTCATTTTATTCTTCCATATTTAATTGAATTGTTCATATATTATTATTATTATTATTATTATTATTATTATTATTATTATTATTATTATTATTATTATTATTATTATTATTACCATGTGCTTATGTGATTGTCCATATTATTATTGATATTATTATTATCATGTATGTTTATATGATTGTTCATCTTCTTTGATGTTATTATTGTTATTATTATTATTATTATATTTGATTATTCATATTCTTGTCATTATTTTTGTTCATATATTATTATTATCATTAGTATTATTATTATCATCATTATTACTATAATTTACTATTATTATTACCATTATTATTATTATTATTATTATTATTATTATTATTATTATTATTATTATTATTATTATTACTTGCACATTTAAGTGGATTGTTCATATTATTTGATATTATTATCATCATTATTATTATTTGTTATTATTATTATGATTAGTGTTATCATTATTATTATTATTTGTCATTACTATCATCATTATTATTTTTATTAGCTTTGTTTATTTTTATAGTTTATTATTGTTGTCATCATCATTATTATTTTCATGTTTTCATACATGTTGAATTTTATTATCATTATTATTTTCATGTTTGATGCATGTTAAATTTTAATGTTTTTATTTATGCATGTTAAATTGTTAAAGTGTTAAGTTTTTTTTTTATGCTATCTAATTAATTTGTCATGCACGAAATATCTTATTTTAATTCATTTTTTACACGTTACATGTTTAATTAATTTTTTTATTACTAACATGGCTTTTATTTATTTTTTTATTTTTCAATACTTTTTTTTATGTGTGAGTTTTTGCCAAGTGGGAGCCTATAGAGACTTGAAGATACCATTTGGATGTTGTTCAATTTTTTATTGTTTTTCATTATTTTGCTTTCATTTGGGTTTATTTTATTATTATTATGTAATTTGTAATAATAAATTTATTTTTATGCACGCTAATTAAAAAGTCACAAAAACATTTCTATCTATTAAACTTGGGTTTTTCTAAATAAAAATGGGACCAATGTCCTAGTTTTTCTCATTCAAAATAAATTGTCACTTTAAAATTATTTTCTTTAATTATGCATGAGAGGACCAATGTCCTCATTTTTAATAAATAGCCCGATTTATGCATGATTTGTATTTTATTTACAAATGGGGGTTGTATTCCGCTCCTAGTTTTATTGTAGTTTATTTCGCTTTCATTTATTTCATTTACCGCTTTATTTATATGATTGATATGCGTTTAGTTAAATTGCATTAAAATTGAATGAGAAAAGGCATGAAATACTAAATTCAAAACTCAATTATAAACTTAACCAAAGGTATGAATAAATGGGGAGTCCCGAACCTTCTCTGGTCTTTGGGCTCAACGAGGCGAGAGACCTATTTCAATGGGATCTCCAAGATACTTCTTGTGTCCCGTAAAAAGGCTTTAACTTGCATAGTCCTAGGCTCCACAAGGCGAGAGGGCCCTCCTAATGTTCTATTAGGATGGGATCTTAAAGACCCCTCTGACTTGCCCAAAATGGACATAGCAGCGCCGTCTTAGGCTCACTGAGGTGAGACGAACTTTCCCAATGTTTTATTGGGTGGTGACTCCATGAAATCTCCTTATTGCCCAAAATAGACGCACTTGTAAATACCTTACAAGTTTTATGAACCTCTTCCGATCGCCCTAAAGCGGGCCTTCGGGAAGATACGGGGTTCGGCGCGCGTCACAGTGGCGACTCCGCTGTGGACAATAAGAGACTTCCCTTCGAAAGTACCTTGGCTAAAATTTACAATTGAGTTTTAATTTATAAATTTCATCTCTTTTCAAAATTGCATTGCATCCATGCTAGAGCCTTAGATTATGCTAGTTTAGTCCCTTTTCTAGCCCCGGTGCGTTCCAGAAGCACGACCCTACGTTCACTCAATGTGGAGAAGTGTTAAGGATAATCACCAGCCCAAGCCTCGTACCTTATGGTATATCAAATGGTGACCCATTCGGTCGTTATGCTCATGATGAGCTAGACCCGTTGGCAGGGACCATGCTTGGGTAGCCCTAAAGTATCACTACCTTTTGACCAAAGCTCATGTATTGGCAATAGATACTTCCACTAGGTGAAATGTACCATAATCCCGTGCTTGCTACGTGGGCCATCATATATTGAACAAGATTAGTTAAATTAAATGGTCTTCATCAAAGGCTTTCATGCCCCGGTGGGCCCATCTTGATTTAATTGAGGTATTTAAATACATAATGGCCAAACACCCATACGTATGTACATTAGATAGGAGATGTTATGCTGCCAGTTTCCCATAGTGAGCCATACGCGCCCATTGGGTCCCCTATTGAGCCATGGGCCAATCCCACCTAAGAAAGAGACTAAGATCTCGTGTGCGGGAGTGATAAGGTTGTAGGAATCTATCTGCTTGCATGTGGTTGTAGATGCTGTACAGCATGCTCATGCATCGCGTGTCATTCATGAGTGTTAATAAAAATAATAAAATAATATATGCATTTCATTTTTGTGTGTATATCCTTTTGTCTGCATATTATCCTTCACATTTTTCCATGCATTGCATTACATCATTGTAAACTATTGATCTTTCACTTATCGAGGACCATCTGCACCAGCACGATCATACATTACATGCCATTCATGCATCATTCTAACCCCTTGGTTTTTTTCAGCCACTATAGACCATTTACCTGGGAGGTTTTGGGGTCCCCACAGTTGCTCGAGGGACAAATAAAGTTCAAATTGGTTGACAACGATCTAGTATCTTTATCAGAATATACACAAGCATTAGAAATGGCTGATCCATCATAACAAATTGAAGAGGTTCGTGCCCTAATGGCCTAAGAGATAGATGAGAGATTTGAAGAGCTAGAAAAAAGGTTGTTGGCCGTGATTAAGGAGAGGATGGATGCCATGGCACTTGTTCTTCAAGCCCAATTCATGATGACTTCTATTAGCCAAGTTAGCTCGACCCTGACTCAGAAGGCTCATGCAACGACGGCCGTAATGTTCCCATCCACTCCCGAGCCTAGGTACAAGGCCCCATTCGACTCACCAATCAAGCTACTAGGAAGAGCAAAGGGACTAGAGCCTTTACAGTCAATGGGCCTCCTCAGTCCCTCGAACATGGAAAGGAAGCTAACTGATCTTGAAGAAGAGATTGTGAAGTCCAAGCTTGCAACTACCCGGGCACCTCTCAATAAGACTATTGCTGGCCCCGCAAGTCCAAGAGTTGGTTACTATGATAATAGCAGTGATACCCAAAGGGCAAGAAAAGTATCAGCAATTAAAGCGGATCAGAGGTACTACTCTAATTTGGGCAGATCCTTGTCTTGGGTGCTGAACAGATTGATGAAGGAAGGTAAGCTATAGCCATTACCTTCTAAGCCCGCCAAAAATTAGGGACATCGCAGTCACAAAGCCGATCAGTATTGTGCCTTTCACCAGCACACCGGGCATGTGACGGACAATTGTGTGAGGCTAAGGCATGAGATTCAAGATCTGATCGATAATAAACAGATTACTGATCCAGAGCACCGCAAGAAATAGGGGAGGAAGCCTTCTAGTAGATATGCTTTTCATATTTGAACTTTTTTTTTTTTTAGTCTTGATGTATGCGGTATTGTTTACATTAACTATATTAATGGCTTTTTGTTTATGTTCTCATGATTTCATTATGCATGATCACAATCACAAGTCATTTACATTTGATATTAACTTAATAAATACTCCTTCATGTAATCTCGAGATCTTGTAGCATCTGATATAACTCCTGAATAGAGGAAAATCCTGAGAGCTGAAAATAAAAATAGAAAGTAGTGAAAAGGAAAAAACTAGATGCAATTAGGGGATTGGATGAAAACTCACTAAGAGCACTAGAACCTTTCTAATTACCCGTCAAAGCGACTCTTGGATAAGGCTGGATCTAGAAAATGATTTAGGCACTATTTCTTTGTATAGCTCTCTAGATGACCGTTTCCTACCCTCATTTCAAAATCGCTTGCTAGCCCATTGAGCCTTTATTTTGGTATGCTAAATGCGTACCGATTTTATTGTTACACACATTAAAACTACCTTTCACCTAAAATAATTTTGGCTTTCCCTTAGAAGAATGGCCGCTCTAGTAAGGATGGATGTACATTACGATATCCGCTTGAGCTATCCAAAAATTGCCCTAGGGAAAGTGAGTTTACACTTCTGAAAGAGATTTTTAATCATTAATGATCTTTGAGGCTTGACCATTGGTAATCCTGTGGACCATCAAAAATTTGCCCTGATGAAAATGGATCTACATTTCCAGAAGGGAATTTTAACCATTGATAATTTTTGGGTTACCAAAAATCACCCTGATAAGGATGGGTCTACCCTTTGGAAAACAAATTTGCGATCATCGATCATTTTTGGGCTACACTTCAGGAAAGGTGTTTTAAATCACCAATAAATCTTTTGGGTAATTAGAGACATAAATTTATAAAGAAAAAAGAGAAGGAAAAGGAAAAAAAAAAGGGAAAAAGAAAAAAAGGAAGAAAGAAGAGAAAAAAAAAAAAGAAAAAAGAAGAAGGAAGAAGGAAAATAGTAAGGCCCAAGATAATACCCCTTGATGAGTTCAGTAGCTATCTTTCTTAACTTAATTGTTACGTTGAGTTTGATAAGCCAGAGCATTACCGAGTCCAAATTCGAGAATTTTTGGACAGCTTGAAATTAGCTTGAAAATTATTCCATCATCCAAATGAACATTGCGGCCATTTTTCTCTAGAAACCTGATCCTTCTTTGATAGCCATCTACCTAAGCCTAACGTTACAACCAAAGTAAGACCTTTTGATTCTTAGTTCAGTCTTATCCAATTAGCAGAGATGACCTTTTAATAAGGTTTGGTATGTAGGAAGAGGCATATGGTGTTTCTTGAGCTTCAAGCGGGGAGCCACGAATGCATTTATGCATTTGAGTTGAGTCTCGTCCCCAACGTGCTTAGAGAAAGAAAAAAGAAAAAGAGTATTCAGGCAAAATTAAGAGCAGAGAGAAAATTTTCAACCATGAAAATCCGAGAGAGCTGGTTGATAACAGGAGTTTGATGATTTCAAGATCCATCTCGAGATTAGATAGGGTCTTGTATTTTTGAGATTAATGACAAATGATGATCATGTGTGATGAAATCAGACTGGAACATATGCATATATACAATAATATTTTAATGTAAGCAAAGCACTTTATCTTGCATACTCAAAATGGTTTAAGTTCCGGTATAAAAAGCAGTGTGTAAGCACCGTGTCCCGGAGCGGTCCGGATCAGAGGTTACCCTATGATGAAATCAGTATCCGAGCCTGTATAAATGGTTCAGATTTGGAGGTTCTAGTCCCGCGATCCACGAGGAGTGAGTCTTTTTACCTTTCATAGGCAGAGGGGGAGAAAACAGGGGATTTTCGAGTCAAAAAGGTAATTTTTTCCTCCACAGACGGCCAGCCAGTCTGTGAGGCCAGCCCGTCGCTTAGGGTCACAGACGGCCTGTGGTATTTTCCGATGCCCGTCAGAAAATCACCGCCCCTGTCAGAGCGCCGCCTGGTTTCCCGGAGCACGCAACCTTTCCGACGCCCGTCGGTGGATGTGGCAGGGCCGTCGGATGAATCCTTGTGTCAGAAGGATTCTTCCGACGCCCGCCTCCATACACCGACGCCCGTCGGTCGTGCCTGGCTTATAAAAGCTCCGGATTTTCACTTAAAAAGGTTCCAAAAATTTTCAAGAGGGGAAACTCTGCCCAAATTCAAGCATATTTTCTCTCTCTTCCAGCAAACACATTTCATAAAGAAATCTCTTTTAAAGGAGGATCAAATCAATCAAAAGGAACTAAAAACTAATTAGTTTTCTTTAGATTTTGATTCCAAAGTCAATCTTTTGAGGGGTTAAAGAGGAAATAGTCCATTTTTCCTGTCTTTGATCCTTCATCTTTGCTTCTCGTGGAACGCGCGGGGCTCTAATCAACACAAGAATCTTACCCAAAGCAATTATCTGAGGGTAAATATTCCGGATTCCTTCTCCATATCATTTCATATTTACTCCTTATTTTGTTGATTCTTTCAATTTTGTCATTATTCTTCTTTGTTTTGACTCTCTTTATCTCATCTTGTGTTAAAAACCTTTTTTGACTTTTAAAAAGAGTCCTTTTTACTGTTTTTTTTCAGAGACAGTGGTGACCGACGGGTCATCTTCTTTACCGACGCCCGTCGGTCACCCCACTCACAGACGCTCTTCCACTTGAGTGAGCGACGGACCTGTCGATCAATTTGACAGACGCCCGTCGGTCACCTAAGAAAGGCCGTCGCTGGGTTCTGTCTCCACATCTTCAAATCTTTTCTATCTCTTTCAAGTCCTTTTGACTTTATTTATATTGATTCTTTTTATATTGACATCCTTTAACTTTCTGTGAGCAATGTATTGATTTCCCGGGACCATCCAGAGCTTGAGGGGTTATCTACCATATTCGGAGGATTTCGTCCGGTTTAGTTTCCTACCCTTCTTGATTATTTCCTTCATTTGTTATTCATTGACTATTTTATGTACATGGATATACTCTTTTCATATCTCGTTAAGTGTAAAAATGGATCAATGTTTTATACTCAATAAAAACGAGGTTTGTATAAATGCAAGGGTCCAATGCCCTATTTTTATCCAATAAAATCATCACAAATAAAAACATCCAATTTTAATAATGATGCATGCGAGGACCAAAGTCCTCAAAATAAACAATGCCCCGATTCGTGTATGTATCGCACATTTACAAAAAGGAGTTGTATTCCGCTCTTTGTATTATTGTAATTTATTGCTTTTGATATTTACTTGCCTATTTACGGCTTTCCAAATGTGAATGAATGCGCCTTCAATTACTTGCATCGTGTGGAGAGAGAGCGAATTAATGATAATTAAAATTTGATCATAAAATAATCGAGGTAGAAATAGATAAGAAATCCCGAACCCAGCTCTGGTCTTTGGGCCTTCAATTATTTTATGATCCCGAACCCAGCTCAAAGAGGCTAGAGGTCTACCCTCCAAGACACCTTTTTGTGCCACGAGACTTTAGCGCTAATCCTAGGCTCCTTAGGGCGAGAGGTTTACCTTCCAAGACCCCTCTGGCTGGCCCAAAATGGATACTAAGCGCATTCTTAGGCTCTCCGAGGTGAGAGAAACTTTTCCAATGTTCTATTAGGTGGCGACTCCATGAAACCTCCTTGTTGCCCAACATAGACGCACTTGCGATTTATTGCAAGCTGTCCACGGACCCACAAATGCCCCGATCGCCCTAGAGCGGGTGGTCCCATGGGCGGCCGCGGGGATCCGGCGCGCGTCACAGTGGCGACTCCACTGGGGACATTTATGGTTCGAGATTTCAATTTGCAAATACCTCGTTTAACATTTATGATTAAAATTTAATTCATAAATTCGCTTTCTCTCAAAATTGCATTCGCATATCATTAGAGCCTTAGAATATGCTAGTTTGGTCCCTCTTTTAGCCCCGATGCGTTCCTAAAGCACGACCCCATTTTCACTCAATTTGGGGAAGTGTTAAGAATAATCACCAGCCCAAGCCACATACCTCAATGGTATATCAAAATGATGACCCGATCGGTCGTTATGCTCGTGATGAGCTAGACCTGTCGGCAGGGATCATGCTTGGGTAGCCTTAAAGAAACATCTCCCTTGTCCAAAGCTCATGTAATGGCCGTAGCTACTTTCCACAGGTGAAATGAACCCTAATTCCATGCTTGCTGTATGGATCCTCGTGTATTGGGTGAGTCCAGATGTCTCGCTTGGTAACCTAGCCAAAGGCTTTCATGCCCCGGTAGGGCCATGTCGAAATTTGTGAAACGTCCAAATACGTGACGATCATTGTCCATCCGCTTGTACATTAGCATAGGAGTGTCATGCTGCCAGTTTTTCACCGTGCACCATGCGTGTCCATTGGGTCCCTTGTTGACCCTTGGGCTAATCCCACCTAGGAAAGAGACTGCACGATCGCGTGTGTGGGAGAAATAAGGGTGGAAGGACCTACTTGCTTGCTTGTGCTCTGTGAATGTTGCATATCACGACCATGTATTACACCTGCATTTCATGCATCATATCTAACGTCTTGTCCATGCAACCATCATAGATCTGCCTAGGTGGACTAGATCGCCTACCGGACGACTGATCCGAGTTCCCACATCTGAGCTGTCAGATAGAGAGGGTCTACCAGAAATCTTATCAGAAATCAGCGGTACTGTATCTCAGATGGAAAAATCTCCTAGAGGGGATGACGCCACCAGGGCCATGATCACAGAAGAAGTGGGCCGGCGATTTGAGGAATTCGAGGGCAGAATGATGAATATGTTGACCACCCTGGCACAGCAGAATGCTCCACAGAATCCTCCTCCTCCTCCTCCCGTGAGATAAAATGAGCCAGAAGAAGAAAGGGCTGAAAGACGAGAAGAGCCTGTTAGGCCGCCGCCAGTAGAGTTAAGGTTAGTAGCCTCGGGAGAGCAGAGAAGAAGGCCTGTGCTGAGAATTGATGATGATAGAGATATCGAAGATGATCGGATGAGCATTGCATCTGAGAGGGGGAAGGCACCTCAGACTGATGACTTCATTTTAAAGAAAATATAAGAGAGGTTCGAAACTATGGCCCGTATGCTGAGCAGGGGTCAGGGGATGAACCCAAAGAATAAGGAATTGGAGGGAGAGGACCCGATTCCTTACAACTTTAAGATGCCAGACGTGCTGAAATTTGATGGTACTTCTGACCCGACCGTTCATGTGAAGCAATATTCTCTAGTCATGAAAGGGACCACGTTGTCTAAAAAGCAAAAAGTAGAATACTTTTGTCTGAGTCTGACCGCTCATGCCATCGACTGGTATCATGGTCTCGACCGTCGCACTAAAGAAGATTGGGATCTGCTCACTGAGGAGTTTTTGAGACAGTATGACTGCAACACCAGAATGGAGGTGACTCTAAAAGATCTTGAACTGCTCCAGCAGAAGGCCGGGGAATCTTTCCATGATTATCTCACCCGATGGCGGAACCGAGTAATGGAGATGCGGAGAAAGCCAGACACCCAGGACCAGATTCGTTTATTTATCAAGAACGCAAGCCCGTATCTGAAAGATGGGTTGAAGATGAAAGGGTTGAAAGACTGGGAGTCTCTCAAGGATATAGCCATCGAAGCAGAGGGAGAGTTCTTGGCTCAGAAAGCTAACAACGATAATTTTTCCAAAAGGGCTAACCCCGGTCAAGGAACCAGTAGGCCAGCGAGTCCCAGTAGTAGCACCAGAAGAACAGGTGAGGTGTCTGCTACTGAGGTAACCACCCAGAGGAAGTTTTCGAACTTGGGGAAACCATTATCTTGTGTCTTGAGAAGGTTAATGAAGGAGGGAAAATTGCAGCCCTTAGCTCCTAGACCTCCTATGACGCAGGGGAAGCCTGGGCACAAAGACAATGAATTCTGTGCGCTTCACCAGTACTCAGGCCATATCACAGATAAGTACAAAGCGCTGCGGCACTCTATCCAAGACTTGATTGATAGCAAGCAAATTTTTGACCCTGAGAAGAGGGAAACTGAGAAGAAGCCCGGTTATAATGCCGTACCACCACCCGTGTTTATGATCGGATCTACCTTGCCAGAGCGGTACATGCTACAAGATCTATATGGGAGCGAGAATTTTGCTGTTGATTGTTCCGAGGATAGAGAGGAGGAAGCAGTCGTGGCGACCCTTGATTGCTGGTCTAGCAGTGAGAGCGGTGGAGAAGCCGAGGAGGAGGGAGAGATGAACCTTGATTTGTGGGGGTCTGATGAAGACAAAGAAGAGATAGGGGCTGTAACGAGAAGTGGAAGAGTGGTCCCCGAGATTACGAGGCTACCTGAGCCAGCGCAGACGCCAGTAGAAAAAGGGCCAGAGGAGAATCAGATTGTTAAGCAATTGAAGAAAACTGCGGCTCAAATATCCATCTGGGATCTCTTGAGACAGTCCTCCTCTCATAGGCAGAAGGTAGTAGAGGCTTTGGTTGAGGCCACGGTCGCCACCACGATTTCCCCATCAGAGTTTTTGGGCTTAGTTAAGGGAGGATCCGAGGAGAGATTGGTCTTTTCTGATGCCGACCTACAGGTCGAAAGCCGCAATCATAACCGACCCCTGTACATCAAAGCACAGATTAACGCTAAGCACACTGCTTGCGTTATGGTAGACGATGGGTCTTCTATCAATGTGTGCCCCCTGATAGCTCTGCAGGCTTTTAGTCTAAACGAGGATATGCTCAGTGGATCAGATCTGACTATCACAGCCTACGATAATTCAAGGAGGCAAGCCTCGGGAACCTTTAAGACCTTGGCCAAGACAGGACCCATTGAAGTGGAGGTAGAATTTGTGGTTCTGCCCATCCCTGCTAACTTCTCAGCTCTGCTCGGGAGACCCTAGTTTCACAAATTAGGAGGAGTGCCATTGATAGGAGTTAAATTGAACTATAATTTAGTATTTATTTTGTGTGCATTTGTGTAATTAATTATGTAATTGTGTGTATAATTTGATGTGATATATTAGTTTATGATTATTTGTACCAGTTGAGTGTTTATGCTGTTTATTGTTGTTTTTAGGTGAAAAATGAAGAGAAGAATAGATATAGAATGAGAAGATCACGAGAAGAAGGAGCAGATCACATTTCACTCAAGGATCACGCCGTGACTATGAGTCACGTGACGTGACTTGCTAAGAAGAATGAAGAAGGAGGAGGAAAGGAAGAAGAAGCTGAGAAGAGACGAGTCACGCCGTGAGCCAAGGTCACGAGACGTGACTGAAGAAGAGAAAGAAGAAAAAGAGAAAGAAAAGGAGGGAAGAGCTGAAAGAAGAAGAGTCACGGCGTGAGCAATGGTCACGCGACGTGACGCCACAGAGAGGCCAGGAAAAGAAGAGAAGAGAGAAGAAAAAGGAGAAGAGAGGAGGCAAGGCGTGAGCGCCAGTCACGCCACACGCGAAGAAGAATCACGCCGTGATGGGGAGTCACGCGACGTGACTGGCCAGAGAGGGAAGCGAAAATCGAAGAGAGGAAAGAAGGAAGAAAACAAGCAGCGCGTTCTGTCGCGATCGCGGCAACGTTGCGATCGCGACAGAAACGACCGTTGGACAGTTTTGGGCCAAAAATTACTTCAAAAGTCACATCTTTTCACCAAAGTTTGCAACAATTCCTAAGAGACATCTTCAAGGGACACAATTCTTAGATTAATATCTATAAATATGTAGTTTAATTATAATTAGAGGGTGTGAAATATTTTTTATTAAGTAATTTTCTGTATTTTAGTTAAGGAATATTCTTTAGTTTTACTATTTTAGTTTAATGGTTTGAAGAAGAAGATCAAGGAGGAGAAAATCTATTTGAAGAGATTGAGAAAAGGGTTGAAGAACTTCTATCTTGTTCTCTTATTTTTAATTCTTCTCCAATATTTCTATGAATATCATTTTAATGAATTTGCATGTTATGATTATTTCTATTTTCATCTACTTTAATAGTCTTTCATTGTAGATTTTCTATTAGTATCTTTTGCTTGATCTTTATAAGTTAAAGTAATTCGAGAGTTTGCTTTATCCGACATCTAATAGAATTTCATTATTAAGATATATTTAAGAGATTGGTATATTGAGATAATTGCTATAGGTTAGTGTCTATTCTTAAAATATGTAATTAGAAACCTCTAATTCATTAATGAAAATTGTGAGTTAGAATTTTAATTGTATGTTTTAGGCATTTTAATTCATGTCGAGAGAGTGAGTTAAAAATTTATTCTAACTTGGCTTGCATGAAAGATGAATAAATGTAAATCAAAATGATGGGTCAAATTCATTATGTTTAGTTCTTCATTCATATACTATTTATCTTCTTCTGATAAACATAAATTAGGTTCAAATTAAGTAGTTCTAATTCAACCATCAAATTTATGATCATTGTAAACAAGATTAAAATCAATTAGTAATAGTGTGTAACACGTTCCCTGTGGGATCGATATCTAAAGTACTATTGCGGTACACCGTATACTTGCGGTATGTTGCATCATTAGAAAAATGCACAACAGCCATCCATGCTGCATCAAATGATAAAGTTCCCACATGAAGGGGAGGTGGTGACTATCAAGGCAGCCAGGGAGAACCAGGTCTCAGCGCTTGAAATAGTTAATCAACCATTTAGTGGCTTCCACGTGTCCATGATAAGAGAAGAGCACGGGTCAGTGGATAACCCAGCTGTGGTTAATATGATAAAGAAGATGCACTATCTCCCTAGGGCTGGTTTGGGTAGAAACTCTCAAGAATTGCAAACTGCGATCACCACTCGAGGTCAGAAGAACCGGAAAGGTCTGGGGTACAGAGGCGGCTTCGACAAGAAGGAGGCGGCGGATAAGATCCCTCACATTTCAGAAAGCTTTGTACCAGCATCCTCAGTTTGCGCTTATACTGGCGAAGATGAGCCGCAATGGGTGAAGGGGAGGATTGTCCCTGGGTTCGAGATCTTTAACGATGTATTTGACCGGCGTGTCGGGTTTGTCAAGGTCGCTGAGGACTTCTGGGATGAGGAGGTCATGACTCAGGGTATCACTTGGGACAGGTGCGAGCCTGAAGAGGTCGTTACCGAGAAGATGATAGCTGCCAGGCTGAAAGGGAAAGAGAAGATAGCAGAATTAGAACTGAAAATGGCGGATTTGAAGATTTCCTCAGACATGCCTGAGGGGCCTCTGCTGAATCAGGAAGCCAATGAACAAGCTACAACAGCATCAACCTCTGGAGTGGCAGAAGAAGACTCTAGCTTAGACTGTCTTTTTATTCAAGAACTCTTTTATGATGTAAATGACAATTATAATATTATTAATAAGGCAAACGATTTCTCTTACTTGTGCGATGTTTCTAATGGTTTCAATATGCATGAACATGATCATATTCCATCAATTTTTAACATCGATTCAACTAATACAACGCCTTTTAATCTTGGAACCTCGGAAAATCCGAGAGAAATTCTAATAGCATCAAATATAACTCCTGAGGAGAGAAAAAATTTTGAGAGAATAATAAGAAAACATGAAAAAGTCTTTGCCTGGACCTATGAGGACATGCCAGGAATTGACCGAGACGTGGCAGAACATGCTATCCCGACTTATCCGGACTATAAGCTTGTGAAACAGAAGTTGAGAAGGCTCAGACCAGAATGGGCAGACAAGGTCAAGGAGGAAATTCGATAGCAGATTGAGGCTAAGTTCCTTGTTAAAGTGCAGTATCCTACATGGTTGGCAAATGTGGTCCCTGTAGCGAAGAAGAATGGAAAGGTCAGGGTGTGTGTGGATTATCGAGATCTGAACAAGGCCTGCCCTAAAGATGATTTTCCACTACCCCACATCGATGTGTTGATAGATAATGCTGCCAATTGCGTGATGTACAGCTTTGGAGATGGTTATGTGGGCTACAACCAGATCCTGAACAAAATTGCTGACCGGGTTAAGACCGCTTTCATCACAGAATGGGGGACCTACGCCTACCGAGTCATGCCTTTTGGCCTGAAGAATGCAGGGGCCACATACCAGAGGATGGCGACCAAGATCTTAAGCGACCTGATCCACAAAGAAGTAGAAGTGTATGTCGATGACATGATGGTCAAGTCAGCCACCCGAGAGGGACACTTTGAAGCTCTAGAAAAGTTCTTCATCAGGATTGACAAGTATAATCTGCGACTTAACCCCAAGAAGTGCATTTTCGGAGTGACTTCAGGAAAACTATTGGGACATATCGTCAGCCAGAGGGGAATAGAAATTGACCCGGACAAGGTGAAGGCCATCAGAGAGATGCATGTGCCGCAAAAAGAGAAGGATGTAAGGAGTTTCCTGGGCAAGCTGCAGTATGTCAGCCGATTTATTGCCAAGCTCACTACAATATGCGAGCCTGTTTTTAAGCTGCTTAGAAAGAATCAACCTGTGGTCTGGAATGAAGACTGCCAGAAAGCCTTTGACAGCATCAGGGAATACCTATTGAATCCGCCAGTGCTAAGGCCGCCGCAGCCGATCAAACCGCTTATCCTGTATCTGGCAGTAGAGGGCAGTTCTGTGGGCTCCATAATGGCTCAAGAGGATGAATTTAGGGTGGAATTCACAATTTATTACCTCAGCAAGAAGTTCCTGGCTTATGAAATTAAATATGCTGAAGTAGAGAAGATCTGCCTCGCAGTGATTTGGGCATCAAAGAAATTGAGGCATTACTTCCACTCGTACAAAGTTCAAGTAGTGGCCAAGCAGAATCCGTTAAGATATTTGCAGGAAGCACCGTCTTTGCTTGGTAAGATGGGGAGGTGGCTGCTCTTGCTACAGGAGTTTGACGTGCAATACATCACTCGCAAAACTATTAAGAGGCGAGCCGTAGCCGAATTTCTTGCTGAGCATCCTATTGAAGGAGACACTCCCGAGTTCACCTTTCCTGATGAAAGCATAGTCGCGATTTCTATCCAGGGATAGCAGTTACACTTCAATGGGGCAGTGAATAACAGAGGGGCCGGAGCAGAATCGTCTTGACAACCCCAGATAATGAGAAACTTCCCCTAGCAAAGAAGCTGAGGTACAAAGCAACCAACAATGAAGCTGAATATGAAGCATGCACTTTCGGGTTAGAGGCTTTAGCGGCATTGGGGGCAAAGAATATAGAAGTCTTTGGTGACTCATCCTTGGTGATCAACCAGATCCGAGGTGAGTGGGCTGTAAAAGAAGAGCGGCTGGTACCCTATGTTGAATATTTGAAAGAGGTATGTGGGCAGTTTGAGACTTGCACTTTCCACTTCGTGCCGAGAGATGAGAATCGTCTAGCTGATACGTTGGCAACCTTAGTATCAATGTGGGATAATCCTGAAGGAGTAGCTATGAAGCCAGTACTGATTTCGAGTTCTGAGAAGCCCAGCTTTGAGATCAAGCCTGTAATGGAAGTAGAAGTGGCGAATGGGAAACCATGGTACTTCGACATCATGAATTACTTGGAAAACAATAAATTTCCAGAAGAAGCTACTGAGAAAGACCAGAGGATGATCCGAAAGCTATCTACTCAGTTCATATCCTTGGAAAGGGTGTTGTACAAAAGACGGTCGGATGGGATTCGGCTCAGGTGCTTGAATGAAAAAGAAGCCCACAAAGTCCCATGCAGGTGTCTGTGGGGCCCACATGAACGGTTTGACCTTAGCTAAGAAGATCATGAGACAAGGGTTCTATTGGCTTACGATAGACAATGACTGCTCGAAATATGTTAAGCAATGCCAGTTGTGCCAACAATACGCAGACTTGAGACACCTGCCAGTATCAGAGCTACATAACCTGACATCACCTTGGCCTTTCGCTGCTTGGGGGATAGATATCATTGGAGAGATTCGCCCTACGGCGTCCAATGGGCACAAGTACATCATAGTCGCAATTGACTATTTTACCAAATGGGTAGAGGCGGAATCCTTCAAAAAGATTGACGCAAGGGATATGGCCAAGTTCATAGAGAGGAATCTGATCTGCAGATATGGCCTCCCTCATCACATAGTGTCTGACAATGGGGTGCAGTTCATGGGGGAAACCAGGAAGCTCCTCGAGAAGTATGGTGTTGAGCATCATAAATCCTCTCCCTACCGACCACAAGCGAATGGAGCAGTGGAGGCCGCTAATAAAAATATGAAGAAGATCTTGTCCAAGATGGTCCAAACCTACAAAGACTGGGCTGAAAAGTTACCCTTCGTCCTGTAGGGATATAGAACAACGGTAAGGACGTCTACAGGCGCTACACCATTTTCCCTGGTATACGGAACGGAAGCAGTATTGCCAGTTGAGATAGAGCTCAAATCATTGAGGGTGGTCATGGAAGCCCAAATTCTGGAGGCCGAATGGGCGCGGCAGAGGCTACAGTACTTGAACTTATTAGACGAGAGTAGGCTGAAAGCTTATTATCATAACCAGATTTACCAGAAGAGATTGGCAAGGACTTTCGGAAAGAAGGTGAGAAAGCACCCGCTGAAAGAAGGGGACTTGGTGTTCAAGCAGATGAGGCCAGGCATACTAGATATTAGAGGGAAATTCAGACCAACCTGGTAGGGGCCGTATATCCTTAAAAAGCTGCTATCCAAAGGAGCCGCAATCTTGTCGGATAGTGATGGGAACGAATTCAAACAACCGATCAACGTCGACAGACTCAAAAGGTTCCATGGCTAAAGACCAAAATAAAAAGAAGAGAATAAAATGCCCTGCAGGTCGAAAACCGAAAAAAGGCGGCTGTGCTAAAATTGGGCGCCTCGACAGGGTGAAAACCGAAAAAAGGCATCCTGTGCAAAAATTAGAGGCATGAGAGAAAATGTCCGATCGTGAAAATCCGAGAGGGTCGATTGGTAACAGGAGTTGATGCTGTTAAAATTTGGTTTCATGTATTAACAGCGTGTAAGCAGCTGAGTAAATGCCAAAACTGATCATGTATGCTGAAATTATATGAAAATGTACACAAATTCGTGAAATAGAATGAATATTATTCTTTTCATTTTTGTCATTTCCTAGTTCTGCATTAAAAAGAAATGTAGCACCAAAAGAAATACATATGTAAGCTAAGCTAAGTCCTGCTGCTGCTCTCGCCGACCAGATGCTTGAGCCCTCGAGTCCTGTTATCAAATGCTGGACTAAGGATCCACTTCTTGTACTCGTTAGTCGAAGACACAGAATGATTGCCGAACCTCAGGATAACAGTCTCCACTGGTAGTTTGCCCCAGAGCTCATGATACCGAGAAGCAAATGCAACCGAGAGAGCTCCTCCCCGGAAAGATAAGGGAACCCTCACTACATCCTGCATCATCCCGAGCTGACGCGTACATCGAGAAGTGATGCAGAAGGTGGCTCGATGGAGCCCATAGAGGGGAACACACCCCGATGGCCCATCAATGACCACATGAGACAGTGGGAGCCAGGCAGACGTGAAACTGATGTCATCATCTGACAGCTCGCCAAATCTGGTAATGCCTTCACCAGTAGTGGCACACCCATGTAGTCGTCGGCGCGGAAGGAAGTGATTCGGCGAGTACTGTGGGGTAACTCGAGGAGGTGGCTCAGACAGTATCCTCAGTTTCTCTTGCAGCCAGATCTGAAAAAAAAAAAAAGCCGCTGGAGTAAGTAGGGTTTACTTCAGGCAAAAATAAGGCACAGGGTTGTGTGAAAATCCGAAAGGACGCACCTCCTGCTGAGAAAAGTTAGTGTGAAAATCCATAAGGGACGTACTACCTTTAAAATAATGACGTACCTGGAGCAATAAGGGGCTGCCGGTAAAGGTTATGGTGGATCCAGAGCTCACAGCGTCCAAGCCCAGACTGGTTTCAGCCAGAATAAGTGGTAAGGGTGATAATCCCAGATGAAAGTCGCTCAGGACTCCGAATAGGCAGGAGTCACCTGTCAAACCCCCTGGAACAACAGTGAGGAAGTTCACCATGCAAAACAAGAATATGATGCTTACCCGGTAGGTAGGGATGTCAGTGAACTGATCCAGAGCCTCGATCAGTGGTCCCAGAGCAAAGGAAAAGCCCGAAGGAATCAGCCGGATGGCCTCAGAAGAAGGTATGCCAAGAGCCATAGCTATGTCCCGAGTCTGGAATAGGCCGCAGCGGGGGATGCAAGTCAGGGCACTAGGAGGGAACCAGGCTCCAAGAATGGTAGCTAACTCTTCAGGCAAAGGGCACAATTCCTGGTAGGTAAACGGGAAGACGTGGAACCGGGGGTTCCAGAAGTGGGTCGCCGCCAGAAGGAGGTTCTGATCGACTTTAACCCGGCACAAGTATTTCAGCCCAGACAGAGAGGAAAAGGCGCCTTCTTCCCAAGTGTGTTTGTCATCTAAGATACGGTGCATCCTTTGGGCTAGAGAAAAAGACATGTTAAGAAAGATGAAAGGCTCAAGATGTTGGAAAATGAAGAGACATAAGAGGAGCAAAATTTTGCAAGAATTTATAGGAAAGTGTCACCGACGGCCTACCCGCCTCTCCTAAGGGACGGCCTACCCGCCTCTCCTAAGGGACGGCCTGCCCGTCGGTATAGATCCACCTGGCAGATGCATACATCAGCATTGCATTCATCACGCGCATTAACTCGCATTTATTGAGAGACAGACGGCCAGCCCGTCGGTCGCTCCTACAGACGCCCAGCCCGTCGGTCATGAAATTCTATATAAGGGCGAGTGACAGACGGTGCAGCGCCTGCTGTCCCTTTCATTTCCTCTCTCAAACGGTTTTTTTGCATTTTTTTAGTGTTTTTCAAGCATTTCTTCTTCTTCTTTCGCGATTTCTTCATATTTTCGCATTCTCTACTCACCGGGTGCTTGGATATTTATATTTCTTCAGTTTCTACACTTCTCGCGACTACAAGTAAGTAAATAACTACCTTTTTTTGAATTTTATTCAATTTATTTCTTCATTTCTTCTTCCTTTAACCTTAGAAACGGTTAGGATGCTTTAGATGCCTTAAAAATTTAGGGAGGATGCTGCCCATTTTCTTAGTGCAATTAAATCTGAACCTTTGCATGATCACATAGAAATAGATTTTTTCTATAATTTTGTTGCTTTAGAAATAGACTTTTTAGCTCATTATTCTGTGTATATATTGATTTTGAGGCCTGAGGCCATTGTTTTGTGTTGTTGGGGACACACTCTTGCCGGAGTGCGTCCCATTTACATGCATATATTGTTGTTGAGGCCTGAGGCTTAATTTGATGCCTTTTTATGCAGGAGGTTGGGCATACCCTTGCCGAGGTGCTGCCCAAATTTTTATTATTTTATTCTAAAATTGAATATTTTTGTGTATAATGCATGCCTTGGGGCCTAGAAAGCCCATTTTTATTCGCTTCAAATTATTTCCATGCTAATTGCATGTTGCTTTTGCTTTGATATGTGTGAGGCATGTTGGGCAACTTCCTTTGACAGGACGTCCGCCCTTTTCATTTGTTATCGATTTTCTATCTCGTTTTCGGGCCGCCATTGCCCTGGTGAGGCCTAAATGGGCCTTCAGCTTGAAAATAAGTCTAATAATACTTGTTTTGTCAAATTTTCGCTATCTAATTTTTTCTCCTTTGCAGGATGCCTCCCAGACGCAGAGCACCACAGGCCCAGCCCGAGGTCGTAGTTCCGGGTTGGATGGATGATGAGTCAGCTCAGAGGTATAGAGCATTGGCTCAGGTAGAGCTTCGGGCCAGCCGTTTCGTGTCCCGGCCGTTCCTAAAGGCCCTAGGGATGGCCCCAGAGTTTGATTTGCTTGTCGAGGGTGCTGGGTGGACAGAGTTCCTTGACCCCTCCTTCCAGACTTTTCCGGAGGCTACTCGCCAGGTCCTAGCCACTCTCTGCTATGCCGATTTTCAGAGTTCGGATACCGACCCAGGGGTGGTCCAGTTTTGGTTCGACGGCGACCATTACAGTATTACCAGGCAGAGATTCGCACAGGCCATGGGGCTCCCTACAGAGGAAGGGGTCGAGATCCCACGACGAGCTGTGAGATGCGCCCATTGGGTGGCCATTGACCTACCGGGAGTGCTGTATGATCATGATACAACAAAGAGCACCGTACTGGTGTCTCATGCACTCCGGTATTTGCGTAGAGTGCTATCCAGTTCGTACCTCGATCGAGCTGGTAATCCAGGGTCGCTTAACGCGGCCGAGATCTGGAGCCTCTGGGCTATGGTGGCAGGCCAGCGTCTCAACATTAGCCATGAGATCTTGGGCAACTTGACCAGAGTTGGCAGAGGATTGACACCGGTGGTGATAGTGGGAGGAGTTATCACCCGGTTGCTTTTGAGGTTGGGAGTTGCCCCTGACAGGTTGAGAGCACCCCTGGAGGAGGGGATCCATGTGGATGCCGCAGCGGCAGTGCAGATGGGGATGACCTCCCCGATATCAGGGCAGGCAGAGGCCTATAGGGTGCTGACCATTCACGAGACCCGGCGGATGTTCTCACTTCCACCCTTGGGTCCAGATCCAGACCACCCGAAGCACCCAGAGGATCAGCCTCCACAGCCAGAGCCCCAGCCTCAGCCTGAGCATCAGCCTCCACACTCAGAGCCAGAGGCCCAGCCTCCTCAGCCTCAGACTGTGCCACCGCCACAGCAGCAGGAGCAGCCTAGGACCCCGTCGGATTTTGACATGGAGTTCACGATGGATGAGCTCTTTGTCGCCTCACCAGCATCCCGAGCACCGACTCATGTCCCGTCGCCGAGTGTCAGGGTGCAGAGGACTACCCACGGGCCCCCCGAGAGGTATCATCCGTATTCTCGAGGCGACCCAGGGGCATCCACCTCTGCAGCACCGCCTCCAAACCCACCACAGCAGCCAGCATAGCCTGACTTCTCTCAGCTCCTCACTTCCATGTTCACAGCCTTAGAGCGACGGCAGGATGAGAGGGACAGAGCTATTCACGAGAGGTTGGACTGCCAGCAGGCTACTATTCAGGAGCAGTCCCAGTCGGTGGAGCGTTTAGCTCAGGAGCAGGCCGGCTACATCGAGCATACGACACGGGAGCAGGCTCGGATCATGGATGCTTTTAGGGATGAGCAGGCTCGGGTCATAAAGGCCTTTCGAGGTGAGCAGGCGAGGCTGATCGAGCAGGTTGCCCAGGGTCAGAGGGAGCTTAGGCAGCAGCTCGCCCATGATTTGAGGACGTCACAGGACCAGGCGTCTCAAAGGGTTGACATGACCCTACAGATGATTGACGAGTCACTCGACTCTCTGAGATCCCGCGTCCAGGCAATAGAGGGGATACTCCCACCCTTGTCTCAGACCATGAGGGAGTTCAGGGAGCAGACAGAGCAGCGCCTAGAGCACATGAAGAGGGCCGCCAGTGAGCAGACCACTCAGTTGAGCCAGGCGTTCAAGAAGTTGGGAGGCACAGTATCAGAGACGTTGGAGTTCATGAGGACTTGCACCCGGCCTTTCTTGGATGGCCACGCTCAGATCCGATTCAGGCAGACCCACGTTGCTGAGGTAGGACCCTCCACGGCTTAGCCTCCACCGCCGGCATGGCCAGCTCCGCCTCCACCTCCGCCAGGGATAGTGCACATATCGGATGATGAGGACCCCGATGAGCGCTCTGACTACACACCCCTATGACATTCAGGGAGTCATATTTTTGTACATTTATGCTTTGTATATACATTGTACAAAATAGTTTTTTCTAGTGGAAAACTTTTGTTTCCAAGATTTATGCATTTATTCAGTTATTTATGATTCATTCATATAGCAGATGAATATATGCCTTCACATTCACTCATATTCCAAAACAAGGAAAACAAAAATGATAAATAACAACTCAATAAAGAAGAATATAAATGAAACATGGCATAGCAGATAAAGCAAGATCACGCCATTAATAGACAGGTTAAAAGATGGCCACTCAAACATGAACTAATAAAACCCCTTATCACACAGGTACAGAGAAACATTGATCTGAACACAGGCATCGATTAAAAAGTCCGAACAAGGGCGCTTGAGATCCTTTTTTGGGACGAGGAACCCGGTGAGATCTCCTCCTCTTCACACTGAGTTTGTAGCCAGATAGCGCTACATCTCTTCAACCATGCGCAAGTCGAGATGAGGCCAGCAGAATTCGAAGCAGTGGTTAGAAAAACACCGCTCTTCACATCGGGATTGTGGCCAGAGAGTGCTACATCTCACAGTTCGCGCGGCAGCCAGAGAGTGCTACGCACCTCGCAGATCGGATGGGGGTTAGCAAGGGAACTTCAGATCGAAGCTGCAGTTAGAGAAACACTGCTCTTCACTAGATCAAGATTGTGGCCAGAGAGTGCTACATCTCACAGTTCGCGCGGCAGCCAGAGAGTGCTACGTACCTTGCAGATCGGATGGGGGTTAGCAAGGGAACTTCAGATCGAAGCTGCAGTTAGAGAAACACTGCTCTTCACCAAATCGAGATCGTGGCCAGAGAGTGCTACATCTCACAGTTCGCGTGGCAGCCAAAGAGTGCTACGCACCTTGCAGATCGGATGGACGTTAGCAAGGGAACTTCAGAGCGAAGCTGCAGTTAGAGAAACACTGCTCTTCACCAGATCGAGATCGTGGCCAGAGAGTGCTACATCTCACAGTTCGCGCGGCAGCTAGAGAGTGCTACTCACCTTGCAGATCGGATGGAGGTTAGCAAGGGAACTTCAGATCGAAGCTGCAGTTAGAGAAACACTGCTCTTCACCAGATCGAGATCGTGGCCAGAGAGTGCTACATCTCACAGTTCGCGCGGCAGCCAGAGAGTGCTACGCACCTTGCAGATCGGATGGGGGTTAGCAAGGGAACTTCAGATCGAAGTTGCAGTTAGAGAAACACTGCTCTTCACTTCGAGTTCGTAGCTAGAGAATGCTACATCTCACCAATACCTATAAGTCAAGACGAGACTGATAGGGGTATCTTCGCATCGCCGAACGGACCGAGACGAGGTCTACCCGGCAAGAGGCACGGAAGGTAAGGACCGTCGCAGGTACGCCTTCTTTCTTTTTGTCCTTTCTCTGAGTTTTGGCTTATCTAGATGCTTGTGCACTAGTTTCCCCAAAACTGGGGGCAACTGTAAGCATCGTGTCCCGGAGCGGTCCGGATCAGAGGTTACCTATGATGAAATCAGTATCCGAGCCTATATAAATGGTTCGAATTTGGAGGTTCTAGTCCCGCGATCCACGAGGAGTGAGTCTTTTTACATTTCGTAGGCAGAGGGGGAGAAAACAGGGGATTTTCGAGTCAAAAAGGTAATTTTTTCCTCCACAGACGGCCAGCCCGTCTGTGAGGCCAGCCCATTGCTTAGGGTCACAGACGGCCTGTGGTATTTTCCGACGCCCGTCGGAAAATCACCGCCCCTGTCAGAGCGCCGCCTGGTTTCCCCGAGCACGCAACCTTTCCGACGCCCGTCGGTGGATGTGGCAGGGCCGTCGGACGAATCCTTGTGTCAGAAGGATTCTTCCGACGCCTGTCTCCATACACCGACGCCCGTCGGTCGTGCCTGGCTTATAAAAGCTCCGGATTTTCACTTAAAAAGGTTCCAAAAATTTTCAAGAGGGGAAACTCTGCCCAAATTCAAGCATATTTTCTCTCTCTTCCAGCAAACACATTTCATAAAGAAATCTCTTTTAAAGGAGGATCAAATCAATCAAAAGGAACTAAAAACTAATTAGTTTTCTTTAGATTTTGATTCCAAAGTCAATCTTTTGAGGGGTTAAAGAGGAAATAGTCCATTTTTTCTGTCTTTGATCCTTTATCTTTGCTTCTCGTGGAACGCGTGGGGCTCTAATCAACACAAGAATCTCACCCAAAGCAATTATCTGAGGGTAAATATTCCGGATTCCTTCTCCATATCATTTCATATTTACTCCTTATTTTGTTGATTCTTTCAATTTTGTCATTATTCTTCTTTCTTTTGACTCTCTTTATCTCATCTTGTGTTAAAAACCTTTTTTTGACTTTTAAAAGAGTCCTTTTTACTATTTTTTTTCGGAGACAGTGGTGACCGACGGGTCATCTTCTTTACCGACGCCCGTCGGTCACCCCACTCATAGACGCTCTTCCACTTGAGTGAGCGACGGACCTGTCGATCAATTTGACAGACGCCCGTCGGTCACCTAAGAAAGGCCGTCGCTGGGTTTTGTCTCCACATCTTCAAATCTTTTCTATCTCTTTCAAGTCCTTTTGACTTTATTTATATTGATTCTTTTTATATTGACATCCTTTAACTTTCTGTGAGCAATGTATTGATTTCTCGGGACCATCCTGAGCTTGAGGGGTTATCTACCATATTCGGAGGATTTCGTCCGGTTTAGTTTCCTAACCTTCTTGATTATTTCCTTCATTTGTTATTCATTGACTATTTTATGTACATGGATATACTCTTTTCATATCTCGTTAAGTGTAAAAATGGATCAATGTTTTATACTCAATAAAAATGAGGTTTGTATAAATGCAAGGGTCCAATGCCCTATTTTTATCCAATAAAATCATCACAAATAAAAACATCCAATTTTAATAATGATGCATGCGAGGACCAAAGTCCTCAAAATAAACAATACCAAGATTCGTGTATGTATCGCACATTTACAAAAAGGAGTTGTATTCCGCTCCTTGTATTATTGTAATTTATTACTTTTGATATTTACTTGCCCATTTACGGCTTTCCAAATGTGAATGAATGCGCCTTCAATTAATTGCATCGTGTGGCGAGAGAGCGAATTAATAATAATTAAAATTTGATCATAAAATAATCGAGGTAGAAATAGATGAGAAATCCAGAACCCAGCTCTGGTCTTTGGGCTCAAAGAGGCTAGAGGTCTACCCTCCAAGACACCTTTTTGTGCCATGAGACTTTAGCGCTAATCCTAGGCTCCTCAGGGCGAGAGGTTTACCTTCCAAGACCCCTCTTGCTGGCCCAAAATGGATACTAAGTGCAGTCTTAGGCTCTCCGAGGCGAGAGAAACTTTCCCAATGTTCTATTGGGTGGCGACTCCATGAAACCTCCTTGTTGCCCAACATAGACGCACTTGCAATTTATTGCAAGCTGTCCACAGACCCACAAATGCCCCAATCGCCCTCAAGCGGGTGGTCCCATGGGCGGCCGCGGGGATCCGGCGCGCGTCACACAGTGCATTATTTCTCTTCGCATATGTGCAATTTACTATAAGTGGTCCTCATTGCCATTTTCATCTTGATCCTTCAGCAGACTTGCCCCGACATTGGCTTCGAGCTATTCGTCAGCCAAAATCCATACGACCATTATTCAAAAAGCCAAAAGAATTTTGGACAAAAAAAAAAAAAAGAGGCCGTTAGAGATGAAAACCGTAATTGGCTCTCTAAGCAAAAGTTAGGCCAAATGGCAGGGTGAAAACCTGGAGACAGGCGGTCTGCTCTACAAAAAAAGAAAAGCCGCTGGATTGGGTTGGGTCCATTCCAGGCAAAAATTAGGCATAGGGTTATGTGAAAATCCCTAAAGGGACGCATTTCCCATGAAGAAAAGATAGTGTGAAAATCCACAAGGGACGCACTACCCTTAAAACAATGACTTCCAATGCCTGGAGCAATAAGGCAGCATACTTCAGATGATCATCATTCAGCCAGATAAGGCGTGATTCAAGACATGAGTCAGAATCCCGGGCATTTGCTCATTGACCGGGGGGCAAAGATGCACCTGACGGTTCTCTTTGAAGAGTTTACGGGTCAGGGTCCCTAAGCAAAGATGCTATTTCTAGTTCCTCAGGGGGCATGGTGGAGCGACCAAGCCATATCCTCAACAGACCTTTAACCACTTAGCATGGTGGAGCGGCCAAGCCATATCCTCAACGGACCCTTAACCACTCAGGACATGGTCTATTCATTTTTGCATGCATTTCATACCATTCTTTAGCAAATATCTGCATATGGCCATTTACACTTGCATGCACAATCTCTTGCATATATTCTTGTGCACACGACTTTGCAGGAAAGTCCAAATGAAGGCCACGCACATAAAGCTAGTCAAGGACAGCAACGTTAACACTCACCATTGCTAGACAATCGGGTCAAGATAGAATCTACGCCGGCAAATCTTCGAGACCTCTTAAGAGGCAATTCTCCGAGTTCTCTTAAGAGACAAATCTCTTTTTCCCTTGCACTTTTAGCAGTCTGTAGCAGACTCGGTGCAGTCCTCTAAGAGGGCATTTCTTGCACTTTTAGCAGTCTGTAGCAGACTCGGCGCAGTCCTCTAAGAGGGCATCTCTTGCGCTTTTAGCAGACTTGGTGCAGTCCTCTAAGAGGGCATCTCTTGCGCTTTTAGCAGTCTGTAGCAGACTCGGTGCAGTCCTCTGAGAGGGCATCTCTTGCGCTTTTAGCAGTCTGTAGCAGACTCGGTGCAGTCCTCTGAGAGGGCATCTCTTGCGCTTTTAGCAGTCTGTAGCAGACTCGGTTCAGTCCTCTGAGAGGGCATCTCTTGCGCTTTTAGCAGTCTGTAGCAGACTCGGTGCAGTCCTCTAAGAGGGCATCTCTTGCGCTTTTGGTAGTCTGTAGCAGACTCGGTGTAGTATCTTCCTTTTGCATTTTTTGTAGCCTGTAGCAGGCTCAGCGCATCGTCATCTACGGATGGCAGTTGTACTTTTAGTAGTCTGTAGTAGACTCGGTACAGTTCTCTTTTTTGCACTTTTTGTAGTCTGTAGCAGACTCGGTGCAATCTTCCTTTTGCGTTTTTTGTAGCCTGTAGCAGGCTCGGAGCATCGTCATCTGAGGATGACACCTTTGCACTTTTAGTAGTCTGTAGCAGACTCGGTGCAATCCTCTGAGGAGGGTATCTCCTGCGTTTTGTAGTCTTGTCAGCGACTCGACGCATCGTCATCTACGGATGACATTTGCACTTTTAGTAGTCTGTAGCAGACTCGGTGCAATCCTTCTTTTGCGTTTTTTTGCAGCCTGTAGCAGGCTCGACGCATCGTCATCTATGGATGACATATGCACTTTTAATAGTCTGTAACAGACTCGGTGCAATCCTCTTCTCGCATTTTTTGTAGTCTGTAGCAGACCCGGCGCATCACTGTCTTAGGATGGTTCCTTGGCACTTTATAGTCTTCTCAGCAACTCAGTGCAACTCAAGAGGATGAATCACAGCACTGTTCCCGAGGGAGCAGCTGGAGGGAGGCAGCCTCAGGTACGCGCTTCTTTTCTTTTCCTGAATTTTGGCTCACCTAGGCACCCACACACTAGCTTCCCCAAAATCGGGGGCAACTGTAGACACCGGGTCCCGAGTAGCCTTGATCAGGATTACCCAATAATGAAATTAAGTGTGCCGATCTATAGGCAAAAAGAATGAAGTTGGAAGTGATTTCCTTGCCGATTTGTTGTTTTTAAAATTAAATAAAAATGTATTTCAAAAATATTTTTAAAGTATTTTAAAAATTATTTTGTGATGAAAAAAGTGAGTTTTTAAATTATTGTATTTTTATAGAAATTTAAAAAAAAAATAAAAAATCGCGCTCCGCCGGCCTGCCCGTCGCTCGCGCCTACCTTTGGCCATAAATTCTTCATTTTTACATGCTTTTTAACTCATTTTTTTTTCAAAATTTAATTCAAAAAGCCTTTTATCTTCCAATCCAATAAATTCAGTGGTTTTTTGTAGTTATGGAAATTAAATTAATTTAATTTCTTAATTAAAAAATCTGAATTTTAAGGGGAATAAAAAAGGGTTTTTTAGAGAGAATTGGGGGGGATTTTCTTTAGAAAATTTGGCTTCTTCTTCTTTCTTCTCTCAAGCAAATTCTCTCAAGTTTCTTTCTAAAGAATTTTTCCAAGAAGATTATCAAGGCAAAAAATAATAATTTTTGTTCTTGGTGACTTTCTTCATCAAACAATTTTTTACTTCAAGACAAATAAATTAATTGTTTGTTCTTGAGTAAAATTCGTCTTTCAATATTTTATTTTTCTAATCATATTCTTCAAATCAAGACAAGAAATTGGATCATTTACCTTCATTTCTTCAAGGTAAATTTGAGGGTAATTATTCTTGGCTCAATTTCTTAATTTTAATTTCATTTTTTTTGTTTCCAATTAATTAGTTAACATGTAAATTCTTTTACTTCTATCATTTTCTTCCTATTTTCTTATTCTTTTGATTTCATTTAATTAAATATCATGTGAATTCTTTTAGATCTATTATTTAATTGTCCATACTATTATTTCTTATTCTTATTTCATCTTTAATTGTTCATGTTCATATTATTGTCATCATTTTTGTTCACATATATTATTAGTATTATCATTTAACATGTTTTAGCATAATTGACTTATCTTATTTTTTCATTTTATTCTTCCATATTTAATTGAATTGTTCATATATTATTATTATTATTATTATTATTATTATTATTATTATTATTATTATTATTATTATTATTATTATTATTATTACCATGTGCTTATGTGATTGTCCATATTATTATTGATATTATTATTATCATGCATGTTTATATGATTGTTCATTTTTTTTGATGTTATTATTGTTGTTATTATTATTATTATTATTATTATTATTATTATTATTATTATTATTATTCTTGTCATTATTTTTGTTCATATATTATTATTATCATTAGTATTATTATTATTATCATTAGTATTATTATTATCATCATTATTACTATAATTTACTATTATTATTACCATCATTATTATTATTATTATTATTATTATTATTATTATTATTATTACTTGCACATTTAAGTGGATTGTTCATATTATTTGATATTATTATCATCATTATTATTATTTGTTATTATTATTTTGATTAGTGTTATCATTATTATTACTATTTGTCATTACTATCATCATTATTATTTTTATTAGCTTTGTTTATTTTTATAGTTTATTATTGTTGTCATCATCATTATTATTTTCATGTTTTCATACATGTTGAATTTTATTATCATTATTATTTTCATGTTTGATGCATGTTAAATTTTAATGTTTTTATTTATGCATGTTAAATCGTTAAAGTGTTAAGTTTTTTTTTATGCTATCTAATTAATTTGTCATGCACGAAATATCTTATTTTAATTCATTTTTTACACGTTACATGTTTAATTAATTTTTTTATTACTAACATGGCTTTCATTTATTTTTTTATTTTTCAATACTTTTTTTTATGTGTGAGTTTTTGTCAAGTGGGAGCCCATAGAGACTTGAAAATACCATTTGGATGTTGTTCAATTTTTTATTGTTTTTCATTATTTTGCTTTCATTTGGGTTTATTTTATTATTATTATGTAATTTGTAATAATAAATTTATTTTTATGCACGCTAATTAAAAAGTCACAAAAACATTTCTATCTATTAAACTTGGGTTTTTCTAGATAAAAATGGGACCAATGTCCTAGTTTTTCTCATCCAAAATAAATTGTCATTTTAAAATTATTTTCTTTAATTATGCATGAGAGGACTAATGTCCTCATTTTTAATAAATAGCCCGATTTATGCATGATTTGTATTTTATTTACAAATGGGGGTTGTATTCCGCTCCTAGTTTTGTTGTAGTTTATTTCGCTTTCATTTATTTTATTTACCGCTTTATTTATATGATTGATATGCGTTTAGTTAAATTGCATTAAAATTGAATGAGAAAAGGCATGAAATACTAAATTCAAAACTCAATTATAAACTTAACCAAAGATATGAATAAATGGGGAGTCCCGAACCTTCTCTGGTCTTTGGGTTCAACGAGGCGAGAGACCTATTTTGATGGGATCTCCAAGACACCTCTTGTGTCCTGTAAAAAACTTGCATAGTCCTAGGCTCCACGAGGCGAGAGGGCCCTCCTAGTGTTCTATTAGGATGGGACCTCCAAGACCCCTCTGACTTGCCCAAAATGGATATAGCAGCGCCGTCTTAGGCTCACTGAGGCGAGACAAACTTTCTCAATATTTTATTGGGTGGCGACTCCATGAAATCTCCTTATTGCCCAAAATAGACGCACTTGTAAATACCTTACAAGTTTTATGAACCTCTTCTGATCGCCCTAAAGCGGGCCTTTGGGAAGATACGGGGTTCGGAAGCAGTGAATATTCAAAGAGGAGGCATTAGTATAGTGATAAAAGGACCTTTGGGTACCTTGATCAAATATGCCATAAAGCTCAATTTCAGAGCATCTAACAATGTAGCAAAATACGAAGCGTTATTGAGAGGTTTAAAATTGGTCAGGTCCATCCAACTGGAATGCCTCAAAATAAAAAGCAACTCCCAGCTAGTCACTAGCCAAGTACTGAGGACTTTTGAAGCTAAAGGAAAGAACATGAAAAAAATATTTAAACAAGGTTAAGGAAGCTTTAAGACAGTTGGAAAATGATGGGATGACGTGGAGTTTGGAAAAGGCATCTCGGGATGAAACAGCCCAAGTTGATAGACTCGCAAAGTTGGCATCTTTCGATCAATAAAGAATGGGGGAAGATCTAATGATCGAAGAGCAACTGACCCCTTCTCTTAAAGAGTCAGACGTCATGGCGATCGATCAAGAAGTCACCATATAGATGACTCCAATTGCTCAATACTTGCTGACTGGAGAGCTATTTGTAGACAAAACTGAGGCGAGAAAAATTATGAGGAAATCGCTCAATTACTCTATAATTGATGGTAAATTATATAAAAAGGTTTTCAGCCATCCCTGGTGTGACGTGCGCCGAACCAGAAAGCTCCCGAATGGCTCGCTTTTAGGGCTCAAGAGATTGGTTCCCGTCATTTGATCTTGAGTAAAATGAAATATTTTGGAATCCCCATCCAATAGAACATTAGGAAAATTCATCTAGTCTCATGAAACCATTAGGCACCTTTAAGGTATCTCGGAGTCGCCACCCAATTTACGAGAAATTGGGAAAGATCTAAACTCTATGGTTTAAATCAGAGAGTAGTTCGGAACTCCACTCTTATTTATGCCTTGGTTAATTATAAATGAGTTTTTAGATTATAAAATTTCATCTCTCATCTCACACGATTAATGTAATTTATTAAAGGTGCATTTCAAGTATCGAGAAAGCGGTAAATAAAAACTATAAATAAAGTAATCAATAAAGCGGTAAACACACAAAACTAAGTCATTTACAAAGGAGAAATTGGGGCAAATACAATCCCCCAAATGAAAAGAAAAACTAAACAAAATTAAAATGGAAATCGGGACAGAATACAATCCCCTAGATGAAACAAAGCTAAGTAAAATTGCCCCAAAAATAATTAATTACAAGGGCCCACAAGATATATAAATATATAACTAAAAAATCAAGTAAAATCAATCAAGAGATTCGACATACATAAATCGGGATATTTATTCGGTTTAGAAATATTGGTTCCTTCATGCTCATTTAAAAAAGGATCGAAAAGTTGTTTCGACTATTGGCTTAAAACTGGACGTATTACTCGCATTTTGAGAAAATTTAACTATTTGTTTTAATTCGTAATATTTTTGCATTCATTGGCTAAAATTAAGGACATTGTTCCTAATTTATTAATAAAATCTCAATTTAGTTATAAAAATATTTTTGTAATTTTTTTTAACTGACACGTGTATAAAATAAAATAAACTACTTTTATTTACAAACAAACACAATCACGTAAATGGGGATAGCTAAGATCTCACCGAAATGAGGTAGTCTCCTACGCGTCGTAACACTTCCATTTGGTCACGAAAACGCTTAAACAAGCAACATCACATTTTAAATCCAAATAAAAACAACAATAAAAAATATTAGCAAAAATTTCTGAAATCAATTAAGTAAAAATGAAAATAAGGGAAACATAGAGTAGAATTAACACGCATTCAAAAATAATTAAGAAATCCCACCAAACTAGCCATGCAAACATAATAATAATAAAAATAAAAATAAAAATAATAGCGACACAATAATGATGATGATGATGATGATGATGATGATGATGATGATGATGATGATGATGATGATGATGATCATAATAATAATAATAATAATAATAATAATAATAATAATAATAATAATAAGAAAAATGACTATAATACTAAGAACTATATTAATATAAAATAATAATAATAATAATAATAATAAAATTCAATTAAAAAATTTATAAATTATTGAAATTATTGTGAAACCTGAAAAAAAAACTCGCAAAATAAAAAACAACAAGATGATAAAATAGAATTTGTGTAAAATAAAGAGAATTAAATAAGTGAAATATGAAAAACGTATAAAATGCATGCAAAGTGACAGTGGCCACACAAATGAGAAGAAATCATACAAAATACTATGCAAATCATGCTATGTGAAGAAAGCAAACCAAAATGCACACAATCATGCCCACAAATTAGAAAACCATGCAAAAATAGCATTTAATAATAATAATAATAATAATAATAATAATAAAATTAAATAAATAAACAAGAGAAAGGTGAATAAACATGTGATAGAAAATAATATTATTTAAGCATAAAAAAAAGGAAAAAAATCATCACAAAAGTCATACTAAAAAAAAGAAAATCAATAAATCTAATATTTCACCCAAATCAAATCCACTTACCTTTTTTCATACCAAAAATAAAATAAATATTGAAAAACCATATTGAATAAAAATAAATCTTAAATCTGAAAACACACATTCATTTAATCGTAGTTCATGTATTTATTAGTGCGGGAAAAATAAACTAAAATAAATAAAATAAAATAAAACGAGATAATGAAATGGATCCAAGAATTTTTACCCTCAGAGTAAATAATACGGAAACAAGATGTCTCAATCTATTATTCTCATCAAGATTCAAAAATAAAGTCAAAAAGATTTAAAAAAATCTCAAGTTTTTGTCTCAAAAACACTAAACTTAAAAATAATTTTTTTATTTGTTGTTTTATGAGAAAACCCAAGTTAAGAAAATTAATTTTCCCTTCCTCAAATTAATCCAAACTCAATAAAAGTTTTCTGGGTTGATTTCATTTACGGTCACTCAACTTATCACTTATTGCGCAAAAATAACCGACTTTTTTTTATGACTTAAATGTCACTGAACTTTTAACATTTTTGCAAAAAAGTCATGTTGACCGGAATCCGGCGAGGACTCTCGCCGGATTGATGACATGGCATGCCATGTCAGAAACTACATGTCGTTTAACAATATTTCCAACAAATGCTACATCTAAATTAATTTCACTCACGGTCACTAAACTTATCATTTATCGCGCAAAAGTAACAAACTTTTTTTTTACTAACTTAAATGTTACTGAACTTCTAACATTTTTACAAAAAAGTCATGTATTTACTATTCGTCGCCACGTGTCATATGCCGTGTCATATGCCATGTCATCAATCCGGCAAGCGTTCTTACCGGATTCCGGTATACATGACTTTTTTGCAAAAATATTAGAAGTTCAGTGATATTTAAGTCAGAAAAAAAAAAGTCGGTTACTTTTGTGCGATAAGTGATAAGTTGAGTGACCATGAGTAAAATTGACCCATGTTTTCTAAATCTAAGAAAACTAAAGAAACTTAAAGAAATAATTTTTTGATATCTCAAGAAAAAAATCCCCTTTCTATCAAAAAATCCCCCGTTTTATTTTCAAGAGTTCCCATTTTCAACAAAAAAAAAAATCCTTCTCCTTTTTTTTTCAAAGAAACTCTTCATATTTCAACCAAAAAAACACAAAATTTCCAAAATAAATCCCATTGTCACCACAAAATTTGACTAAATCTCATGTTAAAAGTCAACCCAAAATACACAAAATCTAAAAAAAAACCCATAAAAATTATTTTTTACCCAAAAAATGCCAAAAAACTGATTTTCGGCCAAAATTGGCGATGGTGGACAAGACAGGCACGAGGGGCGGCCTGTAGGGGCGAGGGACGCACCTGCGAGGCACGAGCGCGCGTGCAAGAGACCAGGCTACGCGCGAAGGGCGCTTGGCCTCGGCCGCCGACGGCCGCAAGCTGCCGAATTTTTTTTCAGAAAATAAAAATAAAAAAATAAAAATAAACATTTTAAAAGCCTTCTGAGATAGACAAAAGAACTTGATAAGGAGAGATCAATCCCTATTTTCTTGCCTATGAATTGATCTTTATTTTCATCATTGTGTAATCCTGATTTTTTACTGTCTCGGGACCCGATGTCTATAGTTGCCCCCAATTTTTGGGAAACTAGCACACAGGTGCCTAGATGAGTCAAAATTCAGAAAAGAGAAAAGAAGCACGTACTTGAGGCGACGACCTTCCTGTTGTTATGAGAAGGAAATCGCCTCTCACCACCTAGACTGTGGAGCGATTATCATCCTTCCATATTGTACTGAGGGTTATTGTGGCGGGTTTGACTAATGATGATCTCGTTTACGTGTTACATTCCTGTTGGGCTGATGCCCGATAGATGCCCCCTGAAGAGCTGATTGCTCCCTAGAGGACAGTGTTGTGATTGGTATCATGAATATTATCCTTTTGGATTGCAACGAGTCGCTGACAAGACTATGAAGTGCGGTTATTCCTAAATATCACTAAGCTGTTATCCCGACCATACAATGATTGTTATCCTCTTGGATTTGCATCGAGTCACTGATAAGACTACGAAGTGCAAATATTCTAGAATTTCACCTAGCCGTTAAATAGACTACAAAGTGATTGTCATCCTCTTGGATTACACCAAGTCGTTGACTAGACTACAAAGTGCAGACATTTTAGAATTTCACCGAGCCATTAAATAGACTACAAAGTGATTGTCATCCTCCTGCACCGAGCCGTTCACTAAACTACAAAGTGTAGACATTCCAGAATTTCACCGAGCCGTTAAATAGACTACAAAGTGATGATGGTGTTCTCTTGAACTGCACCGAGCCGCTGAAAAGACTACAAAGTGCTGATGGTGTTCTCTTGAACTGCACTGAGTCTGCTCTAGACTTACAAAGTGCGAGGTTATCCTCAGATGGTGATGCGCCGAGTCTATTTCAGACTTACAAAACGCAAGAAGTTATTCTATAGCATAGCCTCAGCTGTTCCCTGAATAAAACAAACTTCAATTAAATCAATTTATCACGATAATCATTTTGATTATTTACTTTACTTTCCGCGAAGGTTCAATTGTTATAATCTCATTGTCTCATTTCATCAGTTGTGGTTCGTTATATAATTTTCATCTATGTCATTTTATTATCTGTGGTTCACAATTTTTTATATTTTTATTCCTTTTATCTATCTTATATCAAGGTGCATAAAAACATACAAAGAGCAATAAAGGTCATCCACATATAAATATCACTTTTGTACATAAATTATATCAACACAACAATAAATCTCCCTGATTATCAGTCAAAAGGATCATAGTTAGTGTGCACCGCTTGATCCTTCTCGGCTGATGTGTGTGTAGGAGGCCATCATGAACTCCTCAAGTCTATCCTGGCATTGTTGCATCTCCTCCATGAGTTGCTCCGTGCATTGCACTCTCCCATCCATGGCCCGCAGGCTCCCATCCATACGTCGTTCCATGGCGATCAGCCTCTCATCAGAACATTGCTCCATAGCCAGCAGCCTCTCATCCATATGCTGCTCTACAGCCATCAGCCTCTCATCCATACGCTGCTCCATAGCCATCAGTCTCTCATCCGAACGTTGGGATCTAACATCCAACGCTGCCAAAATCTCCCTCTGCATGGCCTAGACGAGGACCTTTATACTCGCCTGGCTCTGCTCTATCCCAGGCCCAGGTGGTGGTGGCGGAGCTGCCGAAGTGGATGCCCCCGGAGAATCTAGGTGGCCATAAGGGTGATACCCCCCAGATGTTTGAGAATCTAACCCCCGAGCATGCATGTGAGAAGGAGGGCACCTCTGATCTCTTGGAGGAAATGGCAGTGATGATGGAGTGTGAAGAAGATCTTCCAGATCGATGTCAAGATCTTCCAGATTGATGTCCACATTCATACCATTTGGCAGCGAGTGAGGCTCTCCTCCCTCTAGCTGTAGACGATGGTACTCCTCGTCTATCTGAGGTTGTGGAGGCTCCTCCTCGATATAAAGCTGATCTTTGGATAGTGTCACAGCTGCGAGCGAAGGTAAATGCTATATCTGCCGAGTCTCAGCCATAGTAAGTAGTTTATGCTCTCCTGTCTGCCTAGGCAACTGCTTAACCATGCCCATATATTTAGCAAAGGCCCAGTCAACGTAAATGTCTCTATCCACGGGTACGCCAAACATTCTGGGGTCGTGCCCTAAGTGCAGTAGCAACCTGGTGACTACCCCACCTATGCATATCTGCGCCGTAGTCCTCCAACTTTGTCTAACCATACCGGCCATAATCTCGTGACTAATATTGAGCGGTGTCCCTATTGCCATAGCCCATAGACTCCAAACCTCTATGGTATTGATAGTGCTAGGACTACTAGTTCTATCCAAATAGCTACTAGCCAAAACCCTCTGAATATATCTATACACCTGTGAAGCTAACAGAGTACTCTTGGCTGTGTTACGATCATAATGGGCCCCTGGTACTGTGATCATCTCCCATTGGTGTGCCAAAACAGCCCTGTCTGGTACCTGTACATGGTCCCCAGTCGAAAGACTCAGAATCTGTGCGAAACTCCGGTGACTCATCGTATGCCCTACCTCTCGGACCCGAAATGATATAGCTCCTGGATGTGTATCTTATCTTAAAAACCCCCCATACTTAAGTGTAGCCAGGAACTCCCTAGTAACCTCTAGGTAGGTGAGAAAGGTTGGTGTAAGGAAATCCATCCAACCTATAGCTGCTAACAATACGCTGACCTCCTCCCACATGCCCATCCGCTCTAAGAATGTTCGGGACTGAAATTTACTGGACAAGAACTGTGGACGACATAATGCTTCAAACCTCCATCTCTGTGCAGCAGTCATCCATGCTAGAGGTGGAATATCTGCTGGTTCCCTAGGTGGAATGCATTGTGGGGACATCCTGAAGAAAAGAAAAATTCAAACAATTATTTATTTATGTACATTTTTTCTGCATACTCGCTGAATGCCTGGGGTGCTTTTCCTGGATAACCTTCACTACCTAATATTTCTTGCAAAGTTAAAATCAATATGCAGGGGTAAATTATACACGTGAATATGCACATTCTATGAAAAATGCGAGTGACGAATCCATCCGAGCGACCCATGTATCGAGGCACAATCTCATTCTCTAGGATCTCAACTAGGATGATTCTTGGCCTTGATTCTCTTTGCGTGGACTCTGCAACTTGTGACTGGCAGCCCCTGATCACTCTCGGTGTCATTCGTTATTATTTTAAAGGTAGCGCGCTCCTTGTGGATTTTCACGATAACTTTTCTTTATGGGAAATGCGTTCTTTCGAAATTTCACACAACCCTATGCCTTACGTTTGCTTGAGGAGATCCCAATTCAACTCAACGGCTTTTACCTCCTCCTCTTTTTTTTTGTTTTTTTTTTTTTGATGTGGCTTCAAGAGAAGTGAAGGATGTTATCAGAACCTCCCTTAAGGGTGATCAGCGCACGTTCGCTTAGACACCTTCCGACGAAAATGATTAAAGAATAGTCATTAGATAAATATTTCTTTTTAAAGCAGAACTGAAAAATTTATGAAAATGCAGACTGAATTCTTTTGTTCATTGCAAATTTGTGTACACTTCTATAAGATTTCATCATACATGATTTCTCAATTGACAAGAACTTAAAAGCACAAGACTACACTTAATCTCGTAATAAATCTTGTAAGCATCAAACTCACGTTATCAATTGTCCCTCTCGGGTTTTCTTAATTGAACATTTTCTCTCAACCCTTTATTTTTGCCCAGGGTGCCATTTCGGTTTTTACTCTGACAAGGATCCCAATTTTAGCAAGACCGTCTTTTTTCGATTTTCGACCTATGGGGCATTCATTCTCTTCTTTTGACTTTTGGTCTTTAGCCATGGAATCTTTTCAACCTGTTCGTTTCCATCGCAGTCTGTCAAGACGGCTGCCCCCTTCGACATTAACTTCTTCAGCACAAATGGACCCTCCCAGGTTGGTCTAAACTTTCCCCGGATATCTGGCACTCCTGGCCTCATCATCTTGAAGACCAAATCCCCTTCTTTCAACGGGTGTTTTCGTACCTTCTTGCCAAACGATCGAGCTAGCCTTTTCTGATAAACTTGGTTGTGATAATAAGCTCGCAACCTATCTTCATCCAATAGATTCAACTGCAGTAATCGATATTGTGCTCATTCCACCTCTGGGATTTTAGCTTCCATAGCTACTCTTAACTATCTTAGCTAGATTCTAACTGGCAAAACCGCTTCAGTTCCATATACCGGAGAAAATGGCGTTGCTCCTGTCGAGGTTCTGACGGTAGTTTTGTAACCCCAAAGTGCAAAGGGTAGTTTTTCTGCCCAATCATTGTACCTCTGTACCATCTTGGCCAGTATCCTTTTGACGTTCTTATTAGCTGCCTCAACTGCCCTATTAGCCTTGGGTCGGTAAGGAGAAGACTTGTGATGCTGGATCCTATATTTCTGAAGCACCTATTTAGTTTCTGCCAAGAATTGTACCCCATTTTCAGACAATGTGGTGCGGAAGGCCATATCTGCATACCAAATTCCGCTCGATGAACCTAGCCATGTCCCTGGCATCAATCTTCTTAAAAGATTCAACTTTGACCCATTTAGTGAAGTAATCAATGGTGACTATTATGAACCTATGCCCATTGGAAGCTGTAGGATGTATCTCTCCTATGATATCTATTCCCCAAGCTACAAATGGCTATGAAGACGTCAAGTTATGTAGCTCTGAAACCGGCACATGTCTCAAATTCGTGTATTGCTGACATAACTGGCATTGCTTCACGTACTTTGAACAATCCGTATCCATCGTGAGCCAATAGAATCCTTGGCGTATGATCTTCTTTTCTAAAGCTAAGCTATTCATGTGAGCTCCGTAGACTTCAGTATGAATCTCTTCCATAACCCTTTCGGCCTCTTATTCTGTCAAACATCTCAATTAGATACCATCTGCTTGCCTCTTATTCAAAGTTCCCACGAGAAATGTACATTGATTATTACTCACTATTACTACTTGATTTTAATCTTGTTTACAATGATCAATATCTTGTAAGATTAATTCTATACTACTAGTGTAATGCAAAGTAATTAAACCTAATTAATGATGATCAAATAAGACAATTTAGATGATGAAGAAATAATGATTATGAAACTTGATTCCATCATTTTAATATAATTATAATCTTATAAGCAAGCCAAATTGCAATAATGTTCTAATTCACTCTCTCGACATGAACTAGAGTGCCTGAAATATGCAATTACAATACTAATCCTCAATTCTTATTGATGAACTAGTTAATTCCAATTACATATTCTAAGATTAGTTACCAATTTATAGCAATTATCTTAACATACTGATCTCTCAAGCAATGTTTTGATAATGAATTTCTATTAGTTGTAAGGCAAAGTATATCTCTCGACTACACTTTAACTTATAATGATCATGCAATAATACTAATAAAGAATTATGCCTTAAAAGACTATTAACATTAATGAAAATAGAAATAACAATAATATCATTCAAGTTTCCTAAATATAATTCATTTAATTACAGAGAAGAAAGAAATAAATATAGAGAAAATAGAAAGAAGTCTCTCAACCCTTTCCTAAACTCTTAAAGGAAGTCTTCTTCTGTTTGTTGTGTCTTCTTCTCCAAAAGATAAAAACTAACTTAAGAACTTTAACTACAGAAATTGTTCTTCTAAAACTTACATAAATTCCTTAGTTAAAATTCCATCATCTTATATTTACAACTGAATTTAATATATATAATGTTCCAAAATTCATGTCCCTTGATATGCCTCTTCAAAGAGTTGCAAAACTTGCAAAAGGCTTGACTTTTCAAGTGGCTTTTCAAAATAACTACCCCAACGGATCTCTCTGTCGCGCTCGCGACAGAGCATGGACTCCTCTTCCTTGTTTTCTTCAGCTGTGTTAACCACTTTATCCTCCTTGCTTTGTCGCGCTCGCGACTCCTTCGCGCCCGCAACAATACGCGGCATTCCTCGTTTGCTCTTTCTTCTTCTCTTCTCTTCTTTTCTTCTTAGGCGCCTTCTATCGTGCTCGCGATGCCTGTCATGCCCGCGACAGAACCATCTTTTTCGTGCTCAATGTTGCTCCTTTTTCCACATTTTCTCCTACACTCACAAAAACATAAAACAAAACATAAAACATACCTAATTCTAACACAATTAACCATAACTAAACATGATTTTAATAACAAAACATGAAGTAAATATGAGCTATTTAGGTTCATATCAACTCCTCACACTTAAACATTTGCTTGTCCTCAAGCAAAACTTAAAATGCAAATAACACACATAACACATAACAACATTCACACAATTATGGAGCTTGCATTCATATTTGACAAAGATTTGGAAACAACATGAATAAGCCTTCATCTCTTAATACATTAGTTTAAATCTGCAAATTTTCAAACAATATCATTGTTCAATCAACCCCAACAACCATGTATATTTGGAAAATCATGAAGTTGCAAAGTACAAGGATATTAGCACTCAAAAAATTGACTATCTTAACACATTGTAGATTATTTCATTCAAAACATTGCCTAAAATAACTCTCACTCAAACACTTTATTCTTACTTCACTCAATTTGTTTAGGGTTAGTGTTTCACTCTTTCCTTTAATATGCCATTGCATACCATAAGCTTGTAATGAGTAAACACCTCCACTACTACCACAAGTTAGTATATGAAATCAAAGGGTCTTATTCAAGGTTGTAACTTGGCTTAGGTATAGGTAAGACAAATTTGGTTAAGTAGCTCATCATGTGTAAAGAAAAAGTAATCACCAAATCATAGGAGACTTAAAAAAAACTAAGCATAGCATAATCTCGTGAAATTATAACTTATTATTATAACTCCCTTATTAATGTCCACTTTTTCCACTAGTTTCGTTTTTCACAACTTTTGCTTTTTTTATTTTATTTTTATTTTTATTATTATTTTTTTTAATATTGACTTTTTTTTGTAAGAACTGGCTTTTTCTAGTATTGGACTTTTGAGAAAAAGGGAATTCAACTAACATCATGCTTATACTAAACAAAAATTGTCTCCAATGACATAGCAATCCTAATCCTCTCCACAAAAAGGTAACAAAAAAAATAGTCTAATGTTCAAAAATGGATTAAGGCTAATTAAGTGCTTTTAGAACAAAAATTGGTTAAAGGCTCAAAATTGGCTACCTAAAGTCAAAAAAGTAAGTTATTTAAGCAAGCTAAAATTGGTTGTTCTAAGTGCCCTTATCATTTTTCATGCACATCTCATAGTAAATGTAATCTCGAAATTTACCTAAAACAAGTTTTAGAGGATATGGCATACCAAAACTCTCATACAAAGAAAAATATCAATGTAAAAGGCTTCAAAAGCTCACTTAGCTATAGGTCAAATTACCCTAAGTAATGATTTGCCAAAATAATCATATTTATATGTGAAAAAGATAAACAACTTAAAAAGAACATAGACTAAAGTGCTTTGCTAAGTCATAACCCTCATTATGCACATAAAAATGTCAAAGTAAAATAAACAATGATATTCCTCAAGAATTTAGCTAACTCGACCAAAAATTAAAAACTCAAGCTATAGCATGTACTTGCTTTCAAATATGCATCAAATATAAAAACTCCAAAACTAAGCAAACTCATATATAACCTAAACATATCAACCTAACAACACAAATATACTAACGATACATATACATAACACAAACAAACGCCTAATACTAACAATCATGCATATTCACACAATAACATAAAACACATAAACAAATACTTATGAACATAACACGTATACCCCACACTTAAAGGATACAATATCCTCATTATGTAAGGAAATGGCACAACCTAAAATAAATTAAAAAAAAAACAAACAAACAAAACTCAAAATAAAGAAAATAAAAATAAAAAGTAGAAGGAGAAGGAGAAAATAAAACTACCCTCACAATGTCCCACTAGGGGAACTCAGTGGAGATAGAGTGAACTCCACATTCTGTTTGCGAAAAAATGAAAGCAACTTGCGACTGATGCTTTTCTGGCTCTTGTGCATCTCATGCATTGATGCCTCCATTGAATCCATTCTTGCAGTTAAACTTTGGTTGGCAACCTCCATCCCATCTAGGCGAGTTAAAACTTGCCTCCAACCTGTTGTAGAACTACCCTCCCCACGCTCAAAATTTGACTCCCCCGCATCACTAGCTTCTTCATCATCAAATTCCTCTTCATGCTTAACGGCTGTAGAGGTTGCAGAGCCTTTGCCCTTATCCAAACCAATGCCTTTAACCTGTTCATCACAGGGAACAAACTTGGGAGGCCAGTCGCCTCTTGTTAACAGATTAGAATTGTGCAAATACTTAACATCCGACACTGCAACATGTTCATTCTCATCCATTACAAAACTAATCAATTCCCCTAAATAACCTAACACAATTCCAGTTACCATATGGCCCATAACTACAGTTTTACTCTTGGCTATAGAAGCATAATATAAGCCATCAAAAATAAAATCTATAGAATAAGATGTTTTCCTGAATTGCACTACGTTTAAAACAAATAGGTCTTTAGTTTGAACCTTATTACTCTCTACACGACCAAATAAAGCATGGCATAAAAATTTGTAAAATAACAACAGAACATCATCTTGAAATTGCCTATTAGGGGAATTTTTGGGATTAAAATGATCTAAACCTGTCAATTTTTCCAAATATCAGAGGGACTGAAAGTTTGAGGCACAAATCTCTATCCATTTAAAGGGAACCCAAACTAGTCATTCATTTCATCAAAACCAAAGATATATTCCTTACCCTGATGCCTAAATTTCAGTTGGGTTCTATGCTTATCGACATACTCCAAAGTGACAAAAAACTCAATGGCTGACTCTTTCCTAACAAGAAAATTCATATGAACAAACTCATCCCATTTCATATATTTCAAACACTTTTCAAATTTCTGTGTAATTCCCAAATCATTTAACAAAGAAAAGTCTAAATGCCATATTTCTACATAAGTTTTCTTAGAAAAGCACAGGAATTTCTCACCTTCTTCCTCAGAATAAATCAGAAATGGGCAACCAAACTTGTACTCGAGAGAATGAGAATCAGGGGCTTGGGAACTAGAACCTCCAGTCACCTTCTTTCCTTTGTTTGCCAAAGTTTTTGTATGCACCATTTTGAATATCTTAGCAACACACACAGAAATTCTAAAGTAAACTCAAGAAGAAAAAACAAAAACCTAGAGCAAAACCCAGAAAAACTAAAGAAAAATCAAAGATTACGCAAGAAATAAGCAAAGAAGAAAGAAAATTAGAAAGAAAACTGAAAAACAGAGTGGGGATTTGGAATTAGGGCTCAAAAAGTATTTATAGGGGGGTTTAAAATTAGTTGCCAACGGTTAGAATTGCCCTCAAAATTCAAATCTCACGTTCTGTCAAGCTCGCGACACCCATCGTGCTCACAACAGAAACAAAATACGCTATCTTTCGTGCTGGCGACACAATCGCGCTCGCGATAGTAAGGAAATGTTTTCAACCAATACCCTTCTTCTGTCGCGCTCGCGACACTCGTTGCGCTTGCGACAGAAGCCAAACTTCCAAAACCCAACGATCTGTCACAAACGCGATTACACCCGCAATCACGACAGAAGCCGATTTAACATCCTTCCTTAAACTGTCACGCTCGCGACACACGTCGTCCTCGCGATAGTGAGGAAATACACAATATAGCTTTTGAATGTAAAGAAGAAAACTCAACATACAATCTATATTAATATACCCACTACTAAATTAAAGCTGTAGAAAAAAAATAAACTATGTTAGTAATATTATAATTCATAATTCCAAAATAAAATCTAATTAACAACATACAAAAATAACTTAAAAATACAATAAATACAAAAATAAAAAGATTGTTTGAATAACCCTCAACCCAAATGTAGAGAGATACATGAGACCTCTCTACTTTGGAAATTTCCATCTAAATAGACCTTACAATGTTGACCATTTGCTTTAAATAATTCCCCTTTTTCATTTTTAAGTTCCAAATAGCTATGATCAAAAACTTGAATCACCTCAAAAATTCCACTCCACCTAGACCTTAACTTTCCAAGAAACAATTTCAATCTAAAGTTGAATAAAAGAAGTTTATCTCCTGCCTTAAAGCTTTTATACCTAATGTGAGCATTATGCCATTTCATAGATCTTTCCTTATAGATTCTTGCATTTTCATATGACATAAGGTGTAATACATCAAGTTCATTCAATTGTAAACATCTTTTCACACTAGCCTCCTTAATGTCATAATTCAATGTCCTAATGGCTCAATAATCTCTATGCTCTAATTCAACAGGCAAATGATATGCTTTACCATACAATAACCTATATGGTGACATCCCAATAGGTGTTTTAAAAGCTGTACGATATGCCCAAAATGCATCATCTAATTTGTATGCCTAATCTTTCCAAGAGCTAAAAACTATTTTTTCAAGTATCCACTTAAGCTCTCTATTGAAAACCTCTACTTGACCACTAGTTTGTGGGTGGTAAGGAGTAGCTACCCTATGATGTACACCATATTTATGCAATAATGAAGCAAAAGATCGGTTTATAAAATGCGTACCTCCATCACTTATGATAGACCGAGGCACTCCAAATCTTGAAAAGAGCTTCTTTAAGAACTTCACTACCACCTTTGAGTCATTGGTTGCTGTTGTTTTAGCTTCTACCCATTTTGATACATAATCCACCCCAACCAATATATAACTTTGTCCAAAAGAAGTAGGAAAAGGGTCCATAAAGTTTATCCCCCACACATCAAATATTTCTACCTTTAAAATGTTATTCAAAGGTATCTTATCCCTTTTCCCTATCTTAGCAACCCTTTGACACCTATCACATTGGGCCACAAAACTCCTAGCATCATGAAATAATGTAGGCCAATAAAAATAATACTCAAGCACACGAGAGGCAATTTTTGTACTACCATTATGACCAGAATATAAAGATGAATGACAATGTGTCAAAATGTTTACATACTCATCCTCATTCACACACCTACGAATTACACCATCTCCTCCAATCTGAAACAAATAAGGCTCCTCTCAAAGGTAATTCTTAACATCATTAAAGAACTTTTTCTTTTGTTGCCACGATAAACCATGAGGTACAATGCCTGCAGCAAGATAGTTACTAAAATCTACATACCATGGCACATGCACTTGTTCAATTGACATTAAAGACTCATCCGGAAAGGATTCATTTATTTCATTGCTATCCCCTAAAAGTCCTTCATCATTTTCTAATCTTAACAAATGGTCAGCCACTAAGTTTTCAGAACCTTTCTTATCCGTAATCTCAATGTTAAATTCTTGTAACAAAAGAACCCAACTTATGAGACGAGGCTTAGCATCTTTCTTAGCAAACAAGTACCTAAGGGTTGCATGATCCGTATAAATTATAACCTTAGATCCCAATAAGTAAGACCTAAACTTATCACAAGCAAAAATAACAGCCAACATTTCTTTTTCAGTTGTGGTGTAATTTAATTGAGGTGCCGATAATGTATGACTAGCATAGTAAATGACATGCAAACGCTTACTTTGGCGTTGACCTAACACACATCCTACACTAAGGTCACTTGCATCACACGTTATCTCAAAAGGTAAATCCCAATTAGGTGAAGTGATAATAGGTGCACTTACAAGAGCTTTCTTTAATTGCTCAAAAGCATCCATACATACATTAGAAAAATCAAAAGGTACATCTTTAACCAACAAGTTAGTTAAAGGCTTAACAATCAAAGAAAAATTCTTTATGAACCTCTTATCGAATCTCGTATGACTTAAAAGGATCTTACACCCTTAAGTGTAGTAGGTGGAGGCAACTTCTCTATCAACTCAGTTTTAGCTCTATCGACCTCTATACGTCTATTTAAGATCTTGTGGCCTAGAACTATCCCTTATTTAACCATAAAATGGCACTTTTCCCAATTAAGCACCAAGTTGGTCTCCTCACATCTAGCCAAGACTCTATCTAAGTTATTCAAGCACAACTCAAAAAAGTCACCATAAACTGAAAAATCATCCATGAAAACTTCCATTATCTCTTCTATTAGATCCCTAAAAATCAAAGTCATACACCTTTGAAAAGTGGTTGGTACATTACAAAGCCAAAAAGGCATCCTCCTATAGGCAAAAGTCCCACAGGGACAAGTCAATGTGGTCTTCTCTTGGCCACCAGGGTATATGAAAATTTAAAAGTATCCCGAAAACCCATCTAAGAAGCAATAATGAGAATGGCCAGCTATCCTCTCTAACATTTGATCTATGAATGGCAAAGAAAAGTGATATTTCCTAGTAGTTGAATTCAACTTCCTATAGTCAATACAAACCCTCTAACCCGTGGTCGTTCGTGTAGGGATTAAATCTCCATTCTCATTTCTAACCACAGTCATTCCCCTTTTCCTTGGTACACAATGTATAGGACTCACCCATGCACTATCCAAAATCGGATAGATAATCCCAGCATCTAACAATTTAATGACTTCTTTTTTAACTACCTCCTTCATATTGGGATTAAGTGTCCTTTGTCTATCAGCCTTAGGTTAACACTCTTCTTCTATGTTCATCCTATGTATCACTACATTAGGACTAATTCCTTTTAAATTAGAAAATTACCAACCTATACTTTTGATCCTCTTTCGAACCACTTCTAACAACAAAGACTCTTGTTTATTAGTTAGCTTCTTAGAGACAATGATAGGTAAAGTGCTATTGTTACCAAGAAATGCATACCTCAAATGGCTTCAAAGTTCTTTTAACTCCACATTAGGAGGACTTACAATGGATGGTAGCAAAGGTGCCTCATTTTTATACAAAAGTTCTGGCCTTGAGCTCTCTTGCTCCTCCTCCTCATGAACTTCCTCATCAAAATTGACCTCCTTTTAACCTACATCATCCAAAACTTCCAAGACACAAGCATCAATAACATCAATTTTCATGCACACATTTTCATCCATGGGATATTTAAGTGCTTTGTCCATATGATACTCTACTTTATCCTCCCCTACTCTTAAAACTAAAGTTGTCTCATAAACATCAAATAATACCCTACCAGTTCTCATGAAAGGTATTCCTAAAATCAATGGGCATTTAAGATCATAAGCAAAATCCAAAATCACAAAATCAGCGGGCAAAATGAATTTATCCACTTTAACTAGCACATCTTCTACTATGCCATATGGTCTTTTAATTGATTGGTCAGCCAATTGCAAAACCATTGAAGTAGACTTAACATCCTCTAATCCTAACTTTTTAAAAATTTATAATGGCATAAGTTTAATACTAGCTCCCAAATCACACAAACACTAAGGAAATTCAATATCCACCAAAGTACAATGAATAGTGAAACTCCCATTATCCTTAAGTTTAGTAGGCACATTATTAGCGATTACTGAACTACATGCTTCAATCAATTCAACAGTAGATAAATCTTTCCAACTCTTCTTCTTAGAAATTAAATCCTTTAGAAATATAGCATAATTAGGAATTTGAGTAATAGTCTCAATAAAATTTAAATTAATATGTAAATACTTTAATTTATCAAGGAAAGTTTGAAATTGCTTATCATTTTTTGCTGTTTGAGACGTTGCAAAAACGGTGGACGAGGTTGGAAAACTTTTGGAATATTTGCCATGGGTACCCCCTCTGTCGCGCCCGCGACTGGTGTCGCACCCGTGATAAAATGCTCTTTCTCCATTGGCGCGCTAGGGAAATTGGCCGGCTTACCCTTTGTCATGCCCGTGACTATTGTCGCGCTCGCGACAGAAGGTCCATTCTCTTTCTTCATATTATTTTCCTTCAAAACCTCATCTTTGTTAGAAGAAATAAATTCATGGTTGTAGGTTTTACCTGATCTCAATGTAATTGCCTTCAAGTGCTCCCTAGGATTATCTTCCGTATTACTTGGAAGGCATCCTTGAAATATTGAAGGTAATGCATTTGCAATTTACCCCAATTAAACCTCAAGGTTGTGAATGGATGAAGCTTGATTCTTAGTTATTTGGTCAAACTTAGACTCCAGCCTCTTATGATTCTCCTCTTGTGAGCTGAATTTCAAATTTATTCCCTCCAAAAATCTATCCATCTTAACCACTAAAGCTCCAAATCTATCTTGTGGTGGTTGAAATCCTACACCTCCTCTATTCTGATTATTATTATTATTCCCCCATGAGAAAATTTGGATGGTTCCTCTATCCAGGGTTATAAGTATTAGAATAGGGATTTTCACGTAGTTGTCCTTAAATAAAACTCACTTGCTCATATGTACTTGCCATACCCAAATTACAACCTTCACTTGCATGACCTTGTTGTCCACAAATTGTACATGCATTTGATGAAGTTCCTCCCATGTTTAAGTTGTCTATCTTGTGGGTCAAAGCTGCAAACTTATGCTTGCAAAACAACAACTGAGTCAATGGAATGTAAACCTTTAACAGGGGAAGAATTGGATACCCTAGCCCTTTCCGTTGGCCACATGCAATTGTTTATTGACATCTCTTCAAGCAACTCAAATGCAACATTTCCTGTCTTCCTCATAAGAGAACCTCCCGCAGCTGCATCTATGGTTCCTCTTGTGGTTGGATTAACTCCATTATAGAACATTTGCATAAGCAACTCCCTTGGAAGATTGTGGTGGGGACAACTTCTTTGCAATTTCTTAAACCTTTGCTATGTCTCATACAAAGATTCATTGTCATATTGCACAAATGTAGTGATATCTTTAATTATCTTTGCAGTTTTGGCTAGGGGAAAATACTTAGACAAAAATGCTTGATCCAATTGGTCCCAAGTAGTAATGGATCCTCTAGCTAATGAATTCAACCAAGCTTTTGCCTTGTCCTTTAATGTAAAAGGAAAAAGCCTAAGCTTGATTGCATCCACAGAAACTCCATTGATTTTAAAGGTATCACAAATTTCTAAGAAATTTGCCAAATGAGCATTTGGATCCTCATTTACCAAACCATAGAATTGAATGCTATTTTTAATCATTTGTAAAAGAGAGGATTTAATTTTAAACTGATTTGCATTTACCGTTGGCCTTACCACTCCTTGTTGAGCCCCGCTCAATGCTAGCGTAGCAAAGTCCATTAATCTAGGTGGATTATATTCTTCAGCCATAATTGGTCTCCTATTTTTATTTTTCTTTTTATTGGATTTACAGTTACTAAACAAAAATCTTTCTATCTTCAGGTTCAATTGTTCAAGTTTTTCTTGAGAACTCCTTGTGTTAGGCATAAACTTGAACTATCCAATCCTGTAAAATAAAAACAAACAAACAAAACAAACAAATTAAATATTGTAATCCAAAATCATAAATCAAAATTTATAATGGCAATAATATCAAGCATAATGTTCCCCAGCAACGGCGCCAAAAACTTGTTGTACTAAATCCGCAAGCGCACGGTTTACCGATTATAGTACTTAAAATATCATTCTCACGAGAAATTGATACAAATCCACCATCAATGCCAATAACCACCAAATATCGTTTGAAGATTCCTAGTGGTCCAATAACAAGAGGACGTGTTCAGAAGCTAAAGATGGTTATGTCATCTTTTGTTCAAGGCTTTGTTACTCAAGAGATTTATGAAGAGGCTTTTGAGAGATGTTATGGAGAACTTGAAGGCCAAAATAAAGTACTTAGCCCTTTGGAAGCAAGTGAAGAAATTGGGCCAAAATAAGCCATTAAGGGCTTACACTACAAGAAAATAATAATTTCCCGACGGAAATTACCGACGAAAAATAAGTCTAGAGATTGTCGCCACCGAGCCTCTGAGTCTTGCCACCGAGCCTCTGAGTCTTGCCATCGAGCTTCTGAGTATTTCCATCAAGCCTGTGACTATTGCAATTCAGATCTCAGCTCAGTTACAGTATTCCGAAGTTCAAGTACTTCTCTGGATACAAACCGTCTATTAGATGCGGCTGTACTTGAACTTGAGGAATGCGAGTAACAAGATTTGGCTAAATACCCATCCTCACTGGTCTCTACCACCAGCCACTTCATAATAGATCTGATTCGCATCAACATTATCGGAAGTCTGTGAGCATTGCTGAATGGCCTCTTGAACTTGTTCTTGTCGTAGGACAAATGTTTTACAATAAGTAACGATTAAAAATAACTAATATTTAAAATTTGTAAATTATAGTAATTTGGACATACATATAAAACCCTTGACCGAGAATTGATGAACGTTTGACCATCATGTTTTTTGGTGTGGGTGTGTAAAAATACCTCAGCGTGGGTAGCCGATCTACCCATCGATGCTCCCTGCAAATATAAAAAGAATTAAAGGCGAACTATAATTTATTGAGTATTCGTACAAGTTTTTACTAAAATTTCGGCAGAGTTTCCCCTATATTTGGAGCATACCTCCTATATACAAAGACAGAAAAGCACTTCAAATTTTAAGACTATGCTACCATCCAACATTCAACAACAATGCAAACTCCTCACACAAGTAACATTCTCATCCTCCTCAATGGTAATGAGATAAATTTTAGACATCCTAATCATTAATTATAGTGGTAACAGTAATATTTTGTAATACTTACAAATCTATCTGCATGTTCCCGATGGGACATCGATCCTCCAGTATGCAAGCATGAACTGAGTCCCTCAGGTCCTCCCCGTCTGTTACTAGAATTCCGCTCTGAAATGGAAAGGGCTTAAGGCGTCGCCCAATACTGTACCCAGTGTGCCCATAAATCTTCGGTCATATAGTGAGGTCGAACACCACCAGTTTTTAACAAGCACACTAAATCTCTGTAATGTGCCCGCGCATGACTCTCCCACACAGAAAATATGTTGTCGTCAAACGCCAAGTCCTAGTAACATTTTTTCTTATGAGACAGAACAAAAAACAAAATGTAAGCAAGTGTAAACTATAATTTGTTATGTAACAAAATTTATCATTAATTTTTTACCTTAAATTCTTTGAAATAAAAATTCTTTGTTTCCTCTGACACATTCTTCCAGGTAAACCCATCGTAATCTATTCTGTTTTTAAAAGTGGTTGTCATTATGCATGAGCAACTTCCTGAAGGATTCAATCTAAGATACAACAATGTGAATAAACGTTAATACAAGTAATAACTCTCATTGAAATCATAATGAAGTGAAATAGTAATCACTTACTCCCCAGCTGTGATGGTGATGTAGATTCTTCCATTAACTCTAACTGAGCCAGGCATAAGCTGTTTCGCTGGTTCTGTTCCTGACACCTAAGTTGGCATAGATTCGAGGTGTACCATAGGAGTGAAATCAGTGGAAGGAATGGTAGATGGTGCAACAGTTGGGATGGTCGGTGATGCGTCAGCCTGAGTGCTGGCATTGAGCCCACGCGATGGGGATCCTCCATCACCAGAACTGTCAACACCATCATGCAACCTGAGACGTGGAGGAATCATAGTATATCACTACAAGAAATCTGAGAAATAGAGACGGAAAATAGAGACGGAATTCCGTCTCTAATTGAAAATAGAGACGGAAATAGAGACGGAAAATTTTTCATCTCTATTTCGTCGGTCTCTAAAAATTAGAGACCAAAATGTTCCGTCTCTATTTTTAGAGACGGAATGGACGTTTCCGTCTCTAAAAATAGAGACGGAATAACTTATTCCGTCTCTATTTTTAGAGACGGAAGGAGCATTTCGGTCTCTAAAAATAGAGATGGAAAGAACGATTCCGTCTCTATTTTTAGAGACGGAAACTCAATTCTGTCTCTAAAAATAGAGACGGAAAAAGTTTTTCCGTCTCTATTTTTAGAGACGGAAAATCAATTCCGTCTCTATTTTTTTTTGGAATTTTTTTTAATATATTAAAATAAATAATATTAAATTTAAATATTCCTTAATTTTATATAATGAATTTTCATCTCTAATTTATTGAATTTTTTTTATATATTAAAAATAAATAATATTAAATTTAAATTATTCTTAATTTTATATAATGAAAAAAATTAAATAAACAATAAATAATTATGAAAATATTGTATTATTGAATGTATTAATATATGAAAAGTGTAGTGAGATTACAAATAAAAAAAAATAAAAATTCTAAAAATAATAACTAAGATGGAGGAGAATGCAGACAATCAGCAGACGGTGTTTGCGGGTCAGCAGGTAATATACGGCTAATGAAGTCCTCCAGCATATTGATACGGTCCATTAGTACGCCAACCATACCGCGTAGCTCAATGACCTCATTAGTACGCCGACCGTCTCCAACTTCTGTCCATATTACTCATTAATATTAAACTGCTTAGAAAAAATCATAAAGTCAAAGTTAGTATTTAATCCCTAATTAGTTTTACATAATGATTCATTTCCCTAAATTAAAATCACAAATATTTTGTAAAAAAACGGACAGAGTTCCCCCTATACGGGTCCCTATCCCCCTGTCAAACATGAGCAATTTTAACATTTCGGTAAAATATCAACCAATCGCAACTCCACAACAAACTCATTGTAATAAGAAATTTACATTTGTTATTCTTGGAAAATTTACATTTGTAATTTCTATGGTACTGTAAATATAACTTTCCCATATTAGTTGCAACCTCCATTTCAGATGATCAAATCACAAAAAGAGAGCCGGTAATAATGGTCATAATTAATACTGCATTGCTTTACAGTTTCATATGAAGTGCACACAGCAGGCCTATTGAATTTGAAACGTGTGCTGTTGCATCAAGCAATAAAAATAGAAACAAGGTAGACAGGGAATTACCACAGACATACATACGATTGCAAGTTGCACAATCTTCTGATTGAAAGATATCCATCATCCATGTTCTATCCAGCAGACACAGGCAAAAGAAAAGAAAAGAAAAGAAAAGAAAAGAAAAGAAAACTCAATAGCCCTAGTACTTGACAAACCTCAGCAGCCAACATTCTTGGAACCATAGTTTGAATCTGGCCTAAGCTTTGTTCCAAATTGTTCCTCAATCTTTGACATCTTGAGACTATCGCATCTCGAGTAATTACCTCAAGTAACACAAAGAGCACTATCACAACAAACTTTTGGCTATATTTACACTAATAAAACTGCATCAAACAATACAAAAGAATCAAATGATTCAGTCATGAATATCCCAGAAAACAAACCATAATCCAGGAAAATCTACCTGGAAATATATAACTGAACAAGTTTACAAAGAAGCTAACAAAATAACTTTACAATTTCGTTTCAATGACAGAAATAGCTACACCGTAATAACTTATCAATTTTCAATATCTAATTGTCAATAAGCTAAAGGAGTTATTTAATAGCAAATAAAACCAGAACCATATATCAGCATTCCCTAATATACATAATTTGCCAATTAGACATTAAACTTCAGTACACATAACACAAAAATTCCATAGCATGGTTATCTTATATAAAATCATATGGAAAGGTAGATTTGATTTACTCCAACCAATTGCTCAATTAACACAGAAAATTTATCAATCAATTCAGTAAACCTTAACCACGCATATACTGTAAATATAAATCGTACCTTAACAATTTAATTTATAAATAAATCTTTTGGAAAAGGTAAGTTTGGTGGCCACTAACCGATTTTTCTGATATTTTTGGCTCATTTTACCATCGCCGGAGACTCGCCGGAAGCTAGCCGGAGCTCCACCGAAGACACCGAAATCACCGGGAGCAAGCTTGGAGCGCCGGGGTTGGTTTTCCGGTGGTCACGCGCCGTGAAGATCCTTCATTTCGCCGGAATCGACGCCGAAAGCTTCGGTCTTCTCCCTCTCCGATCTGCTCATCACCGGCAATTTAGGAGGATCCACGGCCACCGGAAGCTTCGTCTTGCCGCTGTGAGTCCAGTCGTGCCGTTTGTGTCGCCTCTCGATGTCGGAGTTCGCCGGAGAAGCTCGCGATTTTTCCTCCCTCTCCTGGAACGCCGACGTCGCGATGGAGGGGAAAAGGACGCCGAGATCGGTGTTGCGAGGAGCCGCTGCTCGCCGTTGACCACCGCCAGCTGCTCTGCCCCCCTTCCGCCGTGCTCCGCCCCCTCTCCCTCTCTTCGGTTTCTTTCCCCCGCTCCCTCACCGATTTTGTCCCTCTTACTTTTTATTTCTTTTCCTTCTCATAAATCCTCTAACTTAAATCCTACTAATTCTAACTTAATATCCCTAAAATAGAGACGGAAATTGATTTTTCGTCTCTATTTAGAGACCGCACAATTATATCGTCTCTAAATAGAGACGGAAATCAATTACCGTCTCTATTTTTAGAGACGGAATAATTTTTACGGTCTCTATTTAGAGACCGCAAATATTACTCCGTCTCTAAATAGAGACCGAAAACTTTTCGTCTCTATTTAGAGACGGAATTTATTTTCCGTCTCTAAATTTAGAGACGGAAACTAATTCCGTCTCTAAATTTAGAGACGGAAATTGCATTCCGTCTCTAAATTTAGAGACCGAAATATTTTTTCGTCTCTAAATAGAGACGAAATTGTTTCGGTCTCTATTTAGAGACGGAAATATATTTTTCGTCTCTATTTAGAGACGGAAAAAATTTCCGTCTCTATTTTCGGTCTCAAATTTTGGAGGGAATCGATCCCGCCATAAATAGAGACGAAAAATAGAGACGAAAATTTTTCCATCTCTAAATAGAGACGGAAAATTATTTCCGTCTCTATTTAGAGACGGAAAATATTTTTCGTCTCTATTTAGAGACGGAAAACTGATTTCCGTCTCTATTTAGAGACGGAAAAATTTCCGTCTCTATTTTCCAGTTTTCTTGTAGTGGTATTCTTCCTTCGCTTAAACATTTTTCAACCTGACATTATAAGGAAAATGCATATTGTCAGATAATAGAAAATAATAACATTGTAATAAGCATATTAAATAACCAAACAAGTCAGTACAATATTAATTGTCCTCACATGATAAGCAAGTAGGTAAACAAATTATTCGCTATCGTCACTAAGCTGTAAATCGTAATTCAAAGCGTCCTCATTTTCCGATGTAGAAGAGGAAAATTCTGGCTCGTCTTCAGATCCCTCGCCAACCAAAGTTTCCTCATCATCCTCACAGGAAATGTCAACAAATTCATTGTCGGCATAGTTCAATGTTTCATTATCTTCAAAATTCAGAGAGTCATTTATTTCATGAACTTCCGGTTCTTCCTCCTGAAATGCATCGTTATTTTCAGAACATTGACTTTGTCCGGCGGCTTTCCTTTCAAAAATGCCTCTTGGTTTTACTTTGCATGCAGCAAACCATTCCGATCTGTCTCGCTTTACGCTTGGATAAGAGACATAATATACTTGGCCCACTTGCATTGCCAACACAAATGGTTTAAAGTTCCTCAATCTTCTACGCTGGTTTACATCAACTAAATTGTATCTGGTATGTATTTTTTTCCAACGTTAATAGTTGGATCAAACCATTCGCACTTGAATAATACACAGCACTTTATTGGCAACGTGGGATACTCGACTTCAATTATATCAACAATTTGCCCATAATAATCCATCAACTCTCCTTGAATGCAAACCCCACTGTTTACCATTTCTTTGTTATGACCATAACTCTATGTATGAAATTTATATCCATTCACGAAATACACCGAAAACGATTTAACATATCGCAAAGGTCATTTTGCAAGATCCATGATGTACTTGTTGTCAATTGCATTTATTGATGCCTACATATTCGAATACGCTAACATCATTTAAATCATATATTTCATATATAATTGTATAAATGGATTCGTATGTTGAATATCACAACTTACATATGTCCTGAACCAATAGTGAAAATGCTTTTCGACTTCTTTGTTCACCTCATTTTCATTTTTTTCAGTCATTAGCTCCCGTATCCATTCCTCAAATAATCTAAAATGTCAAAATACAGCGTATAGATTACACTCTTGACAAAGTAAAATAAATGAGCAATTTAGCGTATATATTAAACTTACCGCACAAAAGGCCAAACTTCTTCGCAATTCAATAAAATATAACTATGGGCCGCTATTAATTCATCCTCCGTTAGCATTTTCCTTATTGAACAGCCATGTAAACGCCCAAGATACGTAAAAATGGATAAGTTTTCATCCTGATTACTTGATTCCCCGCCATCATCATTACGAGGTATTTTCCGCTGTCTCGTGTGTATATGAGGCTCAAAATAATCCGAACAAAAAGTACTTGCTTCTTTAACCAAATAAGCATTACATATTGAACCTTCAACTCTAGCTTTATTTTTTACGTTTTTCTTCAAGTGAAACAAATACCTACATGATATTTTTTATTGACATTAATTAGCATACAAATGTATAATATAATTGCAATTGAAGGTCATAGGTAGTTACCGCTCAAATGGATACATCCAACGATATTGAGCAGGACCAGCGAGTTCTCATGTGCTAAATGCATGGGTAGATGCTCCATACAGTCGAAGAAGCTTGGAGGAAAGATTGCTTCAAGTTTGCATAGGATTACTAGAATTTCTATTTCCAATCTTGCCATATCCGCCGCATTTATCTCGCATGACGTTAATGTTCTGAAGAACATACTTAGTTCTGTTATAGCTTCCCACACTTTTGTCGGCAATAACTCTCGAAATGCTATTGGAAGTAGCCTCTGCATAAAAACGTGACAATCATGACTTTTCATACCGAATAATTCGTACTTTCTCATGTCGACGCATCTTGCCAAGTTCGAGGCGTAACCATCCGGAAACTTTAGTCCTTTTAACCAATCACACAAGACTTCCTTTTGTTTTTTGTCCAAAGTGTAGCATGCTTTGGGATATTTTTCGGTAAAGTAATCTTTATCTAACTCAGGCCTTCTACATAACAACTTTAAATCAGCTCGTGATTTTGCATTGTCCTTGGTCTTCCCTTCTCTATTCATAATGGTGTTGAACACATTATCAAAAATATTTTTTTCAATGTGCATCACATCTAGATTATGCCGTAATAAATTAGTCTTCCAATACGGTAAATCCCAAAAAATGATTCTTTTCCTCCAACCAAAGTTTTTGTTGATTCTTCCATTAACTTCATCAGCATCAAGTTCTGTTACCTTAAGTAAACCCAACTCATCAATGTCTTGTAAAATTTGCTCACTGCTTCTGATAACTGGAGGACTAACAAGAATAACTCTATTCTTAATAAATTTGTTCTTGTTCCGTCGGAACAAGTGATCAGGTGGAAGTAATTTCCTGTGGTTGTCAAACTAAGAAGTTTTGAACTCATGTTAAAGATAAAACGCATCTGAATCATCGCCACAATAAGGACATGCTAGTTTTTCAGCCGTGCTACAACCCGACAACATAGCATAGGCGGGGAAGTCACTGACCATCCACATTAATGCTGCTTTCATCATGAAATTCTGTTTAAGTGATGCATCATATGTTTCAATACCGACATCCTAAAGCTGTTGCAACTCATAAATCAACGGCTGCAAATATACATCAATTCTGTGCTTTGGATTTCTAGGTCCTGGAATAATAACTGTCAAGAACATATATGCCTCATTCATACACATCCATGGAGGCAAATTATAAGGAGTAATTATGATTGGCCATGATAAATATTGTTGCCTTGATTGACCAAAAGTTGAAATTCGTCAGTGCTCAAATACAGCCTAACATTTTGAGATTCAGCAGCAAAATTAGGATGGGTGTTATTGAAATATTTTCATGCAACTGCATTTGATGGATGGCTCATTATTCCACCTGTACTTTCGTGCTCATCATGCCATCTCATGTGAGGTGCAGTAACTTCGGATGCATATAGTCTTTGAAGCCTGGGAGTCAATGGAAAAAAATACATACGTTTCCAAGGTACCAATTTCTGCTGATTACCGCCACTTTTATATTTATACCTAGGTTGGCTACAAAATTTGCACTCTTGTAAATTGATGTCATCCCTCCAAAACAACATACATCCCAACCGACAACAGTCAATTTTCTAAACAGGCAAGCCTAAACCACTGATCAGTTTCTTCACATTGTACAAATTATCAACCATTTTATGGTCAGGAGGCAATGATTCATTGTACCAAGCAAGAATTTGGTTAAAACTTCAATCCGAAATATGGCTTTCGGATTTTATATTCAATATCCGAGCTACAGAAGATAACTAAGTCATATTATCGCAGCCTGGCCATAACTCCTCATCTGCTGAATTTAGCAAATCGTAAGATTTTGTTGCATTTTCGTTGGGTTCTTCCAGCATTGGTGTACTTTTCCTAAAATCATGGCCAGCTGCATCGTAAACCATTTGGACATATGGATTATCAGTCACCCCTACATCATCGGCTCCAAATTCCCCCTCTCTTTCAAATTCACCCTCAGTTGTCGACATGTTACCCACATTTCCCATCGACGTACTGCAGATTGATGGTTCTCCGTGTCGTGTCCACTCAAAATAATTTGGAACAAATCCCTTTCTTAACAGGTGAAAATACACTTCATCAACTGGAAGATAACTAAGGTGTTGGCACTTTTTGTATGGACATCTTATTTTAGCCCCGTCCATATGTGCAGGTTGAGAACTGGCATATTCAATAAACGACTGAACCCCTTCCACAAATTCAGCATTAATGTAACCATCCATTGTTTTTTGTCTATACATCCAAGATCTATCTACGTTACTCATAATTAATTTCAAAACTGATACATGAACAAGAAGACATCTCAATGAGAATTATAAAAATCTAATTCCCAAAAAATAACTTAATATATTAGACAATAAAACTACTAATAACATGAAGAATACTATTAATACATTTAATAACAACATTTAAATTAATAAACTCATAAAAAAGGAAATATATATATATACAATAAAAACAAAAAAAAAAAAAACAAATTTCTCAAATAAAATGCTAATCTTATTATTTTATAATAATACTAACAACATTAAATTTGTCATTTGATTAATTAACCATAATCCTACTAATACTAATAACACTAACAATCATCTATTTCAATAAATGTTTAACATTCCACATTAAAAACACTAATAATAATACATTACAAACAAATAACAGTCATTGTATTATTTAACAATAATAAAATATTTAATTAACATAAATAATTTAAATTAATTCTAACAACAATTAACACTAATTAAAAATTAATTTTTTCTTTAAACAGTATTTAATACTTAATATTTAACAATGTTTAACTAACATGAATAAATTAATAATAACAATAATAATAATAATATTAACAAAATTTACTAATAATAATAACTTAATTTAAAAAAAAAAAAAGAAGAGAGGGACAGATTGGCGTACTTGATGCCGGAGGAGAGGAGGAGGAGGAGGGGAGGGAGGAGGAGAGGCGGTCAATGCCGGCGGAGAGGAGATGGCGCACGGAGGGAGGGAAATAAGAGGGAAGATCGGAGCGGGAAAAGAGGGAAGGGAGGGAAGAGAGGAGGAGGAGGGGAAGGGACCGGTGATCAGAGGGGAGGGGCGGACCGGCAGCAGGGGGGCGGTGGTCGGCGGCGTGAGGGCAGGGGAGCAGAAACCGGAGGGCAGAGTGAGGGGAGAGGGAGGAGAGAGAGAGAGGATCGGAGGGGGAGGCTGTTAACGATTTTTAATTTACGTTTAGCGACAAAAATCCAATTCCGCCGCTAATTTTAGTGACGAAAATAAAATTCCGTCGGGAATTAGCGACAAAATGGTATTTTCGTCGCTAAAATATTTTAATTATTATAATTGTAACACCCCCATCGCCGTCCCCGTTGGAAGGACGCCGACAGACGCGCCACACGACGCTCACATATACAGATATACACATGCACAATGCGGAAGCATACATTCATACATAACATACATACGAAAATACGGGTTAATTAAAACTTACCTTGACTTACCTTGCGGCACAGACTGAACATGCAATAACTCACGCACACGCAGACACTAAGCAAAAGCATACACATAAGCATACATATAACCTTACAACGGAAGCATAAGCGAACTAATAAAACAAAGGAATAACTAAACATAAAAACATACTAACTATTACATTCCCAAAATAAAACTCAAGAGCGAAACATAATAATTACATATACAATACTACAGAATTACAAAAACTGAAATACAGAAGCTGAACCAAATACAGGACTTCTAACTCCTACGTGGCCGACCTTGTAGAAGCGTGACTCGAACAGAACCAAACCTGCCACCTGCACGGAAAGGAAATCCGTGCTAAGCGATAACGCTTAGTGGGGAGAACACACCAGAATATGGACGGCCATTCACAATGGTCGCCAAGGCAAAAACACATTCAAATGGCAAATGCGGATATTCATAACATATAAACAATTAGGCTTGCATAATAAAGGCATTCATTTCAATACTCACCATCAAACTATAAACTCATGTCCAGGATAGACCATTACAGACATAATACAATACACGTTACAAGCATCATCATGCTGAACTACATATTATATCACATGCATAAACCTACATGGGTATCAAATAATAACATCTTACCGTGCGGAGCCACAAGAGCTTTACACAAGCAAATTGACATAACTAAGTACCTATGCAGGAACTAACAACCCAATCATCATGTTGAGAGTGCTAGCTATTGAACATACTTAAACATGCCAAACACATACACTAGTCAAATATCCAAAGTATAACATTTAGAGCATCACAATATCGCTGCGCAACTCTAATATATATTAAGCATCATGCAACAACACTCTGATAGCGGAGACTGAAGGCATAACCACTTAGTATTACATTCATATCATCATCATGCGGAAAGTACAGTTAAACATCACATACTTACCATCACAAAAGCTTCGGTTCACATGCTAATATATATAACAAAACTATGCTGAAGCCATATACTTAAATACATCAATTCGAATCATTTCAAAGCATTCAGAAACTTATAACAAATCACATGACAATTACGGATAATCATGTTAGATATTAAATCATGCTTACTTAAAACAGACATACATTCTGAAGCTCATAGTCACAGTCATATATATAAAAACTGATTCCTGAAGTCATTATCATGCTCATACGGATATCACATTCTGATGGTTATTTCAAAATAACCAGGATAATACGCAAAGGCTAAAACATAATCCATATAACATGCTCATATAATAAAGCAATACAATCAGTATTTCATAATCATATTCATTCAGAAATAATCCGATATACATTATATCGATATACTCATTCAGATAATCCATTTATAGCCAAATCAGATCAGAGCAGTTCAAATAAACATTCAAAGAACACCTGCTGACTCTAGGTAGTGGATAACGAGTATACAGACAGTACTTTCCGGGTACGAGCCGATTACAGACAATACGTTACGGGTACGAACCGATTAAACCATTATACTTTAACTTTCACAGATATTTTCAAAAGGGATCTTAAACAAGATCCAATACAGAAAAGGGTTCGCGAGGAACCAAACGGGGACCTGATCAGGGTCCAAATCATTCAAAGGGCGCTGCAGCTACAGAAGACTCTATTAGGCATGCCTAACTATCCACTTACTTGACTCTAGCAGGTTATGTATAAAATAATTCACGTTTCGAATCGCACAACGCATACATATATATATATATATATTCATCATGCATAAATCAGAGTACGATAGACATATAGATATGCTCATAAAGTCGGTCATAAATCATACAATTCCCATTGCAAATCATATTACAGTCCATACACTTTAACATTAAACAATATTCTAAAGCATGCCAAGAATTAGGTATAAAAGCTTTAACATGCCAAATATTGTCAATACAAAACCTAATCATGCATCAGGCGACGATAACTAAATATAAATTGTGCACAGTTCAAATTACATTTAACATATCACATTGAATTCAAAGGTTAAAGCATAACAATGTATTCAGACGTCATCCATATTATTCGAATAAGTTTAGCATAGCATAACATCAATCATACCTTGTACAAATCATATTCTGAAGCATGCAATAATCCAATCAATAACATTCTATCACTACTCAATATATTGAAGTATGACAGGAACACATGGGGAAATCATACTATGCCAATGACTAAAAACACATTATCCAAATCATGAAAATAATACAATATACCTTTAAGCATGGCATGATATCTTTGGAGAAGAAACAGACTAGAGATATGGTAACATAATTTACATTAAGCTAGAACATGTTTGAGACTAACAATCAGAAAGTTAGCCTCCACAAATCCTTTGCATTCAAAATAAGACATGTAATAAAAATCACAATAATAAGCATATCTCACTCCAACCCATACAGTTGAAATCCCACAGTCATTAACAGGGTCATTATAATCCAAAACTTATTTCAAAATACCAGAGTAACTTATCATAGATAACATGTTATTAATACCAACTAAATTGGAATAATCAGTCATACCATCAAGATAATATAAGACACAGTAGAGGAAAATACCATGAAAAGCTTTTGGAAACCATTTTATAAAAACTGGTCGCTTGGGTAAAGAAAAACAGAAGCAAAACAGAAGAGTCGGAAGACCTGAGCAACCATCACGTAACGTGAAGGTTGCTCACGTCACGTGAGCAAAGCTCACGTCTCGTGAGCATTGCTCACGTCGCGTGAGCATTGCTCACGTCGCGTGAGCATTGCTCACGTCGCGTGAGCATTGCTCACGTAACGTGAGCAATCTGCTCACGTTGCGTGAGCATTGCTCACGTCGCGTGAGCAATCTGCTCACGTTGCGTGAGCATTGCTCACGTCGTGAGCAATTTGCGTGAGCATGGCTCACGTCGCGTGAGCCACTCTCCTCGCCCTCTTCTTCTTCCCCGATCTCGAACTTGCAGATTCCAATGTTTTCCAGAAATTCTTTCAAAACCCACTCAGAACTCATTCAATCATCAAATGGACATAAAACCCGCTTAATCTAACAATTACAACAATCAAAAGTATGCATAAACACATTTAATTCATTCAAGATCATAAACCCTAAAAATCACAGTAAGTTAAAAACCAATCTCAGTAACTTTTAATCCAAACCTATACATGCAGTATTAACCTATCTAATCACATAAATCATACGTATACACATGCTTAAACATATCAAATTCTAGAGGTTAAACAAAACATACATTTACATCCTACGTGAGAATAGGGCAGAGACATCCATCAAATACACAAACTGGAATTGAAGAACAGAGAGCTCCAAACATTGCATGCAATCAAAACACTCCCAAACCTGGAAATGACGATCCAAAAATCACGCTTCTAGCTTCAAGATTACTGCTCAATCCTTTCCTTGCCTTTGCTTTGCTCTTCCTTACAATCCAATGCTTGCACAAATAAAAAACCACACAATCCTTAGCCAAACCCTAACTTAACCAAAACCAGGAAAAAGAAGAAGAAGAAGAAGAACAGTACGTTAACTCCAACTTACCTCTTCAAAGCTAACCCAAAACTCAACCAGGCCAAACACAACTCCAAGCCCAGGGGAAACGAAAGGAAAAGCAGAGAAGGGAGGAGAGAAGAAGAAGAAACGTGAGAGGAGGGGACGAACGGGAATGCAATCTCTGTGTTCCCTCTCTCTTCCTCTTTCTTTTCTTCTTTTCCCCATTCAATGCCCACCTAACACACACACGGCAGCTCCCAATAGGACCACACAATCCACTCAACTTTTCCAAACCAAAAATGCTCTTAAGTCCTTAAACAAATAACACTTCACTCACATACACATTTCTTTCTTACAAACTTAATTATCTTTTCAATTAGGTCCATAACACTCCAAATTTCTCAAACACAAAATCACCGAAATACCCTTTCGATCCCGACTTAGCATGTACAATCCGACTAGGGCTATTTTGGGGTGTGACAACTCTTCCCTCCTAAAAGAATTTCGTCCTCGAAATTCACAGCGAAACACTTACATCCAAATATCCCAAACAAACAAAACTTACTTAGACAAAAGCTTGCAAAGTAACTTACCAGAAGAACCTGCGGTCTCCTTCGAATCCTTGCTAGATGCTACAAACTCTGAAGACACTCGAGAAGATCTGAGCAAATCCTCCACATCCTTTCTAGCTTGTTCAGCTAGACTTTCACTCATCTTCTTAGGACAATCGATTATCTGATGTTCCCTACTGCCACATCTGAAACAAGTACCTGAAAGCTTCCGACATGAGCCCCGATGTCGCTTCTGGCAGTGCTGACATACTGACGGTACCCACTTCTTACACTTGTTCCCATGTTGCTTCCGAAATTGTTGACACATCGAAGGTTCTCGAACCCTCTTTCCTGCTGGCACTTCACTAACCGATTCTTTTCTTTTCTGAGGAACATGCTAAACAAAATCTTGAGAAGTACGAGGAGCAGTCAATCTATCCAAAATCCGAATCAATCCTTGTACTAATGCCCTATCATCAGAGACACGACCAGAATCTTCAACTGAAAGATGCTCGGAAACATTCTGATCAGCACTAACTCGATTCACACTTTCTGTTGTCTCGCCCACATTCTCACTAGGATCAGACTCCATCAAGACATGACACAAAACAGGATGCATCTGCATTAGGCCACGACACAAAACCGACTCTCATGCAAAGACTCAACACCTAACAAACAACACACCCAGAACCATCAAACCTGGGCTCTGATACCACTAACTGTAACACCCCCATCGCCGTCCCCGTTGGAAGGACGCCGACAGATGCGCCACACGACGCTCACATATACAGATATACACATGCACAATGCGGAAGCATACATTCATACATAACATACATACGAAAATACGGGTTAATTAAAACTTACCTTGACTTACCTTGCGGCACAGACTGAACATGCAATAACTCACGCACACGCAGACACTAAGCAAAAGCATACACAGAAGCATACATATAACCTTACAACGGAAGCATAAGCGAACTAATAAAACAAAGGAATAACTAAACATAAAAACATACTAACTATTACATTCCCAAAATAAAACTCAAGAGCGAAATATAATAATTACATATACAATACTACAGAATTACAAAAACTGAAATACAGAAGCTGAACCAAATACAGGACTTCTAACTCCTACGTGGCCGACCTTGCAGAAGCGTGACTCAAACAGAACCAAACCTGCCACCTGCACGGAAAGGAAATCCGTGCTAAGCGATAACGCTTAGTGGGGAGAACACACCAGAATATGGACGGCCATTCACAATGGTCGCCAAGGCAAAAACACATTCAAATGGCAAATGCGGATATTCATAACATATAAACAATTAGGCTTGCATAATAAAGGCATTCATTTCAATACTCACCATCAAACTATAAACTCATGTCCAGGATAGACCATTACAGACATAATACAATACACGTTACAAGCATCATCATGCTGAACTACATATTATATCACATGCATAAACCTACATGGGTATCAAATAATAACATCTTACCGTGCGGAGCCACAAGAGCTTTACACAAGCAAATTGACATAACTAAGTACCTATGCAGGAACTAACAACCCAATCATCATGTTGAGAGTGCTAGCTATTGAACATACTTAAACATGCCAAACACATACACTAGTCAAATATCCAAAGTATAACATTTAGAGCATCACAATATCGCTGCGCAACTCTAATATATATTAAGCATCATGCAACAACACTCTGATAGCGGAGACTGAAGGCATAACCACTTAGTATTACATTCATATCATCATCATGCGGAAAGTACAGTTAAACATCACATACTTACCATCACAAAAGCTTCGGTTCACATGCTAATATATATAACAAAACTATGCTGAAGCCATATACTTAAATACATCAATTCGAATCATTTCAAAACATTCAGAAACTTATAACAAATCACATGACAATTACGGATAATCATGTTAGATATTAAATCATGCTTACTTAAAACAGACATACATTCTGAAGCTCATAGTCACAGTCATATATATAAAAACTGATTCCTGAAGTCATTATCATGCTCATACGGATATCACATTCTGATGGTTATTTCAAAATAACCAGGATAATACGCAAAGGCTAAAACATAATCCATATAACATGCTCATATAATAAAGCAATACAATCAATATTTCATAATCATATTCATTCAGAAATAATCCGATATACATTATATCGATATACTCATTCAGATAATCCATTTATAGCCAAATCAGATCAGAGCAGTTCAAATAAACATTCAAAGAACACCTGCTGACTCTAGGTAGTGGATAACGAGTATACAGACAGTACTTTCCGGGTACGAGCCGATTACAGACAGTACGTTACGGGTACGAACCGATTAAACCATTATACTTTAACTTTCACAGATATTTTCAAAAGGGATCTTAAACAAGATCCAATACAGAAAAGGGTTCGCGAGGAACCAAACGGGGACCTGATCAGGGTCCAAATCATTCAAAGGGCGCTGCAGCTACAGAAGACTCTATTAGGCATGCCTAACTATCCACTTACTTGACTCTAGCAGGTTATGTATAAAATAATTCACGTTTCGAATCGCACAACGCATACATATATATATATATATATTCATCATGCATAAATCAGAGTACGATAGACATATAGATATGCTCATAAAGTCGGTCATAAATCATACAATTCCCATTGCAAATCATATTACAGTCCATACACTTTAACATTAAATAATATTCTAAAGCATGCCAAGAATTAGGTATAAAAGCTTTAACATGCCAAACATTGTCAATGCAAAACCTAATCATGCATCAGGCGACGATAACTAAATATAAATTGTGCACAGTTCAAATTACATTTAACATATCACATTGAATTCAAAGGTTAAAGCATAACAATGTATTCAGACGTCATCCATATTATTCGAATAAGTTTAGCATAGCATAACATCAATCATACCTTGTACAAATCATATTCTGAAGCATGCAATAATCCAATCAATAACATTCTATCACTACTCAATATATTGAAGTATGACAGGAACACATGGGGAAATCATACTATGCCAATGACTAAAAACACATTATCCAAATCATGAAAATAATACAATATACCTTTAAGCATGGCATGATATCTTTGGAGAAGAAACAGACTAGAGATATGGTAACATAATTTACATTAAGCTAGAACATGTTTGAGACTAACAATCAGAAAGTTAGCCTCCACAAATCCTTTGCATTCAAAATAAGACATGTAATAAAAATCACAATAATAAGCATATCTCACTCCAACCCATACAGTTGAAATCCCACAGTCATTAACAGGGTCATTATAATCCAAAACTTATTTCAAAATACCAGAGTAACTTATCATAGATAACATGTTATTAATACCAACTAAATTGGAATAATCAGTCATACCATCAAGATAATATAAGACACAGTAGAGGAAAATACCATGAAAAGCTTTTGGAAACCATTTTATAAAAACTGGTCGCTTGGGGAAAGAAAAACAGAAGCAAAACAGAAGAGTCGGAAGACCTGAGCAACCATCACGTAACGTGAAGGTTGCTCACGTCACGTGAGCAAAGCTCATGTCTCGTGAGCATTGCTCACGTCGCGTGAGCATTGCTCACGTCGCGTGAGCATTGCTCACGTCGCGTGAGCATTGCTCACGTCGCGTGAGCATTGCTCACGTCGCGTGAGCATTGCTCACGTAACGTGAGCAATCTGCTCACGTTACGTGAGCATTGCTCACGTCGCGTGAGCAATCTGCTCACGTTGCGTGAGCATTGCTCACGTCGTGAGCAATTTGCGTGAGCATGGCTCACGTCGCGTGAGCCACTCTCCTCACCCTCTTCTTCTTCCCCAATCTCGAACTTGCAGATTCCAATGTTTTCCAGAAATTCTTTCAAAACCCACTCAGAACTCATTCAATCATCAAATGGACATAAAACCCGCTTAATCTAACAATTACAACAATCAAAAGTATGCATAAACACATTTAATTCATTCAAGATCATAAACCCTAAAAATCACAGTAAGTTAAAAACCAATCTCAGTAACTTTTAATCCAAACCTATACATGCAGTATTAACCTATCTAATCACATAAATCATACGTATACACATGCTTAAACATATCAAATTCTAGAGGTTAAACAAAACATACATTTACATCCTACGTGAGAATAGGGCAGAGACATCCATCAAATACACAAACTGGAATTGAAGAACAGAGAGCTCCAAACATTGCATGCAATCAAAACACTCCCAAACCTGGAAATGACGATCCAAAAATCACGCTTCCAGCTTCAAGATTACTGCACAATCCTTTCCTTGCCTTTGCTTTGCTCTTCCTTACAATCCAATGCTTGCACAAATAAGAAACCACACAATCCTTAGCCAAACCCTAACTTAACCAAAACCAGGAAAAAGAAGAAGAAGAAGAAGAACGGTACGTTAACTCCAACTTACCTCTTCAAAGCTAACCCAAAACTCAACCAGGCCAAACACAACTCCAAGCCCAGGGGAAACAAAAGGAAAAGCAGAGAAGGGAGGAGAGAAGAAGAAGAAACGTGAGAGGAGGGGACGAACGGGAATGCAATCTCTGTGTTCCCTCTCTCTTCCTCTTTCTTTTCTTCTTTTCCCCATTCAATGCCCACCTAACACACACACGGCAGCTCCCAATAGGACCACACAATCCACTCAACTTTTCCAAACCAAAAATGCTCTTAAGTCCTTAAACAAATAACACTTCACTCACATACACATTTCTTTCTTACAAACTTAATTATCTTTTCAATTAGGTCCATAACACTCCAAATTTCTCAAACACAAAATCACCGAAATACCCTTCCGATCCCGACTTAGCATGCACAATCCGACTAGGGCTATTTTGGGGTGTGACAATAATTAATTTTATTTCCCGATGAAATTCTTTTTCGTCGCTAATTCCCGACGAAATTTCATTTTCGTCGCTAAAATTAGCGGTGGAATTGGATTTCCGTCGCTATTTTTAGCGACGAAAAAGAATTCCGTCGCTAAACGTAAATTAATTTTTTTTCTTTTCTTTTACCGACAAAATAAATTTTTCGCCGCTAATTTCAGCGATGGATTTAACATACCGTCGCTAATTTCGGTCAGCATTTCTGGAGGGAAATTTTGGCGCCATTTTTAGCGACGGAATTAATTTTCCTTCGCTATTTATCGACGAAATTTATTTTCCGTCATTAACTAGCGACAGAATTTATTTTTCGTTGCTATTTATCGACGGAATATAAATTTCGTCGCTAGCGACGGTATCAATTCCGTCGATAAATTTCCGTCGCTAATTATTCATTTTCTTGTAGTGTTATACAACTTTGGGCTTTAATTGTACAAGTCATGTGCTTCATTTAAAAGTCACATGACTCCTTTAAGTTGTAATTTAATGGGTTAGGCGTGTAGGGCTTTTAGGTTGGATTTATTTTAGTTATTTTGGGTTTTAATCAGTCTTTTTAATTTAAGTGTGTTTATTTATTTAGTTTGGGCTTAATTTATCTTGTAAAGCCTATGGTAATTTCGGCCACACCATGTTTAAAAATATTAGGGTTTGTTTTAGTTTAAGGGTTAATTAGGGTTAGCCACCTTATAAATAGGCTAATATGAGTTGTACACTTCAGATTTGATGAATTAAACTTTTGAGACGATTCTCTTATTGGCTTTGACCGAAATTCTATAGAGAGACTAGTGAGGATTGCTTGCTTATCTTTTCTGTTGCATGAAGAATTTGATTACTTATCAATTCTCTTGATTGTGGCATTTTCATCTTCTCCGTTTCCCAATTATTTGCGTTTCCATTCACTTATTGTTATGGGGTTCAATAGGGAGGGTGTTTGTCTTCTTTGTCTTCGCTATCAAAGTGTATGTTTAAGGGGTTTCGGATTCTTTAACCTTGGGGTTCCGCATTAAAAATATACGTTGATTATTACTCACTATTACTACTTGATTTTAATCTTGTTTACTATTAGTGTAATGCAAAGTAATTAAACCTAATTAATGATGATCAAAGAAGACAATTTAGATGATGAAGAAATAATGATTATGAAACTTGATTCCATCCTTTTAACATAATTATAATCTTATAAGCAAGCCAAATTAGAATAATGTTCTAATTTACTTTCTCAACGTGAACTAGAGTGCCTAAAACATGCAATTACAATACTAATCCTCAATTCTCATTGATGAACTAGTTAATTCCAATTAAATATTCTAAGATTAGTTACCAATTTATAGCAATTATCTTAAGATACTAATCTTTCAAGCAATGTTTTGATAATGAATTTCTATTAGTTGTAAAGCAAAGTATATCTCTCAACTATACTTTAACTTATAATGATCATGCAATAATACCAATAAAGAATTCTGCCTTAAAAGACTATTAACATTAATGAAAATAGAAATAACAATAATATCATTCAAGTTTCCTAAATATAATTCATTTAATTACAGAGAATAAAGAAATAATAAAGAGAAAATAGAAAGAAGTCTCTCAACTCTTTCCCAAACTCTTAAAGCAAGTCTTCTTCTCTTTGTGTCTTCTTCTTCAAAAGATAAAAACTAACTTAAGAACTTTGACTACAGAAATTGTTCTTCTAAACCTTACATAAAATCCTTAGTTAAAATTCCATCATCTTATATTTACAACTGAATTTAATATATATAATATTCCAAAATTCATGTCCCTTGATATGCCTCTTCAAAGAGTTGCAAAACTTGGCAAAAGGCTTGACTTTTCAAGTGGCTTTTCAAAATAACTGCCCTAATGGATCTCTCTGTTTTGCTCACGACAGAGCACGGACTCCTCTTCCTTGTTTTCTTCAGCTGCGTTGACCACTTTATCCTCCTTGCTTTGTCGCACTCGCGACTCCTTCACGCCCGCGACAGTAGGCGGCATTCGTCGTTTTCTCTTTCTTCTTCTCTTCTCTTCTTTTCTTCTTAGGCGCCTTCTGTCGTGCTCGCGATGCCTGTTGTGCCCGCGATAGAACTATCTTTTCCTTGCTCCTTTTTCTACACTTTCTCCATTTTCTCCTACACTCATAAAAACGTAAAACAAAACATAAAACATACCTAATACTAACACAATTAACCATAACTAAACATCATTTTAATAACAAAACATGAAGTAAATATGAGCTATTTAGGCTCATATCAGCTAGATAAAGGATTAGAGGTTTGGCAGGACGCGGTGGCATTAAGACTGGCGGATTTAGGAGATTATCCCTAATAGTATCAAAGGCCACTTGACAATCACTATTCCACACCACCGGTTGATTCTTCCTGAGAAGCTTGAAGATGGGCTAACATATCGAAGCTAGCTTGGCAATAAACCGGCTGATGCACTGAAGCTTTCCCAAAAAACTTCTAACTTCTTTCTCTTTCTGAGGCACTGGCATCTCTCTAATTGCTCTGACTTTATCAGGATCCACTTCGATTCCTCTCTGACTTACCACATGTCCTAACAGCTTACCTAAGATAACTCCGAAAATACATTTCTTGGGATTGAGGCACAAATTATACTTATTGATGCTTTGAAAGAACTTTTTCAAAACCTCAAAATGACCTTCTCTGGTAGCTGACCTGACCATCATGTTACATACACCTCTACCTCCTTATAGATCAAGTCACTAAGAACTCTGGTGGCCATTCTTTGATACGTTGTCCTTGCATTCTTCAACCTAAAAGGCATAACCCGATAGGCACATGTGACCCACTCAGTGATAAAAGCCGTCTTAATTTGATCTACGATCTTATTAAGGATTTGATTCTACCCTGCATACCCATCCACAAAACTGTACATCATGCAAGCAGCCGCACTATCTATCAACACATCAATATAAGGCAAGGGGAAATCATCCTTCAGGCAAGCTTTGTTCAGGTCTCGATAGTTCACACACACTCGAACTTTTTCATCCTTTTTAGCCACAGGAACTACATTGGCCAACCAGGTCGGGTATTGAACCTCTATTAGAAACTTAGCTTCAATCTGCTTATGAATGCCTTTTTTCACCTTTTACGCCCATTCTGGTCTAAGTCTTCTGAGATTTTGCTTGACTGGTCTACACTCTGGATAAGTTTGAATGATATGTTCAGCGATGTCTCGGTCAATTCCCGGCATGTCTTCATAGGTCCAGGCAAAGACCTTTTCATATTTTTTTCAAAATTCTCTCAAATTTTAACCTCTCCTCAGGAGTTATGTCTGATGCTATCAAAATTTCCTTTGGGTTCTCCAAAGTTTTAAGATTAAATGCGGTTGTACTAGTTGAGTTAATGTCAAAAATAAATGCATTATGTTTATGATCATGTGAAATTAAATCATCAAAAACATCACATAAGTAAGCAAAGTTGTTCATCTCATTAATATAACCATAATCAACATTGTCATTATTGAAAAGTTCTGGCATAAAAAAATTATCTAAACAACTAATGTCTCCACTTTTCGTCGATGCCGATGTTGCCGCCAACTGTTGATTAGCTTCTTAGCCTTATGGAGGCTTTTCAAATACCTCCGATGAAATCTTCAGGTCCTGAATCTTCAAATCCAGCTCGGTTGCTTCAACCACCACCTTCTCTTTTCCTTTCAACCTAGTGGCTAGCAGCTTGTCAGTGACAATCTCCTCAGGCCAATCCCTGTCCCATACACAGTATTGGGTCATGATCTCTTCATCCTAGAAGTCCTCCACAGATTTGATAACCCCAATATCCCAGTCGAAGACATCATTGAAGATTTTTAAACCTTAGTATGATCTTTCCATCTACCCACTGAGGCTTTTCTTCTCCAGTGTAAGCACAAACTGAAGATACGGGAACAAAACTCTATGAAATGTGAGGGATCTTCTCTGACAGTTTCTTGTTGCCACGCTCACCTTTGTATCCCAATTCCTTCTAATCCTTCTGGTTTTTGTAGTGACAATTGACTGTAGCCCTTGCAGATTCTTACCTAAACCAGCCCCTGGGAGGAAGTGCATCTTCTTCATCATATTCACTACCTAAGGGCTATCAGCTGAGTCCAGCTTCTCTCCAATCACAGATATATGAAAGCCACTGAATGGCTGGTAAAAGATCCCCAAGGCAGACACTTGGTTTTCTCTCACAGTTTTAACAGTTACCACCTCCCCTTCATGTGGTATCTTGATCATTTGATGCAAGGTAGATGGCACTCCTTCCAACTTGTGGAACCATGCCCTCCCAAGTAGAGCTAAAAAGTTTGCTGGAATAGGCAAGACCACAAATTCTGCCTCCATTTCAATAGGCCCAGTCTTGACTAAAGTTCTAAAATTTTTCGATGCTTGTCTCCTGGAGTTGTCATAGGCTGTAATGGTCAAGTCAGATTTGCTCAGCATACTTTCATCTAGCCCAAAAACATAAAGCTCAACTAAAGGGCAGACATTTATGGATAAGCCATCATCAACCATGACACAAACCATGTGCTTGTTATTAATCTATACCTTGATATACAGTGGCCGATTGTGATTACGGCCTTCTGCTGGCAAGTCAGTATCAGAGTATACTAACTTTTCCCCTGATCCTCCTTTAACTAAATCTAGCAACTCAGAGGGAGAAATAGTGGTGGCTATAGTAGATTCACACAAGGCCTCAACTAACTTCTGCCTGTGCGAAGGGGACTGTTTCAAAAGGTCCCAAATAGATATCTAAGTCATGGTCCTTTTTAACTGCTTCATTATGGAATCCTCCTCCGACTCTTTTCCTGCAGGTGCTTACACTGGGTCCTGTGACTTCTCGACTTCTGAGATTACTCTCCCACTTCTTGTTACAGCCCTAACTCTCTTCCCCTCTTCATCTGAATCCCACGAATCCATAAACTTTTCACCTTTCTCCTCTTTCTCATCTTCTTCTCCACTCTCACTAGTAGACCAACAGTCTATCGTCGACATGGGCATCCCTTCTTCACTTGTCTCAAGGCGACTGATAGCAACATATTTATTACCATACAAATCTTGCAACACATACCAATCAGGCAGGCTCGACCCAATCATAAAGACAGGGGGCGGCACCGCATTGTAATTGGACTTCTTCTTGCTCTCTCATTATTTAGGATCAGTAATCTACTTACTATCGATCAAATCTTACATGTGGTGCCTCAGTCTCGTGCAGTGGTCTGTCATATGCCCAGTGTGCTGGTGGAATGCATAATATTCATTGTCTCTATGCCTTGGCTGTCCTTTGGTTCTGGCTGGCCTGGGTGGCAGGGGTTGTAACTTTCCCTCTTTTACCTTCTTTTCAACACCCATGACAATGGTCGACCCAAATTTGAGAGGTACCTCTGATTCACTCCCATTGCCGAAACCTCAGCCGTCTTTACGACTCTATTACCACTACTGGTGCTTACTGATTTGTTTGCCCCTTGATTGCTATAGCTCTTCTTGGCATAAGCCTCACTGCTTGCCCTCTTTGCCATGTACTCACTCTCTCCTCTATAGCGATATCCTTTAAAGACTCCCAATCTTTCAGCCCTTTCATTTTTAATCCATCCCTCAGGTATGGGCTAGCATTCTTAATGAACCACCGGATCTGATCAGGAGTATCAAGTTTACGCTTTATTTGCATAACTCAATTCCTCCATCGAGTGAAACACTCGTGAAAAGACTCCCCAGACTTCTGCTGCAGTAACTCTAGATCCTTCTGTGTGATCTCCATCCTAGTACTGAAATCATACCGCCTTAGGAACTCTTTAGTTAATAAGTCCCAATCTTCTTTGGACCTTCTGTCCACCCGTGGTACCAGTCAATTGCAGCCCCTGTAAGACTCAAACAGAAGTATTCAATTTTTTGATTCCTAGTTAAGGTTATCCCCTTCATTACTAGTGAGTACTGTTTGATGTGCGCTGCAGGGTCAGAAGTGCCATCGAACTTAGGGATATCGAGCATCTTGAAGTTCTAGGGGATCAGATCATCACCATCTAACTCCCGATCCTCAGGGTTCATTCCCCTTCCCACAGTCAACATTCTCGTCATGGCCTCGAACTTTTCTTCCATCGTTCTCCACGTCGCCTCCTCAACTTTACGCGTCTTACCCTTTATTGAGACTGGGCCCTCTAGGTCCTTTTCAAAGGAGTCACTATCAAGGTCTACAACCCTTTTAGGTTCGGGTGCACCCCTAGGTTCAGCCACTGATGGGCGTAAAATCACTGGAAGATCCTCTTTACTCGGATCTTGCCTCTCTTGTCCTACTACAGGAGCAACTAGTGGCTTCCCAGCGTGCTGTGTCATTGTGGGAGAGACTGATGGCTGCCCAGCAGGTTGTGTCATTATAGCGGTCAAATTCCCCATCATTGTCATTATTCTATTTTTGAACTCCTCAAATCTTCTACCCACTTCCTTAGCAACTAATGCGTGGGTCGCCTCAGACTCTCTAGAAGGATCAACCATACTGGATTCTACTGAAAAATCTGAAGATAAAGTCTTACTCTCTCTGAATCTAAGCCCCAAACTGATACCCCTCCAGACAACTCGGAGAGAGGATTCTTGATCAGCCATCCACTAGGATCCCCAGACCACTCGGATGAATTTATGATGGTTGCATAGCTTACTTTGTCAGAATGGTGCATGAATGATGTATATGATGCATGATCGTAAGCTATGCAGCACGTCACAACCACATATAAGTAAGTAGATCCTTCCAACCTTTTAACTCCTGCACACGAGGTTAATTGGTCTCTTCCTAGGTGGGCTTAATTCGTGGGTCAACAGGGGACCCGAGGGATGTGTATAATGCACGGCAGGACTCCGGTAGTACTACATCTCTCAGAATGTGCATACGTATGAGTTTTAGTCCATTATGTATTTGGACACTTCAACCAAAATAAGGTGAACCCACCGGGGCATGAAAACCTTTGATAGAAAATCACTTAATTTGTTTGATTTTGTTCAATACTTGACGGCCCACATGACAAGCATTGTATTACGGTTCATTTTACCTAGGGGAAATATCTATTGCCATTACATGAGCTTTAATCAGGGTGATGTTACTTTAGGGCTATCCAAGCATGGTCCCTGCTAATGGGTCTAGCTCATGACGATCAATTGGGTCTTCATTTGATATACCAAAAAGGTACTAGGATTGGGCTGGTGATTATTCTTAACACTTTTCCATATTGAGTGAACATAGGGTCGTGCTTCAGGAATGCACCGAGGTAAGATAAGGGTCCAAACTAACATAATTTTAAGGCTCTAGCATGATACAATGCAATTTTTAGAAGAGAGATGGAATTTTAGTTTAAAAAACTTAATTATACATTTTAACCAAGACACTTTCAGAGCATAGTCACAAAGTTTCCAGCGGAGTCACCACTGTGATGCGCGCAGAACCGAAGAGGCTCCCGAATGGCCTGCTTTTAGGGGTTGAGAGATTGGTTCGCGTCATTTGATTTTGGGTAACATAAAATATTTTGAAATCCTACCCAATCGAATATTGGAAAAGTTAATCTAGCCTCATTAAACCTTTAGGCACCTTTGAGGTATCTTTGAGTTGCCACCCAATTTACGAGAAATTATGAAAAATCTAACCTCTATGGTCTAAACCAGAGAGTAGTTTAGAACTTTACTCTTAGTTATGCCTTGGCTAATTATAAATGAGTTTTTAGATTATAAAATTATATCTCTCATCTCACACGATTAATGCAATTTATTAAAGACGCATTTCAAGTATCGAGAAAGCGGTAAATGAAAGTTATAAATAAAGTAATAAATAAAGCGGTAACTAAAGCGGTAAAAACACAAAGCCACGCTATTTATAAAGGAGAAATTGGGGCAAATACAATCCTCCAAATGAAAAGAAAAACTAAACAAAATTAAAATGAAAATCGAGACAGAATACAATCCCCCAGATGAAACAAAGCTAAGTAAATTTGCCCCAAAAATAATTAATTACAAGGCCCACAAGATATATAAATATAAAACTAAACAATCAAACAAAATCAATCAGAGATGCGACATGCATAAATCGAGATATTTATTCGGTTTAAAAACATTGGTTCCTCATGCTCACTTAAAAGGGGATCAAAGAGTTGTTTCAGCTATTAGCTTAAAACTGGGACGTATTGCTCCCATCTTGAAAAAAATTAACTCTTCATTTTAATTCATGGTATTTTTGTATTTATTGGCTAAAATCAAGGACATTGGTCCTAATTTATTAATAAAATCCCAATTTAGTCATAAAAATATTTTTGTAATTTTTTTAACTGACACGCGTATAAAATAAAATAAACTACTTTTATTTACAAACAAACACAATCACGTAAATGGGGATAGGTAAGATCTCACCGAGATGACGTAGTCTTCTACGCGTCGTGACACTTCCATAAGCAACATCACATTTTAAACCCAAATAAAAATAACAATAAAAATATTAGTAATAATTTCTGAAATCAACTAAGTAAAAATGAAAATAAGGGAAACATAAAATATAATTAACACACATACAAAAATAATTAAGAAGTTCCACCAAACTAGCCATGCAAACATAATAATAATAATAAAAATAATAGCGACACAATAATAATAATAATAATAATAATAATAATAATAATAAGAATAAGAATAAGAAGAAGAAGAAGAAGAAGAAGAAGAAGAAGAAGAAGAAGAAGAATGACAATAATACTAAGAACTATATTAATATAAAATAACAATAATAATAATAATAATAATAATAATATTCAATTAAAAAATTTATAAATTATTGAAATTATTGTGACACCTGAAAAAAAAAACTCGCAAAATAAAAATGACAACAAGATGATAAAATAGAATTTGCATAAAATAAAGAGAATTAAATAAGTGAAATATGAAAAATATATAAAATACATGCAAAATGACAGTGGCCACACAAATGAGAAGACATCATGCAAAACACTATGCAAATCATGCCACGCGAAGAAAACAAACCAAAATGCACACAATCATACAATAATGACCCACAAATTAGAAAACCATGCAAAAATAGGATTTAATAATAATAATATTAAATAAATAAACAAGAAAAAGGTGAATAAACATGTGATAGAAAATAATATTATTTAAGCATAAAAAAAGGAAAAAAATCATCACAAAAATCATACTAAAAAAAAAAGAAAATCAATAAATCTGATTTTTCACCCAAATCAAATCCACTTGCCCTTTTTCATACCAAAAACAAAATAAATATTGAAAAACCATATGGAAGAAAAATAAATCCTAAATCTGAAAACACACATTCATTTAATCGTAGTTCATGTATTTATTAGTGCGGGAAAAGTAAAGTGAAATAAATAAAATAAAATAAAACAAGATAATGAAATGGATCTAAGAATCTTTACCTTCAGAGTAGATAATACGGAAGCAAGATGTCTCAATCTATTCTTCTCGTCAAGATTCAAAAATAAACTCAAAAGGATTTAAGAAAATCTCAAGTTTTGTCTCAAAAAACTCAAGAACACTAAAATTAAAAATAATTTTTTATTTGTTGTTTTATGAGAAAACTCAAGTTAAGAAAATTAATTTTCCCTTCCTCAAGTTAATATAAACTCAACAAAAGTTTTCTAGATCTAAGAAAACCAAATAAAATCAAAGAAATAATTTTTTGATATCTTAAGAAAAAATAGGTTCTTTTCTTTCCTCAAAAACACTTACGTTTTTTCTTTCAAAATTCCCTCCTTTCTCTTTTTTGTTTTTGAAAAATAAATCCCCCCCCTCCAAAAAAAAAATCCCCTTTCTATTAAAAAATCCCCCCGTTTTATTTTCAAGAGTTCCCCTTTTCAACCAAAGCAAAACTTCATATTTCAACCAAAAACACACAAAATTTCCAAAACAAATCTCAAAAGTCGGAATTTAACATTTATTTTTTGATTTTGCCACCCACAAAATTTGACTAAATCCCATGTTAAAATTCAACCCAAAATACACAAAATCTCAAAAAAAACCCATAAAAAATCATTTTTTACCCAAAAAATGCCAAAAAATTGATTTTCGGCTAAAATACTGGTGAGCGAGACAGACGCGAGGGCCAGCCTGCAGCGGCGTGCACACGCGGCCAGCCTACACGCAAGGGGCGCCTACCCTCGCGCGCCGACGGCCGTAAGCTACCGAATTTTTTTTTTTAAAAATGAAAATAAAAAAATAAAAATAAACATTTTAAAAGCTTTCTGAGATAGATAAAAGAACTTGACAAGGAGATGATCAATTCCTATTTTCTTACCTATGAATCGGTCTTTATTTTCATCATTAGGTAATCCTGATCTTGGACCGCCTCGGGACCCGGTGTCTACACCTGACTCAAATGTATAACTAAAGAAAGTGGAGATTACATCATCTAAGGAATCCACGAAGGCATTTACAGGGCTCACGAAGCTTACAGAGCTATTGCAAGAAAGGTGCTACAAACTGGATATTTTTGGCCCAACATCTTCAAAGATGCATAAGAAAGAGTCAAGAAATGTCAACAATGCCAAATCCATAGGAGAATAATCTGACAGTCTGCAGCAAATTAACAACCGATCGGTGTTTCTTAGCCGTTTGATCAATGAGGTCTTGACATCCTGGGTTCTTTCCCGCCTAGGGTAAAAGACAGATGAAATTACCTGTCATAGCCGTTAACCACTTCTCAAAGTGGATTGAAGCAGAACCCCTATCTACGATGACTACTAGAAAAAAAAATTTACTTGGGAGGAAATCATCTATAGGTATAGCCTACCAAAGGTCTTCATCACAGATAATGGAAAGCAATTTGACAGCTCGACTTTTAGAAATTTCTGCTGCATCCTGAATATTGTTCTCAGGTTCACTTCAATCACACACCCACAAACCAATGGCATGACTGAAGTCATAAACCGGACAATTCTGGAAGGGTTAATGAAAAGGTTGGCCGATGCAAAAGGCAACTGGACCGAAGAGCTGTAAAGCATCTTATGGTCTTATAAGACCACACCTAGAACATGGACTTTGTAGACTCCATTTTCGCTAATATATAGTCCGGAAGCCGTAATACCGGTTAAAATAGGAATTCCTTCCTATCGACTAATTTCCTTTTGCGGTGCTAACTATGTGGCCCATATTGCGGACATCCTGTTGCAACATTAATCCTCGGCTTACAAAGTCCGCAACAGGAGCTTATTGAACTGAGCAACCATGTCCAAATCAATGAGTCAAAAACTCCTTGAAAGAAATGCACTCAATAGAGGCAGACACAGTTGCGGTAGTGGAGCTACCCCTCTGACCAGACAAAGCCCCCATTAAGAACATCTCTCGAGTTCGCTCAGTAGCTGGCTCGGTAGGAGGTAGTAGATCTGCTGATGGAGGGGCCACCTCAAAAAGAGCGAGGTCTCTTATCGCAGGGCCTTCACTTAGGGTCAATGCGGGATGCGTTTTCAAAATGTTTTTCCTCCAAGGATCATTTGGTTGGTCTGACTTCCTTTTCTTACCACTTTGAATAAAACTCATTTGCATTTTGTCCTACACCTCCTAGTCAAATTGTGAGATCGCAGAAGCATTTACACAGGGAAGAGTCGCAATTGCTGGCACCAATAGGATGAGCAAACATTTAACAGAAAAAGTTTGCAATAAAAGTAGAAGATCAAATTACAAAAAGCAAGTTACGTACGCTACGCCCTAAAAAATTTTGGAAGATCCTACGAAGCCAGAAAATCCTTCAAATTATTCCGGCCATCCCTACATCCGTTGAGATAAGTCATGAGCCTCTCAATATTCGACTTATATAACGTAAGATTATTCGCTTGATGAATCAAATTTGTAGCTTTGCTCGACTAATTCAGGCTAACCCCAAAATCGCCTTTTCTGCCCAATAAGAAAAACTTATCCTTATAGCCTTTGACAAAGGAAGGGAAAGTGAATAACCGTCTCAATGGTCGGCTGGTGAAGCAATACTCGGTCCCATCTGCCCAACTCGAGAGATAGAAAAAATATGTGAAAAGATCCAAGGTTGGGGCAACATCAACCTCTTTTTGCCTACACAGTACTTTAAAGCAAGCCATCGTCCTCCATTTATTAGGGTTTAGTTGGTTGGGTGTCACTCCATAGCTACTCAAAACATCCTTTTTAAATTGTCTAAATGGAAGTTGTAGACCAACACAAAGCCAATGGCAAATAAAGAACTGGGTTTCCTCTTCGAACGGCCTTTCTAAAGATGACATGGAGGGCGAGCACAATATGACATACGTACGTCCAGGCAAATTATATCTTTGCTTGATTTTATTAACCACCTCTTTAGAAAGCTTCGAGGGTCGGTCTACCACTGGTTTACCATTATACGCAGCTAGAAAGCTTGTATCTACTGCGTCGACCTCAACTAATAGACTGGTTGAAGCCATCTCAAGCAAATGTTGAAAAGAAAAGGTAAAAACTTAAAAGGAATTTCAAAAGACTCCGAAAGTTATAGAGTAATGAAGAGTTTTCCAAAATAAAAGAGAAAAAGAGTTAATCTATTTATAAGAAAAGACATCCTTCTCCAACAAGCCAGATGCCCCTGGTACGATTAAAACTGAAGCTGCTATGTGTCGCAAAGCGAATGGCCGAAATGCGAAGTGAGGCACCGTTTGAGCTTAAACGAGCCGTTATCACAATCAACATTCCTTATCAAAGCTCTCAAGATAAAGCACTTACATCTTTGGCTAAGGGAACAAACGGATAAGATCAAATCTCGAATTCAAATTTTGAGATAAAATGGTTAAACCGCAGGAAAACCAGCTTTATACACACTTTTGATCCAATCGAATCTCCTTAAAGGGGAGGGGGGCAAGTGATAACACTTAAGTGATCACTTGGCCCATATAAGTTTTGGCCAGGAGAGCCCAAAAAGGAAGAAGAGACTAGAGTCTCACACGTGGCAAGGGAGCATGAAATGACTGTAATCACTTCTAATGGCAGCACTTATTCGGCCTAATAAGACATTGTGCCAGTATACCGCCATACGCCACAAACCTGCCTCTCCCATCCGTTCTTTGTCACGTCGTCATTTCCTATTTTGACGCTTAAGTAGAGAACTTGAGTGCCTTTCTTAGGAGCTCTCTATAAATACCTCGACTACTGTAGACCAAGGTAATGCTATTTTGAGAATATTTTCTCTTTAAATCTCTCTCTATTCATTACTAACTTAATCATTGGAGTGTTTTCGTCCAGTCCATTGGTGCAAGATCTTTTGTAGATAACAAAAATATGATCGTGTCTAGGTGAACCGCCATCTCAAACTCTCCTTATAATTTCTGACCCATTGGAAATTATCAAAACTTTTCTAGAAATACATGATAAAGTACGAAAAAAATATGTACTCCTTTCTAATTTTTTTTTTTTAAATCTACATTCGTGATATCATAGTTTGGGCGTCAGATTTAATCAATATTGATCTTTTTTGAATTTTTTTATTTGTTTGTCATGGCTATTTCATTCCATCAGGTAGTCAAAGATGTTAAGAGTACGACTTCAAGGGCTTCATATATTTCTCACATTGAGTCAGTGCAAAATGTTGTGAAGTTGCACAAGGATAGCTAGCTCTGTTGCAAGTTTATTGATAAAGGAATTATATAATTTGATTAAGAATTAAATTTCTATGTGATCATTATTAGTATTAATAAGCCATTTCCATTTTAAATGAAATTTAGATGAATTAATTATTATCCATTAATAATAAGTTCTTTTTCATTTTAAATGAAATTTGAATTTTAATCAATAATTAGTGGAGTTAATTTTTTCTATTCCAACGACAGAATTACTTCAATATAAAGATGTTTATTTATAGTCAAATATATAGCAAAAAAAAAAGAAAAAAAAAAGATTGATATCAAATTGAAAATAGGGGTCTACATGTTTCGGTACAATTCGAATATTTGTAAATCTTCAATATTGTCTTAAAAGTCCAAGTGTTTTTAAATTTAAGTCTTTAATTATCTTGAAAATTCAGCACAATTCAGTTCAATATATTAGATAATTCAGTACAATTCTTTTAAAAATTCGAAACAATTTGATTCGATATTTTTAATAATTCCATTTTTAAAAAAATAATAATAAAATTTATAATATCATCAATAAATATAACTAATATTTAAAAAATTCTACACGTCAACTTAAATAAATATATATTAATCAACATATAAAAATAAAAACTTAATTAAAAATATTTTATCATCCTATAAAAAATCATTTTAAAAATTTGTAAAATAAACACATACAACAAAAATATTTCAATAAATATAAATTAAAATTTAATTTTAACATTTTATGGTTTTATTTTGCATTCTAGTTTCCTTAATTTAAGGATCTAGAGCAATGTCTAAAAAAGAAAAAAAAAAACAAAAAAAATTAGATAAATTAGACCAGAAATAAATCTAGACATTAAATACACAATTTAAAAATTTTATGCGGATATGATAATTATTTAATTCAAATTTTTCAATCGACGTCTCTAAAGCCAAAAATCTAATAGAATTTAACTAATTTTGTAACAAATAAGAAGTTTAGTTGTAATCAGTGTTAAAGAATTTCTAAACTTATCTAAAATTTTTACTCCAGTGCCAAAAGTAGAGTAGTAGTAGTTGAGCAATATTAAGAATAAATGAAATTAAATTGATAAGAAAAATTATTTAGTTAGATAAATAATGGATTTACTATAATATTTTGTATATATAATTAAATATAAAATTCTTTTTTCTTTTTGTAAGCCATGTAATTTCATTCAAAAGTAGGCAACTTGCGAAGAGCTGAAAGTAGACCTTAAATAAGGCCATGGACACCTTCCTCTGTACGACGCGTTTTAAAGCCGTGAAAGCTCCGGCTTAAAGCAGATAATATCTACAATACCCGGTGGATCATTTGGTACTTTCGTTGAGAGACGAGGGCAGCACCCGATCGGCAGCGCCCAAAGCGGCCAGTCCCAAAGACCTCTCCTCGGGAGGGAGAATAGTGATAGCATCGCTATCCTCCTATCCCACATCGGCTGACAAAAAGCTGAAAGTGTACCTTAAATAAGGTCATGGACACCTTCCCCTGTACGACGCATTTTAAAGCCATGAGCGCTCCGGCCTAAAGCGGACAATATCTACAGTGCCCGATATATCATAAATCATATAAGCCAAGCTATGAAATCAGTCAGCTTGTGCACACCCGGTTTAGCTAAAGAATCAGCTATACAATTACATGCTTTAGGGTTGTGAAGAAAAACAACTATCCCAAGAGAGGCAAGAATGTTTTCCGTGCTGTTGAATAAACTAGAGAATTTCCATAACCTAAGTTTCAGAGAAGAGGTGAGCAAAGATATTGCATTTGCTGTATCCAATTCAAAAATAACTTCCACTCCTTTTTCCACAAGAAAATATTGATAAATTCTAAGAGCTGTCCCATTTGCCATTGGCTTATTAGATTCCATGATGCCCACTAGAAGTGTACACAATACGGTACAATTTGAAAATTTACAAATTTCCCTATTGTCTTAAAATTTCGGATATTTTAAAAATTAAGCGTTGTTATTGTCTTGAAAATTTAGGACAATTTGGTACAGTTCTGTTCGAGTTTTCAGTACTAAATAATACAGTACAATATAGTCCGGTACTTTGAAAAATTCAATATTTTTAAAAATTTGCAAAATAAATATACACGATAATAAATATAAATACAATTACAATATTTCAATAAGTACAATTAATTCAAAGTACAAAATTTAAAATTAACATTCGACGGTCTTTCTTTACATTTTGTTTGTACTGATTGGATGATCTTGAACAATAACTAAAAAGACAAAGAAATTAAATAATTAGACCAAAAAAAATCTAAACATTAAATATAAAATTTAAGAATTTACGCAAATATAATACCCAATTCAAATTTTTCAAGTTATTCAATTGATGCCTCTGAAGCCAAAGGTGTAGCCGATTTCAATCAATTTTGATAACAAATAAGAACTTTGGCTATAATCGAGATTAAAGAACTTCTAAATTCGTTTAAAATCCTCCATCCACTGCTAAAAGCTGATTAAGAAGTTACAGTCGAATACTGAACAGCCAAGACATTTCTAGCAACTTTAGCCAAATTGAATAGTTTGGCTCATTTATTTTCCACCAATTCAAAATATCAAAATCAGGAAAATTTTTTACTAATTTATGAGTCAAATAAGCATCCAAATCTCTGTAAAATGCAACTTGCTCCATATCATCATTTTCCAAAAATCACGCATCAACACCATCATTAATTTCATCAGAATTAGGTGGTGGGGCTACAATTTGATCAACATTTACTTCTTCCATTTTTTTATGTTCTTCTATCAGTCCATTCAAAGCAATTCTCACTTTACAAGCTAATTTCTCCAACTTACACTCACCACAAAAAGTCGTGTAGTTTGAAAATTGAAATTTTATTTTAAATTTAGGATCAAAGACCATAGTTATGAAAAAAATGTTATTCATCTTGTTAATCGAATTCCAATATTTGTCAAATTTCAATTGCATTTGTTTACTCATTTCTATTAAAAAATCATTACCACTAATTTAAGCAGCTAAAAAAAGGTCTTGTCCATGAAGAAGATCCCAATCTTTTTGTGCATTGATCCAAAAAGAGGCTTTAGCAAGAATTCGATGGAATTAAAATATAATAATTTGATCCCAATATAAGATTTTATTTAACCATTAATCATGACTAAGGAATACTTAATTAACTATCTATTAAATAATTTATTATATATAACAATTATTATAATAGTTAAATTTATTTTATTAATAATTAAAATATTCAGTTTATATCTTAAGTAATTATTATTTTAATTTCATGCATTAAAATACAAATAGTTATGAATTTAAATTTATATGATAAATTTAAAATAGAAATTATAAATAATATTTATATTAAATTATTAGTATTATATATAATTATTAATAAATATTAGTTCTTTTGGTTTAATTCGGTTCTAAAACAGTTCGAGACAATTCAATATGGTTCTCGGTAGGGGTGAGCATGGTCGGTTAACCAGTCCATTAGCCTCAGTCCATTAATATCGGTTTTTTGAAATTACAGTACATTAATCAGTCCATTACCATCAGTTAACCAGTCCATCGGTTTCGGATTTTCGGATCGGTTACCCAATATTTTTCGGTTAACCATTATAATTATAAATATATTCATAAATAAAATTAAAATGTTCAAGATACTTAAAAATTAAATATTTTTTATTATAATATAACATTATTGTTGTTAAAATAAAAATATTTGGTGGATATAAGCAAATTTGTTTTTAAAAATTAATATTTAATAAGTAAATATATTAACCGGTTCATAATTACTTTTAATTAGATAAATTATTATACTTACTAATAGCCAATTAAAAAAAGTTAAAAACTTTAAAATAATTAGTATAATAAAAAAAAGTACATGATCACTTTTAATTAGGATAAATTGTTATAAATTATTAAAAAATAAATAAATTAACTAAAAATTTGGTTTCGGTTCGGTTAACCAGCCAAATGAGTCAAAAACCATTAACCAGTCCATTAATATCGGTTTTTTCAAAACACTAACCATTAACCAGCCCATTACAATCGGTTAACCAGTTAATCGGTTCGGTTTCGGATTTTTTTTCCGGTTAACCGAGTCCATCGGTTTTTTTGCTCACCTCTAGTTCTCGGTCCAATTGTAAACAAAATATTCAAATTCGTTCCAAGTAAAGTCAATATTACAATTTGGTTTGGTTCTATGCAAAAGCTCAACGATATAATTTGGTTCTAGATTTTTTTTTTTGATATTTCAGTTTGGTTTTGGTTCAAAAAGATCCAGGCCTGTATATATCCCTAATTAAATGATTAAAAAATATTTTTAATCTTAGGCTGCAATTTTTGAGAAAAAATTTTGGCATAAAATTTTATTATCCAATTTGTTTGTGGATTCCACTAATTTATAAAAGATCAATTTTGATGGGAATACACGTAGAGTTTTCGCACGTTAGGAGACATTTTTGAACAAGTACTCCTTTATGTTTGTTTTAGGTCCGATCTTTTACATATAAAAATAATTTTAAACTCAAATATTTGTCTTTGGATTTTATATATATATATATATATTATAATTCAATTAAATATGAAAAAAAAATAGCATATAATTTTATTATTTTATATGTTGTGGGTTTTATTAATTAAGAAGTTGATATCAAATATCAAATATTATTATCTATTAATAATAATTCATTTTCTATTCCCAATGGGATTTAAATTTTAACCAAAAATTAATGAAGTTGGCCGATTCCGATTCCAATTCCAATTCAATTGCAACTTCAATAAAGACGACAAATGGGTCAAGTTGGACGGATTTAGGTTGGGTTATAAATGGGCAAGTCATAAATATTATATTATTTATTGGTTATAAAACGGTCCAATGCCTAAATGGATTGGCGGATTTGGATGGACTATGGGCTTACTATATGTTGGCCTAAATGGGTTGCATGGTGGCCCAAATAAGTCGTATGATAGCCCCAATGGGCAAAACTGTGGATAAACCTGTTTAATCTATTTTTTTAATAAAATTAACTCTTGATATAATTACGACATGCTAAAAAAGCTACAATAAAATTTTGGCCTAACTGAGTCGCATGGTGGCCAAATGGATAGGGTTTGGGTCGCGTTTAACTAAGCTTTTAAATTTTTTTTCTGCGCAAGTCAAATCCTAGTCCATATAAATAAAATACGGGGCTAACACGGGCTGGGATGAGTTTAGGATGGGCTAGATTAGATCAAGCTGGGTATGGTTCGGACCGGGCCTAAAAGAGATTTTAAGAATTTTTGCTGCACAAGCTCGATCTAATTATGTATAATAAAATACAGGCCTACATCAGGTTGTGCCGGGCTTAGGCTGGGATGGTCCGAGTTTGACCTTGGTCGGATGGGTCGGGCTTAACTGAAATCTAAATATTTTTATGCACAAGCATGCATAAATAAAATACATGCCTACTTTAAGTTCGACAGGGATGGATGTGGTTTGGATCGGGCATAATCAAAATTTAAAAAAAAAATCTACACAAGACTGCATAAATATAATAAAAGCCTACTTTAAACTGGACTGGGTTCTGGCCTGGTCTAACTGGAATTTGAATTTTTTTTTTTTTATAAACCTGCATAAATAAAATAAAAGCCTACATCGGGTCGAGCTGAATCAAAATTTGAAAATTTTTTTGCACGAGTCTACATAAATAAAATACATATCTACTTGGGTTTTTTTAAAATTTGGCGTGAAAAGCCAAAAAAATTGAAAAAATTGGGCTATAGGAAAAAATTTAGAAAACTGGTGTGTCAGAAAACGGCAACGTAGGTTGCTGTTTTCTGACCCGGTGGGTCCCCCCTTGAGTTGACACTAGGTTGCCAGAAAACGGCAACCTAGGTTGCCGTTTTCTGGCAATTTTATTATTTTTTTATTTTTCAACGCGTAAAACGGCTTCGTTTTGCGCGTTGGTTAGGGAGAAAAATGGGACCCATCACGTCAGAAAATGGCAACCTAGGTTGCCGTTTTCTGACACCAATGCGCACTTTTGCGCGATTGTGAAAGAGAGTCCGGTGGGACCCATTGTCAGAAAACAGCAATCTAGGTTGCCGTTTTCTGACATGTAATTTTTTTTATTATTTTACTTCTCTTATTTATAACAAACGTCATTATTATAATAGTGTCAAGTGGACAGCTCTTGTTTGGTTAATAATTACATTGTCCAAAAATTATTACAGAGATAAAGTTTGATGTAGTTAATTTTCTTCTAATATATATATATATATTAATCTAATTTGTCTTTAATGTTTTAGTTTTTACTCCAAAATGTCATTCCATATTTATTTAATTTTCAAAATTATATTTTTGCTTCAAACCTAATTTTTTCATAATTTATTTTTTAAAAAGTACATTTAAAATCTATAAAATTATTTCAAAATATTTCTACTAAAACTATAACCTCATTTAATTTTTCATATTCGTAATAATATTCTAAAAAAATTATTGGAATTTGAACTTTCGTGATACCGTGGTGTTGTTAAAAAAAAATCAAGAGCTATTAAAATTTTCAAGACCTTTTTATCAGTTGAAATGACTAAGTTTAAAAACAATCATAATTTTGAAGTTCAAATATAATATTCTTTTATTGTTTATTCTTCTACATTTATTCTACTTTGATCTTATAAGACCTTCCAATTTACAGGGTTGTGCAAATTTTAAAATATTTGGTTGCCAAATGAGGTAATTTCTACAAAATAGAAAATAATTATAAAATTTGAGTGATAAATCAATTGATCTCCGTAATCTTTAAATCAGAACATGTAGCAAATTTTTTTAATGCTATTTAAATATTATTATTATATAATTGAAAGTGATTAGAAGGTATAGATAATAATGAAAGCATGGTAGGGGATGATCTCGAGTTTGAACTCATTTTTCTCCTTTTTCTTTATAAAAAATACAACTCTAAATTATTAAAAGAAAAATGTATAAAACTATGGCGTCACTCTCTCTCTCTCTCTCTATATATATATGAAAGAAAAAAATGGAATATCGCAGCATAAATGAAGAATAATTAATTTGGAACAAAGCAAAGTGACCAAGCAAAAGATATTGTCCTTTGCAATTAAAAGGTTATATCCACTGCTTATGAAAATTTAAATTATAATGAGGTTAATTTATTAATATCATTGAGATTTAAAATAATAATAATTTATATTGTATTTGTCCTATGAACAAACAAATAATCCTTCAATTTGATCACCTGTAAGCAACAGTTATAGTAATTTTATATTACCATTGCATTTTATTATTTTTAAAAAAATATTTCTATGTCAGAAAACGTCAGAAAACGGCAACTTAGATTGCCGTTTTCTAACAAGTGGGTTCCGGCCTTGATGTCAGAAAACGGCAACCTAGGTTGCCGTTTTCTAGCAACCCAAGGTCCTTTTTCCGTGGGACCCGTCCTGTCATAAAACGGCAACATAGGTTGCCGTTTTTTGATACACTATTTTCCTAAATAAAATTATTGTAGCCTCACTTTTCTAATTTTTTTTGGTTTTTACCCCAAAAAGAAAAAAAAAAAAAAAAAACCCTATCTACTTTGGGCTGGGTTGGAATGGCCATCCAGCCAAGTCTAACCAGAATTTGAAGTTTTTTCTACATAAATCTGCATAAATAAAATACAGACTTATTTAAGGTCAGACAGAGTTTGCCCCAGGTCAGGTTTGAGCCGGACATAACTAGAATTTGAAATTTTTTTGCTCAATATTGTATAAACAAAATATAGGCATACTTAGAGTTGGGCCATGATGGACTAGGTTCAAGCAGGGCTCGGATAGGCTAAGTTCGAATAGAGTCAAGATGGTTCAGGTTCGGGATGTGCCTAACCAAAATTTGAAGTTTTTTTTTTTTTCACAAACCTGCATAAATAAAATAAAGGCCTATTTTGGGCTAGATAGGGCTTTGCGTCGGGTTCGAGTTGGGTTGGATCGAGTTCTGGCCGGACAGAGGTGGATCGAGATGGGTCTGACTGAAATTTGAAGATTTTTTCACAAGCCTGCATAAATAAAATACAGGCATACATTGAGCTGGGATGGGTCGGGTTCAAGCTGGGCTTGCTTGAAATTTGAAGATATTTTATGTACAAGTTCGATCCAAGCCTGAGTTCGACTTGGGTCTGGTTGGTTTTGGTCCTGGATGGATTGGGTTCGGACTGCGCATGCTTGGTATAAAAAAAATTATAGTTGGTATAAAATTATTTCGACACATTTGGTGTTAAATAATGCCCATTGGGGTACATCGAACATGCCCATCTGAATCAAAATTTAATGGGTCATTTTGAATTAGCTCATATGGACATGCTTCTAGATTTGGTTTGGGTTCGGTCAATTTATTTTGCGAAATTTCTAGATTCGGTCAAATTTGTCACCTCTACATTCAATATCAACTTTAGTTTTAGTACAATTTTCATTCAATTTCAATTTTAGTTTCAATTCCAAAACCAATTCTAATTCCAATTCAATTGCAATTTTACTTTCAAATTTAATTAAAATTTTAATTAAATTTCAATTCTAATTCAATTGCAGTTTAAAATTTAATTTAATTTCAAATTCAATTTTAAATTTCAATTTTAATTCAATTTGAATTTGAATTTCAGTTTAATTTTAATTTAGTAGAAGAATGGACAATCTCAATTTTAATTCCCAATTACAATTACAATTACAATTGAATTCCAATCCAATTTTCAAATCAAATCAATTTCAATTTCAATTCAATCACAATTTCATCGAATCAATTTCAATCCATTTCTCAAATCAAATCAATTTATTTTCAATTCTAATTCAATCACAATTCCAACTCCAATTCAATTTTAATTTCAATTAAATAAATTCCAACCCAACTCTCAAAATAAATCAATTATCAAATTATAACTCAAAATTCCAACCTAATTATTAAATTAAATCAATTCAAATTCCAATTTGATTTTAATTGAATAAATTCCAACCCAATTATCAAATCAAATCAATTCTCAATACTTATTAAATTGTCTAAATTTAAATTTAATAATTCAATTAAAATTTAAAATTTTAGAGAAATTCAATTGAAATGTGATAATTCAATTTGATTTGGCTAACATTAAAGTACAATAATTCAAAATTGTATTTCAATTAAAATTAAATTTGATATTGATTTTCAAAATCAATTTGAGTTGGATTGATATGAACACAATTTTTAAATCAAATCAATTTTTAATTCCTCATTTTAAAATGCATTTAACAGTCAATTTAATTTTAGTTCTCAATTGAGATTCTCTATTTCTTCAATTTCAGTTTAATTCAATCCTATTGTTAAATTATTGGATTCAATAAATATTATTTATAAATGACTTATTTAATTCAATTAAAATTCCATTTTGATTTGAATGAATTAATTATTATCAATTAATAATAAGCCTCATTCATTCATTTGGATGAATTACTAATTATTATTCATTAATAATAAGTAATTTCTCATTTTAAATGGGATTTGAATTTTTAATCAACAATTAATGCTAATGGCGTAGGCTTTTTCCATTTTCATGACCGATCGACTTATTTCAATATAAAAGTAAATAAAATAAATAAAAATGTAAAATTTACTATTTATTTATTTATAATAAATAAAAGTTTTAATCAAATTAAATTATTATACAGATATAAATTTTTTCCATCATCATATTTTTCATAATAAAGCTATCCGCGCATAGTATAGCATTACAACTAGTAAATATATATTTTTCTAGTGAAGTACATATTTGAAGACAAAATAATTGGAGATTTGAATCTAAATAACCTAGTAAATGTTGAATATCTGGAGCCAATTCAGCCATTTGTAGACCTAGGCATGGCGGAGCTTATCGGACCTAATTGGACTTTTAAAATATTTTTTTCCATATAAAATTTGATATTTTTATATCTTTTTGTATATTTTTAAATGTTTTAGATTATGTAATTAATGAAAAATTATAAGAATTTAAGATCAGATCAAGTTGAGCAGAAAAGATCTTGCAGTTTATGTGCAAAGTTCAAATCCCCCTGTTAATAAATAGGCTTTTGATTGGATTCAAAACAAATTTATCTATATTATATACAAAAGTAGAAAATAAGAGTGAGTAAACTTTGGTTAAAACCGAAGTAAAATGACCGATTTTTTTAATTTGCTTCAGTTTTTCGATTCGGTTTCTAAATTTTAGAATATTCGATTAATTCGATTCGGTTCGGCTCGATTTTAAAAGATGAAAACCGAGAAAAAAAGAACCGACCAATTTAATATACAAAACGACGTCGTTTTGTATATGTGATTAAAATAGGTTTTAATCACTCTTCACTCAGTTCTTCCCTCATTTACCAAATTTCTCTTAAATCTCAATTCTATTTCTCTGCAATACCTAAAGGTCCTAAACCCTATCGCAGCCAGTGCCTCCCTCCACTCTTCCTCACTCAATCGCTAGTCGCCATCGCCTGCCGCCAATGCCTCCCTCCCTCCGATCGCCGGTCAACGGTGGCTCTTCATTAGTTCATCTCTTCGTTATCGTCAACCTACTATAATTTTTGTTGATGAAATAGATTCACTTCTGCCCCGATGTCTTCCATCTGAAAATCGCGTTGCCGCCGCCTGTCGCCACCTCTATTGCCGCTGCCGGCATCCTCAACGTTCTTCTTCCCTTCTTTCTGTTTTCTTTATCTTTCTTCCTCAACGGATATCACTTGATTTCTTGTTCATTAGTGTCTTCAAACTATCATTGTCAATTTTATGGATGTCTCACAATTTACCTATAATTGTATGGTTTCTTCTTGAGTTTGGGATTATAACAGTTCACTTCAACTACGGAACTTGATACTTTTGGGATTATGGAAGATTTTGTATATATTAATAATATTATAATCATAATTATTATTTTATCTGCTGAAGTGTTTTTTTTTTCAACTGTTAGTAGTTTTAAATTTAAATTTGTGATTATAAATTATTAGTAGGTATCTTAACTTTAGATTAAAATCCCGGTTTGGTTGCAGAAGGAAATTGGGGATATGAAATTAGGGATTTGAAATTTCGGTTATATGGTTAACTGAACCAAACCAACAAAAAATTTAGGTTCGGTTATCATATAATTTCCGTTTGGTTCGATTTGCTCAAATAATAATTTGGTTTTATCGGTTCGGTTTGGTTATTGAACCAAAACCGACCGTTGCTCACCCATAGGTGAAAACTTTCTTAGCAATTATAACCTTTTTATTTTTACATTATTAACAAGAAATAACTATTAAAAAATATATAATTAAATTAAGAGTTTAAGTAGAAAACAATTATTAATAAATATAATTAATTAAAATATTTTGATATAATCCAAATATAATTAAATTAGATTTCTATTAGAATTAATTTATTTTCAATTCTTTTTATAGTATTGGGAGACTTTTGTCATTTTTTCAAAATAAAATTTCATATTAGTCCTTTCACTTTTACATATTAATACCTCAATTTATTATTTCCGTAATTTATTTTTTTAAATTTATCAATTATTAAATTTTAGACTATAAATATTAAATATTATTACACTTTAAATTATAATTGTCTTTAAATATAATTTTGTCTCATATACATGTATAACTTCTAACATGCGGTTAAATAATAATATTATATATTATGATGTTAGAATTATTCTGATTCAATATATATTCATACGCATTATATATATATATATATATATATATATATATATATATATATATATATATATATATTAATTTTTGTTATATGTTCGGTAAAAATTAAAATTTTAGAAAGTCAAAATAAATGTGGATGTAAATAATTTTCTATTAATAATTATTTACAATCAATTATTAATTATATAAATAAATAACTACAAATCACGTGTAACGCACCTACATATGAAATTAATGTAATAAAAAAATTTTCAAATGATCAAAATTTATCAACCGATTGGATGGGTACGCAATTATTTACTAAGTTCTAGCCATAGGTATTCATAAGGGTGAGAAAAAAGCCGAATTTTTTATTAATTGAAAAATCGATTTGAAACCGAACCAAATTTAGATTGATTTAACCGAAGAGTGTGTTCAGTAAAATTGTAGGTTTTTAGTTTTTAGTTTTTAAAATTTAAAAACTATTTTTAGTTTTTATTATTTATTTTTTAGAAAACTGTTCTATATATTTAAAAACTTTATCACATTTTTAATTATTTATATATATTTTTTAATTATTCATTACATTATAATAATGACTTTGGTGGTAGCAGTGAAAGCAGCGGCGGTGTCGTTATGGTGGCAGCGGCGTCAGCATGGTGGTGGCGGAGGTGGCAGCGGCGTGGTAGAGGCGACGGTAGTGGAGGAGGTGGCAGCATGATGGTGCCAGAGGTGACAGCGGCGTAGTGGTGGGGGCGACGACAACATAGTGGTGGTGCAAGTGGTGGCAGCGTGGTGGTGGCTGAGGCGATAGCAGTGTAGTGGTGGAGGCGGCAGCAACATGGTGGTGGTGGAGGCGGCGGCGCGGTGGTGACTGAGGCGACAATGGCGTAGTGGTGGAGGCGGTGACAGCGTGGTGGTGGTAGAGACAACGGTAGCGTGGTGGTGGTGAAAGCGACAGCGGTGTGGTGGTGGTGGAAGTAGCAGCGATGTGGTGGTAGTGGTGATAGAGGCAGTGGCAACGTGGTGGTGGTAGATGCGGCAACAATGTGGTGGCGGCCGCCGTGGCAGGGGAGATGGCAGCGGTGGGGCGGTGGAGGTGGCAGTGGTGTGGCGACGGCGTGGTAGTGGTGGAGGAGGCAGAGTGGTGGTGGTGGTGGAGACGGCGGCAGCGTGGTGATGGTGGAGGCGGCGTGGTATAGCAGCAGTGGCGATGGTGGCGGTGTGGTGGTAGTGATGACAGTGTGGTGATCATAAAAATAAAATAGCAAAATCCTAAAAATCTCATTTTGAAAATTTTTATTTTCTGTTTTATACGTGAAAATTAATTTTTTAAATTTTTACAAAAGCTGAAACGGGGAATAAATTTGTCGAATGTGTTTTGATTTTATTTTTTTTAAAAAAAACGAAAAATCGAAAATAAAAATCTTCTCGAACGCACCCTAAAGTTACGATTTTTATTTTTAAAAATTGACAGTTAACCGTTGACTAACGGTTAACCAATATATATACATTTTATATATTATATTTTAACTTTTACATTTAAATTTTTTAATATTATTATAATACATATTTTTAGGTAAATAAATATTTAAATTATTTTTTTTATTATAATTATTTATTCATTATACGTATATAATTAGCATTTTATTATTATTTTTATATTGAATATATTCAATTTTTATAATTAATTATGAATTTTTTTAATTATTTTAATAAATATTTTTTTATTTGTATTTTTTATTTTTGAAGCATTCTTAACTATTAAAAATAATATTATAGATTATATAATTTATTAAATTTATATGTTAAAATTTTTAATAGTTAATCAGTAAATTGATCTGAAAAAATTAATTAAAAATTAAAATTGATATAACTTAATCGAAATTAATGTACTAGAATTGAAATTTGTGAAAGATAAATGGGGAATTTTTTTTAATAATGTTTTTTTAAAAAAATATTATAAAAATGGGGTGTGTCAGATATAATTTGGGGAAGTGGGGTAGTTTTCGAAGACGCAGCCACGTGTTGCGTCATTGCGTCAGAGTCAAACTGACTCTGACGCCCGTTGCGTCTGAAAACGCAGCCAGTGGCTGCGTTTTCAGACACCCATGTGACAACGGTCACATGGGTTTCAGACATCTGAAGACACAGCACAGTGCTGCGTCTTCAGATGTCAGGTCCGGTCACATCAAGTTGACCGGACCGTTGTGTGTTGAATTTGGGGTATTTAAACCCCAAATTCAGCCGAAGGAATTGCATTCCTTCGATTTTTACTCCCTCTCAGCAAAATCAAGTTTTCTGTGTTTCCTTCGGTTTTTACTCCCTCTCAGCAAAAATTAATTTTCTGTGTTTCCTTCTATTTAATTTCTTTGATTTAATTTATTATGCAAACTAATATTGTCTTTATTTACTTCATTCCAGCATAATTTATTTGTTTTTGTTCTTGATAGAAATATTCTCAATATTTCTATCCTTACAACAAAAAAAAAAATTATTTGTTTCGGTGCACCAAAAAATTATTATCCAAAATTTTTGCGGAGTTGTTAAATTTTTGTTTTTTTTTTCCGAAAAAAAATTTGAGTATAAAAGTTTTAAGGGTATAGATAAAATAATATATAATTCAGTAATAAAAATTGATAATAATAAAAATTATTGTATTTTATTATTGTAATTGTAAAAATATTTAACTCTGTTACATTATAAATTGCAGGTTATTTCTAACAATTTATTGTGAAGACGAAAAAAACAAAAGTAAGTTATACCGTTTTATTATATTTGGTTATATACATTATTTTTTAATCTTACATATTAGAATAATGTGAAATGAAAAATGTAGTTTTAGCAGAAATTAAAATGCCATGCATTTAGTGTTGACTTTATATTTTTTGTTTGATTATTTATCTATTTATCTAGTGTTAGGTACAAATTAAATGAAACGGTGTGATAAAATATAATATTAAAATGATATGAATGTAATTCGTTTGAATTGAAAATTTAAATTTTTTTACATATTATTGATATCCATATTTATTCATTATAGAATGAAAACTATTTAAATATTATGAAAATATTAATCTATGATGATACGATGATAGCAAATACGTTTTAAAAAAAATTGATATATTAAATTTATTTTGATAGTATTTGATGAATATATTTTAATGATAGGAATTTTTTGTTTATTATTATGATTTCGAAAATGTATGTTTTAAATATGCAAATGTAACACATGTTGTTATATTGATTTTATTTTTATTTTATTTGATGAATATATTTTAATTATAGGAATTTTTTATTTATTGTTATGATTACTATAAATTATGGTTTAAATATGCAAATGTAACACATGTTGTTATCTATGTGCACTTAGGTTATTAAGTAATGGAAAATTTTAGAAATCAAGAATTCATCAATCCGGGACCGTATGTTGATGAGCTACTCACTTTGAGTGGCAAGCATCGAGTTGATGCAGTATGGGCCGGAACTGTAAGTGTTTTGGCAGTACAGAATGAGTTCTTGTGTCATTTGACAAATTTAGTATTATATATATTTGTCTGATAATTTATTTATTTTTAGGTTGAACACAATGTTTTGTTCGCACGAAGAGCCAGTGTGGAAAGTCATTACAGGAACATAGATAAGCGAATTATACCGTACCTGAGATTAGCAGGATTCTATGGAGTTTCGCAAATCGGTGTGATGAATATTAATGTGGATTTAATGACTGCTCTTGTCGAGAGATGGAGGCCGGAGACCCATACATTCCACCTTCCTGTTGGTGAGACTACAATAACACTGGAGGATATACAGATACTGACCGGGCTACCTGTCGAAGGGCGTGCTGTGACGGGGCACTTTCAGCATGATTGGCCGAATCTATGTGGTCAGTTGTTGGGTCAAGTTCCCCCAGAGGATGCCATTAGAGGACTTAAAATTAAACTGACGTGGTTAAGTCAGAATTTCAGTCATTTACCTGCTGGGGCAATGGACTACCATATTCAATGCTTTGCGCGTGCTTGGATACTACGCTGTATTGGTGGACTACTATGTCCAAGCACAACAAATAATTTCATACATTTGATGTGGCTCCCATTGTTAGAGGATTTAGCCCAAGCCAATGAGTATAGTTGGGGATCAGCCGTCTTGGCCTGGCTGTACAGAGAGTTGTGTCGTGCGACTCGACCTAGGGCGAACGGTCTTGGAGGTTATCACCAATTAATACAAATGTGGGCGTGGGAGAGACTTAATCAATTTTGGCCGCCCTTTATTCACAATTATGTATTAGATCAGAGCAGACCCTATGGATATAGGTAAAATTTATTTAATATATTCAATGGTTGAATATCGTTAGTAATATTTATTACCATAAATTTGCTAATAACCTAATTTTGTTGATGGGTTTTAGGTGGCGATCCCCGTTGGATTTAAGAAATAATAATACTAAATATGTACAAAAATACCGCGAGGATTTAGACATGCAGCGCTATGATCAGGTACGTATTTTGATTTTGGTTGTATTTGTAAATTAAAATTTATTTTTTTTGTTGTGTTAACTGAATAGACTAACTAACTGAATGCTATATTTTTTTGTAGATGGAATGGGAGCCGTACAGGAATGCAATGCACTTATTGCCACATTTTTGTACAAGTGGACATGCGTGTTGGAGATCTGTAGTGCCACTGGTATGTTTTCATATTATTGAGTGGCACCAACCCGATAGATGTTTAAGGCAATTCGGGATGGATCAACCGATTCCATACGCTCCACAGAGTAATGATTCAGTGCATTCCATCGATTTGAGGGGCCATATTGATCAGAACTGGGAATTGAAATTTTCAAATTTCATTTTTGAATGGCTTAATCGACACATTCGGGTAGTAACCGGTACTGTTATCAATGCGCCGTTACATCCGAGATCGCAATATATGCAATGGTACATATCGCGGACAAGACGGTGGATTACCCTGCTCGGAGCGTCAATGGGAGCATCGGTATGATTTTAAGTTTCAAAGATATGAACACTTTTATTAATGAGTTTTAAATGTGTTATTTTTTTTCATGTAGGCCGATGGTGCGGAGCGCATATACCACAGTAACATTGCTGAGGTGTCTAATGAAGGGCTACTATTCGATTGACATCAGAGGGAATTTTAGGTGCCATTGGTGCATTTGACCGGACATCTACTGATTATCCACGCCAGCCTGTTCCTGATGCGGCTGAGATTTCACCATTATCAATACCATATGAAGATTTTCGCCAAAATAGACGTAGTAGGCGAGGCATGTCAGAGAGACGTTCGACAGTGGCACCTATTCCTATGCATACTGGACTGCACCCTGTCCCTCAGCCTTTGCAATGGCCCTTTAATTTTGAAGCCGGCTCCAGTTCCTTCAGTACGCCTCCAGTCGACCAACAACAATTTTTCACAGATGCCGGTGGTCCTTCAACATGCTATGACTTTGAAGCCGGTCCATCTAGAATTAATGTTGATTTAAATGTGAGCTTATCTGAAGAAGTACCACCATACAACATTTATGGCCAGAGTAGCCAGTCGGTTCCACAGGATTATTTCTTTAACGAACTATTTGGCGGTCCTGATGTTGTTGGAACCATGCCTTTGGCCGATCAACCCCTATATAGTGGTGGTTTTAATGAGGAATCGACATTACCCCAAAATCCAAACCCTTATCAGGCGGATCCCCATTCTCAATCACACAGCACATCATCGCATAATAGGAGATTTTGATTGAGTCATACTTTTTATTGTATGTAATCTTTATTATACTCATTTTTTGTGTACGTTATCCTTCTTGTATGTAATATTTGGTGTATGTAAATTTTTCTATATCATATTATGAGAATTTTCTTACCTTTTTGGGCACCACATTTAAAGCAAACTTAATATTAACATTAAATGTTTAATACCAAATCTAGTCGATGATGATAATTTACAATTGCTTAATATCAAATCTGCATACTGATGCGAACTTGCATGTATGTAATCAAAACATAAAAAACACACTTAACATATCATGAAATATGTAACATCAAATTTTTACAATGAAGATAATTTCAATCCCTACAATATTGACTGGATGAGCCAGATGCACCTCTGCATTTCTTTTTATTGTGCCCTATATTTCCACACCTGCTGCAACGAGTCACATTACCCCGTTCACGAGTATCCATCTCATTGCGTATGCGAGATGTTCGTGGTCGACCTTTCTTCCTCAATAATTGCATATCAGGTTTAATTCTGGGGCCATTATAATGTGGCCAGTAGGCTCTATGTGCCATAGGTCGAAAATGGCCATCATAACATTTCAGTGCTTCTATAATGCTGTAACACTTATCTACAAATTGATACATTTCTAGATTTCTACTCATGCAGGCTGCGATGGCATGTGAGCATGGCATTTTTGTTCCTTGAAACCTACCGCACTCACATTCTCGCCTTTCGAGACTCAATATGTAGGTGTCTGGTGCAGCATTATGTTCCGATGCTCTACGATCAATGACACTGAACAATTTGAAGCGACTATCATAGCTGATAACAATATGCGCTCGAGCAATGTTAGCTTGCTTTTGCATAGCTTCAATGCATCTTGGAGTGAAGAGTAAACCCTGTGCCATTTTAGTAGTGTAAAAACCCCTCCTCTGCTCATAGTACTTGACCAACCTCCCAAAAGTATGCTCAACAATTGCAGTGATCGGCATCATACGCACTCTTTTAAGGGCACTATTAACACTTTCTGCAATGTTCGTCGTGGTGTGACCATAGCGATACCCGCCATCCTCGGATAATGTCCATTTGTCCAAAGATATCCTCATCGCCCAATTATAGGAATCTTGGTCAAAATCTTTGATTTGGTCCATTTTATCCTCAAACTTACGCTTTTCAAATTGTGCGCCTATAATAAAACGTTAATATTAGTTACTTAGAAAAGAAATTTTAATAAGTAGTTTCATGGATGGGTTTGCTTACCAGCCCTGTACAGTAAATCTTTAATTGTAGGATTCCTGTGGTGGGTGTTGTAATTACTTACGAAATGGCGCAAGCAAAACCTTTGGAAGCTGAGAGGTTCTTTCCATCCACTTCTTTCATCTCAAAACACTGACATTATACCAGCGTGTCTGTCTGATATAACTGTTAGGCCGACACGTACAGTTACATGCTTTCGAATCATAAACATAAACCATGCCCAGCTTGATTTGTTCTCCGATTCCACAACTGCGAATGCAACTGGGAATAACATGCCATTACCATCAACTGAGCTGGCAATCAGCAGTGTCTGTTGGAATTTGCCAGTCAAAAATGTTCTATCAATCAAGAGAATCGGCTTGCAATGAGCAAAACCATCAATGGCTGGTTTAAAGCTCCAAAATACCCGTTGAAACTGCTTTACATTTGCATCTGCGGTTTCTTGTAGCACAAACTCATAAACGGATCCCGCATTATATTCTTGCAAAGCAAGTAAAAAACCCGGTAATCTCTCAAATGACTCAACATAATTGCCAAATATGGACTCGATAGCTTTCATTTTCCCGTACCATGCCTTAGTGTACGAAACATCAAACTTAAATTGCTGTTTAATAGCAGCAATTATAACATCGACTGGAAGGTTGGGCTTCTTACTGACCATGCCCAGTATGCAATTCCGAATAATTTCTGATCCCAGTTGCCTGTGATCCATTGAAAGATTACCACCTGGCATGAATGTGGTCCTTGAAATCTTGTGGTTACCCATAACGGGCTTACTCCCTTTTTTATTGCTCTTAACCTCCACCTGCACCCACTATCAGACTGTGCGCACCTTACCACCCAGTAGTTTGGCTTCGATTCAATTACTCTGAAGTCAACATTTTTCATGATTGAGTACTTTTTCACACAAGATTTCACTTCATCCTTGCTAGTAAAAACCAACCCAGTCGACAATTCCGAGCAACCATCCCACGTATGATATCGAACTCCTTCCGACACATCAACCTGGGATGCATCAAAGTCCATATCTGTATAGTGCTCAGATTGAAACATGAAATTGACAGGGCTTATATCACCGCTTGGATGCATTGATGCTAATGGACTGACGTCTTGAGTATTATCAGAATCATCACCATCTCCAGATTTAGAGCTAGCACTTTCGACTAGAATATTAGCATATTCGGCCTCTGCATCATCATTAGGCGAAACATAATCATGGCTCAGTGAGAACACGGCATCATCATCCTCGTCGCTCAAATTAATCGACGGTTCATTTCCAACATTAACACTAGTGGGGTTGCAAAATGTGCCGTCATTTTCCACCAAATTTGCAGAGTTACCAGACATACGATCTCCGAGTAAATCACCATCTTGCCTACACACGAACAACCAAGGTTGACTAGGTTGATTGATATCTTGTATCTGCGAAACTGAACTTCTGCGCCCCACATCTGCGACATGTGAGATTGAACTTCTATGTCTGGCATCTGCGGTGCGACAAACAAAATGTCGTTGATTGTCTTGTTCAATTCCTGTACTGCGCTCCATACTAGTTCCCTGATTAAAATTTCTATCTCCAGAACGACTTCCAGATCTTGTGCCAAAAATTGACCTGCTAAGAAAATTACCAACCCTTCGACTGAATGATCGCCTAGGCTGACTTGAAGAGGCAGCAGGAATTGGGCTATTTGATGTGGGTTGATAATCATGCCCTGCTCCGACAGATGCCGCCCTAGTTAACAAATTACCATCTCGTCGACCGCTGGAGTGTCGTTCTTCACTGGGACGACGATCTCTTTCTTGGATATATGATGGTTGTTGTCGACTGACCTCAACATTTTGCATTGCACCGCCGTCAAATTGAGAGAATTTTTCATTGTCTTGTCGACTAACAGACTGCCTTGGCTGACTAGGACCTACGTCATTCACACATAATTGTTGAGGTACCTCATTATTTTCCTCTTGCACCCCTTCATTTACCATTTCATAATCGTTGTCATGCAAATGTAGACTGCCCCCTGGATTACCACTTGCATCACCCTCTGCTATTACAATGATTAATTCCACCAAATTATAACCTTCGTATCTTCTTAAATTTTCATATATTGCGTCTATGTCGTCATCTTCTACTACATCCACCGACGTCCAACATAATGATCCTTCATTGAACATTGGTCTCTTATATATAATTCTAGAAACCATATCATTCCTACCTAAACCCAATTTCACGTGAATTTTATGAACCAATTCAGCAAAAGTAGGCTTATTTTTAAGTCTTAATCTCCTAGTAATAGCATTCGGACCGGATATGTCATATTGAAAACCTGACGCTCCATAACCAATTTCTCCTCCAGTGTGCAAATATAATTCCGTATATGATGACATTTTTCTAGTCTCTATCAGTCAAAAATAATATTTTCATATTTTTTCAAAACTATTTGTCAACAATTTTATGATAAATTCATTAATTAATATTTAACTATTTCATGTAATACAATACAAATATTATGATTACAAAATACGCTATAATTAAAAATTATTTTTTAACTTTATTATCGCAAATACGTAAATTACATAATATTATTACACAATATTTATGCCTAATATATTATTTGCTAACATAATATTTGAAATAAATATTATTTCATTTTTTCTAATTGTACATTTCTTTTATTTAGATTATTCAACAAAAATTTAGAATTATTATTTTTAAATTGTATTAAACAGATTAAAATTATTAAATTTACAATTAAGAAATAATTATATTTTCAACCTTCATTTATCATTTAAAGTAAACTAATAAAATAATATATGACGAAACTTAAAAATATTAAAATTTCTATAATACCTAACTTCAACAACTGGTCTCACCTCGTTTTTCTTGACTTGATAATTTTCAAATAGTTTCTGCTTCTACATAAAAAAACAAACATATAAATACGTTATAACAATTATAGCACAAATAATAGTATATATTAAATTATAAATGATATCCGTTGCAAATAATAACACTGCAAATTTAAAAAAAATTTATATGCATACAAAATTTGTAATTGTCGATTTTTTTCGATTTACTTTTAACTTTATCCTTACTTTTCAAATTCGGTATACAACTTACAATACATAAATTACACGTAAACTAATATTACTTTCATCGTTTTCTTTTTCTAAATCTCAACAAATAGATTTTTTAAATAAAATAGTATTTTAATATATAAATTATACTAAAAATCAATAATGACAACTACGAAAAACTAAATTTAAAGCTATATTATACTAATAACAATAAATATTTATACATATCTATTAACATTTTTCTTCCGTAAACAACAACAAACAAAATATATTTAAATTGATACATTACCTGACTTTAATAGTTATTTCACTTGTTTTTTTCGCAAGTCGTTGCCTCCGACTAATTTCTATTTTCAATTAAACAAATAAATATAAAATTAAATGTGAATACAACATAAATAATAATTAAATTACTAAAAAATAAATCTAAATCTTACCGTTTCAAATAAAATTCTTCAACAATTTTGCTCTTGATTTTCAAAAAATAATTTGTAACTAATATTTTCGAGTCGGTGACCGAACGAATGCAAACAGGAGAAGAAATGAGATCGCATTTATTGCAAATATTGCGTATGAAAACGCAATGAGGGGCTGCGTTGTCAGACCTGAAAACGCAACAAACGGTTGTGTTTTCAGGTCTGAAAACGCAACAGAATATTGCATTTTCAGACTGTCGTCTGACGCTTCTCGTGGGACTCATTTCTAAAAACGTAACGAGTTATTGCGTTTTTACAATTATCCCAAACCCACAAATAATTTCTGACACATTTCATTTCTATAATATTTTTTTTAAAAAACATTATTAAAAAAATTGTCCCAAGATAAATAGGAAATAAATAATGTATTTATTTTTGTAACGTGGTATTTTCCGGAGGCGATAGTCCCTGTCTCTTCTCTTGTAGTCTTTCAGAGGTTTTTATCCATCTTCTTCCTTCACCATTTTCTCAGATCTCTCATCTCTTTATCGCCGAAAACAAAAATACCCACAAACAGTTTTGTGTGCATATCAATTGATTTCATTAAATCAGTTAAAGCCCACTTACCATTTAGATCTGAAATCTTCATTTCTCACATTTTAATGGCATCTCCAAATCCACAAACCCCTCAGTTTGACATGAACAAGTTCTTCATGCCCACAGCATCATCAACAACAACAACAGCCAACAATCCTAATCTTATGGTTCCACCTCCTACTTCAATCCCTTCTTCTTCTTATCCTCCGCCCACTGGTACACACTCCAACTTCCCTTTTCAATTCCCACCTCAACAATTTCACCATCTCCCTTCTTATCCTACGCCACCTCCTCTAGATAATCATTCCCATAATCATCCTCAGCGTTCGCTTTCTTATCCTACGCCGCCTCTTCAACCCCAACAAAACCCTTCTCCTCGGAACAACAACGACCGTAGTGGAGCTGAAATTATGGCCCTCCTACGCCCTCCTCCTACACCGCCCAATCAGGAGGCACCGCCACCCCCACCGCCTCAGCAGAATCCAAATCCCTTGGAAGTGGGGCCTACTAGGATGCCGAGCAGCAAGATGCCCAAGGGGAGGCGGATAATGGGTGATCATGTTGTGTATGATGTGGACGTCAGGTTGCAAGGAGAAGTGCAGCCTCAGCTGGAGGTTACCCCCATAACCAAATACACTTCTGATCCTCAGCTTTGCTTGGGGCGCCAAATTGCGGTCAATAAGTCTTACATTTGCTATGGGTTGAAGCAGGGCAATATTAGGATTCTTAACATCAATACAGCTTTGAGGTCCTTGTTTCGCACTCAGTCTCAGGTCTAATTCAACACACACCATTGCCTTTCTTGTTAAAAATAATGCTACATATCTTTCGCTCAAGCATGTGGATATTTTTTGTCACTGTGGTGGTCTAAGACAAAAAAAAAATAAAAATAAAAATAACAATAAATAAATAATTATACTCTGGTTTAACCCTTCATATTAGTACGTATATTTGATAGTTTAGCATCGTAATTGGGTGACCTTGGATATGCATATAGTGGCTAGCAACTCCTTGATGAGCAGCATTGTGATTGATTGGTTCTGGGCTTCACTGGCCTTTGCAGTAGATGTGCTTTCTGATGTTTTTTTTGAGAGAATCTCTAAAATTACTATTTATATCTTTGAGGAGGCAATGGGCGACTGCTGCTTATATTTTGTTGCCCTGTTGAATTGAGACGTGCTTAAAGTGGAAGAGTTGATATTTTTTGTGCACATAGGCGTGATGCTGATGCTTGAAGTTATTGCTTTGCGTAGTTCATGCTTTATTAGATGAATGAGCAAAGCTATTGCTAATCATATTTGCAGGTATGGCTGACAAATATAACATATTTATGAATTCTGGAGTTGTGGCCAGGAGAGTCTGTATATGGTGGAATATATTTTAACTCAACTAATTCTTGATCCAAACTCATTGGAGATATGAATTTCTTGTTAACTATTGCATCCTAATGATATGGTAAAATGGTAAACAATTAAATGTAGTGTGCCTAACCTGGAGGTATACTTCCTTTCTTCTTCTCAGGATGAGTTTGATTGTTCTTTGTATGATAGCTGTATTTCTTTTTATTTACAGCGCAATTTCAAACTCTTGTTTATTTGTTAGTTATTTCTGTGAGGAATTGCATGATGAGCAGCTTCATTTTACATTCATGGTTAAGCAAGTATAGTGAGAGATATACATACATAAATTGGGCATTTGTATTGTACTCTACTTTTACCATTACATAATTTTATTTCAAATTTTTCCTGCTGGATCCCTATCTATTTGGTATCAGTAAGCACATAGTGGAAAATCGTAGTCTTGATTGTCAAGATTCAGGATCTGGTTCTCTATTTCAACAGAAGTGAGGGCAACTGGATGATTGAATTGAAAACTGCTAAATTATTTAAGTTACCCTTTTTTTTTCTTTTTTTCTTTTTATCTTTGTTGAATCTTTGGAGCATATTTCTTGGCAATATTTCATAACGTTCTCCTATTGTAAGATGTAAAGATGTTTGATGTTGATTGTTGAATCTAAAAATATTCATTTGCTTCAATACATGAGGAAAATTAATTTGTGTATTATTTTTGCATTCAACTAACAGGCTATTTAGAATTGGATGGATGAATATGCTTAAGTGCCTTTATATTTTCTCTTTTTTTTTTTTGTTTTCTTTTTAATTTTCTAAGTCGTGTCTTTTTTATCTCAGAGGGTCAGTGACATGGCTTTCTTTGCAGAGGATGTTCATCTTTTGGCTAGGTATCATTCTCTCTACATTCTCAAATTTCCTATTTTATGGACTGTTTTTCATCGTGTGACATTTTTTTTGGCAGTGCTGGCGTGGATGGACGATTTAATGTCTGGAAAATTTCTGAAGGTCCGGATGATGAAGATAAGCCACAAATTACAGGAAAAACTGTTATTTCCATTCAAATAGTAGGGGAGGAGGAAATTAAAAATCCACGTGTTTGTTGGCACTGCTACAAACAAGTATGAAACTCTATTGCTTATCCTAAATGGAAAAGTTTATACTTTTACCCTTTTTGGCAGGGTCTTCTTGTTTTTCTGTTCATTGGTATAGTTGCTACTATAGTCTTGCTCATGACCTTTGTCCATCACTTCTAACAGGAAATTTTGGTAGTTGGTGTTGGTAAACGTGTTCTCAAAATTGATACCAACAAAGTTGGAAAGGGTGGGGTCTATTCATCAGAGGCACCTCTTCAGTGTCCTGTTGACAAGCTGATTGATGGTATCCAATTGGTTGGCAAGCATGACGGAGAAGTGACTGATTTATCAATGTGCCAATGGATGACTACCCGGCTGGTTTCTGCTTCACTGGATGGCACTGTCTGTATCTTTCCTCATCTTTTTCCTCCATTCGATACTGTTATTTCCATTATGAATCTTCTTTTTTTGTCCTAAAATTTCTTTGAACTAGTTATTTGATGCAGTTACTTTTTATTGCTTCTTATGTGGTTGAAATTCTAAAACCTTAAAGTGATTTCCTTGTGGTGGCTTCTTAAATCGCCCTCAATGTGGAAGAATTGGACATTTTATAAGTTGAAAACTGTCATCCATTTTAACTCATACATTTTTTTGACTGTGGGAAAGTCCAGTTCTGATGTGGATAACAATTTCTATCCTTCACATACTGCTCTAGGTAGAGGCTCTTTTCCTCTATCCTTTGCTGTTAACATATTTATGTTTGCCCGTTCTGTTGATTGTTTACATTTTAACTTTGTAATCTGTGCCACTTTAAAAACTGTCTTCATGTTTAAGAATGGTTCGTGTACTACTTAATCTGAATTGTTGTTAAAGTCGTCAAATCATGTTGGTGCTTAGAATGCTTTCTGTTTTTTCTCTGTAGACTCATCTATCATGGGGTTTTATGTGATCTGAACTTATATTTTTACACCATGATGTCATTGCTGATGTTCCTAGTTAAAATTTTCATGCTTGCTTTGATTTTGATTCATGCAAATTTAAACTTATTTTAACTTTGTTGGTTCAAACACCTTCTGTAACCAGATTAAGATTTGGGAGGATCTCAAGGCATCACCTCTTGTGGTATTGAGACCATATAATGGCCTGTCTGTTTACTCTGCCACATTCCTGACTGCTTCCGACCGACCAGATCACATCATACTTATCACAGCGGTATTTTAAGATCTTTTTTTTTTTTTGGCCAAAGTTCTATAGTTGTGCTTTTGCTGGCCAGATGTGGAGCACCGAAGTTGCATTTGTTGATTTACTAAGAAAGTAATATGTGTTTCTGTGTGCGTGTAATTTGATGGAGAAGAAGCATAAAATTGTCTTTGTTATATATATATAATTGTCATTTCTTTTAATTTCAAGACACATAGTATTCTTTTTCAAAACAATTGTGAGCCATGTTAACATTACACTCATCTTGTTGCTAATCATCAACAAATGGGGCCCTTATGACCTAGTGATGGAAAAATGCTCTTGTATCAATTATCGCATCCATCATGTTATCCACAGAAAAATTAGTGTCTTCGTTAGAATAGACAGGTATTGCAGATAGCGTCCTTAACGAAGAATTATGGAGGGAGAAATGAGTCTTTTAGTATGTATGGACCAATGAGTTGGTCAATGTGGGTTCTGAACGTATCTTTAATGGCAACATTAGCGCATCTAACTCTGATTTGGGTGGAATACTGAGACTCAACAATTGTAACATAAGAATAAGCCATAGTTCTAATTTCTAAAAGTACAAGGATTGGCATGGATGTAAGTTCTAAAAATTCAAGATTAGTTTAGCCTTTACCTTATTTTATTGGGATGTAACTATTGAAGTACATGTATTATAAACATCTTACACTTGTTCAAATTTCCAAAATTTGTGAACAGGGACCCCTGAATCAGGAAGTGAAGATTTGGGTTTCATCCAAAGAAGAGGGCTGGCTTTTACCTAGTGATGCTGATTCATTGAATTGCATCCAGACTTTAGAGCTTAAGAGCTCAGCTGAATCTCGAGTTGAGGAGGCATTCTTCAATCAAGTTGTAGCTCTGTCCCAAGTGGGTCTCCTCTTAATTGCAAATGCTAAGAGGAATGCCATATATGCTATACACATAGATTATGGTCCTAATCCAGCAGCATCCCACATGGATTATATATCAGAGTTTACAGTTGCCATGCCTATCTTGAGTTTGACAGGGACTAGTGATGTTCTTCATGGCCAGTGTGTTGCTCAGATTTATTGTGTCCAGACCCAGGCTATTCAGCAGTATACATTGGATTTACGCCAGTGCTTGCCACCGTTATTGGAGAATGCGGGTTTAGAAAAGTCAGACCCTGATGCTGCACATGATCTAGCTAATGCTGAAGGAGTTTCTGCTCTGGACTCGCATGAAAGTAACTTCTCCGATAATCCTATTAGCTCTGCTTCAATTGACGCATCCATTCTGCAAGATATTCCGTCATCAAATGTTAATTCTAAACCTCCTGCTTTAAACCCTTCAGCTTCTGATGCTGACATTGTTTCTGTTCCAGCATCTCCTCTTTTCCGGACTCATAAGACTTTTGCTGAGACTGTAGCCTCAACAAGGCTTGAGCCAGGCCCTCTACCCAGTGAGCAAGTTTCAAATCAGTCTGTCATTAATTTTCCAGTCGACCAGCAAATTGACACTGTTAATAGAAACTTATCAGATGTTGCTTCCTTGGATAGTGATTCAAAGAATGATGAGAAGAAAGGTGCAGAAGATGATACTTCTAGCATGCTTAATCCACCTGTCATGTTTAAACACCCAACTCATCTGATAACTCCATCTGAGATTTTAATGGGTGTTTCATCTCCCAGTAATAATGAGGGCAAGGCGGAGGTTGAATCAAATATTCAGGATGTGGTTGTCAATGGGGATGTCAGTAATGCAGAGGTGGAGGTTAAACTAGTTGGTGAAACAAAATGTACTCCGAATGATGAATTTGGTCGACAATCAGAACCTAAAAACCTCATTTCAGAAAATAAGGAGAGGTATTTTTGCTCCCAGGCTTCAGATCTTGGTACTGAGATGGCCAGGGAGCGCTGTGCCATATCTGCAGAAACTTACACAATGGAGGAACCTCAGCAAGATGGTGTTGGTGCAGCAGACTTCCCTGCTCAACCTTCTCATGCAGGTGAGGAAGGAGTCCATGACTCCACAAAAGATGCATCAGGGAAAGTTTTGGAGTCAGCTGGGCCCGCTATAGTCCAGCAATCAACAACTCCAACTACCAAGGGGAAGAAACAGAAAGGGAAAAATTCTCAAGTATCAGGTCCATCTTCTCCATTGCCAAGTGCTTTTAATTCAACAGATTCTTCCAATGAACCAGTTGGGCCATCAGATTTTACATCTTTGGAATCTGCAGTCCCACAAATTTTTGCTATGCATGAGACGCTTAATCAGGTATTGTTTACACTTTGGACATAAAAAGCATGCACTATATTTGGGTGATAGCCGCTAGTTTACATACTAAGCAACCTGTTATGTTGCATAGATATGGGTACTAAATAAGGTAATTCTTTAAAAAATGGAGTACGAGTATGTGGTATATAATTATTAGTAAAAAATTATATCTAATTAATAATCCTATTATAAAATTATAAAAATTAAATATAAATACTGAAATTATAAAAATAACTCCAAATAATGAAAGAAGACATTATATATATATATATATATATATATATATATACACACATATGTTTGTGTATATATATACATATACATACATGCATATATACGTATAAAAAAATGGTTGAAATTTTGTACTGTTAATGTCAATTGGTCTATGTTTGAATAAATATTATATTAAAGTAATTTGTGATAATAAATGTTTTAGTTTGTTCACAATTTATTGTCAACTTTTGTATGTTTATTGTTTACTTTGCATTCAAGATTTACATTTACATATATCGATAATGTTCTTATATTGTTAGTTTTAAAATAAATTAAAATATAACATCACTATTTCATTGTCATTGCAAACTATCTATAGATTTATATAATTCAAAGAGTATGTCAAACTATCAGTAATATATATATATATATATATTAAAATCATGCAATAATATAAGCTCGTATCCAAGCCGTACACATTGATATGTGCCGGGTAGAGTACCCAAAATTGGAAAAAAATAAAAAATAAGAAAAATGTACCGGGTACTTATTTATGCAGTACCCAGTAAGTACCGGTACCGAGTATGTACCCTGTATAGGTATGCTGCCCAAATAGAAGTATCCGTGCTTCTTAGTGAGGATTTTCAAATGCATCATACATGGTTTGCTGATAGACCTGCTCAGTATATGCTGTGATATATTTAGAAGATCATAAGTACCTAAGTGAAGTTTGTGACCTCTTCTTATTGCACCATAATCATTATTAACCTTTTTTGGGCAAATCAGGAAAAAAAAAATCCTTTTAACAAGTGTAGCTAGAAAAAAGATCTGCTCACTATATGCAGTGATCTATTTAGAAGATCATTAAGTACCTAAGTGAGGTTTGTGACCTCTTCCTATTGCACCATAATCATTATTAACCTTTCTTTGGGCAAATGAGAAAAAGAAAATCCATTTAATAATAATAATAATAATAATATTATTATTATTATTATTATTATTATTATTATTGTAGTACAACTCAAGAAAATGACTCACAGATTGATGAGGAGTACCTAAGGTGTGACTAAGGAAGAAACTTGCCCATTTGACCACTGGATGTTTTCCATAAACATCTGATGATGATGAAAACCTTAATTTTTGTTCTTGCCAAAAAGGGGAAAAGATAGTGTTGTGGACTGCAGTGGAGGTGTGTGAACACTGTGCACGCTTGGCCAACTTTCTTGAGGTGATTGCCAACTGGCGGTTATGTTTTAGAATAACTGTAAATTAGGGAAAGAAGTATTTGCTGGAGAATCTTCTTGAATCATGGTTAGGATTTGCCAATGGAGAATCTTCTTGAATCATGGTTAGGATTTGCCAAGGATCACAAACGATCAATTTGAACAGCAAGGACCCACCCAAAGGGGATAAATAAATCCAATGAAAAAAATAAGGGGATATATAAATCCAATGAAAAAAATGAAGTTATAGGATTTTTGAATGAGCTGAGAGTTATTGGATATATAGTCCATAGTAAATCCAAAGGGAGACATGGCGCTTTGAGCGTAAAAGGATGGACTATAGGGAAAGCACAGAAAGAAGAATAGGTAGGAAGATAATATAGGTGGCTTCCTTTGGCATGGATTGGTCTTGTTAGCAGCATCTTAAGGAAGAGCTCCTAGAGTAGGATATTTTTTGAGTTAAACACACAAACTCTATATTCCTCTCTTAGTGGCCTGCTTGCTGTGTTTTTGAAGGATATTATTGTGGTTAGACCACAGTTATTAGAATTTCATGATTCTTGACATAGACTGTATGCCTTAGTTTCATTCCCCATGCTAGATGTTCGAATCTGTAGGCAAATGGAAAAAGAACCTTAATTTTGACCAAATGGATAGTGAGTCGGGCAAATTGATCTCTTTTGTTGATTCAGTCATTCCGTCTTTTACTGAGTTTGTATGATCCAGTCATTTGGAACGTTGATTTAAACTTTGGTTCTACTGTCAAATCCACAGGAACTTTCCCCTAGGTAATCTAAAACTTAGATAAACATTAAAAAAACAAGAAAAAAAGAAAATCTAATACCTAAACAGTTAGAGAACCGGGCCATTTTATATTGATATTCCCTCGTGATTTAAGCTATTTAACCTTTTCTTTTTTCTGCATGACTACATGGTATGGAAAATAAATATCAAACATATTTTTATCGAATGATCATGCAATTTTGCATTTATATAGAAGAAATGACAATGGTGGCAGGCATGGGCCTATATTTATTGCTTTACAGGTAAGAGCTTTTTCAATTTGGTTGATGATCACTCCATGTTTATCAAAAGTGCATCGAATTTCATGTATCTGGTTTGTTTTACGTGGACACGAGTTGTTTTTCGTTGTTTTTTAGATTTTGTGTTGAATCTTAGGATTAAATTTTGTAACAATTCCAGATTCACAATGGTAGGATTTGAGTCTTGATTTGACAATATATATGAATTGGATCCATGAATTTGGACCCCCTTCCAACTTGCCCCTCTTTGAACACTGGTAGTGTTGATCATGGTATTTTTTGGCCGCCCCCCCCTTCCCCCTCTTTTTTCTGTCTCCAGCTAGTGTCCACACAGAAAGAAATGCAGAAGCAGATGGCGAATATGGTTGCTGTGCCTGTCTCAAAAGAATGCAGAAGACTGGAGGCAGCTTTAGGTCGGAGCATTGAGAAAGCTGTCAAGGCAAATACTGATGCTTTGTGGGCTCGTTTTCAAGAAGAGATTGCAAAAAATGAGAAGTTATTTCGAGATCGCACACTGCAAATAACAAGTTTAATTTCTAACTTTGTCAATAAGGATTTGAGTGCCTCACTAGAAAAAGCAGTGAAGAAAGAATTGGCTTCAGTTGGACAAACTTTAGCTCGTACTATGTCTCCAGTCATTGAGAAAACGATATCTGCAGCTATTGTTGAGACATTCCAGGTTAGGAATTTGAATTCATGGTTGTATTTTCCATGATAGTCCTTGTTTTGTTACTGATGCATTGCACTGCAGAGGGGAGTAGGTGATAAGGCAGTGAACCAACTGGAGAAATCAGTTAATTCAAGACTTGAAGCAACTGTTGCAAGGCAAATCCAAGCACAGTTTCAAACTTCTGGAAAGCAAGCTCTGCAGGTTTGCTCGTGTTTAACTTGAAGCATTCAGTAGTTGAATATGCTAGATCTGAGACTGGGAGAAGCGTAATGACAAACATATTAGATTGGCAACCTTTGGGCTGCAGGGTGAAGCTCAAAGAGCTGCCAATTGTACAAGCTTTGAGACACTTGTAAAAGCTGGCTGAAAATGGTGGAACAATCTGCTGACCTTCCTACCAGGGCATACTTTGGTTTAAACGTGGTTTCTTAATGATATTTTGCGAATGAAATGTAGACAGAAACTGGTTTTGGTAAATATGGCACCATGCCATTTATAAGAAACCAGTAGTGTCTGGTTGTTTATAATAAATTTTCTGGTTCATGTGCAGGATGCATTGAAGGCTGGTTTAGAAGCTTCAGTTGTGCCTGCCTTTGAGATGTCATGCAAAGCAATGTTTGAGCAAGTGGATGCGGCATTCCGAAAAGGGATGGTTGAACATACAACTGCAGCTCAGCAGCATTTTGAATCTGCACATTCTTCATTGGCCCTTGCTTTAAGGGTGTGTACTCTTTTTCCAAGTTAGAGAATTTTTTATTCAATGGACATCAACTCCTTTATCTTTTAACGTTCAAGTGATGACTAAATTCTTAGTGCTTCATAAAGTAGATGATGAAAAGTGATATCCGTTATTCTGGAATTCAAAACTCAGAGTTGATGAAAAATTAATTCCAACAAAATAGTATGAAATTCTAAGGAGCATGTCAAACTATTGAGTCTTGAGCATTTTTCCTTCAGATGAGATGGCAAATCGTTATTGGCTATTATTAAAATTGTAGAGGATTGGTTACTGTCTTCCATTCTCTTGGTTTTTGGCCGTTTCAATTTCTCGTCCATGTGGTTCTTTGGATTGTGATGGCTTTTGGACCTTGATTGTAAATTTCAGAGTTTGAAAGTTTAATGTGTTTTTAAGGTCTCAAGACTCTAGTTATGCAGATCGAAACAGTTGGCTGCATCGATCTCTTCTTTGCTAGTTTTGCTTCATTCTATTCTTTCCTTGTGCATTTAGATTATTTCTCTGATTTTTTCTTTTTAAAATTTTTGTTTTTGCAAAATCAGGAAGCCATTAACTCGGCATCATCATTGACTCAATCCTTGAGTGGGGAGTTGGCCGAAGGTCAAAGGAAGATGTTAGCGCTTGTGGCTGCTGGTGCAAACTCTGGTGCAGCAAATCCCCTGGTTGCACAATTGAGCAATGGACCTCTAGGTGGCCTGCATGAAAAGGTTTTTCATTTACAAATCTAACCAATAGTCATGACCTTCACTTTGTATATGCCTTCATGGAGGATGTAATATTAAAAGCATTTTCTGTGAATGATGAAGGTTGAGACACACTTGGATCCAACAAAGGAGCTGTCAAGATTGGTTTCTGAATGTAAATACGATGAGGCTTTCACTATTGCCCTTCAAAGAAGCGATGTGTCTATCGTATCCTGGTTATGCTCTCAGGTTTCTGTCATGCTATCTTTTCCCAAGTCTTTTAAATGTATTTTAGGGTGAAAATTTCCACATTTTTGGTGATGAGAATGACTTGGAGCTCTCAATTATTTTAATTTTTAAATTTATTATAAACTCCTTATTTTATGAATTCTATTGGATTCTTTACAGGTTCTTTTGTCTTGAGTTTTCAATAATTTAGCTAGATGAACCCTTTATTGAATGCAATTTGGTTCCCTGTCACGTGAGCTGCCACTCTCCAGTCTCATATAATTTTGTGTCCTTTTTGATAGGTCGATTTGCGGGGAATGTTAGCAATGGTTCCTCTCCCACTAAGCCAAGGAGTATTGCTCTCTCTTCTACAGCAGTTGGCCTGTGATATTGGCAAAGATACAGCTCGAAAACTGGCTTGGATGACAGATGTTGCAGCCGCCATAAATCCAGCTGACCAAATGATAGCGATGCATGTACGGCCCATCTTTGAGCAAGTATATCAGATCCTGCATCATCATCGGAGTTCGCCTACCGTTACTGGTGCGGATCTCTCAACAATCCGTGTTCTTATGCATGTCATCAACTCCATGCTGGTGACCTGTAAATGATTTTTCACCATGTGCAAATACACAACGAATTTAGGGTAGAAAATGTATAAATCATTTGAAGGGTCGAACATCTCTACTACCTTTTTGCAAGGTTTAGATTTAGAGGTCACCAAGAAAAAGCTTACTTTAGTTTATAGATGCAACAGTAGTTAAACTAGTCCAGATTCTGACATTCCATCCCCCCCAATTGTCCATCCGACCTCAGTTTTCTTAAGGGCAAATATTATTATTATTATTATTATTATTATTATTATTATTATTATTTAGATTTCTTCGTTTTTTTGTTGATCTAGAGCTCCCAACTGTCGGAAACTGTGAATTCTTGTCAACTACCAATTATTAATTACGATTTGCAAAAGCTGGTTTTATGGTACAATTTTGTGGATTAAAAAGATTTGATTTTCAAACTATGCTTGAGAATAATAATAGACAGGGAAAATGCACACCACACTCGGATTGACCTTTTATATTTATGTATTATGCATTTTTGGTTTGTGCATTTCACGTCCATCAGATGGGATATTCAAAAAATAGTACATTGTTTTTTCCTCTTTCTTCTGCTAGAGCTCGTAATTGTCCATTGATCAAAGAGAAAATTCATCTTCACCTTGGTATAAGAAATGTTATGAACCTTGATTGGTGTTGGTTAGATTTCGTTTAGGTGTGTCAGCAAGCAGTGTAGCCCTATCAAACAGATTAGCCAGGTTTGGGTTGGGTCAATTCTGTCATTATTTTTGGATTGGGTCACATTGGCGCCGGGTATTGAGTTAAATGGGTATTGAGTTAAATTCATTTTTATTTTTTAACATTAGACTGATTGATAAATTTTTAAATTATTCAATCAATTTTTAGTGTCATAATTTTTTCTCTTAAATATCAATATATTTCAATTACTTTAAAATTTTAATAAAAATATATATAAATTGAAAAAATTACTAAAAGAAAATTATGGATATTATAAGATTTTAATAAAAATATATATAAATTGAAAAAATTACTAGAAGAAAATTGTGGATATTATAAGATTCACTTGAAGTATGATTTTATATTAACTAATTTATTCAAATAAATCAAACAATAAAATGATTTATTGCACATACACGTACGAACGTGTGTGTATATATACACACACGTATGGACATATATACATATTACATGTGTATATGTATATGTACATACATGCATACATGTGGACATGTATGTATCATGTATGTATACATATAGTTTTAATACATAAATGGAAAATCACATCACAAAATCCTTTGAATTTTAATATTTTTTTTTTATATTAGGTCCGTGTAATTTTAAAAGTTGAAATTGGATCATTGTACTTTTCAGATTATTTACATTAGGTCCAATTTAAACGAAACTGATGGGATTAAAATACATGCTCGATTAATCTTGCATAAGATCAACTTAAAATGACCATATGACCCTCCAATACATAAAAAGAGAAAATTGAAAAAAAAAGTCAACTCATCACCTTTTACTTGTCTGAAATGATTATTTTTTTGGATCACATGGTCATTTTAAGTTGATCTTATGTGATATTGATTGTGCGTTTTAATTCCACCAGTTTCGTCCAAATTAGCATTGGATCCTGTACTTTTTAGATCACTCACATTAGGTTCAATTTAAATGTGACCAATATAATTAAAAACACATACTCTAATAATCTTGTATGAAGTTAACTTAAAATGATCGTCGAACTCACGAACATATAAAAAATTAAAGGAAACACCAATTCATCACTTTTTGCATGCTTGAAATTATTATATATTTTTTAATGTTTTGGTGCTTTTCACGGCCATTTTAAGTTTAATGTCATGCGATATTAACAAACTGTACATTTCAGTTCCACCAGTTTTGTCTAAATTGGATCTAATATAAGTGCTCTGAAAACTATAGAGATCTAACATCACTTTTAAAAGTACATGAATATAATGTAAAAATAACATTTTTTAAAATTTACAAACAATAAAATACATTTTATTCCATATAAATTGGCATTCCAACTTGCACACATTTATGAAGCCTTCTCTAAACTTGTTAAAGACATGAATTATAAACAACAAAGAGGCTAAAACTAAAGAAGAGCAAGTAATACACCCAAATTTGATAGCATATACCCCTTAAAAATATTCACATTTCTCTCATCTTCTTCCACATGGTGTTTCTCATAAGTCAAAATGTTTCTCAATTTCTCTTCATTCTTTGTTTTTCCATTTGCCTTTGCTGTGATTTATTCCTTGTGTGTTTTATGTATTTTTGGTTTTTAGATTGCTTTAGGGATCATTGCCTTCTTGCTTTATTGAAAATCATTGATTTAGGGATCATTGCCTTCTTGCTTTATTGAAAATCTCACAACTCTTTTTGATAAATCATTAACTTCTTGCTCTAAGGAAAAATTCAGAACTTGGTTTTTTATGAGCATAATAAATTTGCAACGAAACAAATTGAATGGATCAAAAAATTAACACAAATAATTGCAAGGAAAAAGCTGCATTGATGATGAACCCAAAAACTCAAAGGATAATGATATTCTGATAAAAGCTTAAAGGATAATTATAAGATACAATATTGTCTCTCTACTAGGCCTGAGTTAAACTCAGCCCAAGGCCCAAAAGCTAAATGAAGGCCAATGCCTAATGCCTCCTCAGCCCCGCAGCCTCTAAGGCCTGGCACGTGAATGAGCGGATGATCACAGGAACTAAAGAGATAGGGCCTGCAGGCTATCCGATTGGACTGACAGGCCAATGTCGACAATCCACTGATACAGGCCCTCCATCTTATCCTTCACCTACTCCCGTGTCACATTGTTGCCTAATCTACTCTGACACTAGGGTAGACTACTATCATGTGAGTTCTCACACCCCACTATAAATACCTCGGGTCATTTTTACACCCAGGTAGCACGCAATTCTGAGAATTTTTCTCATTACAATCTCTCTCTAACACACTACTGACTTAAGTTTTGAAGTGTTTACGCCCGATCAAGCTCTTTTGTAGATAACAAAGATTCGATCGACCCCATATAGGAATCACCATCAGACTCATGCTATTCAGATTCTAAAAAATCAGGACTCATCATTTAGTGCTTTTATTGAGAGTCCATGGCAGGTTTCAGCACGACAGATGCTTTGGATCAAGAAGAAAACAGTTAAACTAATGACAATAGAGGTGGATCAATATCCACCGGTGGGCGAGATGAACTTGCAGAATCCCTCGCTTATGACTATTTTATTCCTGCACTCGAGGAGTTCATGACACAGCCAGACAACACTCTTATCACCATAGAAGATTTGAGAGGAATCCTCGGTGACTTTGGAAAAACTATCATGCAATCTGCCTTAAAGGGCAAGCAACCACGAACACCATTGAATGTCTCAGAAGTTGAAGACAAAGGAGAAAGCAAAAAAACATCGAAATAAAGGGATCGTAATCAAAGATCCTGAAGGCAAGGGCCACAGCAAATCCGACCCTTCATTAGTGCCCGTGAAATAAGGAAAAGAAGCAAAGGAAAAAAGGTAGTGTTCCCGATAAGCAGGAGCCCTTCCTTTCATTCATCCTCAGTGCTAATAAGGCCATAAAAATCCTCGTCTGCTGTGAGGGATGTCTCACTACGAATAGCTGCCCTAACTAACGGACTGTCACACGAAAAAATTGCCTCCCTATTTTTCTAGTGGATTAAAGAAGCTGAAATACCCATTGGGTTCAAGAAAATAAGGATGCCAAAGTATACGGGCAAGTTCAACCCAAAGACCCACATCACTGAATACCTGGCACAAATCCAGATGTATTCATATGATGATTGGATTTTTTGTAGAGTTTTCCCTATAACATTAGCAGATGAAGCTCTGGACTAGTTTTACAACCTTTCTCAAGAATTGATCTCTTCCTTCGAACAAATTTGTAATGCCTTCATGACAAGGTTCGCTCATGCCCAACCAAGAAAGGCAATTAATAACCTACATAGCTTGGCTTAGAGATCTAATGAAAGTCTTCAAGACTACATTGACAGATTTTGAGCAGTACCCTTGAAAATTCCCATTTTGCGCTTCGAGGTGGTGTTGAGCGCCTTAAGTAGAAGCATAAAGGGCTGGCCCTTATTCGATTCCATTAGAGCCAAATCGTCGGTTGATTTTGCCGAGTTAATGGATAGGGCTAAGCAGTTCTTCTAAATAGATGAGGATACCCGAGCAAACAGAGAAAGAGTAAGAGCAGAGGAGGCACTACAATGCCCTCTCAGCATGATCCACAGATTGCAACCTCCAGTAAACTTGGATGATCGCCTACAGTTTCCACTCAGTCTAATAAATAGGCTATAATACCCGGTTCGATGGACGAAAAAGAAATTCAAAGGCTGTGGAAACATATTTGCCCCTAAAAGTGCAGCCAAGAGGAAGGAGTCTGAACGAAGGAGGCTCGAGTGTCATGACCATAATCTGACCAGGACCTGTATTCCATTCAATTTCGACCAGCCACCATCCTGGCATGGATCAAGGAGAACCACATGAAGGTCAACAAGCCTAAAAGGTTATCTGAATGACTGAAAACTTACTCTAAGGGACCAAAGCAAATATTGCTAGTTTCACAGAGACGTCGGTCACGCAACCAACGAGTGCAAGGGCTTGAGGGAAGAGATAGAAAGAATCCTACAAGTTGGGCTTCTAGGAAATTACATAGCCCCAGCTCGGAAAGATCCCTCCGAATCCCCTTTCATAAGAATAAATAGGTCAGACACTGAGACATAAAATGGAAACCATGAAGAGCAAAGCTCAACCAAATTTGGGGAGAAGCCAAACATAGCTACATCCCTTAAAAACGTCGTAAAACATCCTCAAACAATGTGAGGCCCATCGTGAAATCTCAGTTGTTCAAGTAGTGTTCATTAACCTGCGATCTGTGAAGAATTCCAATCGGTAGCCATCTTGGAGGTGCAACATCCCTCCTCAGCATGCGAATCGATCATGTATTTTACCAAAGGAGACGAAAATACCCCTCCTCAGCTTGCCAAGGATCTTTTCAGATGAGGAATCATCTCCACACAAAATGCGAACTAAAGAATCTTCAACGCCTCACGACCATTGTTCGATTGCGAAGGCGCTTTGAAGCAATTTTAAAGTCGTCATATCCCCTTTTTCTCAGAAGAAACTGATAGATCAGAGGAAGAAAGAAAAAGCTGGAAGGAAAATTTTGCTTTCCAAATTACGTGGAGGCCACAGAAGAAAAAATCGCAAATAATAATTACCTCCACTCGCCCAAAGGAAAGAAAAATGGGATGTTAAGCCCTCCTCCAATCCCAAGTTAAAAAGAAAAGGACCAAAGCTCTATACCATTGTCCAAACTACCGAGAGGAAACCCCAAGCACACAGAGGGGCCACCTATGCTTGCAGTAAAAAGAAATGGCCAATGAAGAGCTAAGGTTTAGCTAGAATATCAGTATAAGCGGGGAGATCCCCCCACTAATCGAACTAGGCAAATATTATCGTTCAGTAGTGGAATAGGAAAGAAAGCCCCAGTAAATAACATCTCCTTCGCCTGACTGTAAAGAAGAAACCGTTAAAGCAGAAGGAGAGGTGAAAGGGAAATTTACTTCTCAGACGACGTGCAACCTGTTGAGCTACCAATGAGTGTGCTTTGTGAATGCCTCCCAAACATAACGCTGAAGAAGGCATGTACATTTGTTGACTAAGATAAGCACTGAAAAAGGCCAGCGACCTCCTTGGAATAAGTAAGAGAAGAAGGTTGTGAAGAAAGCCTACCCTCCTCATGAACCCTCAAAAGTCGAGACATACCCTGGTAAGGAAAGCTAGCAAAAGTCCTGTTTCCAAGATAAAATAAAAATATTCATGCTCGTTCCAAGTTAAAATGAAACAAGCCGTGCTCCATGCTGATGGAGAGGTTAATAAATAAATGCCTTGGGCAAATAATAGAGTCGATTGTACTCGTAGTAGAAGTAATTCTCCAATAGCAAAAACACAAAAAGGAGCACTAACGTTGAATACCACCATACTGGTTAGACTCGGCAACACTGCCGTTCCAATGAGTGGATTAGTAGGATTCTCTGCAAGAGCAAAATCAGAGCAGAATGGCCCACAAGAAGAAGAAAAACGCCAAAGGTGGAAGAAGTCCCCGATCGGGTCAAATCTATTCTAAGGGGAAGCTTCTAAAAGAGAGGGAAATTGAGAAATATTCTGGACTTCAACATCAAGATCCCCCATTGAAAAACAAATGTCTTTGCCAGGCTAAAATACCGCTTCTAAAAGATAACGGCAAAAGCACGTAGGAGCCGTTCACTTTCAAGGACCAAAGATCGTGGAAAATCGGAACGATGTAATCATAGATGACTCAAATAAATCGATGTCACAAGAATATTGACATGCCTAAAAAAAGGTACTCTTTGTAATATTGTATTCCAATCAAATTGATTATTGAATATACAAATTGCAAATTCTTAAGACCTCAAAACTATCCGAGTCGATCACTCGTATCTTTTCGTAATTACTGGGTTGGACAACCCCAAAGCGATTAAACGAAGTCCAATTCAGAGCGGTCCATAGGCCCCTAAAAGATTGGGTCCATTTCGAGAAATACTCTCTGTACCAAAAATCGGCTTCAGACAAGTCAAACAGACTCTCGAAAGATGAAATTATAGGAAAAAGACAAAAATTGAGACTTCACAAGTTTTTCCTACAAAAGCATAAATCATAAGAGTCATTCATGACACCTAATCAGGAGAAACTTCCTTCAGAGCAGTCAACAGACCTTAAAAGCCTCAAAAATTCGATCCGAGAAAACTCGCTTCGGTCAATAATATCCTGAAAACTGAGTAGCTCATGCTCATCCAAGCAAGACCTTAAGAGAATTCCAAGGCCCTTAACATTATAAGCACTATACTCTAACCGAAATGGTTATCGAACATGCAAGTTGCAAACCATTCCCCAAGTGCCTACAAAGCGAATTTGACTCGATCATCTACATCATTTGATGAATAACAATCGATCGAACTTAACAATTACTCCTAGTCAAAAAATATTCACTTTAGAGAAGTCAATAGACTCCTGAAAGATGAAACTACCATTCGGACACCTGAATGAGAGGAAAGAGGAAACCCCGAAACATCGTGTTCCGATCGGGAATGGTCATGAAACATATGAAATACAATCCATTCCCAACTGTTGTGAAATGTGCTCGACCGACCAATCACAATTTTTACCGTCATACGATCAGAATAATGCACTTAAACAAAACTTGATGGTATCCCAAGTTGACGTAAGAAAGTCGTATTAAAAAATTTGCTCTTAATAGATCAGTAGTAATCACGTGTTATTTGAAAGAATGACAAATACCATTTGGAGCATCTAAACGATGAGGGCAGGAAGCATACAAATGTACAACACTATGATGTATCTTGCTTGCTGAAAAACTTGACATTATTCCAAGTTAAAAAGTGAAAGTCACATTTGATTTAGACAATTTACCCGAAAGGTATAAAAAATCAACTGTTCCCAATTGAACTTCAAAAATCATTAAATGATTATCTGTCTTAATTGATGGCATTCTCTAACATGGTTATCTAATCCGTTCAATTCAGAAGTCATTAAATGATTATCTGATAGACCAAAATAATTCGATTGGGTTTTGGTCCAAATGTGATAAAAAAAGACTAAGAATTGAAGAAAAATTCATTGATTTGAATTCCAAGTACAAAAATAAAAACATAATGCAATGGGAAATTCCCTATCTAATCTCTAAAAAGTAGTCCAACGTTCCTCAAAAAGGCACCAACGCTGCCAAGAGTGAGATGGAGTTGATCTATGCAAAGCTTTTGCCATGATACCCCCATACAATGCTGCAATCTTCTTCCTCTTCATCTCCAACCTTCAACTCCTTAAGAAGAAGAAAAAGGAGAAAATGGAGAGGAAAATTGTAGACACCGGGTCCCGAGGCGGTCCAAGATCAGAATTACCCGATGATGAAAATGATACCGGCTTACAGGTAAAGGTGTCAAAAATGATGTTTCTCTTGTCGAGACCCTTGTTTTTTTTTTATCATAAAAAAATTATTATTAATTTTAATTCCAAAAATAATATTATTGGAAAGTGTTATTTAATTTAATTGAATTGAATTAATTAATTAATTTAATTGAAAAAGGGAAATTAAATTAGTTTTTTAATTTAATTGAATAAATTAAGTAATTGATTTAATTAAAAAAGAGGAATTAGTTATTAAATTAGTTAATTAGTTTAATTAAAAAAAGATATTTTAAAGAAAATGATTTAAGAAAAAAAGAAAAAGGATTTAAAATAAAAAAAAAAAATTTTAAAAGGTTTTAACGTGTGGTAAAGTGGCCATATACATGGGTCGCGTGGTGGCAACCACTTTGGCTTTTGGCCAAAGTGGCCGAGTGGTGGCCGTTTGGCCACCGCGCGACCACCTGCCCCTCGTGTGCACATGCGCGCGACCCCGCGTGCTGTGCCCTTCGCCACGCGGCCACCTGCTCTGGCCCCTTTTTTTTCGCTGTTGTCTGCTATTTTCAGTCTGATTTTTTCACCGTTTTGTGTTATTTTCGATCAACTAAATTAAAGACTTTCTAACTCTTTCTATTTTGAGCCAAGACCAACAAATCAAAAGGGATTTTGATCTCCATTTTCAAGGGGACGGCAACATTTTGATTCAAAGGATTTTTTTGGCTTTTCTCTCTAGCTTCTTCTCTCCAAAAACTGTTTTTTTCTTCAAAAATTTTTCAAAAAATTCTTGAGTTTTATTTTCAAGTTTTAATCTTTTTTTCTCTAATAACATTTCATCTTTGGTTTGATTTGAGTTAGAAAAATTAATTTTCTTTGCTTATTCATCCCACAAAAAATATTTTCTTGAACTAATTTAATTAAAAACATAGACTTTTATTTTTTTTTTGGGTGGTTACCACCACAAATTCGACAAGGGAAATAAATCGAGACACCGTTTCTCCGATCTGAAAATTCTGAGGGTAAACACTTTGGATTCGTCCTCACTTAATTTTATTTGTCATTTGTTATTGTTAATTTTGTTATGTTTGACTGTTGCCATGTTTATCTCTACTCCTATTTTTTAGCTTATTTGCTACCGTTGAAGAATTAGTTATGTTTAATTTGTTTTTTTCTTGGTGATCCTGGCGCTGTCCTCTTCCTCTTGTTACCCTTATTATTTATTACCATAATTGTTGTTAGTATTATGGTTACAATCTTTAAGTTTGCCTTTGTTACTACTGTATTATTATTATTATTATTATTATTATTATTATTATTATTATTATTATTATTATTATTATTATTATTATTATTATTATCCTGTTCAACTATTATTACTTTTATTATTATTTGTTCTATTATTAGTATTGTTATTAATTATTTGGTTGTTATTAATATGGTTTGTTATTAACAGTCATTACATATTATTGTTTTATTGTTATTTTTATTATTATTATATTGATGTTCACTGTTGGATTAATTTCTCTTTTTGTTATGGTCACTTTTATTGTTATTATTTATTATTACTATTATTATTATTATTATTATTATTATTATTATTATTTTATTGTTGTTACCATGCCATGATTATTTGTTGTTACCATTACTATAATTTTATTGTTGTCATTATCTTGCCTTTACTTGATTAATCTTTAGAACCGTTACTAATATTTTTTATGTTAATTTTTGTACGAGATTTAATTTGAGTTGAGCTATGTGAACGCCCCGCGACTCCCCGGATGGGTCGCAACGCGTGGACGTACTCTCCGGTTTAGGTGAGATCTTTCCAATCCCTCTCTTCATGTTGTGATTATTTGTAAATAATTATTTTATTTATGCACGCGTGAGATAAAAAGTCACAAAAATACTGTTACAATTAAATTGAGTTTTTCACTAATAAAATTGGGACCAATGTCCCTTGTTTTAGCCTAACAATAAAAATATCACAATTAAAACGAAGAGTCAATTTTCTCCAAAAATGGGATCACTCATCCCGGTTTTCACCCAACAATCAAAACGACTCTTCGAACCCTCTTTAAATAAATGCGAAGTAACCAATGTTCCTAAGTATTCGAACAAGTGCGAAGGAACCAATGTTCCTAAAACAATACCCCGATTTATGTATGTCTTTTCTTATTTTGATTTTGTGTGAGTGTTTTAAATTTATTTCCTTTTGGGCCCTTGTAATTAATTTTGGGGCAATTCTATTTAATTTTGGGGATTGTATTCTGTCCCCATCTACATTTCGAACCGCCTTTTATTGGAGTTGTATTCCGCCCCTATTCTTCTTGTAATTGTGTGCTTGTGTGTTTACCGCTTTCTCTTTATCGCTTTATTTATTGCTTTCCTTTATCGCTTTTTGAATGCTTGCAATGCGCTATTTAATTTAAAATGCATCGATCGCGTGAGATGAGAGGTATAATTTTAAGAAGTTAAAAACCAATTTATAAGTAACCAAGGCATAAATAAGAGGGAAGTCCCGGACACCGTAACTCTGGTTTAGACCGATAGAGGTGAGAAGCCTTTTCCCAATTTCACGTAAATTGGGTGGCGACTCCAAATACCTCGAAAGTGCCTTTAGGCGTCATTAGGCTAGGTACTTCTCCCCAATGTTCTATTGGGAGGGATACACCGATGATGTCTCATGGCGCCCATGATCAAAAGACGCAAACCAATACCTCGAATCCTAAAGCAGATTCAAAGCGAGGGCCCTTGCTGGGTACCTCCGGCGCGCGTCACAGTGGCGACTCCACTGGGGACTTGTGTTTGAGACTTCACTACGAAAGTGCTTTGGTTAAAATGTATAATTGGGTTTTTAAAACTTAAAATTCTATCTCTTTTCAAAAATTTGCATCACATTTTAGAGCCTTAGACCTATGCTAGTTGGTCCCTTTTTACCTCGGTGCATTCCCAAAGCACAACCCTACTTTCACTCATTGTAGGGAAGTGTTAAGGATAATCACCAGCCCAAGCCTTGTACCTTTTGGTATATCAAATAGTGACCCGATCGGTCGTTATGCTCGTGATGAGCTAGACCCGTCAGCAGGGATCATGCTTGGGTAACCCTAAAGATTCATCACCTTGACCAAAGCTCATGTAATGGCAAGTAGAAACTTTCCCTAGGTGTTATGTTCCTTAATACAATGCTTGTGATATGGGCCATCACGTATTAAACAAAATTAAGCAAATCAAGTGGTCTTTTATCAAAGGCTTTCATGCCTCGATAAGCTCACCTTGACTAAATTGAATTGTCCAAATACGTAATGGCCAAAACCCATACGAATGTGCATTAGATTAAGAGTGTTATGCTGTCGGTTTTTCACCGTGCACCATACGTGTCCAATGGGTTCCCTGTTGACCCTCGGATGAAGCCCACCTAGGAAAGAGACCGCACGGCCTCGTGTGTGGGAGTGATAAGGTTGGAAGGATCTATCTGCTTGCATGTGGCTGTTGATGCTGCACAACATGCTCATACATCGCATGTCATTCATGCATGTCAATAAAATAAATACATGTACAAATAATAATATCTTATCTCATGCTGTGTGCGTATATACCTTTCTGTCTGCATGCTATTTTTTCACATGTGCATATCATCCTGTATATTTAATCTCATGCTGAGTGCGTGTATATCCTCTCGTCTGCATATCATTTTTCGCATGCACATACCATCCTGCATGTAATTTCTTCCATGCATCTCATCGTATCGTGGTAGTCCATTGATCCTGCACTCATTAAAGAATATTTGCATGGCACGATCATGCATTGTACATGTCATCCATGCATCATTCTAACAATCTGAATTTCCAGCCATCAAAGATTCATCCAAGTGGACCAGAGGTTCTAACTATCGACCAGTGACGACAGATTCACCCTTTGGATTGCTAGAATTAGTGCCCACTTGGGATTCTGAGTCATTCTCAACAAGTAGCGAATCATCCTCAATGGCAGAGCTACCACGAGAGACCAGTGCTTTGACGGTGCAAGACCTAGAGAAGAGGCTTGGGGATTTTGAAAGGAGGATATTGACCATGATGGAAAACATTATCGCCCGACTGACACCAAGGGCCAGCCAACCGCCTAGGGCCCCTGATGTTGAACAAGTTGAATTGCCTATTATGGGAGAGGCCCCTATAGCAGTCCCTATCGTACGATAACCAAATGTTGAGCCTAGAGCAGCGACACCTCTTAAGCCGAAGAGAATCCTTGGTTTGAAAGACAATCCCATGGTGGAGGAAGAGGATGAGCAGGTAACCCCTCAGACTGTGACGAACGAAGTTCCCAAGGGAGAGGATAGCGCGGTGAAGGAGATAAAAAGTGGGATTGAAAAGTTTGAAGCTCAGACGGTGACTACTATAGAGAATTCGGTCGCCGCCATGGTGCCACCTGTCGAATAACCGCCTGCTGCTCCCACTGTGTTACGGAAAGAGAATGATCCAACTAAGGGAGTACACCCGCCACCGACTGGACTTGGAGGAGAGTCACCTGTCACTCTGTCAGCTGAGCAAAAAGGCAAGGGGCATGTTTCAGAGAATGGGCTTTTGGCGGTGACACGGAGCCTAAAGAGAAAGATGGATGCCCTTAAAGAGGAAATTGCAGAGTCTAAACTTGCAGTTGCCCGGGCTGCTCGAGAGAAGGTCTTTATGGACTTAAAGAAAAGAGGTCAACCATCTAGGCGCGACATCTGTGCTGGCACTCAAGAGATAGAGGGAGCGTCAACAGTTAGAATAGTTCAGAAGGCTTACTTCGGCATGGATGGATCTTTTCCTCAAGATAGAGAGGGGGACCCGCGCTTATGGTTAACCAACCCATCCAGAAATCGGGGGCTTAGGAGGTGTCGTCGACACGCTAGATATCAGAGGGGTGATGGCCAAACCCCAAAAGGTCAAGTACAAGATCCTGCTACTGGTAAGCAGCTGGTGGCTCTTGAAGGAGGGGGCAATACCACTGGGAGAGACAACCAGGAAAGCTTAAGTCTCGGTGACAACAGTGCGGGGGATATCGGAGCCACCAAGTCCCCAAACATTAGAACCACTCAAGATCACTATACCATCTGGGATAAGCCTTTATCTGAGCACCTCTCTCATTTTATCGATAAGGGGAAGCTACGGCCAAAACTTGCAAAGCCCGCCAGGGGCCATTGGCATCTCAATCACCGAATGGATCTGTACTGCGCCTATCATCAGCATACCGGGCATGAAACTAATGGGTGCCGGGCTCTGAGGAGACAAGTCTCACACTTGATTGACGAGGAACAGAAAGATGAGGGGAATGGTCCATGAGGGCGAAGGATCACTGATTACAGCAGCGATGGCGAGCAAGGAGGAAATAGCTATCTGGATGTTCTTTTTTAGATGCTTTATTTCTTTTTGTTTTATTTCCAGAACTCGTTATGACATTTTGGTTATTGTAGTGTGATGAACAATTTCTGCTTGTTTATGCCATATTTCTATGATTTCATTTCCTATGATCACAATGCACTCATTCATTCTGACATTAATTCAATTAATAATACGGCTCTATCTAGTCTCGGAACTTTGGAAAATCCAAATAAAATCTTGGTAGCATCTGATATAACTCCTGAAGCGAGGATAATTTTGAGAGATGTAAATAAAAAAAAAAGAGCCTTTGCCCGGACCTAGTATGACACGCTGAAGATGGACAAGGACACTCTCAAGACCAACGCTACTTCCACGTGCCAACATGACGACGAATCAAATTTTGAAAGCCACTTCTTTGCATCCACAACACCTGAGCTACATATGGTATCGCCGAATAAAAATCGAACTTCGAAAGTTACATCAAAAGTCGGACAAATAAAACTCAAAACCACCATGAGAAATATACAACCCATCAGAACCAAGCCATATGACCTTTTTCTCTCGACCCATTCGAAATGTGTACCCCAAAACCGATTATGACTGACCCTTAACCATCCAAAACCCTTATAGCCAAATTTCTTACTAAAATTTAATGCCCGACCAAATTGAACAACAATGGTCCCAGTGGTTAAGATGAAAAGTGCACGTATGTGTAAACTTCAGGACTTGAGCAAAGCTTGTCAAAAAAAAAAAAAATTGGGGTGTAAAGAAAAGAGAGAAGAAAAGAGAGAATTGATAGGGGGCAAGGGAATGCTATTTGGGGGCAAGTTTTGTTCAAATCCCGTTGATCTACACATGCCTGCACATTGCTATTCTTTTTAGCTACTAAAGAGGACTAAAAGGGCTAACCCCCGAGCCATCCATCCAATCCCAGCCGACGAAAACCATTTCGAAAGCTTGAACTACCATGGCCAATAAAAGTACCCCAAATCATCCAAGCCCAACCTGTTACCCTAGCTCAGCCATTGAACAGCCATTCCAGGGCTCAAACCACCAAAGCCAATAAAAGCCAAGCATGAAACTTCGCATTCAACCCCCAAATAAAGAACCCATCACCTCAACCAGTCTGTGCGAGAGCTAAGACCAAAACTTTGATATCAAGAGGAACCACTCCTGGAAGCAGCGGTCTCTCCGGCCAATAGAGATGAAAGAAATTCAACCGACGTTAACGGACTGAAAGAGGGTCCATGGCAAAGGCTAAAAAAATAAAAAAAAGAGAGAAAATATTCAATCAAGAAAACCCGCGAGGGCTGATTAATAACAGGAGTTTGATGCTCTCAAGATCTATCCCGAGATTAGATGAGGTCTTATATTTTTTCTAGTTAATGTCGAATAGTGATCATGTGTTATGAAATCAGATTGAAATATATGCATTTATGCAAAGATGTATTGGCATGACCAGAGCAGTTCATCTTGCACACTCAAAGTCGTTTGGGTCCGATATAAAACCAACACATTGCTACCATCTACCCCTTACCATTCTCGCTACTCAAGCACTTCAGTTAACTCACCTTGCTACCCACTGTGAAGCCAACCCTACAACACCTTCCTAATAAAAAACTAAGCTCATCCAACCAAAATCTGAGACATAAGCACATGCCAATCATACCTGAAAGACCTTTTGCAACAACTCCAACTTCTCTCTCCAAAAAAAAAAAAAGGGGCCGTTAGAGATGAAAACCGTGACTGGCGCTCTAAGCAAAAGTTAGGCCAAAGGGCAGGGTGAAAACCTGGCGACAGGCAGTCTGCCCTACAAAAAAATGAAATAAATAAAAGCCGCTGGATTGGGTTGGGTCCATTCCAGGCAAAAAATAAGGCACAGGGTTATGTGAAAATCCGACGAGGACGCATCTCCCGCTAAGAAAAGCTAGTGTGAAAATCCACGAGGGACGCACTACCTTAAAATAATGACTACAGGTAACAGAGGAGAACCTCAAAATCCCTTAAAGGCATGAAATTCAAAGGCAATCCAAGGGGGCACAGATCCTACCGTAACTGACAACCAAACTAGCTGACGCCTCCGAATCCACTCAGATGAACTCTTATCCTACATTGCTGCATGACACATACATCTCACGTGCATGCTCACTGTTTATACCTGCATATTTGTCTTCTAAATTTTGCAGAAAGAGAGACTCGATGCTAACACCCACAAAAAGCGAGTGACGACATCAATCCAACATCAGCTCAATTATTAATCCAATATCAATCAAAATATAGATTCAGGCCAGACAAACAATTAACCAAAGGGCTAACAGACGGCACCACTTCAAATCTCAAAAGGGTTTGCACGATGGCGACACTACCATTCTACGGAAGGTTTGGACGACAACGGTACTACCACTTCAGAATGGTTTGCACGAGGACGGTACTACTGCTCCACGGAGGGTTTGCACGATCTCGGTACTACTGCTTCAAAAGGTTTGCACGCTGCCGGTACTACTATTCTACGGAAGGTTTGCACGACAACGGTACTACCACTTCAAAACAGTTTGCACGATCTCGGTACTACTGCTTCAAAAGGTTTGCACGTTGCCGGTACTACTATTCTACGGAAGGTTTGCACGACAACGGTACTACCACTTCAAAATGGTTTGCACGAGAACGGTACTACTGCTCCACGGAGGGTTTGCACGATCTCGATACTACTGCTTCAAAAGGTTTGCACGCTGCCGGTACTACTATTCTACGGAAGGTTTGCACGACAACGGTACTATCACTTCAAAACAGTTTGCACGAGGAAGGTACTACTGCTCCACGGAGGGTTTGCACGATCTCGGTACTACTGCTTCAAAAGGTTTGCACGCTGCCGGTACTACTATCCTACGGAAGGTTTGCACGACAACGGTACTACCACTTCAAAACAATTTGCGCGATAACGGTACTACCACTCCACGGAGGGTTTACACGAACATGACATTACCGCTACAGCAATAGCCAACACACCGACAACATGGCGACAGCCACTTCAACAACCAGTCCAGCTTGGGAAAGTGACCGCCTCAGGTACGTGTCTCTTCCTTTCTTTTCTGAATTTTGGCTCACTTAGGCACCTAGGTCCTAGAGTTCCCCAAAATTGGGGGCAACTGTAGACACCGGGTCCCGAGCCGGTCCAAGATCAGAATTACCCGATGATGAAAATGATACCGGTTTACAGGTAAAAGTGTCAAAAATGATGTTTCTCTTGTCGAGACCCTTGTTTTTATTTTATCATAAAAAAATTATTATTAATTTTAATTCCAAAAATAATATTATTGGAAAGTGTTATTTAATTGAATTGAATTGAATTAATTAATTAATTTAATTGAAAAAGGGAAATTAAATTAGTTTTTTAATTTAATTGAATAAATTAAGTAATTGATTTAATTAAAAAAAAGGAATTAGTTATTAAATTAGTTAATTAGTTTAATTAAAAAAAGAAATTTTAAAGAAAATGATTTAAGAAAAAAAGAAAAAGGATTTAAAAAAAAAAAAATTTAAAAGGTTTTAACGTGTGGTAAAGTGGCCATATGGCCACTTTACCACATGGGTCGCGTGGTGGCCGTTTGGCCACCGCGCGACCACCTGCCCCTCGCGTGCATATGCGCGCGATCCCGCGTGCTGAGCCCTTCGCCACGCGGCCACCTGCTCTGGCCCCTTTTTTTTCGCTGTTGTCTGCTATTTTCAGTCTGATTTTTTCACCGTTTTGTGTTATTTTCGATCAACTAAATTAAAGACTTTCTAACTCTTTCTATTTTGAGCCAAGACCAACAAATCAAAAGGGATTTTGATCTCCATTTTCAAGGGGACGGCAACATTTTGATTCAAAGGATTTTTTTGGCTTTTCTCTCTAGCTTCTTCTCTCCAAAAATTGTTTTTTTCTTCAAAAATTCTTCAAAAAATTCTTGAGTTTTATTTTCAAGCTTTAATCTTTTTTTCTCTAATAACATTTCATCTTTGGTTTGATTTGAGCTAGAAAAATTAATTTTCTTTGCTTATTCATCCCACCAAAAATATTTTGTTGAACTAATTTAATTAAAAACATAGACTTTTTTTTTTTTTTGGGTGGTTACCACCACAAATTCGACAAGGAAAATAAATCGAGACACCGTTTCTCCGATCTGAAAATTCTGAGTGTAAACACTTTGGATTCGTCCTCACTTAATTTTATTTGTCATTTGTTATTGTTAATTTTGTTATGTTTGACTGTTGCCATGTTTATCTCTACTCCTATTTTTTAGCTTATTTGCTACCGTTGAAGATTTAGTTATGTTTAATTTGTTTTTTTCTTGGTGATCCTGGCGCTGTCCTCTTCCTCTTGTTACCCTTATTATTTATTACCATAATTGTTGTTAGTATTATGGTTACAATCTTTAAGTTTGCCTTTGTTACTACTGTATTATTATTATTATTATTATTATTATTATTATTATTATTATTATTATTATTATTATTATTATTATTATTATTATTATTATTATCCTGTTCAACTATTATTACTTTTATTATTATTTGTTCTATTATTAGTACTGTTATTAATTATTTGGTTGTTATTAATATGGTTTGTTATTAACAGTCATTACATATTATTGTTTTATTGTTATTTTTATTATTATTATATTGATGTTCACTGTTGGATTAATTTCTCTTTTTGTTATGGTCACTTTTATTGTTATTATTTATTATTATTATTATTATTATTATTATTATTATTATTATTATTATTATTATTATTATTATTATTTTATTGTTGTTACCATGCCATGATTATTTGTTGTTACCATTACTATAATTTTATTGTTGTCATTATCTTGCCTTTACTTGATTAATCTTTAGAATCGTTATTAATATTTTTTATGTTAATTTTTGTATGAGATTGAATTTGAGTTGAGCTATGTGAACGCCCCGCGACTCCCCGGATGGGTCGCAACGCGTGGACGTACTCTCCGGTTTAGGTGAGATCTTTCCAATCCCTCTCTTCATGTTGTGATTATTTGTAAATAATTATTTTATTTATGCACGCGTGAAATAAAAAGTCACAAAAATACTGTTACAATTAAATTGAGTTTTTCACTAATAAAATTGGGACCAATGTCCCTTGTTTTAGCCTAACAATAAAAATATCACAATTAAAACGAAGAGTCAATTTTCTCCAAAAATGGGATCACTCATCCCGGTTTTCACCCAACAATCAAAACGACTCTTCGAACCCTCTTTAAATAAATGCGAAGGAACCAATGTTCCTAAGTATTCGAACAAGTGCGAAGGAACCAATGTTCCTAAAACAATACCCCGATTTATGTATGTCTTTTCTTATTTTGATTTTGTGTGAGTGTTTTAAATTTATTTCCTTTTGGGCCCTTGTAATTAATTTTGGGGCAATTCTATTTAATTTTGGGGATTGTATTCTGTCCCCATCTACATTTCGAACCTCCTTTTATTGGGGTTGTATTCCGCCCCTATTCTTCTTGTAATTGTGTGCTTGTGTGTTTACTGCTTTCTCTTTATCGCTTTATTTATTACTTTCCTTTATCGCTTTTTGAATGCTTGCAATGCGCTATTTAATTTAAAATGCATCGATCGCGTGAGATGAGATGTATAATTTTAAGAAGTTAAAAATCCATTTATAAGTAACCAAGGCATAAATAAGAGGGAAGTCCCAGACACCGTAACTCTGGTTTAGACCGATAGAGGTGAGAAACCTTTTTCCAATTTCATGTAAATTGGGTGGCGACTCCAAATACCTCGAAAGTGCCTTTAGGCGTCATTAGGCTAGGTACTTCTCCCCAATGTTCTATTGGGAGGGATACACCGATGATGTCTCATGGCGCCCATGATCAAAAGACGCAAACCAATACCTCGAATCCTAAAGCAGATTCAAAGCGAGGGCCCTTGCTGGGTACCTCCGGCGCATGTCATAGAAATACAAATTCAAGGGCCATTCCTCTATTATCGATAGAAAATGCCTCAAGGAGAGTGCTCATAATTCCCCTTATCAGGAGAAGATTTTCCAACATCAGAATAGTTTATTCATCTTCCTAAAATGGCAAAAATTCTAGAAGGAAAAGGGCTGGAAACTTTTGAGATGTTTAAACAACACCATGACGAAAAATTATAGAAGAATCGAGAGGAGACAAAAATGAAAACCCTGAAGGGGATGAAGAAACAGAAGCAAGAGTCATCTATTTATGAAGAAAAATTTTATCCAGGTTGCCACGTGGCTACCTACAATTGGGGAACGCAAGAGACAAAACATCGTTTGATGTGCGTCGAACCCACATGTTTCCTGGAGAGTCCGCTTTTAGGTTGCGAGAGGTTTTGCGTCTAAATTCAGGATATCATGAGATATTTTGGAATCCCTATCCAATTGAACATTGGGAAAGTTCATCTAATCCCATGAAATTTTTAGGTACCTTTGAAATATTTTGGAGTCACCACCAAATTTATAAAAATTGAAAAAGTTTATCTAATCTCGAGGGTCTAAACTAGAAAATAGTTCGGAACTTCACTTTTATCAATATCTTGGTTAAATTATAAATAATTTTTTAATTATTAAGATTCTATCTCTCATCTTACACGATGTCATACAATTTATTTAAAGAGCACATCAAGCATCGAGAAAAGCAGTAAAAAGCGATAAATAAATAAAATAAAATAAACTACAAAAATAAATTACAAGATGAAAATTGGGACAAAAATACACTCTCCAAAAATATAAAATAAATAAATAAATGACATACAGAAAACGGGGCATTATTTACAGTTGGAACATTGGTTCTTTCATGCACACTTAGAAAAATCGAATAGTTATTTTTGGTATTATTGAAAAAATCGGGATGAGTGATTCCATTTTGAAAAAATTAACTTTTCTTTTTAAAGTGAGATTTTATTGGTCAAAAATTAGGATATTGGTCCTATTTTATTAGAAAAATTCAATTTATTAATAAAAATATTTTTGTGATTTTCTTTTTAATGTGCGTAAAATAAAATAAGTTTATTAATAATTACATGGAAAAATAATTAAAGAAAAAAATTAAAATAACAAAAATGATAAATGAAACAAAAAAAGAAGGCTTAAATCTCCTGAATCTGCTCGTTGTGGATTCATTAAATTGACAAATCAAAAAAAGACAAATAATTAGTAATGCAATAAAATAAATATGAAGAAATAATAAAATAAAATTAATATACAAGTAGAAAATAAAACGGGTTAAATAAAATGCATTAACAAGAATAAAAGAAAATGGATTAAGAATAAAAAAAATAAATAAAGAAATATATATATTTAATTTAACATGACTAAATAATGTACATGCAAGATGAGACATAAATATGCAGATAACCAATGCCGTGCAAGCTCAACAAAGCCATGCAAAATAAACATGAAAAAAAACAAAATGAAATAAAAAAAGTAACTATGCATGCAATCATGTGTGAAATCATGCAAAGAACATAAAAGACAAAGCATAGAGTTAAAAGTTGAATCACTATAACAATGGCCTAAAGTGGATAGTAACCAAAATAGAAAAAAGAAATGCCATATGCAAAAATAACCAAACAAGATTAAAATAATGAAATAATAATAACAATAATAACAAAAAAAGCAAACTAAATATATTTAATAAATTATTATGACACAAAAAAAAATTCACAGAATAAAAATGATAATGAAATAATAAAATAGAAATTATATAAAATAAGGAAAATTTGAACAAACCAAAAAAATACAAAAGCATGCAAAAACTGACAGTATGGCCAAAATGGAGAATAAAACACGCAAAAAGGAAACCATGCAAAACTAATAATAATAATAATAATAATAAAATAATAATAGGAAATCGGATTAAATGAAACAAATGTATGAACAAATGGATAAATAAATAAATAAAATAAAAAATAAAATAAAGTAAAAGAGAAAATAAAATCACAAAATCACATCAAACAAATAAATACATAATAGATTTAAAAATTCTATATGGTGATTAATTGATTGTAAATAAAAAATAAAAATAATATAATAAACAAAAATAAAAATAAAAAATTAAGTCCAAAATATTTACCCTCAGAATTCGGATTCAATGGAGAGAAGAAAATGAACGATTTCCTTGTTAAAATATGCGAGGATTAAATAAAAATATAAGAAAAATCTAAATTTTCTCTTTAAAAAATTAATTCAAAAAATATTGTCTTAAAAAAATAACAAATGAAAAAATTGGATTTCAAGAGCAAAAAATTATTTTTTTTTTTGTTTCAAAATCAATCTTTCATCAAGAAAATTCAATCTGAAATTTTTTAGAAGAAATTTTACTGAAAAAGAAGAAGAATTAAAAAAACCAAAATTTTTTCTTAAGAAGAAAAAAATTGCAAGTAAAAATCTCACTATTTTTTTTAAATTTTCCTATTTATATATCATTAAAAAGGAAAAATTAGTTAATTTAGAAAAAAAATCCTTAATTAAATCAAAATATTCCTTATTTAAGTTTAAAATATGAAAAATAACCTTAAAATCATGAAAAATAATCTTAAAATCTCGAAAAAATGGATAAAAAAATTAATTTGGGGCCAAAATCATGCTAAAAAAAGCGTTCGGAGTCCAAAATCAGTAAGGGGCACCCTGGGCGTGCGAGAGTGTTGCCTGCATGCGAGGCGTGCCCGCCCCTAGCGAGGGGCAGGGCGCCCGTACGCGCTCTGCGTGCTGCGCACAGTGTTGGGGGCGCTCACCAGCCCTCGGCGCTGGTGGTCGCAAACTTCTGAGTTTTTTTTAAAAGTAATTTTAACAAAATTGTTATCATTTCCAAACTTATTTATATTTTTTTATTTTTTAATATTTTTTTTTGTTTTTAAAAAGCAATTTTGACAAGAAAAATATCACTTCTAATATTTTTTTCTTTTTTTTAATCATTATATAATCCTGATCTAGACTGTCTAGGGGCCCGGTGTCTATACATCGAAAATAAAGAATCTCTATAATGAGCACATCCAATGGAACGTTCGCCATTAATACATCGATTTAGGAACATTCTAAGACGAAGCGTCCTCATAATAGGCGCGTACGACGAAACGTCCCCCGTTAACTTGCTAACCACGTCGATCGCAACAGTTGAAAACTCAAAGCGGCAAATCCCAACAAAGAAATTTAAAGTGATGTAGTAGCCAAAGGCTTCTGATCGCCGTTGTAGACACCGGGTCCCGAGGCGGTCCAAGATCAGGATTACCCGATGATGAAATAGAAGACCGATTTTCGGCAAGAAAGGTGAGAACCGATCGTTCCTTGTCAAAAGATGTGTTTTTCGGAAAATAATTAAAAATATATATTTTTGGGAAAATTAAAATTAAGATGAAAAAAAAAATATATTAATTTTGTGTCAAAATTTAAATTAAAATAAAAAAAAATAAAATAAAATATTTTTTCTTGGTCGCGAGTGCCGCTGCGGCAGCGCGGGGCCGCCTGCGCGGCAGGCTGCCCCAGTGCGCAGGGGCGCCTGCGAGGCAGGCCGCCCCAGCGCGCAGGGGCGCCTGCGAGGCAGGCCGCCCCAGCGCGCAGGGGCGCCTGCGAGGCAGGCCGCCCGCCTCGCGCAGGGGCGCCTGCGAGGCAGGCCGCCCGCCTCGCGCAGGGGCGCCTGCGAGGCAGGCCGCCCGCCTCGCGCAGGGGCGCCTGCGCGCGAGGCGGGCGCCTCGCGGGACCCCCCCTGCGCGCAGGGGCGGGCGCCTCGCGCGACCCCCCTGCGCGCAGGGGCGGGCGCCTCGCGCGACCCCCCTGCGCGCAGTGGCGGGCGCCTCGCGCGACCCCCCTACGCGCGAGGCCCCTGCGCGCAAGGCCCCTGCGCGCGAGGCCTGCTGCCTCGCGCGCCCCCCCTGCGCGCGAGGCAGCTGCCTCGCGCGACCCTCCTCCGCGAGGCAGGCTGCGCGCAGCAGCCTGTCCCGCGCGGTGCCAGGGCACCACGCGCAGGCTGCCGCGCGCCCTTCCCCCTTTCGCGCGACCTGTTTCGCCTGTCCACTTTTTTCGCTATTTTCTGATTTTTCTTCAGTCTGACATTTCCGATGTTTCACCAATTTATGTTATTTTGGATTAACTAAAAATAAAGCCTCTTTTGTCCCTTGCCATTTTTGGCCAAGGCAACCTTAAATGAGGAATTTGCCCTCATTTTGAAGGAGGACGGAAGAATTTTTCAAGGCCCCTTTTTTCTTTGAACTTTCTTTTCTCTCGAGGGGTCATTTTTTTGCTTTAGCTACTATTTTCTTTCTTTTTTCTTAGGTTTTAAATCTTGATCTGCTCTTCAAAAAAAAAAAGATATAATCCATCTTATTGAGTGATTTGGGTTGGGAAAATTAATTTCCTTTTACTCAAATCATCCATCAAAAAATATTTTCATCAAAGTATTTTCTTGATTTTATTTCAAAACATTAGATTCTACATTTTCTTCAAATATTCATCAGTACAAATCCGACAAGGAAAATCGATCGGGACACCGTTTCCCCAATCTAAAAATTCTGAGGGTAAACATTCTTGAACCCACCCTCACTTATTTTTTTGTATATTATTTATTATTGTTAATATTATTTTTTGCTATTAATATCTTGTCTATTATTTATTTTTAGCATTTCACTGTGTCAATACCACCATTAATATGTTATTTGTTGGCTTTAAATGGGTTTTCATGTTCATGTGCTAATATCATTTTTATTATTCATTGTTATCACATGTAGTTATTACTATTGTTTAGTACTAATTGATTATTCTGTTTTCATACTATTCAACATTCATTATTGTTATTATTTGCATCATTACCATCCTATTATCACTATTATTATTATTACCATTATAGTGGTTGTTATTAACTTATTTTCACTTATTTTTTTTACATCTATTATTATTATTATTATTATTATTAAATATTTATGTATTTTGTGTTTATTATTAATTAATCGTTGCTATTATTATATTTACTTATATGCTGTGTATCATCTCTTTATTATTATTATTATTATTATTATTATTATTATTATTATTTCGTTGTCATTATTTGTCCTAGAATTGGTCATCATTATCATTCTTGCAATTATTTGTTTTATTATTATTATTATTATTATTCAATATCCTATTATTATTATTGTTATTGCTTATCACTGTTATTATCATATTTGTTCATATTATATTCACTATTATTTATTATCATTGTCCATCATAATTTTTATTATTGTTATTATCTCGCCTTCATTTGATTAATTTTTTTAGAATATTTGCTAATATATTTTTAATGCTAATTTTTGTATGAGTTTAACTTGAATCGAGTTATTTGGGCGTCCCCGCGACTCCCCGGATGGGTCGCAACGCGTAGGCGGGCACTCCATTTTGGTGAGATCTTTTCAATCCCCTTTTGATGTGTTATGTGTTTATTTGTAAATATATATTTTTATTCGTGCACGCGTGCGATAAAAAATCACAAAAATATTTCTACAATTAAATTAGAATTTTCAATAATAAAATTGGGACCAATGTCCCTTATTTTAGCCCAACTATAAAAACATCACAACTAAAAAAACGAAGAGTCAATTTTCAATAAAATGGGATCACTCATCCCGGTTTTTCAATTCAAGCAATCAAAAATGACTCTTCGAGCCCTCTTCAAATCAATACGAAGGAACCAATGTTCCTAAATTTCGAACAAGCGCGAAGGAACCAATGTTCCTTAAATAATGCCCCGATTTATGTATGTTCTTTTATTTTAATCTTGAGTGAGTGTTTTAAATTCAAGTTCATTTTTATTTGGGCCCTTGTAATTAATTTTGGGGCAACTTTATTTATCTTTTGGGGATTGTATTCCGTCCCACTTACATCTTTAACCTCCTTTTATTGGGGTTGTATTCGACCCCTATTTCTATTGTAATTGCGTGCTTGCGTGCTTACCGCTTTCATTTATCGCTTTCTCTATCTATTGCTTTATCGCTTTTATTTATTTTCTTTACGTGCTTGAAAATGCGCTTTTACTTTTAATGCATCGCTCGTGTGAGATGAGAGACATAATTTTAAGAATTTAAAAACCCATTTATAATTAACCAAAGCATAAATAAGAGGGAAGTTCCGGACACCATATATCTGGTTTAGACCAATAGAGGTGAGAAACCTTTTCCCAATTTCTTGCAAATTGGGTGGCGACTCCAAATACCTCAAAGGTGCCTTTAGGCGTCAATAGGCTAGGTTATTCTCCCCAATGTTCTATTGGGAGGGATACACCGATGATGTCTCATGGCGCCCATGATCAAAAGATGCGAACCTTCATACCTCGAATCCTAAAGCGGATTCAAAGCGAGGGCCCTTGCTGGGTTGTTACGGGTTCGGCGCGCGTCACAGTGGCGACTCCGCTGGGGATTTTGTGTTTGAGACTTCACTCCGAAAGTGCGTTGGTTAAAATTTATAATTGGGTCTTTGAAACTTAAAATTCTATCTCTTTTCAAAAATTGCATCATGTCATTTTAGAGCCTTAGACTTACGCTAGTTGGTCCCTATCTTACCCCGGTGCATTCCCGAAGCACGACCCTACTTTCACTCATTGTAGGGAAGTGTTAAGGATAATCACCAGCCCAAGCCTTGTACCTTTTGGTATATCAAAATGACGACCCGATCGGTCGCTATACTCATGACGAGTTAGACCCGTCGGCGGGGATCATGCTTGGGTAGCCTTAAAGCAAAATCACCTTGACCAAAGCCCATGTACTGGCAAGTAGAAACTTCCCCTAGGCGGTATGTTCCTTAATATGATGCTTGTGACATGGGCCATCGCGTATTAAACAAAATCAAGCAAGTCAAGTGGTCTTTTATCAAAGGCTTTCATGCCCCGGTGAGCCCACCTTAACTTGATTGAATTGTCCGAATACGTAATGGCCAAAACCCATACGAATGCGCATTAGATTAAGACTGTTATGCTGCCGGTTTTTCACCGTGCACTATACGTGTCCGATGGGTTCCCTGTTAACCCTCGGATGAAGCCCACCTAGGAAAGAGACCGCACAACCCCGTGTGTGGGAGTGATAAGGTTGGAAGGATCTACCTGTCTGCATGTGGTTGTAAATGCTGCACGTCATGCTCATGCATCACATGTCATCCATGCATCATTCTAACCCCTTTGATTTTTCAGCCATCATACACCATTCACCGGGGAGGTTCTAGGGTCCTCATAGCTATCTGAAGAGTAAGCAGAATTCGAAGTGGTTGGCAGAGATCTACCGTCTTAGTCAGAGCATCCATAGACATTGGGAATGGCTGGTCCTTCGCGACAGATTGAAGAGGCCCGTGTCATGATTGCCCGAGAACTAGATGAAAAGTTTAAAAAACTTGAAGGGAGGTTGTCAGCCACAATTAAGGAAAGGTTGGACGCCGCGGCACTAATTCTTCAAGCTCAAGTCACTGCAGCTACACTTAACCGATTTGAGCTAGCCACGACCAAAAAGGAGTGTGAGATGATGGCTGTAATGTCTCAATTCGCTCTGGAGCCTAGGGGCGAGATGACACCCAACTCACTGATCGAGCAAGTGGAAAGGGGGAAAGGACTAGGGCCCTTACAGACGATAGGTCCTCTCAGTCCCGCAAACAATAAAAAGAGATTAGCTGATCTTGAGGAGGAGATCATGAGGTCCAAGGTTGCAACTACCCGGACACCTCCCAATGGGGCCGTTACTAGCCCTGCAAGTCTCAGAATTGGTTACTATGGTGACAACAGAGGTACAAAAAGGATGGGGAAAGCGCCAATGGTTGAGATTGCTCAGAGGCATTACTCTAATTTAGGCAGACCTTTGTCTTGGGTTCTGGAAAGGCTGATCAAGAAGGGGGTGTTACAACCATTGCCGTCCAAGCCGGCAAAGACCTGGGGGCAGCCCGGGCACAAGGAAGGCGAGTACTGCGCCTACCACCAACACACTGGCCATATGACGGATAATTGTGCTAGGCTGAGGCACCAGATTCAGGATCTGATCGATAGCAACCTGATCACAAATCCTGAATGCCGCCAGGGTAGTCACGGGAGCTTAAGTTTTGCAGGGGGCCAGGGTAGTCACGGGAGCTTAAGTTTTGCAGGGGGCGATGGAGAAGGTTTTAGAGCCACAAGGACCCTGACTTTTGGAATGACTCAGAGTCACTATGCCATGCTGAGAAAGCCCCTATCCAAGCACTTCGCTCATTTTGTCAGCAAGGGAAAAATACAGTCAATGCCGGCCCAACCTGCCAGGGGCCAAGGGCACCCCAATCACCGAGCAGATCTGTATTGTGCCTACCATCAGCGTATCGGGCACGAGACTGACGAGTGCCGAATTCTGAGGAGGCAAATTCTACACTTAATTGATGAGGAGCTGAGAAGTGAGGAGAATGGTTCCCAAAAGTGATAATAGGCCGTTGACTGCAGCGTCCGCGTTGGCAAGAGAAGAAGGAAGTAGCTATTTAGATGTTCTTTTTTTATTTCTGAACTATTTAATGATGATAGTTTTAAGTATAGTTTTCTTGAATGAAATGGATGGTTTTGCTATCTTGTGTGATGTTTCTTATGATTTCATTATGCATAATCATGGCACATTTACATTTGACATTGGTTCAACTAATGCCATTCCATTCAATCTCGGAACTTTGGGAGAACCCAAAGAAAATCTTGATAGCATCTGTTATGACTCTTGAAGTGAGACAAAAACTTGAGAGATAATAATAATAATAAAAAAAAAGGCCTTTGCCCGGACCTGGTATGACGTGCTGAAAATTGACAAAGGCATTCTTGAGATCAATACCACTTCCACGCGCCAACATGACGACGAACCGAATGTTGAAAGCCATTTCTTTGCACTCCCACGACACCTGGGATGCATATGGTGCCACCAAATAAGATCAAGCTTCGAAAGCTGCATCAGGAGTTAGGCGAATGAGACTTAAGACCTTCACGAAGAAAACATAACTCACCAGAATACAACTCATCAAAACCAAACAACGTGAACCCTTTCCTCTCAACCATTTGAGATGTGTACCCCAAAAATAATTATGATCGACTCTTAACCATTCAGAACCCTTATAGCCAAAATTCTTGCTAAAACTATATGCTCGACTAGATTGAGCAACAATGGTCCCATTGGTTAAGATGGAAGTGCACGTATGTGTAAAATTAAGGACTTGAGCAAAGTTTGTAAAAAAAAAAATTGGGTTGCAAAAAAAAAAAAAAAAAAAAAAATTAAAAAAAATTAATTAATTAAAAAAAAAATTTAAAAAAAAATTGAATTGAAAAAAAAATGAGAGAAGAAAAGAGAGAATTGATCAGGGGGCAAGGGAATGCTATTTGAAGAAAAGCTTCGCTCAAATCCTGTTGATCTACACATGCCTGCACATTGTCATTCTTCTTAGCTACTGAAAATGATCTAAAAGGCTAACCCACGAACCATCCATCCAATCCCGGTCGTTGAAAGGCTATTCCAGGGTTCGAAGCACCAAAACCGATAAGAGTACCCCAGGTCATCCAGGCCCAACTTGTCACCCTATCTCAGCCATTGAAAGGCCATTCCAGGGTTGACCCGCCAAAGCCAACAAAGGCCAAACGCGAAACTTCATATTCAAACCCCAAATAAGGAACCCATCACCTCGACCAGTCTGCATAAGGGCTAAGACCAAGACTTTGATACCAAGGGGAGCCACTCCCAGAAGCAGCGATCCCCCTGGCAGATGAAGATGACAGCGAATTCAACCAATGTTGACAAACTGAAGGAGGGTCCATAGCGGAGGCAAAAAAAAAAAAAAAAAAAAAAAAAGAGAAAATATTCAATCAAGAAAACCCGCGAGGGCTGATTGGAAACAGGAGTCTGATGCTTACAAGATCCACTCCGAGATTAGATGTAATTTTTGCATTCTGAATCCATGTCAAATGGTGATTATGTATAGAGAAATCGTGCTGAAATGCACACAGTTTTATGCAAATACATAAAGCAAAAGCAGTTCAACTCATCATTTTCTAGTTCTTTTATAAAAAGTAAAATCTGAGTGGCTACTCTACTCCTGCTCTCGCCAGCCAGATGCCTAAGTTGTCGTGTCCCGTTGTCAGGTGCCGGACTGAGTATCCATCTTTTGCACTCACCAGTAGAAGTTACAGAATGGGTACCGAAAGGGGTATGACAGTTTTCGCCGGCGGTTGGCTCCAAAGATCCTGATAGCGAGAGGTAGAGGTTGCAAAAAGGGTTCCTCCCCGAAACGATAATGGGTCCCTAGCTGGGTCCTGGGTCATCCCGAGCTGACGAGCACGTCGGGTAATGATACAGAAAGTAGCTTGACAAAGCCCGCACAGGAGAACACACCCCGAAAATCCGTCGACGACTGCATCTGATATCTCACTGAATCTAGCAATGCCCTCATTGTTAGGGAAGATGGGAAGATGGCTAATACTGCTGCAGGAATTTGATGTGGAGTATGTCACGAGAAAGACCATCAAAGGTCGGACAGTTGCGGAGTTTCTTGCCGACCATCCAATTGAAGCAGACCAGCTAGAATATGAATTCCCCGACAAACATGTGGTGGCCATCACCGTACAGAAGTGGCAGATGCATTTTGATGGGGCAGTAAATAGCGAAGGGGCCGGGACATGAGTAATTCTAGCAACCCCAGATGGTGAGAAGCTCCCCTTAGCTAAGAAACTGAGATATAAAGCCACAAATAACGAAGCTGAGTACGAAGCCTGCATCTTTGGGTTAGAAGCACTCTCAGCCATGGGGGCAAAAGTAGTAGAGGTCTTTGCGGACTCGTCCTTAGTAATCCACCAAGTCAGGGGTGAATGGACCGTTAAGGAAGAGCAGCTGTTGCCATATGTGAGATGTTTAAAAGAGCTAAGTGGCCAGTTTGGAGTCTGCACTTTTAACTACGTGCCCCGAGATGAGAACCAATTGGCAGATGCCTTAGCCACCCCGGTATCCATGTCGGATAACCCCAAGGGAATAGCCATGAGGCCTGTGCACATTTCTAGTGGAGAAAAGCCATACTTTGAGACTGAATGAGTTGGGGATGTTGAGACAACGGACGGAAAGCCATGATACTATGATGTCCAGAATTATTTGGAAAGGGCGGTACTCCCAGAAGAAGCCACTGAAAAAGACCAGAGGATGATTCGCAAGTTGTCCACTCAGTTCATCAGTATAGACGGTGTGTTGTACAAGAGACAAGCCGATGGCATACAGCTAAGATGCTTAGATGGTAAAGAAGCCAAAAAGGTCATGGAGGAAACTCATGCAGGGGTCTGTGGGGCCTATATGAATGGTCTAGCCCTAGCAAAGAAAATAATGCGGCAAGGATTCTTCTGGCTGACAATGCAGTACAGCTCTAAATATGTGAAGGAGTGCCAATTATGCCAACAATACGCTAATCTGAGACACCTTCCAGTTTCGGAGTTCTGTAACCTGGCATCTCCATGGTCGTTCGCAGCATGGCGAATTGACATTATAGGAGAAGTACACCTGACAGCCTCCGATGGACACCGATTTATTGTGGTTGCTATCAATTATTTCACCAAATAGCTCGAGGCTGAATCCTTCAAGAAGTTGGGCGCCCGGGAAATGGCCGAGTTCATCGAGCGACATTTGATCTGTAGGTACGGGCTCCCGCATCACGTCGTGTCAGATAATGGGGTACAGTTAAGAGGTACGCCATCCAACACCATAAGTCCTCTCCATACCGACCGCAGGCCGACGGAGCAGTCTAGGCCGCTAGTAAGAACGTCAAGAAAATATTGGCTAAGATGGTGCAAACCTATAGAGACTGGGCAGAGAAATTGCCATTTGCACTTTGGGGCTACAGGACCACTACCAGAGCATCTACAAGGGCTACCCCTTTTTCCTTGGTTTACGGGATGGAAGCAGTCCTACCGATAGAAATAGAACTCCAGTCATTAAGGGTGGTAACAGAGCTCAGCTACCCGAAGCCGAACGGGCCCAGCGGCGGCTACTACAGTTGAACCTATTGGACGAAGATAGGATGCGGGCATACTACCACAACCGGATCTACCAGAAAAGGCTAGCTCGCTCATTTGGGAAGAAAGTAAGAAAACACCCATTGAAGGAAGGAGACCTGGTCTTTAAACAGATGAGGCCGGGGGTTCCGGACTTTCGAGGCAAGTTTAGGCCCACTTGGGAAGGACCCTTCATTCTGAAGAAGCTTTTGTCTAAAGGGGCTGCGATCCTGACAGATAGTGATGGGAACGAATTCAGGAAGCCGGTCAACGTCGACAGATTGAAAAGATTCTGTGGCAAAAAAAAAAAAAAAAAAAAAAAGGCCGTTAGAGATGAAAACCGTGACTGGCGCTCTAAGCAAAAGTTAGGCCAAAGGGCAGGGTGAAAATGTCACACCCCATAAGTGGCCTAATTGGATTTAGTAATTTTTAATTGGATAATTTAGGACAATTGGGTAATATTTAAGAGGAAAGTGGATTAAATTGCAAGAATGAAAAGTAATTAAATGGTAGATTTTATTTTGGTGAGGAAAAGGTAATTTAACAAGGACTTATTGGTAAAAGGGTATTAAGTGGACTAGTGATTTTGTGCATGTGTGCCATGTGGAAGGAGCATGTGCACGTGGAGAGGGAAAGGAAAAAAGTTTGGGAAAAACTTAGTTAGTTGGAAAACAAAGGACTGAAGGTTTTCTCTTTCTTTTCTAGTTCTCTCTCACACGAAGCACATTCTGCCTTTCCTTCTTTTTCCTGTTCTTTCTATTATCTGCATGTGAGTATTGCTGTTGAGGAATTGAGGTCTGGTTGTGTTAGAAGCTTCAACAGGGTAAGTAGCTACTGGTTTTGCATTGGATTCTCGTTCTTCATCTTTTCTGGGATTGTTTTGAGTTATTAGTGGTTTTCTTGGGTCTTGATTGTGGTTCATCTGTTTGCAAGCTCCTGAGGATAAAAGGAAAGACAAAGGAAAGGATAAGGTGGTGGACTGAGAGTTACAGTGGACTTCATTTCCAGGTTTGGGAGTGTTTCCATTTTCTCATGTTGGGATCCTGTTTGCTATGATATGAATGCATTTACATGTGTGTATATGAAATGTTAAAGTCATGTGTTATTGTAGATATATTTACAGTAGAAAACGAATGATACGAATATGCAATATGATGAATGTGCTTGAATTTGAATGCAAAATACTGGGTTAGTGACTCTCTCTGTTATTACTGATTGACTGTGTAAGAATGTGATGTGTTGAGTGTTTGTTGCTGTATATATGCTCTGGAGGCCTGAAGGTATGTGGTTGCATAGTTTTTGCATGAAAAATGGCTTTGGGTAAGATGGGATTTTGAAAATACGACACACTCTGTTTCTGTGTTTTTCTGGAAATTCTGATGTTTTGCTGGAGAAGAAGAAGATTTGTGAGAGGAGGGTCACGTGACGTGACTGGTGGTCACGCCGTGACCCCCTTCTCGGTTGATGGTCACGAGGCGCGAAGCAGCTTCACGCCGTGACTCCTTCTTTGCTGAAGGTCACGTCGCGTGAAGCGGCATCACGCCGTGATTGTCGCCCTTCTTCCTGCGTGATTTCTTTCTCCCCTCTCACAGGAGTCACGTGACGTGACTGGTGGTCACGCCGTGACTGCCTGCTGTTCTCGCTTGGCGCTCGCGTGAAGTTTGCGTCACGAGATCGTCTGGCGCTCGCGTGAAGCTGGAGTCACGACGTGACTTGAGGTCACGGCGTGACCAGCCTTACCTGCTACCCTGTTTTCCAAAATTGAGATTTTAACTTCTGACTTTAAGAATTTTTCACTACATGATAAATATTTGACCTAAAATCTGATTGTATTTTCATAATTGCATAATATTGGGTTTTGAATACATGAATAATAATATTATTATACATGATTTATATGTTTATAATTCACATGAATATGGTTATTCCAATGTGGGTTTTAGGTTCTTCTTACCTCCTGTGTTTGATAATTGAATATGTTTAAATGGTCTGAAGTTGATTATTATACAAGTATACATGATTTATAAGCTAGTATTTATTGAAATGCTCATGATTTGTTATATGGATTATTGAGTTGTGTCATATAAGCCTGTATAAGTCATAGTAGTGGATAAGTAAGTGCTTACTTAGGTCAGAGTGTGTGTGCAGCTGCTATATGATAAAACGATATATGCGGGTCCATTGGATCCTTGTTTCGACCATGTTTGGTCTATATGGAAATAAAGCGAGACCTCGGTCTCTATATGAAAAATACATGTTTGAGACTCATGTCTCTATATGCTTGGGATACTGTGTTCTATCAGTATCCAAAAGACCGTATCCACTTCTTAGGTTTATACCAGACTAATCAGGCTACGTGTTTATATGTGTACATGTATTGTATATGTTGAGATGTTTTTAACAAGATTAAATGAATATGTTGCACCTGAATTCTTGTATATCCTGTAGTAGTGTAATCAGAAAAGTATGTGTGTATTTGTTAATTGCTTATATTGTAAATATCATAATGTGATGAGATACTATATTGTATTTGTGTATTGTTATTTTGTTTTGTTCCTCCCCACTAAGCGTTATCGCTTAGCACGGGCTCTTTTCCCGTGCAGGTGGCGAGTTTGGATTTGGAGTCAGATATCTGCAGGTCGGCCACTAGGAGTCTTTTTGGATGAAGTTGTTTTATTTTTGAAGTCTTCCGCTGTAATTATTTTTGTATATGGCTTGTGTATAGCAAAATGAATCTTTTGTAAAGAAACAAGTGTATTTTTGTATATGTATTTGCTTACGAGCCCTTTTTGTAAAAACAATATAAATATGATATATGTATAAGGACTTGATATATATGTTACAGGAATTTTCTGATTAAATGATTAAAAGTTTCTTTACACTTCATTTGGTTTTCTTTTATTTATTTATACATGTGTAAATGTATATGATTATATGTGTTTGCCCGCGTGGCACTCCGGCATCCTTCCAACGGGGATGGAGGGGTGTTACAGAAAACCTGGAAACAGGCAGTCTGCCCTATAAAAAATAAAATAAATAAAAGCCGCTGGATTGGGTTGGGTCCGTTCCAGGCAAAAAATAAGGCACAGGGTTATGTGAAAATCCGACAAGGACGCATTTCCCGCTAAGAAAAGCTAGTGTGAAAATCCACGAGGGACGCACTACCTTTAAAACAATGACGCTTGGAGTGATAAGGCAGCATTACCTTGGGCAACCCCTTTCAAGCAAAGACACACATCGGGCAATCCTCCCTGAAGAATTATGAGTCACAGTCCATGAAACAGGACATCGCTTACAGACGCTTAGGGGCATAAGCGACCACACGGAGCCATGAGTCGCTTCGGCAAAAGTTATTGCACCTCGACCCCTAGACCACTCGGATGAATGGTGTTACCTGCATTCTGCATAACATATGCACATGCACATGCATAACTTACCCTTGCATACAAGTCTCTTTTGATTTCGCAGGAAAGTCTGGCGCCTTCACACACCGACAAGCTGGTGTTTATCAGTCGTTCAGCCGTGGTTTCACACACCGACAAGCTGGTGTTCTATCAATCGCGTTCTTCAAAGTCTGGCGCCTTCACACACCGACAAGCTGGTGTTTATCAGTCGCTCAGCCGTGGTTTCACATGCCGACAAGCTGGTGTTCTATCAATCACGTTCTCCAAAGTTTGGCGCCTTCACACACCGACAAGCTGGTGTTTATCAGTCGCTCAGCCGTGGTTTCACACGCCGACAAGCTGGTGTTTCATCAATCACGTCCTACAAAGTCTGGCGCCTTCACACACCGACAAGCTGGTGTTTATCAGTCGCTCAGCCGTGGTTTCACACACCGACAAGCTGGTGTTTCATCAATCACGTCCTACAAAGTCTGGCGCCTTCACACACCGACAAGCTGGTGTTTATCAGTCGTTCAGCCGTGGTTTCACACGCCGACAAGCTGGTGTTCTATCAATCGCGTTCTTCAAAGTCTGGCGCCTTCACACACCGACAAGCTGGTGTTTATCAGTCGTTCAGCCGTGGTTTCACACACCGACAAGCTGGTGTTCTATCAATCGCGTTCTTCAAAGTCTGGAGCCTTCACACACCGACAAGCTGGTGTTTATCAGTCGTTCAGCCGTGGTTTCACACACCGACAAGCTGGTGTTCTATCAATCACGTCCTACAAAGTCTGGCGCCTTCACACATCGACAAGCTGGTGTTTATCAGTCGCTCAGCCGTGGTTTCACACACCGACAAGCTGGTGTTTCATCAATCACGTCCTACAAAGTCTGGCGCCTTCACACACCGACAAGCTGGTGTTTATCAGTCGTTCAGCCGGGGTTTCACACGTCGACAAGCTGACGTTCATCAATCACGTGGCCAACAATAAGCCCGTAACGCCGACAAGCTGGCAGGACCAAGTTCGGAAAGCGACCGCCTCAGGTACGCATCTCTTCCCTTCTTTTCTGAATTTTGGCTCACTTAGGCACCTAGGTTCTAAGTTCCCCAAAATTGGGGGCAACTGTAGACACCGGGTCCCGAGGCGGTCCAAGATCAGGATTACCCGATGATGAAATAGAAGACCGATTTTCGGCAAGAAAGGTGAGAACCGATCGTTCCTTGTCAAAAGATGTGTTTTTCGGAAAATAATTAAAAATATATATTTTTGGGGAAATTAAAATTAAGATGAAAAAAAAAATATATTAATTTTGTGTCAAAATTTAAATTAAAATAAAAAAAAAATAAAATAAAATATTTTTTCTTGGTCGCGAGTGCCGCTGCGGCAGCGCGGGGCCGCCTGCGCGGCAGGCTGCCCCAGCGCGCAGGGGCGCCTGCGAGGCAGGCCGCCCCAGCGCGCAGGGGCGCCTGCGAGGCAGGCCGCCCCTGCGCGCGAGGCAGGCGCCTCGCGCGATGTCCCTGCGCGCGAGGCGGGCGCTTCGCGTGACCCCCCCTGCGCGCAGGGGCGGGCGCTTCGCGCGACCCCCCCTGCGCGCAGTGGCGGGCGCCTCGCGCGACCCCCCTGCGCGCAGGGGCGGGTGCCTCGCGCGACCCCCCTACGCGCGAGGCCCCTGCGCGCGAGGCCTGCTGCCTCGCGCGCCCCCCCTGCGCGAGGCAGGCTGCGCGCAGCAGCCTGCTGCGCGCGGTGCCAGGGCACCACGCGCAGGCTGCCGCGCGCCCTTCCCCCTTCCGCGCGACCTGTTTCACCTGTCCACTTTTTTCGCTATTTTCTGATTTTTCTTCAGTCTGACATTTCCGATGTTTCACCAATTTATGTTATTTTGGATTAACTAAAAATAAAGCCTCTTTTGTCCCTTGCCATTTTTTGCCAAGGCAACCTTAAATGAGGAATTTGCCCTCATTTTGAAGGAGGACGGAAGAATTTTTCAAGGCCCCTTTTTTCTTTGAACTTTCTTTTCTCTCCAGGGGTCATTTTTTGCTTTAGCTACTATTTTCTTTCTTTTTTCTTAGGTTTTAAATCTTGATCTGCTCTTCAAAAAAAAAAAGATATAATCCATCTTATTGAGTGATTTGGGTTGGGAAAATTAATTTTCTTTTACTCAAATCATCCATCAAAAAATATTTTCATCAAAGTATTTTCTTGATTTTATTTCAAAACATTAGATTCTACATTTTCTTCAAATATTCATCAGTACAAATCCGACAAGAAAAATCGATCGGGACACCGTTTCCCCAATCTAAAAATTCTGAGGGTAAACATTCTTGAACCCACCCTCACTTATTTTTTTGTATATTATTTATTATTGTTAATATTATTTTTTGCTATTAATATCTTGTCTATTATTTATTTTTAGCATTTCACTGTGTCAATACCACCATTAATATGTTATTTGTTGGCTTTAAATGGGTTTTCATGTTCATGTGCTAATATCATTTTTATTATTCATTGTTATCACATGTAGTTATTACTATTGTTTATTACTAATTGATTATTCTGTTTTCATACTATTCAACATTCATTATTGTTATTATTTGCATCATTACCATCCTATTATCACTATTATTATTATTACCATTATAGTGGTTGTTATTAACTTATTTTCACTTATTTTTTTTACATCTATTATTATTATTATTATTATTATTATTAAATATTTATGTATTTTGTGTTTATTATTAATTAATCGTTGCTATTATTATATTTACTTATATGCTGTGTATCATCTCTTTATTATTATTATTATTATTATTATTATTATTATTATTATTATTATTATTATTATTATTATTATTATTATTTCGTTGTCATTATTTGTCCTAGAATTGGTCATCATTATCATTCTTGCAATTATTTGTTTTATTATTATTATTATTATTATTATTCAATATCCTATTATTATTATTGTTATTGCTTATCACTGTTATTATCATATTTGTTCATATTATATTCACTATTATTTATTATCATTGTCCATCATAATTTTTATTATTGTTATTATCTCGCCTTCATTTGATTAATTTTTTTAGAATATTTGCTAATATATTTTTAATGCTAATTTTTGTATGAGTTTAACTTGAATCGAGTTATTTGGGCGTCCCCGCGACTCCCCGGATGGGTCGCAACGCGTAGGCGGGCACTCCATTTTGGTGAGATCTTTTCAATCCCCTTTTGATGTGTTATGTGTTTATTTGTAAATATATATTTTTATTCGTGCACGCGTGCAATAAAAAATCACAAAAATATTTCTACAATTAAATTAGAATTTTCAATAATAAAATTGGGACCAATGTCCCTTATTTTAGCCCAACTATAAAAACATCACAACTAAAAAAACAAAGAGTCAATTTTCAATAAAATGGGATCACTCATCCCGGTTTTTCAATTCAAGCAATCAAAAATGACTCTTCGAGCCCTCTTCAAATCAATACGAAGGAACCAATGTTCCTAAATTTCGAACAAGCGCGAAGGAACCAATGTTCCTTAAATAATGCCCCGATTTATGTATGTTCTTTTATTTTAATCTTGAGTGAGTGTTTTAAATTCAAGTTCATTTTTATTTGGGCCCTTGTAATTAATTTTGGGGCAACTTTATTTATCTTTTGGGGATTGTATTCCGTCCCACTTACATCTTTAACCTCCTTTTATTGGGGTTGTATTCGGCCCCTATTTCTATTGTAATTGCGTGCTTGCGTGCTTACCGCTTTCATTTATCGCTTTCTCTATCTATTGCTTTATCGCTTTTATTTATTTTCTTTACGTGCTTGAAAATGCGCTTTTACTTTTAATGCATCGCTCGTGTGAGATGAGAGACATAATTTTAAGAATTTAAAAACCCATTTATAATTAACCAAAGCATAAATAAGAGGGAAGTTCCGGACACCATATCTCTGGTTTAGACCAATAGAGGTGAGAAACCTTTTCCCAATTTCTTGCAAATTGGGTGGCGACTCCAAATACCTCAAAGGTGCCTTTAGGCGTCAATAGGCTAGGTTATTCTCCCCAATGTTCTATTGGGAGGGATACACCGATGATGTCTCATGGCGCCCATGATCAAAAGACGCGAACCTTCATACCTCGAATCCTAAAGCGGATTCAAAGCGAGGGCCCTTGCTGGGTTGTTACGGGTTCGGCGCGCGTCACAGCCGTCCTCTACAATGATCCGATCGAATCCCTTCAAGGGGCGAAAAATGATAACACACAATATTTTCTTTTACTGAGCTTGAGCGAAACTCGGCCCAAGGCCCAATGTCTCCTTAGCGTTGCACCTCCAACGGAACATTCGCCATTAATGCGCCGATTTAGGAACATTCTAAAGACGAAGCGTCATCAAAATAGGCACGTACGACGAAATGTCTCCCTATTAATGTGCTGACCACGTTGATCGCAACAATTGAAAACTCAACGTGACAAATCCCAACAATGAAATTTAAAGTGATGAAGTAGCAAAAGGCTTCCGATCGCCGTCCCCTACATTGATCCGATCGGATCCATTTGAGGGGTAGCAAATGATAACACATAATATTTTCTCTTACTGGGCCTGAGTGAAACTCGGCCCAAGGCTCAACGCCTCCTCAACCTTGCACCTCTAAGGCCTGGCACTTGAACGAGTGGAAGATCACATGAACAAAAGAGATAAGGCCTGTAATGGCCTAAAATTCGACAGTCATGAATAGTATTTTTCGAGTGTAAATAGTATACTTAGGGTGAAAAATACACCCGGTGGTGAAAAATATTTTATGTGACCATTAGAAAATATTAGTCACGACGAGTCCGAATAAAATTTAAAGTGAAAAAAAGGTCAAATAGGCCTTCAAAAGTCAAAAAATAAAAATAAGTCACAGTTTCGATTTAAATAGTAATAGGTTTGACCGAAATTTGACCGAACTTAAAAGTGTGCCTAAAAATATCTGAAAAATTATTTGAACACATGGATTTACTCTAAAAAATATGAGGAATGATTTGGTAGTGAAAAATTAAATTTACGGTAACACTGAAAATTGGGTTATCGGACCAGTATTCATAATCGGATCAAAAATGGTTCCTGATTGACCCAAAATTGTTCATGTTAGCTAATAAATATATTTTAAGAATTATGAATACATTTTTATGAGAAATTGAGCTTGAAAAGTGGCAGAGAAAAATAGAGCAACATAATTATTAATTAAGTAATTTGGGCCTAATTGGGTTGGCCCAATTAGTTGGACCAAGCCCAAAGCCCATCTAAAGACCTACTTAAGGCTGAAAAATCAGCCAATGTAGAATGTTCTCCAACCCTCTCTTCTCCTTTAGGTTGAGACAGCTAAACCAAGCAATTCCATGGATTTCTCTCATTCTTTTCCACCAATTCTCCTCCAATAAATTATCTTAAGTAATTTCCAAGCCCTAATTTTATAAATAATAATCTCTAGAGCCTAACTGAAGTGAAGGAATTGGAGCAAAGTGAGAAGAGAAAGTGTGGCACCAAAATTAAGTAAGTTAATTTGGGTATAATTAATTTATTTAATGAGTTTTATGGGTAGATTTAAGGGTGAATATATGAGAAGGTGGGTGGCACTTTACGTCCACAGACTATGATTGAGGCCTTCTGATATATTCACGTGGGATAATCGTCGACTGGGTCTAGGTTTTATTGAGGAGAGGCTAGATCGGGGATTGACATTTGCAGATTGGCTTGATCGTTTCAACGTTATAAACTGTCATACATACTTCATTCAGGTAGTGATCATCTCCCATCACTCTTGTGATAAATTGCATTGATAATTTTTTTATTCCTAAAAAGAGTTTTAAATTTGAAACCATGTGGGCATGTGATCTGACCTGTGCTGAGGTGATAAAGAAGGGTCGGGGTGAATCCAATTTTTGTTGGGGAGACCAAGTACAACAGTGTTTAAACCTCCTTTCATGTTGGAGGCGAGAAGTTTTCGGCAACTTGAACTTAAAGAGGAAATAACTTCAAGATATGTTGAGTAAAATGGGGGCCTTTTCTAGTATAGAGGCACGTACACTACGTAGATCTTTAAAGGCTGAATTAGATGAGGTGGCCCAACGGGAAGAAATTATGTGGTGTCAACGCAGTAGGGTAAAGGTCGTGGGAGGGAGATCACGGCACTAAATATTTCCATGCAATAGTCTCTAAAAGAAATAAGACAAACCATATTATCAGCCTTGTGGATTCTCACGGTATTGTGTTTGAAGGTAAAGATTTAGGCTAGCATATTGTTTTGTTTTATACCAATTTATTTTCGTCTGGTTCCAATAGAGTTTCCATTACTGATCTAGACTTTGTCCCTACCAAAGTGACTACTTTTATGAATCAAATGTTGGACAGTCCTTTTTCAGCGGATGAGGTCTTAGTTGCACTAAAGATGATGCACCCATTAAGAGCTCTTGGACCAGATGTTTTACCCCCTTTTTTCGATTATAAATATTAGAAAATTGTGGGCAATACTATTCCTGAAATTGTGCTCAATGTCCTTAATGGAGGTGTGATGCCACCCGAGTTTAATCATAGTAATATTTGCCTTATCCTAAAAACCAAAGAACCGAAGTGTGTTGGAGAATATTGCCCAAATAGCTTATGCAATATCATTTGTAAAATTGCAACCAAAATGATAGCCAATTGCCTCAAAACTATTTTAAATGCCATCATTGATGAGACACAAAGTGCTTTTGTTCCTAGTTAGCTTATCACTGACAATATTTTGGTGGCTTATGATGTAACGCCCAAAAATTTTGATGTTGTGTATAGTGACTCACTAGATCAAAAATTTATCGACGGTTAATTTAGACCCAAAAGACTCAAAATTTTCTTTAGAATTTACAAAATTAAATATATGAATAATTTTAGTTAAAGAAATATATAAAATAAATGTATGTAATTATATATAGATAAGTAAATAATAAATAATAATAAAATTGCAAGTCTAGAATTATCTAGAGAAATTAAGAAATAAGGAGAAAGATAGAGAGGGGCACCAGGGAAAAAAAAGGAAAAACGAGAAATAAAGAGAAAGGGAGAACAAAATATAAGAAACCCGAGAAAGAGAAAGAGAAAGAGAAAGAGAGAGAGAGCATGACAGAGAGCAGCTCCGACGATAATCGACGGTGATGAAGTGCTGCCCTTCCTTACACCGGCCAGCCGCTACATTTGCCCTTCCATTCAATCCGTTTCTGCCTTATTTTCAAGGGAGAGGGAATCAAAGCTTCTCTCTCCCGTTTCGGCCACCTCTGGCGGTGGGAGGCAACACACACGGCGACGGGAGATTCTTGAAGGCGATGTGAGCTTTTCGGTACAACTATAACCTCCTCACTTGTCGAATATGGAGAGATTGGCATGGGGGTGAACCAAAGTTTTCGATAGTGATTCCAGTCAAAAGGTGTGGCATATTGGCGCGTGACCACCGGCAAAGGAGTCCCGACGTCTTGAGCTTCCTTTCGATGATGGCGGTATGCCCAGTGGAGCTCCGACGAGGCTCCGGTGATCGGCGAAGGGGACCAAAACGGCAGAATTGAGCTGGAAAAACTATAAGAACTACCAAAATTACTTTTCCATATGATTTTATATAAATGAAATATTTTAGGAATTGTTTTTACAAAATTACACTATGTGAGAATATGTTTGTTAGTTAAATTTACGTATTTGTGGTGTTGGTTGATGAATTGGCTTGGCTAAACTGAAATTAAATTAATATATGCAAATTTCTGGGTATATGCAAGGAATAGAGAAGTTGTAATTGGCCTTGCGTTTGATGAGTTGGTACTAGAATCATGAAATTTGAAGATATAGGGGTGAATTTACATGTTAGGATTTAATTAGTAAATAATTTTATGACAATTAAGTCTTAATATATGAATTGGCATTAGGCAATATTTACATAAATATATAAATGTTGATAAATATATAGGTATTAATGTTATATTTGTTAACATGTGATGTACTGATGGACATTGGATATCAAATTGGAAATTTAATTTATGATTATTTGAAGCTTGAAACAATGAGATTTCACTAAATTTGGCTGAATGTATGTGCCATTCTTATATTAGGATTTGGTTAGTGTATGTTTTCAGTAATGGGTGAATGTTTGAAGTTATTAGACATGCATTTAGATTTTCCCTTAGGATTACATTATATATATATAATAACAAGGAAAATAACTATAATTAACAAACATGTCTTATGGACATATAAATATATGTAAGCCTATAAGTTGTATTAGATTTTAAGTGAAATTAAGAGATTTTTAAATGGTTTATAAGAAGTATATGTACAATAAAAGAAAATGGCTAAATGACATGAATACCTTAATATAGATATATGAAATATATTATGGTAATGAGTTAGAAGGAACTTAATGTTGAAGAAATGTATGGATTGGCATTATGAATTTGTTAATTTAGTGCATGAAAAAGATAATTGAATAAATACTAAGATTAGACATGAATAATACATGTATGACTCATTGTTTGAATCTTTGCATATCCTTTGACTATAAGAACGATATTTGAATATGGAAAAATGTATGATTTGGGAAAATGTTCATAATTTTCATGATAGTAATTATTTAATGTAAAAATAAGGTATGTGTAAGCATGTACAATAGTGTATAAATATGGATATGTGGAATTTGAATTAAACATTTTCTTGATAACAACTAAAATAAATGGAAAGATTAGATTGATAAGTTAATAAAATTTACCTAAATTAATGTTTTGCTGAATGTAAGTAATTGTTAGGAGAACGATTTACAACTGATATGTGAATAAATCTTATGGAAAAATAGCTACACCTAGAGTGAACTAGAATATAGGTACATAGTTAAGTTATATAATAAACTATAAAGAAGGACCTTTTTAAGAATAGGCTTAAATTGATAAGTAAATTGATTAACATCCTAATATCTACGCATTGCATGTGAAAGGCTTTAAATTATTCTTGGAAACATATTTAGAAGATGAAATTACTATAAGACTTAGGTTATGCAACTAAAAGATATAAGTTATTTGTATGAAACGTTAATGAATTAAAGTCAAGGAAGTGAAAATGGGGTTAAGATAAGGCAATTGAGAATCTTTAAGAATTAATTGAACATATTTTAAGTTAGGGAAGTATTATGCACTACATGATAAAAATGAAATGTGTAAGTTTAAAAATGAAATAATGGCATAATGGGATGAGAAATAAATAAAGGAATTTATGGAACTATGTAATGTGAAGGAAAATAAATTGGAGAGCTAATACCTTGTAAGGCCAAATGGTATATAAGGGAAGAAAAATAAAATATGAAATAAATTATATGATGGCCGAATGGAAGGAAATGTATTAAATGAGAAATTTGTAGTGTGAATGGTTATATGAATGTGGAAATGTAATAGTATCTAATGTATACAAGTGCATGAAGCTATAGTAATAAGTAGTGTACAAGAATATAATAAAATGTGTTATGGAAGTGTATAAATAGTGTAAATAGAGAAAATAAGTGAAAAGTGTATATTGCCCTTAGTAGTCTGATAGTCAAATCTAGCTCATGATATAGTTGGCTAGCCATAGAGACACTTATACTGCGGTGCGAGTCATGACGACGGGTAGACCAATAACGGTCTACCATAGTGACTCAGTGTATATAGTGCTCAGTGATATTATGAGCAATATTTTTGGTGGTCCTTTGGGGGTCACTCTTCAGTGTTCTGGACCTGCGGGGTCCACTTTTCGTGTATTCGGTTCAGAGATTTCTATTGGATAATACTAGGGGCAAAATAGAAAAAGTGATTTAAAATGAGAAAATAAGATTAAATAAGAGGAAATGTAGTGAAAAAGATGAAAATGTAAAGATTTAAAGGTAAAATAATAAAGTTAAAATGACGAAATGGTAAATCTAAGAATGAGATGTTAATTAAAAATTGATATGTGAAAAATTACAGTATAAAATAGATATTTAACTGAAAAGACAATTCAGATTAAGAAACAAAATGATAATTTTATGAAAAACTTTAATTGAATAAGCGGTATTAGTAAATGATCATATAAATCAATGACCTAATGAAGTGACTTAATGTATGTGTGCGTGTAAACCGAATATTCATAAGTATGAATAATGTATATGCATGCATGTAGTAGCTTTATTATAGAATACGATACAACATTAAATAGTTCATGATATGTAAATAAGAGTTTAAATGCTATGAAATACAATTATTAAACTGCTTAAAGATTTCATAGAGATTGCATAAAAATACATGATAAGTATGTTGTATTGCATGAAATGTAACCTGATTGATTGAGGTGCATACATTATAGGGTGATGCAAACAAATTTGGTGTGATTAAATGATCATTTACATGTTTATGTATGTAAGGATTTAATGAATAGTTATATGTATATTTTTTCGGGAAAGCAAATTTGGTAGTCACCACTAACCTTTTAGCTTAACGCATGGTTTCTTTCTGCGCGCAGGTTAAAGACAGCTTCAAGAGATAGAAAGGAGTAGTCCAGTAGATCTGTACCAAATTGGAGTCATATCAAATAGAAAGGAAAGGGCGTTTAAAATGGGGGGGGTTACATTGTAAATTGGATTTCTCTGTCTTAGTGTGGCTTGTTGATGTGAGCACAACCATGGGAACCAAGGATAAGCTAGCAATGTCAAATGGACCAATGATAAGAGTAAGAGCTAAGAAGTTCAAGGAAGCACTAAAAACATACATGGGTTGAATTGTGGAAGCTATGAACAAACAAGGAGGAGTGGGGCCGAATGGACAAGTGAAGACTCAAATGGGCTTGATTAATTATTTGAAGTTGGTAGAGTGATTGGTCAGCCCATACACATGTGTTTATTATATTTGGCGTATGGACTTATTTTAATAATATGGGCTACTTTTTATTATGTTAAGTTGGGCCATAATCTAGTTTAATAGACTTATTTGTAAGAGAGATGTGTTTTAACTAGCTTGAGCTCATTTAATTATCTCTTTTAGGCTTGTGGGCTCTATTTAGAATCATTAGAGTGGACTTAAGTTATTTTGGTGGGAGGCTTATGTTTAAAGGCCTATTTATCTTAATTAGGTTTAGGGTTTTCTAAATGGATATAAATACCATATATGACCAATTGTAAGGGTGATTTTTTTTTTAGATTATTATTTTGGCTTGACCAAATTCTTCATTGGAGAGGATTGCTTGTCTTCTTCTTTTACATCAAGAACTTTATTCTTTTCAAGGTAATTTACTTTATGGCAAATTTCGTTCTTCTTTTAAAATCAACCTAATTATATGCGTTTTCATTCATATCATTAATTGGGGGTTCATTAGGGTTGGGAATTTCTTCTTGTTTATGTTCATGCTATATTGTATGTTTAAGGGGTTTCAGGTTCTTTAGTCTTGGGATTTCGCATCATTTGGTATCAGAGCTTAGATTAAGGATTAATTCTTATATATCCTTATTTATTTGTATTCTAGTTGTTATTTAGCTGTTAAAAAAAACTAGTTAAAAAAAATAAAAAGGGTCCAATTTTGATAAGTGGCGTGAATTTGGTAGCTGCACTTTTAGGGGTAGATTTTATGATAATTATTTGATTAAAAGTAATCAAAATTCAGATTGGGTCAACATTAGTGGGCTGTTAGGCAGATTTGTGATATATAAAAAAAATTGAAGTTAGTGTTGCAGCTAGAAAATAGATAAGCAAAAAAAGAAAATAGGTTAATCTTTTGTTGGTTGGAGGCGTGACATAAGGGGGTTGATTTTGTGTTATAAAAAAAATTATTGGTACTATTCATGGTACTGTTCATCCAAAAAAAAGGAAGTGGAGTTTGACGCAATTTGAAGAAAAAGATAAGGTGGGTTTATCATTTAGGTTGGTGTGAATAATTAGAAGTTTATCTTTCGGGTAAAATTTATATTTAATTAGGTTGGAGATAATCCAAACAATTAGGTCTAGGAAAACTTAATTTTGGACAATAAATTAGATAAGATAAATGGTTGTTTTAATGTAGACATTTGGGTTTCCTTATTTTATTGTCTTAGTGTCATTTCATATCTTTATATCAAGTTATTTTTTTCATTATAGAAATTTCAGCTTCTGCATTTATGCATTAGTTTGTCATTTATTTCACTCTTAGTTTCTATTTTTGGTATCTTTTATATCTTTGGCTTCCATTTACACCACAATTAACATTTTGTTCTTTGTTAATTTAAATTGCATATTCGGACAGCATACATACCTTCATCTTGTATGCTTATTTCAACTTTCGTCATTTTGGTTTTTTGCTTCTGGTATTGCGACTATCTTTTTTGTTGAGTGCTTTCATTGCATTCTTCATTTTTAATTTGCTGTTTGTGAATTATCTTGACTTGGAGTTGAGTTCTGAAGTGCAATCGAAGACAACAAGCTAGAGGGGAAGAAGGCTTGAGTGTGTGAGCTTAAAGGAGGGTAAAAGCCTACTTGAGTAAAACACGTGAGGGAGTGAAATGTGAGGTCTTTATTTCTTTCTAATATTTGCTTGCAGCTCATAATAAACAATGTCAAGGCGAGAAGAAAAGGAGACAATGCATGAGGAAGAGGATAAAAATGTGCCTGATTTGAAAATTATGTATAAGGCTTTCATGAGTGAATTCAAGAAGTTGACTACTAGGATAGATGGGATGGATGAGAGGCTTAATGAGAATTCTAGAGCCCAAAACCGAAGTAGGTTAATTGATAGCCATAGGAATAGGGAGGAAGAATTGGGTAGAATGTATGATGAGTATGAGGATGAAGTTCAATCCGTGAGGGGTAGAGTAGGGAGAGAAGAAAGAATGGAAAGAAGAGATAGCAACCTTAGTGCCATAAAGATGAACATTCCATCCTTTAGAGGTAGGAATGATACTGAAGTGTATTTAGAGTGGAAGAGAAATGTAGATATGATTTTTGCTTGTCACAATTATTCTGAAGATAAGAAGGTAAGATTAGCAGCAGTGGAGTTTAGTCATTATGCATTAGTTTGGTGGAATGAGTTAATACAGAACAATAGGAGGAATAGAGAGCCACTTATATCTACTTGGGAAGAGATGAAGAGAGTAATGAAGAAGAGGTTTGTGCCATCCTACTACTATAGAGAGTTGCACTAGCAATTAGATAAACTCACCCAAGGATCTAGATCAGTAGAGGATTATCACAAGGAGATGGAGATGCTATTGATCAAAGCTAATATAGAAGAGGGAGATGAATGAAAAACTGCGTTTAAGACTAAATATGAATTGTATGAGTGGCTAGTAATGCTTTTTGGGTTATCTAATGCACCAAGTACTTTCATGCGTCTAATGAATTATGTCTTATGTGAGTTTCTTGGAAAATTTATGGTTGTTTACTTTGATGACATTTTGGTTTACAGCAAGTACTTAAATGATCATATTATGCATCTTAAAGCTGTTTTGGATGTGCTTAGGAGAAAGAAACTGTATGCAAACCTTAAGAAGTGTTCATTTTGCATGGATCAAGTTGTCTTCTTAGGTTTTGTAGTGAGCTCCAAGGGAGTGGAGGTCGATTCTGAAAAGGTGAAAGCTATCCAAGATTAGCCAGCGCGTAAGACTGTGAGTGAGGTAAGAAGTTTTAATGGCTTAAGTAGTTTTTATAGGTGATTTGTTAGAGATTTCTCTATTATTGCCGCACCACTGAATGAGATTGTCAAAAAGAATGTCGGGTTTAAATGGGGAAAAGAGCGAGAGAATGCATTTTGTACTTTAAAAGATAAATTATGTACTGCTCCTATTTTGCGATTACCTGATTTTTCTAAGATTTTGAGATTGAATGTGATGCTTCTGGGATTGGTAAATGTGTTGTTTTGATATAGGAAAATCGTCCCATAGCATATTTCAGTGAAAAGTTGAGCGGGCCAGTTTTGAATTATTCCACCTATAATAAGGAGCTATATGCGTTGGTGAGAGCTCTTAAAGTGTGGGAGCACTATTTGCTACCTAAAGAGTTTGTGATACATAGTGATCATCAATCTCTCAAGTATTTGAAGGGACAAGGTAAGTTGAGCAAAATGCATGCAAGTTGGGTGGAATTGCTGGAAACATTTCTGTCTGTGATCAAATACAAGCAAGGTAAGGAAAATATTGTAACATGCACTATCAAGAAGGTACGCTTTAATTTCTATGCTTACTTCTAAGTTACTTAGATTTGAGCATTTGAAAGAGTTATATGTTGGTGATGCTGATTTTGCTAATGTGTGTAAAGCTTGTCAACATGCTGCATTTGATAAGTTCTATAGGCATGAAGGATATCTTTTTAGAGGAAAATAACTTTGTATTCCTACATGTTCTATCAGGGAGTTGCTTGTTAGGGAATCACATAGTGGTGGGTTAATGGGGCATTTTGGTGTTCAAAAGACCTAAGATATGCTTAGTGAACATTTTTATTAGCCACATATGAGAAGAGATGTAGAAAAGATTTGTGCTAAATGCATTACATGTAGACAAGCTAAGTCTAGGTCTATGTCTCATGTACTGTATACGCCTTTACCCGTACCTAGTGTACCTTGGACTGATCTATCTATGGACTTTGTTTTGGGATTACCTAGGACTAGGAAAGGTTGGGACAACATATTTGTTGTTGTGCATAGGTTTAGTAAAATAGCTCATTTCATTGCTTGCCATAAAACAGATGATGCAACAAACATTGCTGATCTTTTCTTTAGGGAGGTGCTTCGGATTCATGGTGTGCCAAAAACCATTATTTCGGATAGGGATGTTAAGTTTCTGAGTCACTTTTGGAGAGTGTTGTGGGGAAGATTGGGTATTAAACTTTTATTTTCTACTACATGTCACCCAAAGACTGATGGGCAAACTGAGGTAGTGAATAGGACTTTGGGTACCATGTTGCGTGCTATTGTTGGTAAAAACTTGAGGACTTGAGAAGATTGTTAGCCATTCATTGAATTTGCATATAATTGTTCTATGCATTCTTCTATAGGTTATTCTCCATTTGAGATTGTGTATAGTTTTAATCCACTAATTGTGTTAGATTTGATGCCTTTACCTTTGAATGAGATTGCTAGCTTAGATGGCAAAAAGAAGGCTAATTTGGTTAAAACAATACATGAGAAGGCACGTGAGCAGATTGAGAAAAAGAATCGTATGTATGCACAAAAAGCCAATAAAGGGAGAAAACAGGTTATCTTTGAACCAGGTGACTGGGTTTGGGTGCATATACGAAAAGAGAGGTTTCTATAGTAAAGAAAGTCGAAGCTTGATGCTGGGGATGATGGACTATTCCAAGTGTTGGAACGTGTCAATGATAATACATACAATATAGACTTGCCAGGTGAGTATAATATTAGTGCTACTTTCAATGTTTCTGATTTATCTCTTTTTGACTTTGATTCAGATTTGAGGACGAATCCTTTTGAAGAGGGAGGGGATGATGCGAGCACAACCATGGGAACCAAGGATAAGCTAGCAATATCAAATGGACCAATGACAAGAGTAAGAGTTAAGAAGTTCAAGGAAGCACTAAAAACATACATGGGTCGAATTGTGGAAGCTATGGACAAAAAAGGAGTGGGGCCGAATGGACAAGAGAAGACTCAAATGGGCTTGGTTAATTATTTGAAGTCAGTAGAGTGATTGGTCAGTCCATACACATGTGTTTATTATATTTGGCCTATGGACTTATTTTAATAATGTGGGCTACTTTTTGTTATGTTAAGTTAGGCCATAATCTAACTTAATAGACTTATTTGTAAGTGAGATATATTTTAACTAGTTTGGGCTCATTTAATTATCTCTTCTAGGCTTGTGGGCTCTATTTAAAATCACTAGAGTGGGCTTAAGTTATTTTGGTGGGAGGCTTATGTTTTAAGGCCTATTTATCTTAATTAGGTTTAGCGTTTTCTAAATGGGTATAAATACCACATATGACCTATTATAAGGGGGATTTGTTTTTGAGATTATTATTTTGGTTTGACCAAATTCTTCATTGGAGAGGATTGCTTGTCTTCTTCTTTTGCATCAAAAACTTTATTTTTATCAAGGTAATTTACTTTGTGGCGAATTTCGTTCTTGTTTTAAAATTAACCTAATTATATGCGTTTCCATTCATATTATTGATTGGGGGTTCATTAGGGGTTGGGGATTTCTTCTTGTTTATGTTCATGCCATATTGTATGTTTAAGGGATTTCGGGTTCTTTAGCCTTGGGGTTCCGCATCACATGTACTCTAGATTGATTGGAATATTATGTATAACACGAGTTTGTATCAAATAATTGTAGTTAAGTTATTAGTTTATTATATTTTGATATTATTTATGCAGAAGTTTTGTATTATGTGTAATTAAGTTATAGATAAGTGTGTTTTATGATAAAGAAACATAATATTGTGGTTTACGTATATAGTTGAAATAAGTAATCAATATTGACGGAATATGTGTGAGTTGCATAATATGTGAATTGATTAATATATATGAGATTGGTTTGTGTAACGGAGGATGGGAAAACCTGTGTTGCAGTTTGAATTGAAGTTTGGTGAGGATTATGTGATTCTATAAGTGTTAAAAGAGTTTTTCTTTTCAGGGAGTTAGGCAATAATATAGAGGAGACTTTATCGAAATTTCTATAGAATTAATAGTACAAATTGGAGTAATATATGATTTTTTTTAAAAAAATTATTACTTAAATATTATGAACTTTAAAATAGGTTTGTAACATTCTTATCCGATTGCATATCGGGTCGAGTTTAGAGTGTTATATACGAGGTCTTCCATCACATGCGAACTAACGGGAAATCATGTAAGCAATTTATCTCTTTGAAACTGGATATGACTAAAGCATATGATAGGGAATGGAATTTTTTTGGAAACAATTATGCTAAAGCTGGGTTTTTCTAGTAGCTGGGTGCTTATGGTCATCTCTTCTTCTACTTACTCGGTTCTGGGGAATGGTGAACCCACAGGCTGCATCTCACCTTCGAGGGGTTTGAAGCAAGGAGATCCTTTATCACCATACTTATTTCTTCTCTGCACTGAAGGGTTTATTAGTCTTTTGAAAGAAGCTGCAAGGCATAACCATATCAATGGGATCCGGGTTTGTCGTGGGGCTCCCTCCATCTCATCCCTCATGTTTGCCAATGACTGTATTTTGTTTCTTTGGGCTCGAGATCAAGAAGTAGAAAATATAGCTAACATCCTTCGGGTAGAAGGTCAATCTCCATAAATCCGAATTATCTTGCAGTGCCAATGTCTTGTCTAATTTAGGGGCTGTTCTGGCTACCAAAGTAGGAGTAAAAAAAGTGTCCGCTCATGACTTTTATCTTAGTTTCCCTACAGCTATTGGTCGATCTAAGAAGGCTATCTTCTATAAAATCAAAGACAGACTTTAGACTCTATTGCAAGGATGGAAAGAACGATTTTTGTGGGGTAGGTAAGGAATTATTGATTAAGGCTGTTGCTCAAGCCATTCTTACCTATGTGATGCAATGTTTTCTCCTACCTCTGGGACTTTGTGACGAATTTAGATCCATGATCAGCCAGTTCTGGTGGGGTCAACGTGCAAATGAGAAAAAACTTCACTTATGTAGTTAGAAACAGTTATGCAAACCCAAAGCAAACGGAGGTTTGGGCTTTCATGATTTTCGGTGCTTTAATAAAGCTTTACTTGCTAAGCAGGGGTGGAGATTAATCACAAATCCTTCCTCATTGATTACACACATACTCAAAGAAAAATACTATCCCATGAGTGAGTTCATGTATGCTTCATTAGGTGGCTCACCCAATTACACTTGGAAAAGCATTTTAGAGGGAAGGTCAGTCCTTCAGCAAGGGTTCTCTGGCAGATTGGCAATGGGAATTCAATCAGTATCTTCAATGATAAATGGTTACTGTAGTCCACCTCTTTTCAGGTCATTTCAAGACCATATAATGTTGATCCAAATGCTAAGGTCTCTACTTTTATTGACTATGAAAACCACTGTTAGAAGTGGGAGTTTATCTCTCAAATTTTTTGCAGGTTGATGTTGAAAGAATTATGATGATCCCCCTTAGTTCTATGGATCAAAATGACTCTCTAACCTGGTTCTACCATAACACGGGTGAATATTTGGTGAAAAACGGATATCAAATTGCTTTTGACAAATTTTTTAATGGGGCAACAGTTGCTTCTAGTTCATCATGTGATTCTCTTTTTTGAAAGTCCATTTGGCAACTACCTATCCCCCAAAGATAAGCAGTTTCATTTGGCGTGCCTGTTTAGATATCTTACTTACCCGAATGGTCTTATAATGACGTGTCTCCTCTTTCAGTTCCAGCTGCAATTTTTGCAATTCGGGGGAATCTTTTGTGCATCTTTGCTGTGATTGTCAGATTATGAAGTCAATTTGGGTTCAAAGCCATTTTCGGCATCTATGTAATCTTGTTGGCGATTCTTTCAAGTTTTGGTTCCTTAATGTTTTGGTTGTTTGTTCCTTGGAAGAATTATATAGGTTATGTTTAACTTGTTATTGTATATGGGTGCAAGAAACAATTTTGTCCACAATAATTTTCAGGTTGATGCTGCCAAAATTGTTTTTATGGCCTCATCTTTCTGCTCTTGTTCTAATAGCAACAACTTTATTCATTAGAACTTGTCAATGTTCGGGCAACTGCATCTCTAACTTTTTCACATACTGGTTTTGATCTTCCCCATGCTTCTTCTCCCATGTGTTGGATCCTGCAGCCATTTGGTGTTGTAAAACTCAATCGTGATGCTGGTTTTGTGGATGAAGCATTTTTAGAGATAATAATGGCTAGATTCTTGCTTGCTCTTACAAAAGTTTGCATGGTGATTGGAGCTCCTTCATAGCTGAGGCTTCTGCCATCTCCTTTGGCCTTCGGCTTGCTTTTATGATCTCTTTTTTTTTCATGTAATGGTGGCTTCAGACTGTAAAATGGTTATAGACAAGTTAACTGCAAGTGTTAAGTATATAATTGGGCTTGGGACCATCCTTAATGACTAGGGATGATTATGGGGCGGGGAATAGGTCCCCATCACCCGCCTCATTCAATTTCAGGGATTCCCCGTTTCCACCCCCGCTTGGAACACGGGGGAAAAAATCCTCCCTATCCTCGGCCCAACAGGGATTCCCAGTCTCGATGGGGATCCCCGGTGGATGCCTAGAAGCAAAAAAGCCCAAACGTAGAACAAGAAATAGGGAAAAAAGTTAGAAATCAAAAAGCAAAGATCAAGTGAAATAGTTAGAAAAACTTGGAACAAAAAGCGTTGGCTATACCTGATTTGGAACAAAAGGCAAAGGACTTTCCCGGTCTTTATATTTTCTTTAATATCAAAACTATTTAAAATTCATGATTAATTATATATTAAAAACATAATTAATCAATACTCAGCATTATGCCCAGATTCATATAATAATTAAAAAAAAAAGACAGAATCAAATGCCCATAATTCAAAATCTATTAAAAATAAAATCACCTTTATCCCAATAGAATCAAACTTATCCCAATAGATGATCATCCAAAACAACCCATGCAAAAGCATCAAACATGTTCATTAAAAAAAAATCAAGTGGATGGAGCATAGGCAGCCCTGTAGCACCTTGCGTCCCTTTAGATGCACCGTAGCGCCTAGATCCAGCAGCAGCCACGCACAGATCCCTGCCCAGCCTTTGTCGCCATCCACAGTGCAGCAGATCCAGCTCGTCACAGCATCACGGAACTGATTACAACAAACTAACAAAGATAATGATAAAGCACATACCTTTAGGCGAAGAAATCGAAATCTAAAATGATAATCGTCAAAGATAAATAAATATGGTAAGGGGGATGAGCTCAAAAATAAAATTAGCTATTTATGGAAGAGAAAGTTATACAGAGAATCGATGGGGTGGCTCAAGGTGACTTCTTGGTGTATGCAATGTGTGTGTGGCCCAAAATGAAAGAGTTAGGATATTTATATATAATGGCATAAATGTAAATAACTAGAAAACCAATGATATTATAGTATATATGTTTGGGGTTGGGGAACCCACGGGGTGGATACCCCGTTCCCCATCCTCGCCCCGAATTTAAAGTCGAGAATTTTTTTCCCCCGTCTTCGCTCCTACGGAGAAAAAATTTAGAAATTTTTCGTCCCGTTCGGGGTCGAGTCTCCGTCGGGGTCAGGGAATTCCTGCCCCGTGATCATCCGTATTAATGATTGCCATGCTTTTGGAGGACGTTTATCTTCTTGTTCGTGGAGTTTTACCCCTAGACTGGCTAACAAGGCTGCTCATGCCTTAACAAAATTTGACACTGGGTCTTGTGAGGAACTCATTTGGATTGAGGAGTGTCCTCCGTTTTTAGTTAATCTTGTAGCTCATGATGTTTCTTCTTTTTAATGAAAATTTTCTCTTTCTATCAAAATAAATAAATAAATAAATAATCACTTTTATTTTTAATATATAAAACTGTTAATATATGATTTTTTTTCTAAACTATTATCGTTTAACAGATTATTTTTAAATTAATCAAATGTAAAAAAAATGTTATATTATTTTTTTATATGAACATATGATATATTATGAAGATTGTATAAAATTATATGTATATAACACGTGGTTAGTAATAAATTATTATATAATATTTTTAATAAATTTAAAAGAGTTATATAATATTTTTAATAATATAAATTTATTTTTTTAATATATTTAAGAGATAACAAAATACCAAAAATATTGGAGAAAATAATTTATTATTCAATTTAAAATATTTAGAAGGATTAGGTAGTTTAGGTGAGCAGTAGCTTATCAAGGTTGACCTTGTTGACACCGGGCTCTCTCTATTTAACCCGTTTTCAGCAGTCAAATGCTTTAGAATTCAAAGGAGGACTGTGTCTTCCCTTTTTCTTCTTCTGCTCAGTTATCTCCTAATTCTTCTCTTTTCCTTCTTTACCACATGTAAAGAGCAAAACTTTCTGCTGTCCGCCTTTAATTATTACATGCTTATGTTCATAATTACTCCTTAATTTCCAATTTCACCATTGATTCTCTAAGCTTAGAGAAGAGGAAAAAAAAGTTGGAATTTTTATGGAAATGGAGGCAAACAAAGGGATTGAATTTAGGGCGATTGAATCACTTGGCAAAGGGTTTGATTTAAGCAGTGATTTTAGATTGAAATATGCAAAGGGAAGATTAGTGGAAGTTGATCAAGAAAACAAGAGGGATATTATTATCCCAACTGGCCTTACCATTCCTCATGTTTCCCAGGATATTCGATGCGATAAAGGCGATCGAATTCGTTTCAAATCTGATGTTCTTGAATTTAACCAGGTTTTTTTCCTTTATTTTTTTTTAATGCAATTTCACTGTCTTCAAGTGACTGATTACTTAGTTCTTAGTTAAAAGTGTCGAATTTAAGTTGGATTTTTACTTAGTTCTTACTTAAAGGTGCGAATTTAAGTTTGAAAGTTATTTTATTTGAATAAATTTGTTACATTCAGAGCGAGGTGGTTACTTTATTTTCTGGGTTTCTTTTTACTGGCGTTGTGGATTTTGGTTACTGTGTCGGGAATTTGTTGTATACTTGAAGAGAGTTAGTGGTATGATGTACTGGGTTTTTAATATGTAAGAACCAACTTTGTTCAATTGTTGGAGGCAGTTGAAACCAATCATTACTTGGCCTTGCTACTTAAAGTTATTTCTTATTACTGTCAATTGATTTTCGAAACCTGTCACTTATTGGACATGGATCCCTATTCACTCAGCTTCTATTTAATTATTTACTTTTGTCTATACATTGCTTCTTCTTCTTCTTTTTACTTATATTATCCTTACGGAAAGTGTTTTTAAGGTGTCGAAGATTCTGTATATTAGGTAAGTGTCCACTTTTGCTATTTCTTCTATTTCTTTGAAGCATTCATTTTTTTTTTCTTTGACTTTGATTGCTCATTTTCTGTATAATTTTGATGTGAAGTTGCTGAAATTTGATGCTATGGCAACATGTTGGAAGCTGAGAAATGAATTGAATTACATTGAGATTTTTCTTATTGTGTGTTAGATTATGATTTTTACCTTCTCTTTCACCTTCTCCTCTATCTTGATGTCATCTGTACAAATTTAAAATTTCTTATGCTACCTGATTCAAAAATTTTAATGTATTTGTATATATGTCGTCAAGAGAGAGGATAAGGTGAAGAGATGGTAATTTAGCTTTTTCTTGCATTAAGGGTATACGGAGGATTTTTTGGGGACTGTTATGAGGGGATGAATTGGATCCAGTATTACCTGAAAAGAAGTGGTTTTGTTGACTACAAGACTGCTTCCAAAAATACGATTCTAGAGTTTCAAAATAGACAATGGTTTCAGAATCGTACTGGACAATGAACCAGTGAAAAGGTTTATGTGTTAGAAGCTCAACCACGGTATTATCGAGGTTGAACCAGCCCAAGGTAAAATCGACTAAAATATAAATTTTAACATATTTTATAGTATAAGATTTACAATAAAATTTTCAAGATATTAATACTTATAAATAATGTTTATATTAACATAACAATCATGTTTAAAAAGAATACTTCAAATATAATAAGTTATAAATTGAAATGATGATAAAACTAAAACTAATGAATTTGTATTCAATAGTTTAGTTTTGTCATTTTTATCATATTTATTCTTAAGGTCGGGTGAATATTTAGCATAAAAAAATGTTTTATACAAGTAATACTAACAAAAACTAAATTATACTTAAAAGAAAAGAAAATCATTATCATTTTTTTGAAGAAATTCAGAGTAAGAATTCTTGTTTTTGTATTAACATTAAACCTGAATTTATACAAGAAAGATTGGAAATTAAGTCAAAGTACAGCTCCTTAATTAGCTCCTAAATCACCTCCTAACTACCATGATCAATTTTTCAACCTCACAGCTATATTCAACAATTCTGATATTTCAACCTTACAGCTATATTCAACACTCTCCCTCAAGTTGGTGCAAAAATATTACACATGCCCAACTTGCAAACTATGGTATGAAAAGTTCGACTATTGAGTCATTTTGTAAAAATATCTGCTAGCTGTCTATCTGATTTCACATGAAATAAACTCAAAAAGCCTTCAGTTAGCTTTTCCTTGATGAAATGTCGATTGATTTCAATATGTTTCGTCCGGTCATGCTGAACAGGATTATGAGCTATACTGATGGCGGCTTTGTTGTCACAATATAAGAATAGTCTTTTTCTTTCAGATAGTCTCAATTCTTCTAGTAGCTTTCTCAGCCAAAGAAGTTCACAAACACCTTGAGCCATAGCCCTGTATTCTGCTTCAGCACTCAATCTTGCAACTACATTTTGCTTCTTACTTCTCCAAGTAACTAAGTTTCCTCCTACAAGAGTACAATATCCTGATGTAGATCGTCTATCATTCAAAGATCCAGCTCAATCTGCATCTGTAAAAGCTTCTATGTGGAGGTGACCATGTTTGGAGAAAAGAAGACCCTTTCCTGGGGCAGACTTCAAATACCGCAAAATTCGAAAGACAGCTTGCATGTGAGAGTCTCGTGGATCATGCATGAATTGACTTACCAAGCTCACTGAGTAGGCTATGTCTGGCCTAGTGTGTGAAAGATAAATGAGTCTTCCAACTAACCTTTGATATCTCTCTTTATCAACTGGCTTTCCAATTTCTACTTGTAGCTTGTGATTGCTTTCAATAGGCGTGTCTGCCGGCTTGCATCCTAGCATACCAGTCTCATCCAAAAGATCCAGGATGTAATTTCTCTGAAAAATGAAGATTCCTTTGGTTGATCTAGCAACTTCGATTCCCAAAAAATATCGTAACTCTCCAAGATCTTTTATCTCAAATTCTTGAGCTAATAGCTTCTTCAGGCGAATAATTTCTTCTTTATCATCCCCTGTCATTACTATATCATCCACATAAACTATAAGAAGAGTGATTTTATCCTTTGAGTGTCTCATAAAGAGGGTATGATCAGCATTACTCTGTTTATAACTAAAAGAAATCATGGCTTTGCTAAATCTGTTAAACCAAGCTCTTGGAGACTGTTTCAATCCATACAAGGCTTTCTTCAGTCTGCATACCTTTCCTTTAGTTCTTTCATCATCAAAACCAGGAGGTATCTCCATGTAAACTTCTTCTTCCAGGTCTTCATGGAGGAATGCATTCTTCACATCAAATTGCTGCAAATCCCAATCTAAATTAGCTGCACAAGATAGCAAAATTCTGATTGTATTCATTTTGGCAACAGGTGCAAATGTCTCCTGGTAATCAACTCCGTAAGTCTGAGTGAATCCCTTTGCCACTAGTCTGGCTTTAAATCTTTCAACTGAATCGCCAGCTTTGTGTTTCATTATGAACACCCACTTACAAGCAACTAGCTTTTTGTCTGGAGAGTCGACAAGTTCCCAGGTTTCATTTTTTGAGAGCGCCTTCATTTATTCTATTATAGTTTTTCGCCACTTTGGATCTGTGATAGCTTTCCTTCAATCCTATGGAATAAACATAGTGGAAAGAGACAAGGCAAAGGCTCTATAGGAGGGAGACAGATGATCATAAGAGACAAAGTTAGAAATGGAATGTTTTGTACAAGACCTGACTCCTTTTCTTTGAGCAATGGGCAAATTTAAATCGAAATCAGAAGATAACTCACCCGAGGATTCTGACAGTGTAGAATGCATGATAGCTTCTTCAGTCTTATTCTTTCTGGATATCTCAACAAATCAGGTCTATCTAAACGACCAACAACATTCTGCTCATCTTGAACATCAACAATACTATCCTCCTGAACAAGATCATGCTCCCTCTAAACATCAACATTATTATTGTGTTCCTCCTGAATAAGATTATGAGTTACCACAGGTTCATTTATCACTACTTCTTTACTATTCTTCCCCTGAAGAGGTGATTGAGTAATGGCAAAATAAGATTCAGACTCCCTAAAGGTAACATCCATACTGACATAGAATTTCCTGGACGAGGGGTGATAACACTTATATTTCTTTTGAGTTGGCGAATACCCAATAAACACACATTTTAGTGCCCTCGGATCTAATTTGCTAACATTTCTAGTATGGACAAAGCAAACACTCCCAAAAACTTTTGGTGGTACAGTATAGTGATTTTTTCCAGTTAAAACTTCTAAAGGAGTTTTAAAGTTGAGAGTTTTGAGAGGCATTCTATTAATGAGATAGGCAACTACTAGTATTGCATCCCCCCAATATGGTTTTGGAACATTCATAGTAAACATAAAAGATCTAGCAACTACCAACAAATGCCTGTTTTTTTCTTTCAGCTACTCCGTTTTGAGCACTAGTATAAGGACAACTAGTTTGATGAATGATTCCTTGAGATTCAAAATACGATCCAAATCTACTATCCATATATTCTGTCCTATTATCAGTTCTTAAAATCTTTATTTTAGCATCAAACTGGGTGTGAACCATTTTATGAAAAGATTGAAAACGGGAAAAAACTTCACCTTTTGTTTTAATGAAATACACCCAAGTTATTCTGGTGCAACAATCAATAAAGGTAACAAACCATCGATTTCCAGATAAAGATGGATTTTGTGTGGGTCCCCAAACATCAGAATGAACAAGTATAAATGGAACAGTGGTTTTATTATCACTTAAAGGATAAGAGTTTTTTGTATGTTTAGCATACTCACAAGCATCACAAGATAAGGATTCAAATCGAGTTTTAGAAAATAAATTAGGATATAGTTTTTCTAAAACAAAGAAAGATGGATGTCCTAATCTCCTATGCCATTGTATTATTTCCTGATTGACATCCTTATGTCTTCCAAACAAAGCTAAACGTTGACGGTCATCCATCATGTATAAGCCATCATGCTCTCTACCGCTACCAATCCTCTTCCCTGTTTGAAGATCCTGAAAGATACAATAATCAGGGAAAAACTCAACTTTATAGTTTAGAGATTTAGTGATAGCACTGACAGATAAAAGATTGACAGGAAATTGAGGAACATGAAGAACATGAGACAACTTAATATTTGGAGTACAAACAATGGAACCTGTCCCAGAAATAGGAGTAAATGACTCATCAGCTACTCTGACACTATCACCCTTTAGACATAGGGAGTAGTTTAGAAAACCTTTAGAAGTGACTGTCATATGTCTATTCGCACCAGAATCAATAATCCAAGAATCAAGATGAGCAAGTGTGTTACCTGTTTGGACGGAATTCGAGGTAGCACTGGATGAAAGATTTAGCTGTGACATAAGGCGTCTGAAATGTTGAACTTCTTCAGATGAGAGATTTTCGACTGGAGCTATCTCCTTAAATGATTCAGTTGCTTCTAACATATTTGCTTGAGTTCTAGTTGGATTGAATCTTTTTCCCCCACGACCTCTAGTAGGTCTCCCGTGTAACTTCCAGCAAGTTTCTTTAGTATGCCTTGGCTTACCACAGTAATCACAGTGCAAATGATCTTTATCAGAAAGAATACCTTTTGGCTGGTCAAGAGAGATATGGGCAATTAAGCCCGACTTCTCAATAGGTGTAGTATAAAGCATAGCACCTCTTCTGGTCTCTTCTTGATCTTTATCAGAAAGAATACCTTTTGGCTGGTCAAGAGAGATATGGGCAATTAAGCCCGACTTCTCAATAGGTGTAGTATAAAGCATAGCACCTCTTCTGGTCTCTTCTTGCTGGATTAAAGAATGTGCCTCCTCAAGAGAAGGAAAAGGAGTTCTGCCAATAACTTGAACTCGCACTTGATCAAATTCAGGATTTACACCAGCCAAAAAATCATAAACTCTCTCCTTTTCAATCATATTTTGAATCAGTACCGCATCATCAACACATTTTGCTTGAAAATCCTGGTAATAATCCAGTTCCTGCCATAGACTACCCAGTTCAGAAAAATAATCTGAAACAGTAAGATCACCTTGTTTTGTACCATGAACTTTGTTCCTAAGCTCAAAGATTCGAGCATCATTTCCCATTCGAGAATAGGTGGTTTTTGCAGCTTTCCATATTTTTTCTGCAGTGTCAAGCAGTAAATACTGTCTAGAAATTTTAGGATGCATAGAATTCAGAAGCCAAGACATAATTAGTAAATTATCTGAGTCCCATTGACTAAAATTAGGATCGGTGATGGATGGTGGTTTTTTACTTCCATCAATATAAGTCTGCAACCTACTAGCCTTGATTGACAATAAACACGACTTAGACCAGGCTAAATAAGTACTGCTCCCATCCAATTTAACTGGGCTAATTTGAAAATGTGGACTATCATTAATTTGATAATATTTCTCTACTTCCTTATTATCATCCTTAGTATTTGACATAATGTAGGCTTAAAAAGTACCAAGAACAAACAGCAGGAAAAACAATCCAAAAAACTGAAGCACAGAACCTGTTCCCGTTGGGGTCAGAAACCAAGGAGGTTGAAAGCCGCTGGAGATCAGTGGGTCAGAGGCGGAAAAGGCCGGTGAGTCGATCGGAGCAAAAATCGGTGACCAAAGGGGGCCGGAGGACTGTTCACGCGCTTCACGCGCCGGCGAGTGAACAGTACTCAGAATAGAACAATCGACGCGTGTACTTACGCGCGGAGTCTGACGTCGCCGAAAATCAGTGTACCGGCCGAACTTGTCTTCGCGCTTCCTCCGGTAAGGGCGGTGTCGTCTGAATAGTAACGGGACAGTGTCCGTTTTACAGCTTATCAAGAAACGCCAACAAGAAATGTTTTAGCAGCACGTGTACCCACGTGCGTGGTCGGAAGCCGCTGAAAATTTGGACACTGGCCGGAAATCACCTGAGCTTCCTTCCGGTGGGACGGTGTTGTTTATAGAAGGAGATAACTCACCTCTTTAATTTTATCGGAAAAATCCAGTATACTGGAACTATGAAAATGCTACTGCAAGGGAGTTAACTCAACCTTAATGGCAGTATAGCTCTGATACCATGAAGAAATTCAGAGGAAGAATTCTTGTTTTTGTATTAACATTAAACCTAAATTTATACAAGAAAGATTGGAAATTAAGTCAAAGTACAGCTCCTTAATTAGCTCCTAAATCACCTCCTAATTACCATGATCAATTTTTCAACCTCACAGCTATATTCAACAATTCTGATATTTCAACCTTACAGCTATATTCAATATTTTTTAAAGTTGTAGGTGTTAAAATAAACAAAAACAAAAAGTTTTATCATGCTTTTAACCCGTAAACTAGCTTTGACTTGCAGTTTTACTGACAATATGAACAGATTTTTATGGTATTGAGAAAAAAAGTTTTATACTAAACCGTACCTAAATAGTAAACGGTTCATGGTGTTTCAGATTCAACCGGCCGGTATGTACCAGTTTTGATAACCGTGAAATAGACTATTTCCATTTGATGTTGTTCTTGGACATTATTTCCTGATATAAGCTGAATTATTTATTGGGATTCTTGCTGATATTCAAGGTTTACTGGCTTGAGATTGAGTTGTAATCCTGACAAGTATATTTATGCGTCACGTCTTTCTCCTTCAAGAGAAAAGATCTGTAATGTACTATACGAGGAAAATTTAGGATAAATATAATGAGCATATACAGGTTATATTGATGTGGAATACATAGAATAAGGATATAGAAGATACGTCATCTGCTTGTATTTTGCATTTCAATTTGCAATTGGATGCTCTGAAAATTATTGTTTGGTTTGGTCCTAATGTTGAGGTTAAGCACGCTATGTATGAAGTTATTTTGCTGGAAAGTTAATGATTCATATGTAAGTGAGATTAACTGAAGTGATACATATGTCTAGATATCAGGGATATAAACTAATATACTGACATTAATATTAAACAGCAGAATAATAGTGCCTGCTTAACACAGTTAAAAATTTCAGCTATGATGAGTATTATGAATTATTTGATTTTAAGGGTGCTATTTAAGATATTATTTTGCAAAAATTGAAGACCTTTAACTGTGGGGAACAACTTGAAGTTTATTGGTCTGATATCATCTCTTCTTTCTACTCCCTTGCTCAATTTATTTCAGATTGTGCATACAATTATAAACTTGAGCTTGGACACTTTTTTTTATTCACATTTTGACTCAATTCTTTTTTATTCACATTTTGACTCTTTCCTTTTGTAATTTTATTTTATATTCTAATATGTATGATGAAATGCTTAGCCTGGTTTCTTTTCCTTGCAGATGTCAGAGCTACTTAATCAAAAATCTTCAGTGCAAGGAAAGGTTCCTTCAGGCTATCTTAATGCAATATTTGATCTAAGTGGAGACTGGTTCCGTGATGCCTCGGACACTAAATATCTTGCTTTTGATGGTTACTTCATCTCATTATATTATTTGCACCTTACAGCATCTCCATTAATACTGCAAGACAAAGTAAAGGAATCTGTTCCACCTCGTTGGGATCCAGCATCACTGGCTAGGTACCTTTTCAATATTTTTTGATATATAATCATCTGATGTTAACCATGTATTAAAACAATATTGTGACGTTACGTCAGCATTAAATAGATAATCTTGTTATGATTACAAGAACATGTCCTTGTATTGGCGATGTTCAGGGTCCTACTGACTTGAATTGAATTAGTTTTGTGTTTCTTTCTAGATAGAATGCCCTTATAAAATAAGTATAGAAAAGTTTAAAGATAGCAGTAAAAAAAAGTTGATTCTTTATTGGAGCTTAGATTAGCTTGAGACACATTGCGTACAGTTTTTTTTTTTTTCTCCTCCTCCTACTCCCAAGGACAAGCCATGTTCTTTACTAATTTGCTTGTAGATGCTGGAAACCTGAATTACTTTTCCCTGTATGTATTATGTGAGACATGTAGGAGTGGACATTGTATTTTGGTGGGGATTGAATGTTTAACAGGTTTAATTTTGTGATTTGAAGTAACTGGTGCTCATGTAGTTTACGATTCTATTTCTTGGGCACTGTTGAGGGAAAAACTGAGATCAAATAAAATTGAAAATGAATAAAGGAATAAACATGAATGGTAGTAGACATTGTATTTTGCTGGGGATTGAATGTTTAACAGGTTCTATTCTGTGATTTGAAGTAACTGGTGCTTATGTAGCTTATGATTCTATTTCATGGGCAATATTGAGGGAAAAAAAGAGATCACATAAAATTGAAAATGAATAAAGGAATAAGCATGAATGGTTTTTGTAGCAAGTTCCATGATATGTCAACCATATTCATCAAAGCATTGGTTCTTTGTGCACTATAAAGCTAAATAGCTGACTCATAGTTTACTTTTGCTGGTGATTTTAGAAGAGACTGGCCAGAAAGCACCTTGAATTATCATTTTGATACACCTTTTCTTGTGAAGGTAAAAATTGTGGGAATATGTTACGTTCTCGAACCACGGATCTTGTCACAGGGCAATTAACTGCAAACTCTGGCTCTAATAGCCTTCTTTTCTCTTTATTATTATTAACCCTTGGTCGACCTATTTTGAATAATATTCAGCTCATCAAAGGGAGACTGAAACCTTGGATCTCGTTGAGAGAGAGCTCCAATCTCAATATTAATAATGAAATTCTGATTACTGTTTTATTCCTCCATTGTCCATTAAATAGGACAAGTTCAATACAATAAGAAGTTTAAATATAACAGGAAACCTAAGATTTAGGAATTAATTAAAGCTAACATAGAAAGAAATAAAATAAGAGATAACTGCTAATTAAAACAGGCCCCACACATCCTACTCTTTAGCACGTCTAGAATACACACGCCCAATAAAGGAGTCCATAACATCACCCTCCTCCTTAAGAAAAAGCTTGTCCTCAAGCTCAAAAGTAAGATAGACCTGGCGGAAATGAGCAAGCGGTTCCCAAGTAGAATCAGCTACAGTGGCACCAACCCATTGAACCAACAACTCCCAGTCACCACGATTCAAACGAGCACGTAAGATAGTAGCTGGAGTGTGAATCACCTGCCCATTCTCAATCGGCGGAAGACAGGGAATAGCAGCTGGTGGATCCCCCTTAAAAGGTTTCAAAAGAGAGACATGAAAGACGTTATGTAGCTTAGAGTCCTCAGGTAACTGGAGCTTGTAAGCAACAGGCCCAACCCTCTGGATAATGGCAAAAGGCCCAAAAAACTTAGGTAAAAATTTATGGCGGTGTGAACCTGCAATAGAACGTTGACGGTAAGGCTTTAAACGAAGCCAAACCAGATCCCCCACCTGAAATTCCACATCGCGATGGCCCTTGTCATAGTATTCCTTCATACGACTTTGAGCTTGCTGTAATTTCTCCTTGATTTTACGAAGTTCCATGTCGCGGTTTGTCAAAGCTTGATCTACTGCCTCCACGCGAGAAGAACCAGCCACATATGACAGCAAACGAGGAGGATCACGACCATACACCACACGAAAAGGAGTTTCTTGTAAAGCAGAATGAAAAGAAGTATTATAGCAATATTCGGCCCAAGGCAGCCAATCGACCCAAGACTTCGGACGATCACCCACAAAGCAGCGTAAATACATTTCAATGGTGCGGTTAACAACTTCTGTTTGCCCATCGGATTGTGGGTGATAAGCAGAAGAAAATGCAAGCTTAGTGCCACTCAAACGGAAAAGTTCCTTCCAGAACAGACTGGTAAAGACCACATCTCGATCAGAAGTAATGGACTGTGGTATGCCATGTAGACGAACAATGTTGTCAAAAAACACCTGTGCAACCCGAGAAGCAGTATAAGGGTGAGCCATGGCAATAAAGTGTGCATACTTTGAGAAACGATCCACCACCACGAACAGGACCGTTTTACCCCATACCTTAGGCAGCCCATCCACAAAATCCATAGAAATATCAGCCCAAATCTGTGAAGGAAGAGCCAATGGTTGGAGGAGACCCGCCGGGCTTAAGTTATTTGCCTTGTGACGCTGACATGTCGGACAAGCAGCTACATAATTAGCTATAGCAGCCTTCATGCCTTTCCAATAAAAGTCACTACGAATTCGGTGCAAAGTCTTTTGGACCCCTTCATGAGTACCATCATGGACACTAGAAAGTATAGGAGCAATAAGGGAAGAAGAAGCCAACAAATAAACCCTGTCCTTATAAAGGAGAAGATTATCGCGAATAGACCAAGGAGTAGTTAATTCTCCCGACCTCACCTTCTGGAACAGCTCCTGTAATGATTTATTCTTGCTGAGTTCCTCGCGGACAGCATCAAAAAATAGAGAACATGGTTGGCTGACAGCATGCAATTGTGTTGCATTTTGGGAACAGCGGGATAGTGCATCAGCAGCTCGATTCAAGCGGCCCGGCCTATATTCCACTACAAAATCAAAGCCCAATAGTTTGCTTATCTAATGTTGCTGAGGGGAAGTAGTAAGGCGTTGGTCAAGCAAGAACTTTAGGCTATAATGGTCTGTGCGGATAAGAATCTTCCTGCCCCATAAATATGGCCGCCAATGCTTTACAGCCTTGACCAACCCAATAAGTTCCCGTTCGTAGGCTGCCAATTTGTGATGTCGAAGGGCTAGTTGCCGACTGAAAAAGGCAATGGGGTGACCATTTTGTTGAAGTACAGCCCCGACACCACCATCGGATGCATCACATTCCACAACAAATGTCTCATCAAAATTGGGCAAACTTAACACGGGGGCTGAGGCAAGCGCCTGTTTAAGCATGTGAAAGGACAGCAAGGCTGCCTCACTCCATTGAAAAGAATTTCGCTTCAACAGGCTGGTCAAGGGAGCTGCTAACTGGCCATAATTCTGTATAAATTTCCGGTAATACCCTGTTAAGCCCAAAAATCCTCGCAAGGCTGTCACGGATTGGGGCTGAGGCCAATCAATGATGGCTCGAATCTTGCTATTATCCACTGACACACCGGAAGCCGAGATGATATGACCAAGATAGGCAACTTGCACTTCACCGAATGAGCATTTAGATTTTTTTAAATACAATTGATGAGCACGCAACAATTCCAAAGCAGATCTCAAATGGATCAAATGGTCTTCCCAAGTGCGGCTGTAGATTAATATATCATCAAAAAAAACCAAAATAAATTTGCGGAGATGGGTGCGAAATACCTCATTCATAAGAGCTTGAAAAGTGGATGGAGCATTTGATAAACCGAAGGGCATAACCAAGAATTCGAAGTGGCCATGATGTGTGCGAAAAGCTGTCTTTTCAATGTCAAGTGGATGCATGCGCACTTGATGATAGCCAGATTTCAAGTCTAACTTGGTAAAGAACTGCGACCCATGTAATTCATCCAGCAGCTCATCCACCACCGGAATGGGAAATTTATCCTTCACAGTTTGAGCATTCAACTCACGGTAATCGACACAAAACCGCCAAGAACCATCGTGCTTCTTAACTAACAGTACCGGGGACGAGAAGGGAGATCGGCTGGGGCGAATAATCCCTTGTTTCAACATTTGGTCACACTGTAGCTCAATTTCATCTTTTTGGACATGTGGATAACGGTATGGCCTTACTACCACTAGACCCGAGCTAGGAGCCAGACATATGCGATGATCACAATGGCGAATTGGAGGCAGTCCTGTTGGTTCTTGAAACAAATCCGCAAATTCAGACAACAACTGATCAAGCTGGCCAATGGAAGAATCAATAGGTTGGAGGGCATGTAGGTGATGCTGATTGAGGTTTTTCAGCCCATGAAGGACAAGCTGTTTCCCATTAACGTCAAAAGTCATAGTGAGTGAACCAAAATCCCAAAGTATTGGTCCTAAAGTTTCCAGCCACTTAATTCCCAAAACCACATCAAATCCTGCTAAAGGAAGTACAAAAAAATCTGCAGAGAAATTATTACTGTCAAGAGCAAAAACAACCCCTCGACAGACCCCCATGCTGCTCACATTATCTCCATTTGCCACGGATACTGTAGTGCCCGATTTAGGTTGCACCTGAAGACGAAGAGACTGGGCTGCTCTGGAGCTAATGAAATTGTGGGTACTGCCAGAATCTAATAACCCACGTAAAGGAAGATTTTGTATGACAACACCAACTTGCATTGTGGATGTTCCACGCTGACTTATAATAGCATTGAGTGAAATTTCGGGTTCTGCCTTCTCTTCCTGAAGTGCCCCTTCCTCATCCAGCTCATTCAACTCTAGCCAAAAGAGCTTTTTACATTGATGGTTGGCAGTATACGGCTCGTCACAATTATAACAAAGCCCTCGGGCTCTTCGCTCTGCCATCTCACCCCTTGTCAGCTTTCTAATATAGGGTGAAGTAGAACTTATAGGTTTACTGTCAGGTCGTGTGCCATTGTTGCCAAGAGGTCTAGTTGATGTGGCGGTTTGTGGCGTGAAATTGGGAGAGAAATCCCTGCTGCCCTGCCATGTAATGCCCTTCTTGTGTGTCAGTTCCTGCAATGCCTTATTTTTGGCCTCAAAGGCCCGTGCTAAATTCATAGCATTAGCTAAATCGGGTGGTGCATGTAGTTCCACATCCAACCTGATGGAATCTGATAATCCAGCAGTAAATAAACTGACATGTTGCTCCACGACGACGAATTTACTAGCGCGTGCCAAGCGCTCCTGAAATTGTCGTTGATAATCCTCCACTGATCCTATTTGTTTTAAATTGACCAATTCCCCCAATGGGTTGCTACGAGCAGGAGGCCCAAATCGAAGTGAACAGTACTCCTTAAATCCTGTCCAATCAACTGTTGGTCGCTCAGATTGTAGTTGGTGATACCATAATTGTGCCTCTCCAAGAAGATGGAATGCTGCCAAACCTACCTTGTCCACCTCTGCTGTACGTTGGTTGGCGAAGAACTGCTCGCACCGATGAATCCAGATGAGGGGATCATTTGAGCCGTCGTAAGTAGGGAAGTCCAATTTCGTATAACGGGGTACCGTTCCCCCACTAGCTGTAGTTCCACTCGTTTGAATTATACCGCCCACAGGATTTGTGTTTGGATTGCGACCTGGTGCTGGGTGGTGACTCGCCGTTCCCTCCGATTCAGTATGCCAACCCCGCTGAATTCCCTTCATCATTTCCTTGATCTGCAATGACAACTCGTGCATTTGGTTTCCTAACCGTTGCTCTATTTCGGTAACCCGGGCATTACTTTCCGCTTGCACCTCTTGGATAAGACCCCTTAATCGTTCTTCTGTTTGTGAGTCGCCCATGGTGATTGGCTCTGATACCAATTTGTTACGTTCTCGAACCACGGATCTTGTCACAGGGCGATTAACTGCAAACTCTGGCTCTAATAGCCTTCTTTTCTCTTTATTATTATTAACCCTTGGTCGACCTATTTTGAATAATATTCAGCTCATCAAAGGGAGACTGAAACCTTGGATCTCGTTGAGAGAGAGCTCAAATCTCAATATTAATAATGAAATTCTGATTACTGTTTTATTCCTCTATTGTCCATTAAATAGGACAAGTTCAATACAATAAGAAGTTTAATTATAATAGGAAACCTAAGATTTAGGAATTAATTAAAGCTAACATAGAAAGAAATAAAATAAGAGATAACTGCTAATTAAAACAGGCCCCACACATCCTACTCTTTAGCACGTCTAGAATACACACGCCCAATAAAGGAGTCCATAACAGAATAAGTATATGATATGAGGAGGAAAATAGTTAACAACAAAAGTTGGAGAATGAGAACAAGAAACCGTGCTGAATCAATCTGAGCTAAAGGTGCAAAGCCATAAACTCTCAAATTTTATGAACTATATATATATATATATATATTTGTAAAAAGAGATGAAATCCTTAAATTCTTTTTGGGCTTAAAATCCTAAAGCAATCAAATCTGAGTTTTTGACTCCATTTGGTTCATAGTATGTGTGTATTTATTTTTGTTTCTTGTGAAGGAAAAAAGAATCTACTTAAGATTTTTTGGCTTGCTGGTTTTCAACAGGAATAATAACTACTAATAGTGCTCAAGTTTTTAACTAAAAAAACTGCATGTAAGTGAGTGAAAATTTACCTTTTTCTTTATCAATCAAGTTGTAAGACGGATTAATAATATCTCATTAGGCATATCATTGGACTACTTTTATGAAAATTAAAAATATATCTTTTGGATTGATTCTGACATTGTATAGGAAAGGAGTTACAACATATTTATCAAGGATCAACATAGTTTCTATTTTTTTTTTCCCAAGAAAAACCTTATCATTTTCATTTTTAATATGACAAAACTCAAAGTAGTACATGGCCAGTTTTGGTAAAATTAGTGAACTTTAATAATCTATGTTTTAGCTACAAGAAAGAACTTCCTGCTAATTGCATTTAACTAGACTCTTAATGGGATTAAGCCCTTGTAGCAAGAACCTAAAATTTAAGCACTTAAATAGTTAAATATCTTTAAAGGCAGTGTTAGATGGAGACAGTTCGTGTAATGTGGAGGAGGGTAGCAGTGGGAGTGGTAATGATTGTGGCAATTGTAAAGTTAGTGGTTGAGTTAGTGGGAAAGGCAATGGGTGGCTGTGGCCACTGGCAGAGGTAATAGTTGTAGTTGTGGTATTAAATAGTTTGATGTAAATGTCAATTTTATAACTTAAACTATTCCTATGGCTTCCTTTCTGTGTGAATCAGAGAATTAAGTAGACCAAAATTAAGACAAAAGGTGGAGGGAAAAGAAAAGGAAAAAAAATAAAGAGAGCATCCGTCAACAATTTTGATTTCCTGTTTTTAACACTTTGAATATTCATGATACAGCAACTTCCTTTGATCAAATCTGGGAAAGAAAAAGGGACTTATTCTAAAACTAGAAAAGACCCCATCCTTTTAGAAATTATAACTGTAGCCAGGTTTGTCAGATGGTTATATCTTTTCTATGACTTATTCTAAAACTAGAAAAGACCCCATCCTTTTAGAAATTATAACTGTAGCCAGGTTTGTCAGATGGTTATATCTTTTCTAACAGTGAAATATGACTTGCATCCGTTATTACTTAATTGATTGAAAATCTGTCCACCTTAAAAAATCAGTAAATAGAGGAATTCACTTTCCTTCACAAGGACTGGCTTTCTTCAACTTTTTCCTGAAGTATATTTCCTTATGCAGCCAACAAACTTAATCCTCATTTGATCATTAAAAGGGAGACAACTTGAAAGTAAAGAACCCAGGATCATACACTTGGTATGTTGTTTTACTGGTTGGACACCCAGGGAAAGTAAAACAATTAATTTAATAGTAGGATATTATTTTCTACTTAATTACAGATATTGCAGGCCACAGCTCTTTAAACTATAAACTCTTGTAATATTAACTTTTATCTGATGTTGCTAAAACTTTGAATTTAGCAATTTTGATGTAGTAGAGAGCTACCATTTTCTTCTTTGCCCTGTGCGTCACTGTAGATGTGGCACCCAACTGCATATTAAATTTTTATTTCCTACGTTCAAGGGTTAGAATATCCACTAATAGGTGGAGGCACCAATACTAATAGATATTTTATTACCTAATCTATTTTTTAATCTATCATGTCAATAATAGCTTTGATGTTTGTTAAGATACGTACAGGCTGTTAAGATTTCTACAGGCTGTAGATTAGCATAATTATAGGGATTTAGTTTGACTATAGGGATTTAATTCTTTCCTAATTTAGCCCTAATGTATTGTATAAATACCTGTATATTTTCTATTTGAAGTAGTGAATAGATTCTCACTGTTACATGGTATCAGAGCCTAGTTGAGTTTCTGGGTCTCTTGAACTTGATTCACTGTTCTTCCTTCTAAGTCAGTAAAGTGAGAGTAACGTGAGAGGATTAGGTGATTGTCCTTCTGTCTCACCATCAGCACAGGGAGGAGCGCCTCCATCAGTCCGGCCTCTGCACAAATTCCGGTGACCATCGGAGCCGCGAGTGGACTTCACGCTCCGTTCGAAGTTCACAGATCCTCCTTCACCGCTATTCCTCACTGATCCCGCTCCTCTTCCCACTTCTGGTGACCAGTTCATCTCACCGCCACCACAAGGAGGAGCGCCTCCAGAATTCCGGCCGTTTCACCTTTTTCCGGCGACCATCGGAGCAGCGAGTGGGCCTCACGCGCCGGTCAGATCTCACGACTCTTCCTCACGCGCCGGCGAGTGGACGCGCGTCCGACGTCCGACGGTCCTCCGATCTCTTCTCCGACGTCGCCCTGTCATTTCCGGTCAGGCGCCGGTGTCCTCTTGAGGTAGTTTCCTCTGATGGTTCTTCAAGTTCCGATCTCCAGGTTCTGTTATCCACTCTGTCCTTGAATTCTGATTTATTTGAGGGGTTTAAGCTATTTATTGCTTAGTTGAGAAGGTTGTCCTGGATTCTGATTTACTTAAGGACTTTAAGCTATTTATTTGTTGGGAGTTTACTGTGTGTTTTAAATACAAGTTGTTTGGGATTGCTTTAAATGGCCGAAACTAGCGATAAGAAAATTGTCACTGAAATTATGCTGGGTTCGTCTAAAATTACTGATCGAAAATTAACTGGAGGTGGTAATTATGCGCAATGGAAGAGAACTGTTCGTAGATTTGTGACTAGTGTAGATTTGGAAGGCCACTTAACTAATTATCCACCACCTAAGGATGATGTTGATGCTAGAAAAAAATGGTTGATGGAAGATTATAAATTATTTAATCAAATTCAGAATACTTTAGATCCTGCTGTTGATGATGTTGTGAATCATTGTGAAAGTGTTAAGGAATTATGGGAATATCTCGAATTTTTATATGCTTGCAAACAAGATATGTCTCGTGTTCATAATCTTTTATTAAAGATTTATCGAGCGGAACAAAAAGGTCGCTCCCTATTTCAATATTATACTGAAGTAAAACAAGCATTTGAAGAAAAGAGATCTATGTTTCCTATTGTTACTGACATAAAGCAAATGCAAGAACAAGAGGAGCAAATTGTGGTACAGTGTTTTTTGGCAGGATTAGGTTCTGAATATGATGTGGCACGCACACAATTGTTAACTAGTGAGTCTCTTCCTTCTTTTACTGAAGTTTATGCTCGTCTACTTCGAGTTTGTAAAGACGGTGACTGTCTTCTGGTATGGTACCCAATGATACAGTGGCATTGGTTAGTAATGCTTCGAATAGTAGTCATGGAGGCAAAAGTGGAAATAGTAGTGGTTCAGTTACTGGCGGTAACTCTCGTACATGTCATTATTGTGGAGTTGAGGGGCATATAAAAAAGAATTGCTGGAAGTTACATGGGAAGCCCTCAAAGAACTCAGGACAGTTGCATAATAAAAAATTTGCCAATGTAGCCACTCAGGATGGCATCTTACCAATTCCACAGTCGTCATTTCCTTCTGTTACCATTTCAGCAGATGAGTATGCTCGTTTAACTGCCGCTTATGATTCACAGCAGTTACCTTCTGGGATATCAGCTTTGGCTAATACAGGTAACCCTACTGCTTGTCTTTCCACCTCATCTCGTAGGTGGGTTATTGACTCAGGTGCTACTGATCATATGACCGGCAACACGGGTATTCTCTCTTCTTTCAAGTCTACTGATAATCTCCCTTGTGTTACTTTGGCCAATGGATCTACTGCTTCAGTAATTGGACATGGGATTGCAAATCCAACCAAATCTCTTCCTTTATCATCTGTTTTATGTTTATCATCATTCCCCTTTAACTTGTTATCTGTTAGTCAAATCACTCAAAATCTTAACTGTTGTGTTATTTCTATCCCAATTATTGTCTTTTTCAGGATCTTGGGACGAAGCAGATTCTTGGTAAAGGATGTCTGGTAAATGGCTTGTATGCTCTTGAATCAACTTCTGGACCTGTACCTCGATCCATTGCGTGCACCAGCTCGTCTTCTCTTTTACAGCTTCATTGTCGTTTTGGTCATCCTCCTCTTTCAATTTTACAAAAATTATGTCCTAATCTTACAGGGAAATCTACTTTAGAGTGTGAAGCTTGTCAATTTGCTAAACACCATAGAGTATCTTATTCTCCTAGACTAAATAAATGTGTTAAGTCCTCTTTTTCCTTGGTTCATACTGATGTATGGGGTCCGTGTCCTGTTATTTCCAAACTTGGTTTTCGTTATTTTGTGACATTTATTGATGATTATTCTCGAGTTACTTGGCTTTATCCTATGAAATCTCGTTCTGAGTTATTTACTATATTCTGTGCGTTTCATGCTGAAATTAAGACTCAATTTAACAAGTCAATTTGTATTTTGAGAAGTGATAATGCTAAATAATATGTTTCACATACTTTTAAGTCTTATCTCTCCCAGCATGGTATTATTCATCAGTCTTCTTGTATTGTTACCCCTCAGCAAAATGGTGTAGCTGAGCGGAAGAACCGTCACTTGTTAGAAGTTGCCCGGGCTCTAATGTTTCATATGCAGGTTCCTAAAGTTTTTTGGGTAGATGCTGTTTCCACTGCCTGTTTTCTTATCAACAGAATGCCTTCCTCTGTTCTTAATGGTCAGATTCCGTATTCTCTTCTTTTTCCCTCATCTCCATTATTTCATCTTGCTCCTCGAATTTTTGGAAGTACCTGTTTTGTTCAAGATATGCGACCTCAGGTTTCAAAACTAGATCCTAAATCTCTTAAGTGTGTCTTCTTGGGATACTCTCGTGAACAAAAGGGGTATCGGTGTTACTCTCCCTCTTTAGGTCGTTATTTGGTCTCTGCTGATGTTACATTTTTTGAGAATACACCTTTCTTTGGTTCCTCTGGATCCTTTCCTTTGCACACTAGTGATTCAGGGGACGATTTTCTTATTTATACTGTCAGTGAGCAGGTTGTTTCTCCTCCCTCTCGACCTGTTATTCGTCAAGTTTATTCTCGGCGTATGCACCCGCTTATCGAGACACCTCCTGCTTCGTCTTCAGATTCTCCATCTCAACCAGATGCTAGCCTTGACCTTCCTATTGCTCTTCGCAAAGGTAAAAGAACATGCACTTACCCTATTTCTTCTGTTGTGTCTTATCATGCTTTATCTCCTACCTCCAAGTCTTTTGTAGCTTCCTTAGATTCTATTGCCATTCCCACGTCCCTTGCTGAAGCCTTAGCTCATGATGGTTGGCAAGCTGCAATGAAAGAAGAGATGATGGCCTTAGAGCAGAATCGTACATGGGATCTTATGCCTTTGCCTCCCCAGAAAAAGGCCATTGGTTGTAAGTGGGTGTTTACTGTTAAAATGAATCCTGATGGTTCTGTTGCTCGATTGAAGGCTCGATTAGTTGCTAAAGGATATGCACAAACATATGGAGTGGATTATTCGGAGACCTTTTCTCCAGTTGCGAAACTTTCGTCGGTTCGTTTATTTATCTCCTTAGTTGCTAATTATGGTTGGTCACTACATCAACTGGATGTGAAGAATGCATTCTTGCATGGGGATTTGAATGAAGAAGTTTACATGGAGCAACCACCTGGTTTTGTTGCTCAGGGGGAGTTCGGGAAAGTGTGCAAATTAAAAAAGTCTTTGTATGGTTTGAAGCAGTCTCCACGTGCTTGGTTTGGGAGATTCCGTACAGTTGTGATTGACTTTGGCCTACAGAGAAGTGCAAATGATCACTCAGTATTCTTTACATCATCTAGTTCTGGGTGCATTTTATTGATTGTATATGTGGATGATATAGTAATAACTGGCAGTGATGAAGCTGGGATCACGAGGTTGAAGACTTTCCTTGGGACTCATTTCCAAACAAAAGATTTAGGACCATTAAAATATTTCCTAGGGATTGAAGTTTCTCGTAGTAATAAAGGGATTTATCTATCTCAGAGAAAATATTGTCTGGATTTATTAAATGGTACTGATTTTATTGAGGCAAAAGCTTGCGATGCGCCAATGATACCAAATGTGAAGCTGAAAGCTGAAGATGGAGACTTGTTTGAAAATCCTGAAAAGTATAGGAAAGTTGTAGGAAAATTGAACTATCTTACTATCACTCGTCCTGACATTGCTTTTCCAGTGAGTGTTATTAGTCAGTTCATGTCATCTCCTAGAACTTCACATTGGGATGCTGTTGTACATATTTTAAGATATCTGAAAGGTGCACCAGGGCGTGGCATCTTATATCGAAGTCATGGCCACCACGCTATAGAAGGTTTCACAGATGCAGATTATGCAGGGGATCTTTCAGATAGGCGTTCTACCACTGGTTACTGTGTTTTTGTTGGGGGTAATCTTGTTTCTTGGAAGAGTAAGAAACAGAGTGTTGTATCCCGATCAAGTGCAGAATCCAAATATAGAGCCATGGCACAGACTACTTGTGAACTTATATGGCTACGTCATTTACTTGGGGAGATTGGGTTTGTTCAGTTTAAACCAATGAGTTTATGGTGTGATAACCAAGCAGCTATTTATATTGCAAATAATCCTGTATTTCATGAGAGAACCAAACATATAGAAGTCGATTGTCATTTTACTCGGGAAAAGCTGGAAGATGGAACAATCTCAACTTCATATGTTAGAACAGGGAGTCAATTAGCTGATGTATTCACTAAAGCTTTACCTGGGAATCGAATTGACTATATTTGTAACAAGCTGGGCTTGATTAATATCTATGCTCCAGCTTGAGGGGGAGTGTTAAGATACGTACAGGCTGTTAAGATTTCTACAGGCTGTAGATTAACATAATTATAGGGATTTAGTTTGACTATAGGGATTTAATTCTTTCCTAATTTAGCCCTAATGTATTGTATAAATACCTGTATATTTTCTATTTGAAGTAGTGAATAGATTCTCACTGTTACAATGTTAATTATTAATTATCTGTTAATCAAAGAATAGGTGGAAAAATTATTAATTGGATTTACCTTTAGCCCTTCAATTACAAAGGAGGAGCATAAGCAGAAAAATCAAGTGTCTATCTGGTTAGCCTATTCAAGATTTTCAAGGTTTTCCTGTCATAATATCTTGGAATATAACAAAATGTTGATGGTACACTAAAGTGAAGATTTTTATATTTGTTTATGGAAAGATAGTAGCAGACAGTTTGTTTAACAGTATTTTCTCAACTTTATATAATCTCGCTCATCATTATAGATTTACTTCTCATGTTGTGTAACCTTGTTTTTTTTAAGCCTTTTCCTAGCTTATTGGTAGCCATTGGGTTTTGTGCGGCTCATCAATATTTTTTTGTGACTATTTCTGCTCAATGTTCTTTTCTACCTGTAGTTGCTTTCCCTTCTGCAAACTATGATTCTGTTTAAATAAGGGGTTCTTATTTGGTTCAAGAAAATAAAAAAAAACAATTATTGATTGTGCATGCAATATATGGCTTCAATTCCTGCCCAGATATGTTATTCACGTTTCTCCTAAGGGGTCTATAGCTTTCCATGGAAGGGAAGCTTTTGTCTGCTTTTCTGAGCTACAGAAACAAGTAACTTTTTTAATTGTAGTGGTAAATAAAAAGGAAGCAAATGGTATGATGATGTTCAAATGGTATGATGATGTTCTTCACAGAAATAAAATGTCTGTTCAATGTGGCACAATTATGCATTAGCTGCATTATTGTGGCACATCAGTGATGGATACTGATTAATATATTAGGCAGGTTCATCAGAACATTTGGCACGCATATAATAGTGGGGATGGCTATTGGAGGTCAAGATTTAATCTGCGTCAGGCAGCAACCTACTTCACCAATTCCTCCTGCTGAGCTCAGAAAGCATTTGGAGGATCTTGGAGACTTCTTATTTTCAGATAGACGAAGCCCGTCCCTACTACAGAGGAATACTAGAGACAGTAAACACAAGGTGTTTATTCTTGCTCTTTATTTATGACGTGTAACTTTTTTATTTATGGGTGACGGAGCAATGTCTTTCCTCAGGTGCCAGAGGTCTTTAATCGTATTTTGCAGTCAAATACCATGCAATTGACCAGCATTACAGAAACGTCAAGCAAGGATGTAAGTTGAAAAAACTCAAGATGTACTGTATCTGTACTGGAATGCATGATGCTTTTCTGTTAATGCTCCATTTATGACATGGACAGGGCCTCACTATTATTTGTTCAAAAAGAGGAGGAGATGTGTTTTCCCACGGTCATTCCAATTGGCTCCAGACAGTGCCTATTAAACCAGATGCGATTCTCTTCAAATTTGTGCCTATTACTTCTCTTCTTAATGGGATTCCAGGCAGTGGTTATCTTAGTCATGCAATCAACTTGTATCTGCGTTGTAAGTTCTCTTTCTGGAGTAGCAAAATCAGTCATAAAGTCATTTTACTATTAGCAGCTTATGGTAATGATATCGAATGATTATGGTGCGAGAGGCTGTACACTAGGTTATCATATCCTTTAAGAAATTTCGCAAGATACGTGACATCTGTTGTCTCAGTTGCACTTCCTGAGTGTCCTCTTGTTTTTTGATTTCTACTATGATAATATGTTCAATGATGCAAAAGAGGTTGAGTGATGAAGCTCTTATCCTCCCTTAGCTCTATGAAGCTAACTGTAAATGTTTGAGTTCAGGGATGTTGGGTTAATTCTCCTATTATTTGACCATCAGGTTGGGGTTTGAGAGACGGGCAAAATCATTCTCAGTGAATATGTCCTGAAATCTTAGTGTGGAATTGTTATGGTTTGTGAAAAAAGCAAAAGAACCTTCATTCATTCACTGATACTTATCAAGGTTTTTGAGGCTGGGGTCATGGATAACCATCTGTGCTGTGAGAGAGAGTCAACTGGGGCAATTTAGAATCTAACTTGTGCTTCAATTAGTTATCTCCTTGCAGTCAATGGATCATCTTATTTTTAGTCAAAGTTTTGAGTTTGCATAAAATTAAGATGGACATAATAATTTTCTCTGTGTCCAGACAAGCCTGCTCCAGAGGATCTACAGTATTTCTTAGAATTTCAAGTTCCAACGCAATGGGCACCTATGTTTTGTGAGCTGCCTCTACGACATCAAAGAAGGAAAGCTTCTTGCCCCTCTCTGAGATTCAGCTTTCTGGGTCCTAAGCTTTATGTTAGCTCCACCCAGGTATTATGCTTTATGTTTTTTTGTTGTTTGTGTCATATGGATCAAGTTTGCATTTATATCATTTTAATCTTTTGATGTGAAGCAAAGTTGTAGGAGTCATGATGCAATAAAATTTGTGAACTTCATAATAAATTCACTAAGGTATTAGCGTGAAAGCAGCATATTTATTAGTGAAACTGAGGTTCTCACAGCTGCTGTAGCAGCAGCTTATTCAAATCTTCATTCCTGTTCCTAAACCATTAGCACTGGCTGTTAAACCCTTTCATGAGGAACTACAGATTAGTTATATTATTTCTAGTCAAATAATGAACGTTCTCCGCATAACTTATAGCTTCATTTTGTACATCTGAGGCTAAAAGAAGACAAGAGTGTTGCTTGATACTCAATGCGCTCAAAGGAGGAAATAATTTTAGGTTTGTATGGAAATTGATGGGGATAGTATTCTATGCTGCTGCTTAGTTCAAGACTATCGAGCAATTAGGCTTATGCTGTTAATTCATTTGGAACAAATAATGATACTTCCATATATTGGATGGAATGTATTTAGAATACAACTGCTCAAATTGAAATCATCTGTAGCCATGAAATCAAAATGTGATTAACCTCTCATCCTCTCTTGCAATGGGGCAGTTCTATTTACTCCATACCACAGCCTTTCCAGATTAAATTTTACTTGAGGCTATGTTTCTTGATGTTGTAACTTTCAGGTTTCAAGTGATAAGAAGCCTGTGGTTGGCCTGCGTTTGTACTTGGAGGGTAAAAAATGCAATCGGCTAGCCTTACATCTACAGCATCTCTCTAGCCTTCCAAATATTATGATTTCATCGACAGACACCTTGTGCAGGCCGTGTGAATGGCGAGGCTCTGATGATTATAATTTCATGGACCAGTTCCTGGAACCAATTAGATGGAAGAGATATTCTAAGGTGTGCACATCTGTTGTTAAGCATGATCCCAACTGGATGCAGGGAGATTCAGGTGGTGTTTTTATTGTAACTGGTGCACAGCTCTGCAGCAAAGGGAAATGGCCTAAGTCAGTGCTTCACCTCCGTCTGCTGTTCACGCATTTATCAAATTGCAGCATCAGGAAGACAGAGTGGGCTGCTGTACCAGAAGCATCTCGCAAGTCTACTTTTCTCACCAATCTTAGCACAACCTTCACATTCACTCAGCGAACCTCCACAGGTTATGAAAAGCAAGCCCCAGCTGCACTCAACTCTGGCGTGTATCCGGATGGTCCTCCTGTTCCGGTTCGCTCAGGGAAGCTGCTTAAATATGTGGAGACAGCTGAGGTGGTGCGAGGTCCACATGATGCTCCCGGGCACTGGGTGGTAACAGCTGCTAAGCTAGTAACCGATGGAGGAAAGATTGGTTTGCATGTCAAGTTTGCGTTGTTAGATTACCTTTGAATGTCACTTTGTGTATATTTTTGGAATCAATTATAATGCTCTTCTTAGTTTTCTTTTATTTATTTTTCTTTTCTCTCTTGATTATTAATTTAATTTTACATTCTTTGGAAACTAGATGTGTCTTGTGAGAGTTCCCCCTAGTTTGTACAGAACAAATAAAAATAGAGTGATTTGGCATGGTTGATTTAACTTTATATTTTTGTTTTAGGGTTTATTAATAAACTTCTGTCAATCTGTCACCTAAGTTTTAACTGTACTTCAGTTTAAAAAAATTAGAACAAATTGATTTCTAGCCTCTTATAAATATTTCAATTAGGCCTCTTACTCAAATTTGGCATCCAATTGTAATGGGAAATTGGTAATATTCTAGCTTACAATTAATGTTTAAAATACATCTCAACTATTTTTGCTACCCTGGCTCACTGTTAATTTTGGATGTCAAAATTGATTATGATTCCTAGTGAAAATTTACCAAACATGGACAAAATTGACTATGAAACATAGTGACAATTTACCAAATGTGGTTGGAATTGGTATGGTATGATATGATATATATGGTATAATATTGTTATAGCTCAATATATATTTTTCCTCTCAAATTTGGCAAAAATAATTATTTACATCTAAATTTTGCAAATGTCCAATAACATACCCGAACTTAAAAAAAATACATATATTTTTCTCTTAATTAATTAAAAATCAATACATATGAATTTTGAAATAGATATTCTACTTCTAATTAGTTATTAAAGTTATTATTATTAAGAGAAAAAGAAGAAAATAAAAATAAAAAGAGATAAAATTAACAAAGGAAAAATGAAAAATAAATAGAAAAAAAAATGATTTTTAGTATTTTTTATTATAAAATATTGCTATGGAGTTTGTCATTTTGCGGAGGTAATGGGTGCATTTTTGTTAAATTTAAGTGTGTAATAGAATACTTGCAAAATTTAAGTGTGTAAAAGATTTTTCTACCAATTTTAAGGAAAAAAATACTTATGAAGCCTATGGTTATTTCATTATTTACTTTTACTTCAAATTTTAGGAAAATCACAGTCTTGAGTCCTTGAAACTTTAATGTTTTTCTACATTAAATCTTTGTATTTTTAAAAGTTAATGTTGAATATCTATATTTTTTGAATTATTCGCATTAGATCCAATTTAGAAGGGATTGATGGAATTGAAATGCATTTTTTATTAATTTTGAGTAGGGTCAACCTAAAATGTCGGTGAGATCCATCATGACATAAAAAATTCAAAAAGTAAACTTATCATTCCCTTTTGTATGTTTAAAATACTTGTATATTTTTTAAATTTTTATATGTTTTGGTGGGTCACATAATTATTTTATATTGATCTCATGCAAAATTAATATAATGTCTTTCAATTTCTCCAATTTCGTTTAAATTGGAGAGTCCGATTAACTGCATAAATCGATTTAGACTTATTTTAAACTATTGATTTAATGATTTTTTTTTGGTTTTTCTTATCCAATTCTACCATAACCAATCTCATTCAAACAAGACTTAGTGATGAATGTGAAGGTTTCTTTGTACTCAATTTTAATACATCATATATGTACTTCTCAGGCCTTTTAAGATGAGCAGCCTTAATTCTATTACTTTTACAACATTTTGCAAATAACCCCCCCTACATATCAAATATCAATACTCTCTCTCTCTCACTATATATATATATATATTAAGGCCCGATCAATGAATCTGCAAAATCCTTCAAATTGTATTTGATTAAATTAAGGTATTGTAGACATTCCCTCATTTCCATACCTGAGCATTTTGAATTTCCTGTTTATTAAAGAAAATCCCATTATTGGATTGTTCTTCATTAAATTCAATTATATGGATCGATTTAGCAATGATAGAATTTCTATTCTGTTTATAGATTCGCATAAAATTTTATCTAATTCCATAGATGGATGTGGAATGTGTGAAATACATATGAACGAAAGAATAAAGAGAATTTTATACACAAATTAGAATTTGTAACAAACACACACATATATATATAACAAGAAGAACAAAGGTAGGGTAGAAGAAAATTAAAAATTAAAAAAAGAATTGGTGAGATGAAACAATGGTAAGATAAGAGCAAAAAGGAGGGGATGAAAATGAAAATTTCAAAAAGAAGATGGACATTTCATTTTGATTTCAAAGCTGCAGCTCATATCCAAATTTTGGAATTTAGTTGGTTTTATGTATCACATGCATAAGCAGAATTTAAAATTTTTAACCAAACTAATTAAAATCTTGCCATGAAATTATATTAGTTATCTAAATGTTAGAAAAATCATATGTTGAGTTTTGTTAAACAGTTGATTTTCTTTCGCACCGGGTTTTTGTAAACCATAATGTCCAATTGGCAAACACCTCCAATGATCGTCCACACCAGAGAAGAGTAGAATGAACCAAAAAGGATGTACAAAAGAAGTCAAAATTCACTGAGACTTGTGAGTGTAAATTTCGGCCAAAGAGGAGAGAAAAGGATAAAATATGATTCTTTTGTTGTTCAGTTCTATTCCCACTCAACTACTGCTTTTATACTACAAGTTAAAAGTAGAACTCTAGTAGGATTAGAACTCTAAAAGGGATGGAGTATTCAATCATAATTAACTCTTAATTAATTAATTAATTAAAATTATTTAATTAAATCAAGTTTTGGCCAATTCAAAATGGTCCCTGAGCATAAGGCATAACACTGGGTCTTTCTGTGCAGACATGGATTTAATTATCCAAATGGATTACAAATCCAACCAAATGAATATGTAGGGTCCATAACAGTTATGAATCATATTTAACTTGACCTGACTCAAAGATTAGGCCATTAGCGCCTTCTACAAAGTTCCTGTGCATAAGGTACTTTTAGAGTGCTTCTGCACATAATATTTTTTTTTCTGGGTGTGAAATTAATTATTCAAATGACACATAAATATTATTTCAGTCCTATGATATTTATAGTCCAATAAAATTTTATTCCAGATTAGAATGGACAAGTCTGATCCATTATTTCATATCATGCTTAAAAAGCTCTGAAATGCATAATTAATTCAAATCCTTTAATAGATTATTCCTTTCTTAATTTCCTCCATCCATAATAATTTTAAACATCATTACATCTATCTTTTTATCATTTTACCCTTTCCCTATAGGTCTGTGACCCATTAGATTTTCTGCTCCACTTGAAAGTACAAATATAATTGCAATTAATGAATTGTATAATTAAAACTCTTTAAACAATATATTAATTCTCTAATTAATATTTATATTTATTTTTTTGTACAAATCATGAGAGACTTCTAGTCAAGTATCATGATTACCCAAGTGATAGAAAAGTCAAGTGGTTTTGATTGAATCATTCTATAAATCAATTACCATGCAATTACTTCTTTCACCATACGTAGCCTATTTAGGTTTTGAGTATTGAATATATCAATTCATATAAACCTAAATAAAGTTATTCTCATAATGGCCCCAAAACTCTTATGAATAGTACTTTTCGAGTTGTGAATAGTGTCACCCGAATCAAATTTTTTTTTATTTGACCGTTGGAAAGTACAATTCATAACGAATCTAGGGATGTAATTTGAGGTGAAAATGAGTTTAAATAGACTCTTAAAAGTCAAAAAATAAAAATAGGTTTGCTGTTTAGTTTAAATAGTTACGGTAGTTTGATTGAACTTTGACTAGGGCAAAAGTATTCTAGAGACCTTCAAAAAATTATTTGAACACGTGGACTTACTCCAAATATTATGAGGGTTTTTTCAATGATAAAAAATTAATTTTTGGATGACATAGAAAAATAAGTTATCAGACCGAAAAATATTTGTCAGACCGAAAAACGATCTCATTTTGACCCAAAATTTTTTGTACAATTATGAACTTATTTTTATGAGAAATAATACAATTAAAATAAGTGGGAGAAAATTTATTGGGCCTAATAAAGCCCAATGGGTTAAACCATGGTTGAACCATTGGTTGGACCGGTTCAGTTCAACTTTGAATGGGTATAAAAGGCCACGAATATCAAAATTTTCAAGACAATTCAAGCTTATTCCTTCCCCATCATTGCCGACCTACACCTGTCCCATATTCTTCAATTTCCTTTCAAAGTTCTCACCAAAATTCACTTAAATTCCCACCTCCAAACCAATTCCAAGGCCCTAAATTTGACTCCCACAATCTCAAGGACTTCATTTGGTAGAGAAATTCTTAGTAGAAGTGAAGAAAATGAGAGAATTAGTTAGAGGAAATTATATGAAGTAAGTATATTATAGTAATTTGATAGAATTTAATGTTATTTGATGGAATTAGCTTTGAATTATGTTAAAATTGGATGAAAAATTGATGTAAATAATCCTCCATGAATTCGGTCTAGGTGAGGAAGGTGGTGAAGAAAAGAAGAAAAAATAAAGGAAAAGGAAAATAAAAGGAGGAGAATTAGAGGAAAGCCTAATAAGGTATGTAGCTCCAAATATTTCTATTATTTCAATAAATTTATGTATTATGTAAGGTTAAGAAGTCTTATAATAATTGGATTAAAATTTAATTAATGGTAAAATAATGAAATTGGCAATGAAATTAGTGAGAATATGTAATTAATTACACAAGAAAATAATTGGTGTAAAAATTTTAGTACAAAATATAATATGTAACTATGGAAAATTGCATGTACACAATATTTAAATGAATAAATGGTAGAAGTGAAGTTAAAAAGCCTTGAAACCATGTATGAAATAAAAGAATGGAAGGAAATGGGGAAAGAATGGACAATAGTAGGTTGGTCGAATAGGGTATGAAGATTATTAATGAATTAAATTATTAAATTATGTTAAGATATGATAGTATATAATGAGAACTATGGAAAAGAAATAAGAATGGAGAAAAATGGCATGATGGCCTAATAGTATTCTTGGAATATTATGTGAATATTGGCATGAAATATAGTTAAGATGATGAAATTGTTGGATTTCATCGCAGTAATTCAAAATTAAGCGCAACGAAATATAAAACGAAACCAAATAGGATCCATGTATTTCAATTGATTCAAAAGGAGGGATAAAGATTTACTAACCTTTATAACGTAGAAATAGATCGAAATTAACTCCTTAATTCAGACTATAGGTGCTGCTCCAATCACGAACGCCCTCTATCAATATCCACACGCACGAACCGATGAACAGATAATCGCAGGGGTGCTAGCTCCCTCTCTTGCGACTGAATTTTATAAGATTTTCTCTACATTTTTCTTTCACAAAAAAAAGTGGCGGCTAGGTATTTTGCTGCCTCTCTTAGAAAAACGAAATTAGGGTTAAGTTATTATCAACATATATATATATATATATGTATGTATGTATATGTATGTATAAATTTAAACCCTAAAGAGATAAATAAGGGATATTATCTCTTATTCAAAATAAGATATATATATATATATATATATATATATATATATATATATATATATTTCTTATTCAAAATAATAAGAAATATCATATGTAAATATATTTATATATAATTACGAAATTTAAATATAAATACCCATATTTATGTAATTTTATAATACCCTAATTAAAATCCAGTCTTTTCATTGTGGTCTTGGTGTGTGACCCAATAGGTTTATATTAAGTTGGCAGCGAGCCCAATTGTATAATAGGCCCACAAGTCATAATTGGTCTCTAGCAAAATATTATGGCTACCCAAATAATATAAATATTGTTAGTCCGATTTTAACCTGACAACAGAACATGTTATTATCCTTTTGTCACGCGATATCTTGTTTGAACATAAGCCATGATCCATGTCAAACTTATATTGTTCAAACATATAATTTTTTAGTCACTAAGTAGACTGATAAATTCAAATGACATTGATCACACTATCAATTCATTAGAGTATGGCCATGCATTTTACAATCATACTTATCAAGGGGCCCAAAAAATATCTCTCTCATAAGAGAGGGACAAATTCCATCTTAATTATTCACTATCCTCTGCATAATTCTCATCATGTTTAAGCATAATCTTTATGATTATTCGATTAAAGATAACGTTTGATTATGTCAAATCACGATGTTTCTTATATAGAAAACTGTGATAATCTCAAGTCTAAGAATTCAATAACATAACTATTATGAGATCACTTATGACACTATCTCATATAGTGATCTCATAGTGGGTTTATCCAGTACCTTGTTCTCTAACAAGTACCTACATATTTGATTTATATCACCATATATAATCATCTCATAATTATCGATCAAATTTATACTAGACTTAATTTATCTTTATGCCCTTTAGTGATAAATTACTAGGGATGACAAGAATTACATGGTTATTCATAAACATTACAATAATATGCATGCCAATAATATTAATGTGAAGAAAATCATTGTATAAATGAAAATGTAATGATTACATTAAAATCCAAATATTTGGCCCAGGGCATAACCACTAATAGAAATGTGATAAAGTATGCTAAAATACTGAATGTGATGTGTAATGCATTATTTGATATTATATTATATTATGTCATAATAGTAAATGTTGGGAGTATGTGTTGAAATAAGAAAAAAAATAATGAATAGTTATTTGTGCTTGGTAGCTAGTGGAGAAACCGAGAGTATAGGATGTTTATGGCTAGCCATAGGGACACCGTTCAGCGAGCATGGCGTCTCGCATCGTAGTAGAACCAATGACAGTCTCCACACCGTAGATGATCCAGTAATGGTTCCCACACCGTAATATAAAAATAAATGTAATTAATGTTGCAATTTCACAGACTTGAACCTTTAGAGGTCCCAGTCCAGCACATCCAACTCAACTGTGCGGTTTCCTCTAGATATACTGGGGGAAAAATGTGAAATTTAAAGAATAGATGAATATGAGATAGAAATAGGAAATTGAAGGAATAAATTGTAACATAAAAGAGGAAAATATGTCAATAAGGGTAAAATGGTAATTGCGTAATTAAAGAATGGAAATATGGGTAAATTGGTAATTTATGCATGAAAATGGAACTTAAAGGGAAAAAACGTAAATACGTGTAAAATTAGGCATAAAATGGTAATTTAGAACAAAATATGGAAGTTTGGAGGTAAAAATATAATTATAGAATAAGAATGAAACTTAAAGGATTAAATGGTAATTTACCAATCAAATAGACTTGTGGATGTAAAAAAAAAATAAAAATAATACATATATAAATAATTTAATAATCATAGCATGTTGAAACAGTTGAAATAGGGTATCTACCACTAAGCTTTAGCGCGCAGTATTTTTTTTTAAACTACGCATAGGTACCAAAGAGAAGGGCTAGGCATATGCCGGGACAGATACACATATTCAAGGAAGAAGGCGTCTAAAAAATTTGTAATAACGTTATAGACACCGGGTCCCGAGACAGCCCAGATCAAAGTTACTCGATGAGGACACCGATTTTTGTTTCATAGATGGAATGTCGAAGTTGTTGATTTCTACTTGCGAATTTCACAAAATTCAGGCCGTCTTCGATCAAAATCCTTTTAGGTCTTTTTCGATTTGGAAAAATATTTTTAATCGCGAAATTTTTAGTTTTGGGTGATCGACGGCCGTCCCTTACGAGGGGCATTTGTCGGTCAAATCGAAGGGGCACCCGGCCCTCACGCGAGGGATGCCCACTCCTCATGCGAGGGGCGCTCGTCCTTCACGTGAGGGACGTCCATCCCTCGTACGAGGAGAGACGCCCACCCTTCATGCGCGACGGACTGTGAGGGCCAATCTCGAGACATCTAGGATCTCATTCGAGTGACGGCCGTCCCTCAAGCGAAGGGCGCCCGTCGGTTGCTATCTGACAGTGTTTTTTTCATATTTCTTTCAACAGAAAATCTAAAGTTTATCTTGAAAAATTAAAGTCCTAATTTTTTACGGATAAACTTTATAGATTGAAAATATTTTTCTTTAAGGAAAAATTAAAGATATTTGGTTTTATCCCAAATGATAATTTGAAATCACTTTATTTTTAGGGATAAATTAAATATTTGATATTTATCTTTAACAATAAATTAAAAGTATTTGATTTTATCCCCAAGAATAATTTGATTTGATTTATCTCCAGGAATAAATCAAATGTTGATTTTATCTTTAAGGATAAATTAAAAGCTTTTGATTTTATCGTAAAAAATAAATACATAAGTTTTTTGTTGATCCTTAGGTCAAAAGGTAAGCCCATAAATAGAAGAAAGGATTTCTATTTTAAGGGGGGAGTTTTGGGGGAAAGCAAATTGTTTTTCATAAGCAAAAGTCTATTTTTCTCTTTACATTTATTTTTTTTAAATTCATTCTCAAAGAATCAAAGAGTCAAGTTGAGAAAGAAAAAACAATTCTTTTTTTTATTTACTCTCCTAAATTTATATTGTTTTAAAGAAACATTCTTTAGAGAGAGAAAGTGATTTTCTATTTGTTCAGTTCAACTATTTTTGTGAAATTCAAGGAAGAGATCTAGACTTTCATTGCCTTCCAGAGATCAACATTCTGAGAGTAAATATTTTAGGTTCAAAATATCTTTATTTTGCATTAGTTTCAACATATTGACATGAGATATATGATTTGATTGAAGATGTAAATCAACGTGTTTTTTTGTAGTTACATCACTTTTTGTGATTGAATCTTCTTTGTTGGAATAATTGCATGAAATAATAGTCTAAAATCTATAAAAATGTAAGAATTTAAGTTTTGTATGTTTAAAAATGGAGTTTTTCCCTTCTTTTTGATTGCTGGAGATGACCGACGGGAAGAAGACCCGACCGAAGGCCGTCCCTCGATGTCACGAAATCCCCTTCCTCTCGTCATTCGTCTCTTAGACGGCCGTCCCTCGTCTCCCTGTTGGCCGTCCCTGGTTTAGTTCTTTCATTTTTTCTTGTTTATTTTAATTTCATTTCTTATTTTTGTTAATGGCATATTTGGCATTATTAATTATATTTTTTTAATGTTTATCTACTGTCTTGTTATTTGTTTATTTTCAGTATTAGAATTTATTTTATTTTTATGTTTTATTTAACATTGCTAAAGTATTGCTTTCTTTTGCTTTGATTTTGTGAGTTTATTTTTATTGAGTATGGATAGTAAAATGGAGATTCAAATTGGTCAAGTGGCTTGGAGATATCATTTTGGTTCACTCCCATATACCTTCTCTTTTGCATTATTCAGCTTTTAGTGCTTTTTGAATATTATTTATGTGATTTTTATTATGATAATAGTTACTTTTTTATTCGTTAATATAAAAAGTACAAAAAAAAATTATGAATTAAATGAGGTTTTCTTTAATAAAATAGGACTAATGTCCTAGTTTTTCTCCCAATAAAATGTCACTTAAATGCTATCTTTGTAAATATGCATATGGGAACCAATGTTTTCACTTCAAATAAATGCCTCGTTTCATGGATGGTTTCGATTTCACTTTAATTGGTTGGGGTTTTATTTCGCCCCTTATTTTGTAAATTAATGTGTTCTATTTCTTTAAATTGCTTTATCTATTGCTTTCATTTTGATGCTTGGGATGTGCTTTAATAAAATTGCATAAGTCGAATGGGAAATGGAATGGAAATTTAATATAAAAACTCTCTTATAACTTTAATCAAGGTATAAATAAGAGTAATTTCCTGAACTCTCTCTGATCTTAGGCTTCATGAGGTTAGATAACAGTTTTAATGCTTTATTGAAAGGCAATTCCAAAATGCTTTCTTGTTGCCCAAAATAGACACATACGCATGGTCTTAGGCTCAACGAGGTTATGTGAACTTTTCCAAAATTCTATTGGATGGCGACTCCAAAACACATCTTATTGCCCAAAATAGATATACTCGTGATCCTTGCGAGTTTTATGAACCTCTATTGGACACTAAAATTTGGCATATGGGAACCCACGAGGTTCGACGCGCGTCATGGACATAATATGTTATGGCATGTATCTATGTTAAAATAGTGACATTATGTATGTTTTGTATGGATATATAACTAGATGAATATTATGACATGGGTTGTGTTGTGTACGATTGGCATGAGTTATGTGATGATGGAATTATGTGACCTCGATAGTTGGATTATGGATGTATGATTATGTTGCGATGATTGTTAGAAGTTGCGATTGTGAAAAAAATGTTGTCTGGGTCACAAGGTAGCCGTTATGCTGCCGAAATTTAAATTGACCAAATGAATAGTGAAAATAGTGAAAGCTAAATAAACTATAATCGCAATTAATTGGAGTACTTAAAGTGATTATTATACAAGAATTGAATAATGTGAATCTAAAGGGAATGTAAGTATAAAAATAGGCAACTAAAAATGGTGGATATGGGTTTGGATAGCACACCGATACTCAATTCTAACAATTCTAACAATTATTTTCAAAATGCCTTTTGTGGATCTTTATACACATTGGCATTCTACTCTGGCTAGAGATTCTCTAAACAAGGCTATTACTAACTTGTGAGATGATTCCCATAATAAATCTGGTATGATGAATCCTTTATTGATCATTCAATTATTTTCAAGTAAGTTATAATATATCCAACCTCCTAACTATGTTCATCCTTCGATGAATATAAGTAGTTATAGAGTCAAAATATATCACTCACTATTGAAGATAACTTTGGTGATCTCAAGCCTAATGATACTTGTTGTGACGCGCGCCGGAACCTAGCATAAATCCTCGTTGAGCCCGCCTTTTGGGGCTCGAGGGATTGGTTCGTGTTTTTTTGATCTTGGGTATCATGAGTCATCTTGGATGCCTCCTTTTCAATGTTCAGTCATCTTAGATGCCTCCTTTCCAATAGAACATTGGAAAGGATCATCTAAACTCATGATGCCTTTAGGCACCTTTGAGGTATTTTGGAGTTGCCACCCAATTTACAAGAAATTGGGAAAGGTCTCTAACCTCTATTGGTCTAAACCAGAGATGGTGTTCGGAACTTCACTCTTATTAATGATTGAAGTTTATAAATGAGTTTTTAAGAAATCAGAATTCCATCTCTCATCTCACGCGATCATGCATTGAATTTAAAGCATTTGCAAGCATATTGTAAAGCGATAAATAAATAAATAAATTACGAATGAAAATTGGGACAGAACAATCCCCAAATATAAATTACAAAACAATAAATGGGACAGAACAATCTCCCAAAATAAAATAAGAAAGCATAATACAACTTGCCCCAAAATTAAATACAAGGGCCTAAGAAAAGAATAAAAATAAATAAAATGATTAAAAGATCAATCAAATAATAATCAGTTAAACTAATTAAATATAAACAATTAAGTAAGTGGGAATAAATAATGACAAAGCAGATTAAATTAAATTCATATTAATTACACTAATCAAAGAACAACAGCAGCCAAATATACAAATGAATCAATAACCAACAATGACATTTAACAATTATTAATAAAGATTAATTAGGCAAAAACAAGTGAATTGAGACAGCAATATACAACATAAAAATATGACGAAATTATATTATCTCACATGCATTTACTTACGGACACTTAGATGAACCATAAAAGAGAAGACGAAACAAACGGAGAGGAAGCAAGGAAGTGCACGACTCGTGCATGGCATGCACAAGTCGTGCAAGGTGTGTACGGATTGTGCAGTCCGATCGGAAAAAAAAAAGAGGCCCTCTTCGACGACCGAACGGGAGAAGGGAAATAACGGCATTATCTGATCGAAAAAAGTGAAATCCGACCGGAGAATCACGATTCAAGCAAAAACAAAGATAAAATCCGATCGACAACCAAAAATAAATCACAACTCAAACACCCAAAAAAATAGAGATGAATAGAGGAAATGATAACAGACCAACAAATTGAATATTAGGCGGTCAAAACATGCAAAATATCATGCGAACTAAAGTAACAAACACGTTTATTTCATCATGACAACAATAAACATATGATGAACAGGTTAACTAAATCAAACAACAACTAAACAGAATATGTACAAAGAAGAGTAATAACAGGTACATCAAGACAAAAAAATAAGAAAGAAAAAAAGAAAAGGAAAAAAGAAAGAAAGGAAAAAGAAAGAGAGATGGCTATTCAATATTTACCCTCAGATATTGATCTTTGATTTGCAGATGAAGAAGCTCTGGTTCTCTTCTTTGCTTTTGTTAAAAAATGAAAATAGAGATTGATGAAAACTTTAAACGAGATTTTCGTTAAAGAAAAATGGAAGATGAAAGATGATTGAGTCTTAAATCTCAGGAATTAGTTTCCTAGATTCAAGAACAATCTCAGAATGTTTTAAGAACAAAAATCACTTTCTTGCTCTTCAAGCTCTTCTCTGTGTTTTCTCTTTGGGTTCTTCCGTGCTTTTCAAAAAAAACCCCCTCTCCTTTTCCTTAACTTTTTCTTTTTATATCTCAGAGAAGATTAAATCTTTTTTTTTTCCAAATCCAGCCATAAACCATTGTTTTTCAACCAAATCCTCGAAATAACGGAATAGGAAGTGTTGGGGGCAGTGGAGCGCATGAGGCAGGTGAGACCTGTCTCACGCTACCCTCTCACCAAGGTGAGAGCTGCATCTCACGTTAGTGAGATGGGCCTCACCTAGTGAGGCTGCATCTCACTTAGTGAGATGGGCCTCACCTCACAGGCCCCCAAGGCTCCCTCTCCCTCCTATTTTTCTATCTCTTTTTTTTCTATTCTAAAATTAAAAATGAAAAACATATTTTTTGAGAAAACCGCCACTTCTATTTGTCTTTTACCTATGACCAGGTATCACTTTCATCACTGGGTAACTTCGGTCTGAACTGCCTCAGAAGCCGGTGTCTACACTTGTACCATTACTATGTAGAGATTCCTTATTGACATATATTTAATGTCCATATGAGGATTCTCATGGCAATTCTCTAATGTTCTTGTTCTTTTAACAAGTATCCACATGTCAGATTTGATCATCTCCATGATCATAGTTATGAGAACAGCTGCTTGAACTTTTCAAGAAGCATAATATGTACTATTTTATCCATATTAACAATATTTTGTCTTATTAATACTATGACTAGGGATATTTAGGTATCATCAAATTTGCATGCAATAGGCATCTCACATCATGAACTCTTTCATGATTGCCTTTACGCTGTGTTCATAATACCAAGGACTACATTTATTAATTTAAGATATAATATTAAATCAGACGTACTTATAACATAGCATTAATGAATTAATATAGCCTTCACATAAATAAAAATCAGTTCATATACATGATAAAGTTTTTGAATCTACATTGGCTCTAGGGCAAACTCCTAACAATCTCCCAGTTGCACTAGAGCCAATCACTCATGTTTCTTAAGTCCATACTATATACATGGTGACCGTACTTGTTTTGGGATAGTGCTTTAGTGAGAGGATCCGCCATATTATCATCTTAGAGACCCTTTTCTATCTTCACATCATTTCTTTGCTATAATTTCTCGAATGAGAAGGTAATGTCTAAGAACATGCTTGGATCACTAATGAGACCATGGTTCCTTCGCTTGCATAATGAGATTGCCTCTGAAGTAGCAATCTATTTAGCTTCTGTAGTATAATCAATAGTCGTCTCTTGTTTGGAATTCTTCCAACTGACTGCTTCTCCTTTTATTATGAACACAAAACTCGATTGTGATTTACAGTCATCCTTATCTAACTGAAAGCTAGCATCAATATACCCACTTATAAGTAAATCACCCTCTCCATATAACAAGAATATATACTTAGTCCTTTTCAAGTACTTAAGGATATTCTTAATTGTACTCCAGTGTTCCTCTTCATAATTGGATTGGAATCTTTTTATAAAAGACCTAGCAACCTATTAGATCTATCTCTATAGATCCTAATTCCTAAAACATAGGATACTTCTCCAAGGTCTTTTATGGAGAATTGTTTAGATAACCAAATTTTCACCGACTGAAGAATAGAGATGTCATTTTCCATGATCAATATGTCATCTACATATAGAATAAATAAAATGATTGCACTCCCACTGACCTTTTTATACACACAAGGTTCATCCTCATTTTGTGAGAAACCAAACTCTTTGATTATTTCATTGAATCGGATGTTCTAGCTCCTAGATGCTTGCTTCAATCCATAGATGGTTCTTTGAAGCTTGCATATCTTTTCACTATTCCCAGATGTGAACCCCTCAGGCTGTGTCATATACACCTCTTCAGTTAGATTTCCATTCAGGAAAGCTATTTTCACATCTCTTTGCTAAATCTCATAGTAATAATAAGCAGCAATAGCTAAAAGTATTCCAATGGACTTAAGCATCGCTACTGGAGAAAATATTTCATCAAAGTCAATACCTTATCTTTGATTATAACCCTTCAGGTGGTCGAGTAAAAGTCCATACTTTGTTCTCATACATGGAGTCCATTTCGGACTGTATAGCCTTAAGCCACAATTCACTTTCTGAACTATTTAAAACTTCTTGATAGCTTGTAGGCTCGCTATCCTCTGCTACAGTTACATTCTTATCTAAGTCCATGAGGAATTGATATTTCAGTGGGATAGAACGTATCCTAGTAGATTTTTTAGGAACTTGTGTATATTCAGGTTCAATTGTAATCTCATCATTATGAGATTCAGTTTTGGATTTAATTAGTTGATTTGTTTTAATTTGTAGGTCTTGAACTTTACTAAGTTCAATTCTACTCCTACTATCCTCTCTTAGAAGGAATTCTCTTTCTAAAAAGACATCATGCCTTAAAACAAACACCTTTTATTCCAATGGATGATAGAAGAAATATCTAATTCTTTCTTTTGGATATCCCATAAATAAGCATTTGTCAGACTTATCATCCAACTTGTTTAATATTGTCCTCTTCATATAAGCAGGACAACCCCATAATTTCATATATGAAAGTGTGGGTTTCTTGTTAATCCACATCTCATATGGAGTAGCATCAACCGACTTATTAGGAGCTTTATTTAATGCACAAACAATAGTTTCCAATTTATAACCCCAAAAAGACTTAGGCAAGTCTGCTAAGCTCATCATAGATCGAATCATATGTAACAGTGTTCGCTTTCTCCTCTCATATATACCATTGTGCTATGGTGTATATGGTGGAGTCCATTGAGATAATATCCCATTATCTTTAAGATAATCTTAAAACTCTTAATTATTCTTCACTTTGATCTGATCCAAGTGTCTTAATACTCTTGCCAAGTTGTTTCTCTACTTCATTTCTAAACTTTTTAAACTTTTCAAAAGCTTCAAATTTGTACTTTATAAGATAGATGTATGCATATCTGGAGTAATCATCTATGAAGGTTACGAAGTAGTAATAGACTCCTCTGGTATGTGAAGTCATCAGACCACATACATTTTTGCATTTGTCAAATAATTCAAAATTAAATGATCCCAAATCAACAAACTTGTGTAACTTGGTCATGCATTTCTCATTTATATGACCTAAACGATAATGCCATAAATAAGAGGCATTAGGATTATGTTGTTTTATTCTCTTGGTATTCATATTATAAAATATATTGTTCTTAAAAATGGAACAACTCATCCTTATTCAAAGAAATGTCATAATCATTCATCAAACAATTGAAAGAAATAATACTCTTAGATAAAGTTGGAACATAATAACAGTTATTCAGTTCTAGTGTCAATCCACTCGAAAGAGATAAGTGATAAGTCCCCACAACTTATGTAGAGATGTTTTGCTGAGTAGTTGACTGCAGACATATCTCCGCATTTTTTGACTTTTCTTCTACTTTTAATATCCTGCAGATCATTATATAAGTTAGATCCACATCTGATATCGAATATCCAAGATTTATTAGAAGTAATAGAATAAGTATTTATTTCAATCATATGAATACCTAGAGTTGAAGCCTCAGCCTGCTTCTTCTCCTTGAGAGAATATAAATAGACCTTGCAGTTTCGCTTCTAATGGCCATCCTTTTCACAATTAAAGCAAGTCTTTTAGGATTCTTCTCCTTCTTGGCAACCTTCTTTTTAGATATACCACCATGCTTTGGTTGCGCCTTTGTTGCCTTTTTCTTCTACTTCTTACCTTTATGAGCATAAGAGACAACCATGATTGATTTTGGATCATTCTTAAATGATCCATCAGCTATCTTGAGCATATTAATAAGCTCAAGTATAGAAACTTGAATCATATTCATGTTGAAGTTAAGAACAAAAGGTGTAAAACTTGAAGCCAAAGAGTATAAGATTAAGTCTATGTATAGATCATTATTCATAACATAGCCGAGCCTACCAAGGTGCTTTATATAAGCAGCTGCTGTAGTGCCCTCCACCATTTTATAACTAAAAAGGGCTCTACCAATCTCATATTGCTCACTTCTAGCTTGAGAATTATAAAGCTCCTCTAAGTGTAAAACGATGGTCCTAGCATTCATCTTATCATATTAGTTTTGAAGCTCTGAGGACATAACACCTAACATCACACATGCTGCTACTTCACTATCCTCTATGTATTTATGATAAATTCTCTTGATATAATTAGTGGCATCATTAGATAGAAGTGATGGTGGATCTTGATCTAAGACATAATGGATTTTCTCAGCCCTGAGAACAATTCTCACTTGCCTAATCCAATCTGAGTAGTTGCTGCCAACTAGCTTGTTGTCCAATATAGCACGCAAGTTTATATGAGAATTTCTTATGATAAAGTCTTCAATGTGAAGAAAGAAACCATATTAGAGTATGATCATGTATATGTATGCATTAATTAAGTCTTTAATTAATCCATTATACTCCTACTATTTTATTGCGAATCAATAGCCCTCACTATTTGATCCAAGAAAATCTGGTGGATTTTCTAGTGGGCCAATATCCAATCCTTGATATGAATTTTAACCTTGGTTTTGTTCAATAAATCAAATTTCATACCCTTAAAAGGTAGGCATCTTTATACCAATTGTGTCTTTACATAACTATTGGATCATTGGGTTATTAACTATTGATATATGCATTTCATATATGCACTCCCCAAACTTGTCTTGAGATCCATTAGCCTTGACTTTGGTCAATAAGCTAATGGGCTACCTGAGATGGCCTATAAATTAGATTTGAACATATTCGATATAATATGGGTTTGACTTTGGTTAACATCCCACACTATAAAGAATTCTGGTTCGCTTCTAATTAGTGGAAAGCTTATATACCTTAGTCTTGTTTTGAAGGGTTTTGTTAATTTGGTCTCATCATACATGATTGGCATACATTGATATGTTTCCTATATCTATCACATAAATATAAAGCATACAAATATGACATAGTTATAGACTTTACTACATTGATCGCCCTGAGCGAAAAGGGATATCAAAAGGTCAAACCTAGGTGGAATGCATGATTTATATAGAAAGAAGATAATACAATATCTTATTCTCTATGGATCTCTATCTAGCCCATCTTACTCCTTGCTTATGGTCTTCTTTTTCCATTCTAACCTATGTAATCCAATTACATATTACAAGTGAAAAGACACAAGCCAAAAGAAGTTGGGCCGAGACATGAAAGTCCTTATGGGCTGAAATGCATATGCTTAATCACATTGGGCTTCTTTATGCCAAAAATACACTCATATATGCAATCCTAATGCATAAAATTTAGAGCCATACATTGTGTACTTAACTTGTTTAAACTCTTGAAACAATCTATGAGTTATTGTCTTGTGTGATCAAGTTTAGAAAACTATCCAAACTAGGAAACTATTTCCAGTTTAGAAAACCTTTTGCATGCATGTGTTCTTATCTTAATTATCAATTTCATTGATTATTAAATTGATTATTTAATTAATTAATCATAGTAAAATAATTAAAAATCAATTTGGGCTCAAATTCATGGGTGGGCCGAAATCCACACATAAATCCTAACCATGTGTTCACACACAAACTAGTTTTGTGCATTTGAGTCATTTGGGATTTGCGAAATGGCCTAACGTGCATCAAGCCTACTTCAGCCCTTAAAACTCATTAATAAACTTAATTAGGATCTATACTATTAATTTAAATTAGCTCTTTGGATCTATCAAGTCATTTGCTAATTTAAATCAAACCCGCAGACTCCATTAAACCCATTAATTGATTTTAGCTTACTAATTTCAATTCAATTGATTTGGGGTCAAAATTAATTAATCAAATTAATTAAAAAAACATTAATACATCTTATGTATCTTAAAATTAAGATCAAATTTCATTCTATTTAAGAACTAATCAAGAATATACTAAGAACACAGTTTACTGAACTTTTAGGTAAACTGGTTTTCATGCAAAATTTAACCGATTTTGATCCTATGGTTTAATGTCATATATTAAAAATATAAGGCTAAAAGCATCATTTGCCCCCTGAACTTGTATGAAATAGTCATCCCCGCACCTAAACTTTACTGAAGCCACATTTGACACTTGAACTTTTATTTTCTTCAACTCTTTTAACACCTACATTTATGCGTGTAAAACACACAATAAACAGCGCATGAATGCGAAAAATTAATATGCTAAAAGCATCATTTGCCCCCTAAACTTATAAAAAAAAAAAAGTTGTTCTAGTACGTGAACTTTATTTAAGCCACATTTAACACCTAAAGTCTCATTATCTTCAATTTTTTAAACACCTCAAACAACTCAAATACTGACTAAAATAGCACGTGTAAAACACGCAATGTGTACAACATGGATCAAAATTTATTGCGAAAAATTAATATAACATTAACATTATATTATTATTTGTAATGGAAAAAAAATTAATTTATTTAAATCACTAATTCATTATTCTCCTTCTTCTTCTCTTTCTTCTTTTTCTTCTTCTTCTTCTGTAAAATTCGCAGTCTAAGCAAATCTCCTTATTCTTTTTTTTTTCTGCAAAATTCTCAATCTTCACAAATATTGTTCAAATTTTACAGAAAAAGAAGAAGAATAATGAAATTTGCTTGAACTGTGAATTTTACAGAATAAAAATACGAAAAAGAAGAAGAAGAATGAAAAGAAAAAGAATAACGGGTTAAATATTTAAAGAAATTGATTCTTTTACCATCATATATATATATAAATATAATATCAATATTATATTATTTTTTGCAATAACCTTTTATTCACGCTGTACACACTGTGTATTTTACACACGCTATCTTAATTAGCATTTGAGTTGATGGAAGTGTTTAAAAAATTGAAGATAATAAGACTTTAGGTATTAAATGTGGCTTAAATAAAGATTAGGTACTAGAACAACTTTTTTTTACAAGTTCAGGGGGCAAATGATGCTCTTAGCCACGTGTATTTTACACGTGCAGGTCTAGTCAGTATAAGTGCAAATGGAGGTGTTAAAAGAGTTGAAGAGAATAAAAGTTCAAGTGTCAAATGTGGCTTCAATAAAGTTCAGGTTCCAGGATGATTATTTTATATAAATTCAGGGAGCAAATGATGCTTTTAGCCAAAATATAAATTATCATCAAAATAATTTTTACATGGATCAAACTTAAAATCAATCTAGAACAACCTCATAGAAGAACCTATTCTGCGCAGAAGACTATTCTTCTGCTTAGAAAGTTTTTCTCCGGTGCAAAAATTCAAATTGTCTTCTATTATTTTATTTTATTTTAATCACACAATTATAAAAAAATTAATATTTCTTAATCTAACATTCATGAACATCAAAATCAAATTTTAAAAATTCATGAAATAAATAACTCATAAATAAAAAGTTATTCTGCAGAAAAAACAAAATAAAATTTCAAGGCAAAACCAGGCTCTGATAACATATTGCAATTTAGCTGATTACGTGCATTACATATATAAGAAAAAATTAAAATTTTTAACCAAACTAATTAAGGTCTTGCCATGAAATTATATTAGCTGTCTAAATATTAGGAAAATTACATGTTAAGTTTTGTTGAACAGTTGATTTTCCTTCGCACTGGATTGTCACAAATCACAGTGTTCTATTAGAAAAACACCTCTAATGATCTTCCACACTAGAGAAGTGTAAAATAAACCAAAAAGAATGTACAGAAGAAGCCAAAATTTCATTGAGATTTGTGAATGTAAATTTTGGCCAAGGAGGAGAGAAAGATAAAATTTTATTCTTCTGTTGTTCAGTTCTATTCCCACTCAACTACTGCTTTTATACTCCAAGTTAAAAGTAGAACTCTAGTAGGATTAGAACTCTAAAAGGACTAGAGTATTAATTCATAATTAACTATTAATTAATTAATTAATTAAATTTTTTAATTAAATCTAATTTGGGACTATTCAAAATGGACTTTACACAGAAGGCCCAACACTGGGTCTTTCTATGTGGACTTAGATTTAATTACTTAAATGGATTTTAAATCCAATCGAATTAAATATGTAAAGTTCATAACACGTATGAGTGATATTAATTTGACTTAGCCCAAAGATTAGGCCATTAGGGCCTTCTACGGAGTTACTACGCAGAAGGCACTCCTAGAGTGCTTCTGCGCAGAACATTTTTCTTATGGGCCTAAAATTAATTCTTCAAATGACCCATAAATAGTATTTCAGTTCTATAATATTTATATTCTAATAATATTTTATTCCATGTCAAAATGGACCAGTTTGGTCCATTATTTCAGATCATGAGCAGAAAGTTCTACGGAGTTCTCTTTGCATGCACAATTAATTAAAATCCTTTAATTAATTATTCATTTCTTAATTTTCTCTAACCATAATAATGTCAAATATTATTACATCTATATTTTACCATTTTACCCTTTTTCTATAGGTGTGTGACCCATTGAATTTTCTGATCCATTTGATAGAATAAACATAATTGCAATTAATGAATTGCATGATTTAAATTTTTTAAACCATTATATTAAATTCTCTAATTAATATTTATATTTATCTTCATGTACAAATCATGAGAGGCTTTTAGTCAAGCATCATGATAACCTAAGTGACAAAAAAGTCAAGTGATTTTGACTGAAATTTCTCATAAAACAGTTACCATGCAATTACTCATTTAACAATACTTTGTCTCATTTAGGTTTTGAGTATGGAATGTGTTAACTCATATAAACCTAAATAAAGTTATTATAATAATTTAACCATTGTTCCCAAAATGTCCCTTGTGGATCTCATCCACCTTGGCATTCTACTCTGGTGAGAGATTCTCTAAACAAGGTAATTACTAAACTTGTGAGATAACGCCCATAATAAATCTGGAACAGTGAATTCTTTATTTATCATTCAATTATTTTCAAGTAGGTCATGATACACCCAACTTCCTAATTATGTTCACTCCTTGATTGAGGTAAGTAGTTATGGAGTTAAAATATATCATACACTACTTAAGATAACTTTGATAATCTCAAGTCTGAGGATACTTGTGCTATTGCTATATAGAGATTCCTCATTGACATAGATTTAATATTCATATGAGGATTTTTATGGCAGGTCTGCAATGTATTTGTTCTTCTAACAAGCATCCACATGTCAGTTTTGATTATTTCTATTATCACAGTTATGAGAACAACTACTTGAACCTTTCAAAAAGCATAGCATGTGATAGTCTATCCAGATTAACAATGTCCTTTATTGTTAATACTATGACTGGAGATATTTAGATATTAAAACATTTGCATGCAATAAACATGTCACATTATGAACTCTTTCATGATTGTCTTTATACTGTATTTCTAGTACCAATGACTACATTTATTAATTTAATATATAATATTAAATTAGACGTACTCATAACATAATATTAATAAAAGAACATAGCCTACTCATAAATAAAAATGAGTTTATATACATTATAAAATTCTTTAATCTATATGGACTCTATGGTATACTCCTAACAATCTAGATACCATTACTCATTGTCGTCTACTGTCTAAAACGTAAAATAATTAACGCTAATTTTGGGATTTTAATTAAAGATCACATTTACTGCTTTTTTTTTGAAATAAAATTGGGTCTTATATTAGAACGAATCAGCTAACAAAGAAGATAACAAGAATGTTGGAGGCGAATCCAACCAAATGTGAAGGCCAGACATAGAATTTGCAGCTCTAGCTAACTTATGAGCTACAACATTCGCTGACCTTTTACTAGAAACAAATCTAACATTTGTGAAAGAAGAAGCAAGAAAGACACAATCATCCAGACATAGACCCAATGGAGACTCCACCTTAGAATGGGAATTAAGAGCTTTTATGACAATTTCATAGTCCGACTCAATGATAATCTTATCCAAACTTCTCCCACGTAACCAGCTAAGGACTTCTCTTATAGCTAAACATTCTGCAATAATCGGAGAAGAGACACCCAGAAGAGGTCCATGGCTTGTAGCCCTAAAAGAACCATCTGCCTCTCTAAGAACAAAACTGAAGCCTGCAGAAGAGGAATTTTCAAACAATGCAGCATCCACATTAACCTCTATCCAACCTTGGTTCGGCCTTTGCTAACAATTAGAACTCAAGGCATCAGACTTGCCAATATTTGCACTCTCTGTCGAAACTTTAGAACAGGATTTGCTAACCGATTTCTTATAATCGGATAACAGATCTGCTGCTCTTGCTACAATACCAGCAGCACTGCAATTTTTTAAACTCCAAATAAGATCATTTCTGGCCTTCCAAAGACTCTAACAGATCAAAACTGCCTCTAAACAAATTTCCAAAGGTAATTGATTAAAGATAAATGCTAGCCATTCAATAAAGCTCCCAAAAGAGCCTCTAATAAAACCCATGGAAGAACAAGACTAGCTTTCTTGAGCTCAGGGGCAGTCTAACATAGCATGAATAATTGTTTCATTTTGAAGCCCACACACTCTACATAAAGGATCTATATCCACCCTCCTGGAATTAAGCAAAACATTTGTAGGGAGACAATCTGTACACGCCCTCCAAATCAAATTGAGGAACTTTGGAGGCACCTTCAACGACCAGACCTTACGCCAGAAGGATCAAAATTCTGCTGTATTAACTTGAGTGGTAGTTAATTTCTTATACGCACTTCTGACCGAGTATGTACCTTTTAGATCCACTCTCCACCACCATGAGTCAGTAGGGCGTCTAAAACTCAATGGAATCTGTCTAATAAGTCTGCTATCACGTTTATTAAACAAGGACTGCAACATATGTTCTTTCCAGAATAATCTATTATCCTCAATCAGCTCTGCCACTTTAACACTTTGCACCATAACTTCATCAGTACTTTGAGTTATAAAAAAAGGATCATTATCATCAGGGAGCCACGGTGATTTCCAGATCAAAGTGTCTTTGCCATTACCAATCCTCCTACGACTACCACTCTTAAGCAAAGTCTGAGTAGCCAAAAGACTATGCCACACATAACTGGGATTGTGTCCCATTTCAACTTCTAAGAAAGAGCAGTGAGGGAAGTACTTGGCTTTAAACAACTGACTGGCTAACGAGTTTCGCTGCGTTAAAAAATGCCATGCCTGTTTACCAATCATAGCTAGATAAAACTCATGAAATCTCTTAAAACCCAAGCCACCTTCAGATTTTTTAAGACATAAAAAATCCCATCTTGTCCAATGCATCTTCCTTTCAGATGAATTCTTGGAGCCCCACCAAAATGAATTCATCATCTTTTCAACTTCATTACAAAGGGAGACAGGAAAAAGAAAGATACTCATAAGATAATTTGGGATTGATTGAGCCACCGTTTTAATGAGCACTTCTTTTCCTGCCCTAGAAAGCATAATCCGATTCCAGCCTTGAAGTCTCCTGCGAATTTTACTTTTAATAAAACCGAAGACTTTATTCCCGTTTCTTCCAACCCAAATCGGCATACCCAAATAAAAATCATCATCTGAGCCCATTTGCACTTGGAAGATATTCAGAATTTGGTCCCTTATGATCGGATCAGTGTTTGTACTAAAAGTAATCGAAGATTTATTAAAATTAATACATTGACCATAGCTTTCCTCATACTGCTTAAGTGCCGCACGTACAGCTTGAGCTTCTCCTTGATCCACTCTGAAGAAAAAATAGTTGTCATCTGCAAAGAACAAGTGCGAGACCGAAGGGGCACCTCTGGCTATAGAAACTCCATGGATAACTCTTTGAGTTTCTAAATGATTCAACAAAAAAGAAAATCCCTAAGCACAAATGATGAATAAATACGGAGATAGTGGACAGCCCTGCCTAAACCCTCTTCTTGGGGAAATAGGAGTCGATTTATATCTCCCATGAGTAATGAAGAATCTTACAGTTGAAACACACATCAAAATTAGCTTTACCCAAGCTTCATGAAAACCCATTCTCTTCATTACAGCCTCCAAGTAACTCCACTCAACTCTGTCATATGCCTTACTCATATCGACTTTAAGAGATGCAAAACCCACTCTGCCCTGTTGCTTTCTTCGTAGGGCATGGAGAATCGCAAATGCCACCATAGTATTGTCCGTGATAAGCCTTCCAGGCACAAAGGCACCTTGATTATCCGAGATGATTCCTGGCAGAACACCCTTCATCCTGTTGGCCAACATTTTAGCAACAACTTTATATAACACATTACATAAAGAGATAGGCCTTAAATCTGCTATGCTTTCAGCGTTCTTCTTCTTTGGGATTAAAACTATAGCTGTATCATTTAAATTATCAGGAATGGAAGCAAAATTGATAATCTGATGACAAGTCTTAGTGACATCTTTTCCCACTATATCCCAACAATGCTGGAAGAAAGCAGGATTGAACCCGTCCAAGCTAGGGGATTTGTCAGGATGCATCGCAAAGAGAGCTTCTTTTACTTCTTGCTCCGTAAAAGGACTTAAAAGCATCTGGTTCTGCATTGGCATTATAGCTGAAGGAATATGGTTTAACAAATCATCTCCTAACTAGAATTGGAATCAAATAAATTATGAAAGTAACCACAGATGTGCTCACCTAAATCACTTTCCCAAGTCAGCCAATTCCCATTTTCATCTCGGAGTTTCTCAAAGGCATTCTTCCTCCTCCGTTTTGACGCATAAGCATGAAAATATTTAGAATTTTTATCACCTTCCTTCAACCAAAAAATTTTAGCTCTTTGCTTGCAGAAAACTTCTTTTTGATTCAATACCTCCAAATAAGTCGACTTAGCTGTTCTGAATTTTTGAACCGAATCATCATCCCTTTTACCACAAAAATAATTCATCTCTTCTTTACACTTCTTCAACCGGCTATTAAAATCTTTCAAGATACCTCCTCCCCAGTTTTGAAGAGCTTCAGCACAATCAGTAATTTTCGCCCAAATAGAACTTCCTTCTTGATTATTCCATGCATTTCATATAACATTAACAAAATCACTTTCATTCAGCCATGAATTCTCAAACCGAAAAAGAGAAGTAGTAGCCTTGAAATTCATATCTTAACTTCCTCTAATCTCAATCAAAATGGGGCAATGATCTGAAGAAAAAAACCCCAAGTTGATCACCCTGTATCTTGTGAAAATGTCCTTCCAGTTTTGCTTAGCAAAAGCTCTATCTAATCTCTCTTCTACCCAGGCCTCACTACCTCTGCTTCTCTCCCACGTGAAAGGGTAGCCCTCCATCCCTACATCCATCAGTCCCGCTGCTTCTATAGCTTCATTAAACCCTTCAATTAAAGCCGCAGGATAGGGACACCCACCTCTTTTCTCGCTACTGTCCAACGGATTATTGAAATCACCCACACAAAACCAAGGAAAGTTAAAAATCAACGAGAGATCTCTAATAATCTGCCAAGACTCAGACCTTTGATTCCGATTTGGATGCCAATAGAAACCGATAATTCTCCATCTTGGATAATTTCGATTAACACCTCCATATCAATAAAGTTTTTAGAGTAGCCCAATAATCTTACATCCTTTTTCTTTTTCCATATAAAAGCCAACCCACCACTATGGCCCAAACAGTTAACTTCAAAAGCTCCTTCAAAACCCAAAGAACATCTAACTTTATTAATGAGAGCTTGATTACAAAGAGTTTTGCTAAGAAAAATAAAACAAGGCTTATGGATCTTTACAAGATCCTTTAGGACTTGAATTGCACGTGAGTTGCCAAGCCCACGACAATTCCAGCTTATACAATTCATAATGTTGGGTGGGCCTGATCCGCAGATCCCACCAAGTCCAAATTTGGGGTTTTCATTGCCAATGCAATGGGCTGGGTTTGGTTGCGCCCCAGCAAAGTTTAGAGTTAAAGCTTTCTTATCTCCCAACTGCTTCCTTTTAGCTTCTATAAATATCATCTCCTCCACATTTACCTCATGTGTATCCATATCCGAAACCCCAGCCTCCTTTATCTCTTCCCTTAATTTGCTCCCAATTTTACTCTTTCCATTATTTTGAAAATCTTTTGTCCCACTAAACTCGCCTGAATTTATTCCAGTGCTAAGCTGTCCATCCTGAGCAATTCCACAAGAACTAGAACTCTTCTTGCCTTTTGCCATGGCTTCCTTCGCCTCCCACTGCTGATTCCAACCGTTATTCCTTAACCAAGGTTCTCCTATCTAGCGGTTTGAACATCTTAGCGTTGCACGTAAACTGATATCATACTTCTTGATAATTGGCAAGTTAGGATTTTCATAACGGATTTGGCATAAACCATCTGTATGTCCAATTAACCCACATATGAAGCAAAACGTAGGAAGTCTTTCATATTTGAAATCTATGACAAACCATTATCCACCTTCTTTTTTTATTCTCATATTTTTCTTTAGAGGTTTGCGAACATCCAATGAGACTCTAATGCGCATGAAGGATTGCTGACCTCTTGAGAAATTATTAGGATCCGATTCAATAAACTTGCCAATATAATTTCCAACTCTTCCCCCTACCTCTCAAACATAAAACCAATCGGTAAATTTGATATCTGCACCCAAATATCTACCTCAAATAGAGGTAATGCTGAAGGTTGTATGTTGGCCCTAGCACGACAAAAATCAACAGCTGATTATCAAATGTCCACGGGCTTCCCGAAATAACTCGATTCATATCGAGCTCATGAAAGAACTGGAATGTGAATAAACCATATCCTACTTCACTGATACAAACTCCCTGCACTGGCCTCCAGATTGAAGCTAGAGTTTGTTTCATTGCGTTTACATTGATGACTCTGTTTGTTAGAAATCTTCCCACCAGAGTCCATTTCGAATCCGTAGCCGCTACTATAACCTCCTCGTTTTCTATAATCAGACCTTTATCCTCTTCCTCCTCCAGTGAAAGGTTAGATGCGATCGTAACCAAATCATTATTACTTGTTGAACTCATATTCATGAGGCAGCAAAACGATAAAGTAAAGAACAGAACAAGACTTGTTACCGAAGAACAAAACAAAAGCAAACTCGCTACCAGACGAGACTGTTTATTTGTAATTTTTTTTCTTAATCAATTAGAGAGCTCCCATTTACTGCTTTAATTAATCACAAATTAATTGGTCTAATGCTGCAAAACATCTCATTTTTTTAAAGATTTCTATAATTAATTTCAATTTTTATTCATGTACTAAAATTAGTTTTTTTTTTTGTGAAATTCTGTTATATTTTAATAATTAAAAATTTCTTCTTTAGTAAAACTTACTACATATAAAATGGTTAACAATTTAAAATGTTTTAAATTAATATTTATCATTATACTTGAAAGTTATCTAAATTAAAAAGAAGCTAATTTAGTTACCTTGGTTCTGGCAGAGTATGAGCCTTTAGACAAAATGCCAAAAGGAGTAGTTTCCTCTTTCAATTTATATACATAAGGTTCTGGATTTGGATTGAAAGTTCCCATCATTACCTCTGTATGCTCCACTGCGAGATTTAGAGTTTTTATATAAATCAAATTAATCTTTAAGCTATATGTTTTTGGAAATGAAATATAAATATATAGCGGTAATTAAAAAAATATTCGCTATGCATTGATGCATTAAAAATTATATTTATTAAAAAAATATTGACCATTTATATACATAATTTTAATATTGTTTTCACTTTTGTACTTCTTTCTAAATTGATTTGAATTCTAATTATGAATATAGAATATCTTTAAATGTTTTAAATGAAGTATTTACTCCCATTTCTAGAGCTTCCAAGTGCAAATATGAATCTTAGTTGCACAAAAAATTTTGGATACTGAATAATCATAAAAGAAAAAAAAAATTAGTTTGTACAACAGTCTTCCAAACAGTGTTGGGATATTTGAGATTAGGGGTGTACACGGTATGGTATAATTCGGGAATTTGTAAATCTTTGTATTTTCTTGAAATTTTGGGTATTTTAAAAATTAAGTATTGTTATTGTTTTGAAAATTCAGAACAATTTAATACAATTTTTATAAAATTTAGTACAGCTCAGTTCGGTTTTTCAATTTTTTCAGTACAAAACAATACAATACAGTCGGGTATTTCGGATAATTTAATATTTTTAAAAATTTATAAAATAAATATACACAATAATAAATACAAATATACTTAAAATATTTCAATAAGTACAATTAAAATTTAAATCAAAGTACAAACTTTGAAAATTAACATTCGACAGTCTTTCTCTCTACATTATGTTTGCACTGATATGAGAATCTCCGGCAATATCTAAAAAAAATAACAAATAAATTAAATAATTAGATCATAAAAAAATCTAAACATTAAATATACAACTTAAGAATTTACGCGAATATAATAATTACCTGATTCAAACCTTTCAAGTTTTTCAGTTGATGCATCTGAAGCCAAAAATGTAGCCGATCTTAACCAATTTTGACAACAAATGAGAACCTCAGCTGTAGTCGGAGTTGAAGAACTGCTAAATTTGTCTAAAGTCCTCTCTAGTGCTAAAAGCTGATTCAGAAGTTACAGTCAAATACTAAACAACCAAGACATCTCTAGCAACTTTAGTCAAAATTGGATAATTTGGCTCATCTTCCACTAACTTAAAATGTCAAATTCGAGATAATTTTTTAATAATTTATCAATCAAATAAGCATCCAAATCTCTTTAAGACACAACTTGCTCCTTATCCTCATTTTCCAAAAATCACGCATCAACATCATCATCAATTTTATCAGAATTAGGTGGTGGAGCTACAATTTGATCAACATTTATTTTTCCATTTTTCTATGTTCTTCTGTCGGTCCATTCAAAGCAGCTCTTACTTTAGAAATTAATTTCTCCGACTCACGCTCACCATAAAAAACTGTGTATTTTGACTCTAGAAATTTCATTTTAAATCTAGGATTCAAGATCATGGCTGTGAAAAGAATGACATTCATTTTGTTAATCGAATCTCAATACTTGTCAAATTTCAACTGCATTTGGTTCTCTATTTTCATTAAAGAATCATCACCACTAGTTAGAGAATATTACAACAAATTCAAAATATGCACAATCTCTTACAAATTCAAAATATGCACAATCTCTGGAAAATACAAGTTTGAAGTTAAATATAATGATCCAGACAATTTGCAAGTCACATCATAAAACATTTTCAAAACTTTTGTGAGAGTTGTGAGTTGTTTCCAATCAGTCTCCCTCAAATGAATAGGCCCAAACTCAATAAAGTATTTGCTATCTATATCCTCCAATTTATCTAAAACTTTTTAATACCTCAAAGCAATGTGTAACATTAAATATGTTGAATTCTACCTAGTAGAGCAATCTATGATTAAACTTTTTGTATACTTGATGTTTATCGTCCTACAAGATTTTTTTGAAAGAATCTAACTTTTGGGGATTGCTTATAATGTACTTGATAACATCTTTAACGTTTTTAATGGACTTTTCAACACATTTAAGTCCATCTTTCACAATTTGGTTTAGGATGTGAGTACAACATCTCATTTGAAAAGTTTCACTACCTAAAACAAATGCATATCTCTTGCTTAATTTATTAATTTATTTTTCAACTGTTGAATTGCAGTATCATTAGATGTCACATTATCAGCAATTATATACATCACTTTGTTCAAGCCCCAATCATCCATACAATTATCAACAATAAACCCAACATTACTTGCTTTATGACTTTTAATAACACAAAAATTTAAGATTCTTTTATGTATCTTTCAATTTGAATCAATAAAATGTGCAGTTTAGTACAAATATGATACATTTAGAATGCTAGTACAAGTATCAGTTGTAATGAAACTCTTTTGCATTCAATTTTAAGAAAATCTTTCAATTTATCTCTCTCGTCCATAAAAAGAGAGCAACACCTTCTAGCAATAATCACTGTAGATGGAATTTTGAATTCAAGACAAATTGCTTCAATAAATTCCCTAAAACCCTCATATAATTATATTAATAGGTAAAATTTCATTATATACAATTACATCATTAATTTACAATTTAATTACTCATATAGGTATTGTGTTAGAATAGATAAGTACTAGTTGAGTGATGTTAAAAGTAAATAAAATTAATTGTTAAGGTGATTATATATTCATATCATACATTAATTGGTAAAATTTCATTATTTATAATAACTATATATAACTACATTGTTAATTTACATACTCATATAGGTATTAAGCCAAAAATAAATGAGTATTAGTTGAGTGATGCTAAAAATAAATGAAATTAATTGGTAATGTGATTATATATTCATATAATTACATGAATTGGTAAATTTCATTATATATAATAATAATTGTATATAATTACATAATTAATTTACATGCTCAATTACTTATATATGTATTGTGCCAAAAATAGATAAATATTAGTTGAGTGATACTAAGACTAAATGAAATCAATTGGTGATGTGATTATATACTCATATAATTACATTAATTGGTAAAATTTAATTAATGTAATAATTGTATATAATTACATTATTAAAATACAACCTCAATTATTCACACAGATATTATACAAAAAATAAATAAGTATTAGTTGAGTGACGCTAAAAATAAATAAAATTATTAGTAAGGTGATTATATACTCATATATTCACATTAATTGGTAAAATTTCATTATAAATCATAACTATATATAATTAAATTTTTAATTTATATACTCATTTAGCTATTTGGATAAAAATAGATGAGTACTAGTTGAGTAACACTAAAAGTAAATAAAATTAATTGATAACGTGATTATGTAATAAATTGCTCAATTTACATATCTATATAAATATTTGTACAAAAAGAAAAATTAAGTAGTAATTGAGTGACATTAAAGATAAATTAAATTAAACACAAATTATTTTAGTTGCATATTTATATTCATATAGATATAAAAATTATTATAATAATTAAATTTATCTTATTAATAATTAAAATATTCATTTTATTTTATTAATTGATCATTATCTTAATTTCATACATTAAAATATTTAATACAAATAATTATGAAGTTATATTTATATAATAAATATAGAATAGAAATTTTAAATAATATTTATATATAAATTATTATTATTATATATAATAATTAATAAATATAGATTCTTTCAGTTCAATTCGGTTCCATAACAGTTCGGTATAATTCAATACGATTTTCGGTCCGGTTCTAGACAAAATATCCAGATCCATTCTAAATAAAGTTAACAGTTTAGTTCGGTACTAGTCAAAAAGTCAATAATATAATTCGGTTATATATTTTTTTTTTTTGTATTTCAATTCGGTACAGGAAAATTTAAATACGTATACACCCCTATTTGAGACAACATTGTTGGAAACAAGGAATGATAATTCGAAAGAATATTTGGTTCCTTCTTTGAAACTAAACAAATTTATCTTTTTCTTCTTATTCTTAGCCAATTGACTTGAGATTGATATGCTTACTATCTTCACTACTGCTTCTTTGCTATCTGATTTTAATACAAATATATTTATTTCGTAACCAAAAACAATAGTAAATAAATAATAGGACCCAATTAAATCAAAATACCTCCAATACAAGACATGTCAACACTTCCAAGAAGACTCTCCTTCTATCTCCTCAAGCTTTCATCATCCTAAAATTATAACTCAAAACAATAATTTAAAATATACCAAATAATCAATAAGTTTAATCCTTTAGATGATTATAAAATTTATATATATATATATATATATATGCATAAGAATGTTGAAGTTGAATTATCATGCCTTGTCTTTTTCAATTTGGTCCTTGAGAGAAAGTTGAGGACCAATATCTAAATCTTTGAAACCTTACTCACCAAATTCAGTAACATTACCATTCATAATCTTATTCTTCAATTCTTTAATTTCTGTGGATGCTGACAAGGTCTCTACAGCTGTTGACATATTTAGCAAAGAGAAAATCGGTCGCAAAAACTAAAAAATCTTGTTGCTACCTGTCCTTCAAAGATCAGACTCAAACAAAATTGCGTACATTATACAATAGTTTTGGATTCTGCATTCCAGGCTTCAACTTCTGCCAATATTTAGACCAGAAGGTTTTTTTAATAATAATAATAATTTCAGATGTAGGTATATTTTGGGAAGGTGGTAGAGAATGGAAGTCGAGATTTATAAATATTTATTTGTTGGAGGAAGAGGGAATTGATGTTGAAAAATGACAGAATACCTGTAAAAGCTAAGGAGAAAAGATTAAAACTTTAAGGCTAAATTAAGGGTGTTTTTGGGAATTAAAATGATGGAATGAAGGATGCTAAAACGAAAGGAACCAATAAAGAAAGAGCAGCTCAACAAACAACTCTCATCGGTTTTTGCTTTTTGGTACATTATTATTACTTCCATGGCTTTGCCTTAGGAGTAAAACAAACATTCATTAACTCAGGGGCCACCATTATCTAACCCAAATCCAAAAACAAAATGAAAGCTTAGCAGCTTAAAAATCAAGAGTTTGCCTAACATCTTGATTGCAATACTAGGGAAAATTCATAAATGACTCTGATTATGCAAATACTGCTTTCTTAGCTTATTTGAAACATGGATGGTTGTGATGAACAAGTGCTAGTACGTAAGCCCCATAGAAAAATACATTATCAATCGGCATATACAAAGAATCCGGCTGCTGCACCCGTGCACAGCTTATGATCATGTTGCATTCTTATACAACTAACCCTAACATATACGAGGAGTTTTTTAGATCACAGTTTTACCATATCCTCTTAAATACCTGTATCATAAACTTTTATTAAGGTTGAGGACGTGTTTGGACGATATAGATGTCTTTTCCAACCACACATCCTTCCACATCCTGCGGACACCCAAATTTTCTCTCCAAGAAAAACCCAACTGCACAGAGACGCTGACCAAGCTGACCCCGAAATATTGGATCAACCGTCAGTGGCTTCTTGCTGTAGTCCACTGTCAACCGGATCACTTCCCCATCAGCAGGACCTGCAGCTGAAACTAGCATTTCCTCACTGAAATTTGCAAATGCTAGTGTTCGCACAGCCCCATCAAACTTCCCAGCTGAAAGTCGCCAAGGAGTGCCCCGGGTGCCTGAGGCTAGAGTTTCACCAAGCCCAGGGGCAATCTCAGCCTCAACACTATTGTGGTCCTGGTCAGTTGGGCTCCGTGTGTGAAGCACAAATGAAATATCTGGTGAAAGCATCTCTTGAACCAGAATTGCCATTGCAGCATCCCTCTGAGGCAACCCAGCAGCTCGACGGCTTAAAACTGCTCTACGTGTGTACAATGACGCCCATACTCGGCTAATAGAATTTGCAAGCACAATTGGATTTGATGGGCTAACATTAGGGATTGATTCATAAAGACCAGCAGCTGACATTCCTGCTAAGTCCTCAACATTTGCACTTGATCGAACAATTAAACGTACATTGCCAGGAAAAATTCTTCCTATTCCATCAGTTATTTCCTTTGGGGGCTGCGCAGAAGAGACGATCTGCTGGACTTGAGAGCACAATTTGTCAAGTTCACCACCTTCTAGTCTAGCTGTTTCCATCTGTTCTAGAAGTGACATGAATTTTTCTGTGCATTTACCATTCTCGAGAGCCAATTCCATAGAACCAAATGGTATAACTGCTCCTTTGGGGACATGAAATGAAGCCGGCACCCCTTGATCACTATAAACTGTCATTCAAAAGCAAATCCATAAAATGACTGATATATATATATATATATATATATATAGACACGCGCGCGCGCACACACACACACCTGCAGCTTATAACAAATAACTTATGGCTTATACAAAATTTCTCACTGATAACAACGCTAGCACTTATTTTTTGACCACTGGCGATATCAGCATCCCTTGAGGATACTATAATGATGAAACCATTTGGTACTAGAATAAATATTTTTTTTTAAAAAAAAATAAAATAAAAAGAGACGTGCCATAAGGACACACAGCATTAACCACAAGAATGTTTTTGGAGCTGCATCTTAACCTTTAGGTACAGCACATATCATGTTTTCAACCAATTAGAAAGTGTGGAGAATAAGAATGAAGAAAAAGCAAAAGATATGAGTTAGCCATAAGTTAATAATTCACACGATGAATTGCAAATAATAATAATAATAATAATAAAATGCACAAACCCCAGAAAAATTAAGAGCGCATTAAATTGGAAAAAGGCAAATTAGTTAATGAAAATGTAACAGAAGCAACACATGTTTTCGAATAGTCATGCCCCAATGAGGCACCTGCTGTATGAGGCTTTACACATTAACAAGGGTGAATGAATAGATATTTGCCACCTTGTTGGTTTAGGATAGCAATAACCATTGTGTGCACATTCCAAACTTTTGCTGGACAAACACTAATTTTGGTTGTTTTGAAGTCGTAAGGTTTTAGAATTATTACAATGCCAAAATGGTTTTTATTATTATTCATTTCAGTCAATAACACTCTAGTAGTTATGCTTCTTTGGATTGTGGACTGTAATTCCAAGGTGGGTGAAAAGCTTGTTGGACCTCAGATATGATGCTTGAGAGTTGAGAGTTGTCACAATTTTATCCATTTCCATAAATCATATGCAAGCGACTATGACCTACTCTTCTGCCATTATTCTGCTTATACACCCTTGCTTATAAAATTTTGAGTCTAACTAATTTCTTATTCATTCTAGGCATCATATAAACCTAAAAGCACATTAAATTAATTAACTTCAAAGCTTATCCTACATCAATCAAGCAACTATATTTGTTGAAATTAGTAAATTTGAGTAGAATATGTCCATACACCATGTACATTATTTTTTTTCCTCAATGATTTGTAACACATTTCTTGGAAACTTAGAAAATCATGACATAAAACTTCAGAATATGTAATTACTGATGTGAATCATGAAGGCTATGTCGTCAAGTGACTTTAATCATATAAATTGATAATGTTGAGTAGCAACTTGGTAAGATGATGCTTAGATTTAACTGTAAGAGATAGCCATCTCAAGCAGCAAAGTATTACCCTTATGTGAAACAGCTGCCAAAGAGGCTAAACGGCCACAGGCAGCAGCCTTTGCACCTGAAGAAGGTACATCCGCATCTGCAAGCAGCATAAGACCTCCAGAAGAAGAACCCTTGATAAAAATAAATGTTTGTCAATTTTGATGAACTACATCAACTACAACTACTAGAGGCTATTAAATATACAGCTAAATAAAATCATACCTGATTGGTATAAGAAGCTTGAACAGCTGACACATTAGATCCACAGGCTTCAACAGTAGATGCACCCTTACTTCTATTGATGTCGTCTGGTGAAGCCAAATTTAGGTTTACGCCAGTTGCGGATGCCTCCAGCCTGCAAATCATATAAAAATCAAAACATCATCACCGCACCACACCAACCCAGCAGAATAGAGATGACAAAAAGTATGGCATCATTTCATGTGAACATATCTGATAATAAAGTATGAAGAAACAGAAAAATATTCTAGATCTAGTGCTGGAAATAACCTCACACATTTTCCAGTAAGTCCTTGTATATAATCAACTTTATCATCATCTTCACATGTTACAAAGACAACCTTCTCCTGCAGCAAACCAATTAAAGTTCACCATCACTGAGACAATTTATGGAAAGAACAATTAGTAACTTTGCTTCTTAGAAGAGGGACTTGCTTGTCGGGCCCTAACACCAAGATGAGATAAGTGAGGCAGCTCTTGAAAAAGCACGACTCCCTCTATGTTAGCACCAGCAGTAGTGACCTGCAATATACATCAACCACAAAACTTCATGTCTGCTTTGATACAAAATTAGGAAGGCCCCAAGCTGCAAAAGACGAGAACATATAATGGGATGAAGAGAGACAAACCTCTTCATCTCCATCAGCTTTGTTGACCACAAGAATGATAGGTCCCTTTATAGTTGATGGCAATGATCCAGGCACAATACTTTCAACCTGAAGTCAAAGCACCTAAATGTAATACCTGATGAATGGTTCTCTTGTATCAAATGCCTCGATATGGATGCATATTTATGCATTCTCAGCGTACCAACAAAACAAAGTTGACATTGAGGTAATATAACAAGGGTTTCATGAAATTTAAATCTTACCCATGTTGGATTTCAAATTATTTTTATGTTCCATGGTTTGATTATAGATATTTTATGGTGGTTAGAGCAGCCATGCTTTGCAGTAGCAAGTGTTTGGGCAACTAAAGTTCAACATATAAACCAGTTGAGTGGCGCAGAAATGCAGATGTTAATATGGATGAGTAGGTATAGGAGATTGACAAGATAAGAAATGACTACATCCAACAGAAGGTGCACATAGCACAAATTGGAGAACCCTAAGTGCTTGGTTCAAAAAAGTGCGTTTTGTTGTAGAAGGTAGGAAGAAGGTTAATGTCGACTATCATGATATTTTTCCTTAATTAATTCTATAATTAAGGATAGATTATATAGGCCAGCTATATACTTCCAAATTTGTTGTAGTTTCTTGACATATAAGCCTATTGTATGATTTCTTTTAGACATAAGTGAGATAATAAGAAAATCTCCTTTTATAAAATTCTTCAAGGTATCAGAGCCTCTGCAGTTTTAAAGATTGAGTTTACTCCCTTCCGTAGTATTCTGTTCTTAAAAACGGTTTCCAGTACGCCGTTTTTCAGCAAGTGTGAAGAAGTCGCGTTTCATCCTTCTTTCGACACCACCCTAACTAGAGCAAAGCTCAAGCCAAGTTCCGATGATACCCAAGTTTTCGGCGCCTTCAGACCATGCGCATGAGTACATGTCATCAGACCTCGCACATGAGTACACATGCTACCAGATTAGTTTAGCTCCTTTGTCCACTCATCGGCACGTGTAGCTGCCTATGGCCACCTTCTGTCACCGACTCTTGCTCAGATCTGTTCACTGGCCTTCTCTGACTCTGACCAGCTACTTTTCAGTCACTTTTGAAGTCGTGGTTCTTTGGGCTTCTCATGAATAGGTTTTGCTGTTTTTTTCGGGTTCTTTTTCTCAGTCCTTGTGTTTTTTACTCTTCAATTTAATACTGCCATTATGTCAGATACTAAGAAAGTAAAGAAACAGTATACTACTAATGACAATCCATACTCTCAAATTAGTCATGTTAAACTAGATGGCAGTAGTACCTATTTAGCCTGATATATATCATGTTTATTGTCTATCAAAGGCTAGAAGATTATAAGATTATATTAAAGGAGATAAGAAACAACCACTTGTCACTTACCCTACCTTTAGTCAATGAGACTCTAATAATTCGTTGGTTAGATCTTGGCTTATTAATTCTATGTACCCCAAGATCTCCCGACGGTATTTATTGCTTGATACTGCGGAGAAAATATGGAAAGTTACAAAAACTAATTATTCTTGGATGGAGAATGAGACTCTGATTTTTGAATCTCGTAACAAAATTCATGGCACAAAACAAGGTGAACTTACTGTTTTAGATTATTTTTTTGAGCTTGGTAGCTTACGGCAAGAATTGTATTATTATCAAGGATTTTAGGTCAAGTGTGCTAATGATACGTTACTGATTCAAAATATGCTTGAAATTGAGCGGATCTATGATTTTTTAGCTACTTTGAATCATGAATTTGGCCAATTGAGAGTTCAAGTTATTGGTAGATCCCCCTTTTCCTCTCTTGAGGAGGCACATTCTTATATCCAACAAGAAGAGACCAGAAGAGATGGCATGTTTTACACTGCACCAGTTAAGAAGTCGAGCTTCACTGCCCATATTATTCATGAGCAGCCGAATGGTGTTACTTCTGATAAAGACAATTTGCACTGTGATTACTATGAAAAGCCATGGCATACAGAGGAGACTTGCTGGAATTTGCATGGGAGACCTACTAAGGGTCAAGGGGGAAAACAAGCCAATACAATAAGAGCTCAAACAAATATGCTAGAAACCGTAGAATCATCCAAGGAGACAGCTTCAGTTCAAAGTCTCCCTTCTTATGAAATTCAACATTTCAGGCATCTTCTATCTCAATTCAACTTTCCTCCAGTGAAAACTCCGATTTTGTCAAGTCGGTTAACACTTTTACTCATCTTAACTCATAAATTATCGATTCTAGTGCGAATAAATATATGACAGACACTTCTAAAAACTTATTTAACTACTCTCCTTGTCTAAAAAGTGATAGTGTCAGGGAAGCTGATGGGTTTTTAACTCCTATTTCTATGACAGATTTTATTGTCTGTACTCCAAATATTAAGTTGTTTTCTATTCATGTTCCTCAATTTTAGTCAATCTTTTATCTATCAGTGTTATCACCAAACCTCTAAACTGTAAGATTGAGTTTTTCTTGATTATTATATTTTTTAGGATTTTTAAACATGGTAGAAGATTGGCAGTGGTACAGAGCTTGATAGCTTATACATGATGAAGATAGTTGAAGCTTAGCCCTTTTGGAGGATATGAAAATGTAAACCAGGAAAATAATACAGTGTCATAGGCGGTTAGAGCATCCATCTTTTTTTCTGTCTTGTAAAAACTATATCACAGTTTGCTTTCTAGAACTCGGTTTGACTTTTTATTTTGTGATACTTGTAAGTATGCTAAACGTACTAAAAACTCTTATCTTTTAAGTGATAATAAAACAATTGCTCCTTTTATACTTATTCATTTTGATGTTTGGGGACCTACGCAGACTGCCTGTTTGTCTGAAAATCGACAGTTTGTTACTTTTATTAATTATTGCACTAGAATAACATGGGTGTATTTTATTAAAGCAAAAAGTGACGTTTTCTTCTCCTTCCAATCTTTTCATAAGATGGTTCAAACTCAATTTGATACTGCGAGAAAAGTCTTGAAAACTGATAATAGGACAGAATACATGGATAGTAAGTTTGGTACTTTTTTGAAATCTCGTGAGATTGTTCATCAAACTAGTTGTTCTTATACTAGTGCTCAAAATGGAATAGCTAAAAGAAAAAATAAGCATTTATTGGAAGTTGCTAGATCTCTTATGTTTACTATGAATGTTCCAAAGCCATAGTGGGAGGATGTTATACTAGTGACAGCCTATCTTATTAACAAAATGCCCCTCAAAACTCTTAACTTCAGGATCCTTTTAGAAGTCTTAACCGAAAAAAATAGCTATGCTGTTCCACCAAAGGTTTTTGGGTATGTCTACTTTGTCCATACTAAGAATGTTGGGAAATTAGATCCAAAGGCCTTAGATGTGTGTTCATTGGTTATTCTCCAACCCAAAAGGGATATAAGTGTTATCACCCTCCATCTATGAAGTTTTATATCAGTATTGATTTTACCTTTCAAGAATCTGAACCTTACTTTGGCACTACCCGGTCACCTCTTCAAGGGGAGAGTAGTGAAGAAGTGATGTCTGCAGTCCTTAATGATCTTGTTCAAGGAGAGAATGAGGAGACTTCATGTTCAGGAGGAAAATGAGAAGATTGATGATATTCAGGGGGAAATTAATGTTCAGGGAGAGAATGTTGTCAGGCGTTTAGACAGACCTGATTTATTGAGATACTTGAGGAAAAATAGGTCTAAAGAAGCTCTCATGCATCCTACACTTCAAGAATCCTCGGGTAAATTATCTTCTGATTTTAATTTGAATTTACCCATTGCTCAAAGAAAAGGGGTTAGGTCGTGTAAAAAACATTATATTTCTAACTTTATCTCCTAAGATTCCTTGTCTCCCTCTTATAGAACCTTTGCCTTGTTTATTTCCTTTGTCTATTTCACAGGATTTGAGGGAAGCTATCACAGATCCAAAGTGGAAAGCAGCTATAGTAGAAGGAAATGAAAGCTCTCACCAAAAATGAAATCTGGGAACTAGTTGCTCCTCCAGGTAAGAAGCTAGTTAGCTACAAGTGGGTGTTTCGATTGAAAAATTCAAAGTCAAATTAGTGACAAAGGGATTCACTCAGACTTATGAAGTTGAATCAGAAGACATTTGCACCCATTGCCAAAATGAATATAATCAAAATCCTGCTATCCTATGCAGCTAACTTGGATTGGAATTTACAGCAATTTGATATGAAAAATGCATTACTTCATAGAGACCTAAGAAAAGAGGCTTACATGGGATTCCTCCTAATTTTGATAATGAGAGAACTCAAGAAAAAGTGTGCAACCTAAAAAAAACCTTATATGTGTTGAAACAATTTCCGAGAGCTTGGTTTGATAAATTCAGCAAAGCCATGATCTTTTTTGGATATCAATAGAGCAGATTGGGCTGGTTTTCTAGATGACAAAAGATCCACCTCTCGTTATTCCACCCTTTTCAAAGATAACTTGGTCATTTGGAGAAGCAAGAATAGAGTGTGGTTGCTAGATCAAGTGCGGAAGCAAAATAAAGCAAGGTGCCTGTGAGCTTTTATGGCTACAAAAGTTACTAGAGCTAAAGCTGTCGGGAAAAGACAAGCTATCCTTTGTATTGTGATGACAAAGCGGCAATCACTATTGCTCAAAATCCTGTTCAACATGACCGGACGAAATACATTAAAATTGATTGACACTTTATCAAAAAAAAGCTAACTGATGGTGTCTTGAGCTTATTTCATGTGATGTCGAAAAACAATTAGCTGACGTTTTCACAAAATGACTCAACAGTCGAGCTTTTCACACCTTAGTTTGCAAGTTGAATATGTGTAATATTTTTGCATTAACTTGAGAGGGAGTGTTGACTATCATGATAAGTTTCCTTAGTTAGTTAAATCTGTAATTAAGGATAGATTATATAGTCTAGTTGCATACTTCCTTATTAGTTGTAGGTTCTTTGTATATAAACCTATTGTATGATTTCTTTTAGACCCAAGTGAGATAATAAGAAAATCTTCTCTCACAAAATTCTTCAGTTAGCAGTAGGCTTAGGATCATGTGAAGAGAAATAGTGTCTAATGATCTACAGTTATTAGATATTGAGGCAGATGTAGCTTTAAATATAGGGGTGTACAACGGTCTGGATCTTTCTGTACCGAACCGAAATTCCGAAGAAAAAGATCCAAAACTGAATTGTACCGTTGACTTTTTTGACTAGAACCGAACCGAATTGTACCGTTGACTTTTTGACTAGTACCGAACCGAATTGTACTGGAACCGAACCGAAAACCGTATTGAACAGTACCGAACTGTTTTGTAATCGAATTGAACCGAAAGAACCGATATTTATTACTTATTATATATAATACTAGTAATTTATATATAAATATTATTTATAATTTATATTATATATTTATTATATAATTTTGTTTCATAATTATTTGTATTAAATATTTTAATGCACTAAATTAATATAATAAATAGTTAATAAATTAAAATGGATATTTTAATTATTAATTTGATAAATTTAATTACTATATTTATATGAATATGCAATTAATTTTATTTACTTTTAGTGTCACTCAACTAATATTTATCTATTTTCGTCACAATTTTTATATGAGTATGTAAATTAAAAATCTATTTATAAATAAGCATGTATTAAAAATGAAATTTTACCAATTGATGTAAATGTATGGGTATATAATATTAATCACCTTATCAATAATTCAATTTATTTTTAGCATCACTCAACCAATACTCATCTATTTTTGGCATAATATTTATATGACTAATTGATTATGTATTTTAATAGTATAATTATATACAATTATTGTATCAATGAAATTTTACCAATTAATATAAATATATAAGAATATAATAACCTTACGAATAATTTAATTAGCTTAGTAATTAGTACTATAAAAATGTTGGTTTTTCATTATCACAATATTTTATTTTTCATGAAAATTGTTCTATATATGGATAATTTGATAAAAGAAAATTAAGACATAAAGTAATTGTTTGAAGTTCAATATGTATTATTAATTATATATTATATTAAACTACAAAACCTATAAAAAGATGGCTGCATTTCACATTCACCCTTATAATATAACTATTGACTATAATAGCAATTAACAATCTTTTAACTGTTAAGCTAAATTTAATGAAATTGAATATAATAATTGAGTCAAGATAATAAATGTGAATAAACCCTAAATATAATTGATAAAGCCTAGATCGTCTTTATCTGGAGAGGGAGGAACCGACCGATTGGATGAGAATGACCCTGCAAGAAAGAATGCCCAGTCGGACCAGACGTAAGCACTCCGAAACTTAAATTAGTAGCTTAGAGAGAGAAAGTACTTTGAGAGAGAATGCTGAGAATTCAATACCTGAAGTCATCGTTGGCTGGACTATTTATAAGAGATGGCTGAGGGGCACTTGAGTGCCTAGGGAAGTGATTATTGGCAGTCAAAGTAGGTTTCCGGCGAAGTGACAGGGAGCAGGTGGCTGATGAGGGCGCTGCCTTGTGTCAGACGACTGATGGGACTGGCTGTCACATCGTCCGATCGGCTGTGTGCGCTGCCTAGGAGCTCGTGCTTGTTCACTCTTAGCTCTTGGGCCTGGGGCCTTGCCAGTTCACTGGGCCGACTAGATAGACCTTGGTGCAAATGATATTTGCCTGGTTATCACTTGTCCCCCCCTCAACAAGTCCGATCGGGCGTAGATTCGTTTTTGAAGTCTCGTTCGGACGGAAAATGCTTTGAGTTGTTCCGATCCGCGTGTGTCCGTTGGCGGGACTTTGAATTTTGAAAGGCGGTCAGTTGAAAGGACGCGCCTGTTCGTACAGTTGTTTTTATTAATTGCTGAGCGTGCGCCGAGGGTGACGCTTCGTTCTTCGCATAGCCATAATGCCTTTGACACGTGGCATCGTTTCAGTGGCGAGACTGTTGGCGTATTCCAGAAGCTTTGGCCTATAAATGGGTGTTCTCTAAGTCTTTTTGCTTTTACTTTTTGCAATCCCTAGCGAAACTCTGCAAAAAAATTTTCTCAACTTCCCTTAAGTTCTGACAGATTTTTTCCAGTTCTTTCTCGTCGAAAACACCTCACATTACCAAGTAAGTAATTTCTTCTCCTCCCATTTTAGCCTTCTTTGCTTTCCATTTCTTTCGCATTCATCCTTCTAGCATTTCCGGTTCGCATTCCCCTTCCTTTTCTTTAGTCGGTGATGGCGTCTAGCAGCAGTGTAACACCAAGTGAGTCCTTGGACATGTATAAGAGTCGACCTGCGGTTGGGCTGTGCTCCCGCTTAACAGCAGAGGAGGTGGCCGAGGTGCCTGCCAAATACGGCTTTCCCGACGATGTATCTGTGGTGGCCTGCCCAGATTCCATGGCGGTGTCGGAGGGGCTGTTCAGAGAGGGCGACAGTGAGTGGTTCATCTGCCACCTGTGGAGTCTGGATGCCGGAATGCGTTTCCCCTTCGGCGCCTTTGAGATCGCCGTGCTGGAGGGGTACGGCATCGCTCCCTACCAACTACATCTGAACGGGTGGCGCTCAGTAGCCTGCTTCAAGATACTATGCCTTCTGGAAGGAGTAGCTCCGACCCTCGACCTTTTCACCCACTTCTTCTACGTCTCCTCCCGGAGCGACGGGTCGGAGTTCTTCACCAGTCGACCGAAGAAGAAATTGATAAACATTCCCACCTCCATGAAGGGCTTCAGAGAGGTATTTCTTGGTGGGAAGGGAGGGCGGCTTCGGGGTGAGTCTCGCTAGGTCGGTTGAGGTGAAGATCTTGAAAGACCAGGCCACTGGGCAGTCCCTGTACGAGGCCGACATCCAGAAACTGATGAATGCTGTGGCTCGGAGGGGAGGGCCCTATGAGTTCAGGGAGCTGCTGGAGACACTCCAGGGGGCCTGCGTTGAAACGGCCGCAGCTGCCGAACGTGAGCGTTAGGATTGGGCTGGCCATGATTTCATGATCATAAAGCATTGCATTTGCATGAAAAAATATTTTGCTGGAGAACTTATCTTGCTTGTTTGTTTTTTGTTGCAGCTGAAATGGCCGGAAGAAGCAGTACTGCCAGCGAGTTGGCCGATCGGGTTGCCTCCAAGAGGACGGCCAAGCTGGAGGCTAAAGAGGCTAAGGCGGGCAGCAAAAGGAGGAGGCTCGTGAAACAGTCCGTGCTTGAAGCCATGAGACCGCCGGTCTCTTCCTCTGCTGCTCTGCTTTTATCTACCGCTCCGATCGGGTCGGCCCCCACTCGCACCGCAACAGCTGCTCCAATGCCAATCCCAAGCCCGATCGTCGCAGAGCCCTCGGCTCGAGTTTCTCCTAAGGGGCATGTTGTAGGGAGTGAGCCCGAGGAGGAGGAGGCGCCCGGGGCGATGTGCCCTCCCGAAATTCAAACTCTGAGGGAGATGGTGCAGGGGAGGGCAACACGCTTGAACGAGGCCGCTCAGCGACAGATGGAGGAGGGCGCCCGGAGGAAGGTGAGCGAGCTGGTGGCTGAATCGGACGCTCAGGTGGCAGCCAAGGGGAAGGCCGTTCAGCAAGGCAAGACACCCAGGCGGTCCGGTAGGCGTCCCGTTCCCTTTGGGGACTTCTTGAGGGACAGCTTCGGTGAGGATTGGTCGCCTCATCAGGTGGCCGGTTTCATTTGCCGTGGTCTCCTTCGGGATGAGGACCGTAGGGAGCTCAGGGACACCAGTCAGCTCAACCGTGAGACACAGGCGATCAGCCAACAGCTAGTTGATGTAAGGCCCTTCCCCTTCTATTCCTTTTGCTTGTTTGCGGTCATTCGTTCGTGTGAAGTTTGGTTGGCTTCCTTTTTTCCTTTTCTCCTCACTTTTCTTCTTCCTCTCCTATCGCTCCCCCTAGGTTGCCAGGTGGGCTCAGCGGCTAAATCTGATGGCCGGCACTTGGCGGTTAAAGGCTGAAGAAGGCACCAAGGCCAGGGTGGAGGCGGATGCCCGCTGCGAGGCTGCCAAGAAAGAGGCCTCCGCCCTTCGAGCTGAAGTGGCCAAGGTGAAGGAGCGGTCAGCCGCTTCCCATTCAGAGACGGTGGCTCTGAGGAAGGAGGTCCACCAAAAGACCCAGGAGCTGAAGGCTCGGCAAGGGGAGGTGGACAAGCTAAGGGGTGACACTGCCCGTCGTTCTGCCGAAAACGCTCAGTACAGGCGCTTCGAGGCAGATGCAACCAGGTTGGAAGCTAAGTGCAGAGATCTGGCTGCCGAGAATTCTAAACTGAAGCTGGAGGCCGATCAGGCGCGCAGGGAAGCAAAATCCCTGAAGCTGTCTTTAGAGGAGAAAGAGGCCTCCTGGGCCGGGAAACTTGAGGACGAAGTCGCCGCTCAGAGGGAGCGTCTTCTTGATGAGCTTGCTGAGGCTCAGGCACAAGTGCTTGGCTGTTTAGTCCACGAAGCCGAGAGGCGCTTTCCGGGTGCTGATCTCAAGTGGATGGACAATCCGGCGGCACTGCCCGATCCGCCATCAAGCGAAGGGGAGGCAGTCCAAGAGAGCCAAGGCGGGGACCCTTCACTTCCGGGGACTGGCCTAGAGATCCGCTCCAAGGTCGAGCCTATCGTCCCTCCGCCGCCCGAAGCTGAGCCCGAGGCCCTTCCTTCAAGGGGGCCTGTCTCTGAAGGGGGAGCGGAGCCTTCTTTGCCTGCCTCCGACCCTTCTCAAGCCACCACCCAGCCGGGCATTGAGCAGATCGTTGGTCCTTCTAGTGACGCGGACTTTGTAGATATAGAGACGTAGGAGCTTGTACTTAGCTTTTCTTTCTTCTTGTAAATTATTTCCTGCAACGATTCTTTGTAAGTTGTATATAAATTGTATACTTGGGACCGTCATAATGAACTTCTTCTTCTTTCTTATTTTCTTCTTCTTTTTTTTTTATTATTTATATTTTTTTTTTTTTTTGCGAAGTTTATGTATCCGATCGTTAGCATAATCAAAATGTATAAAATTGCATTGACTTCATTAATCGCATTAAAGAAATTTAATTTGCAAGATTTCAAGTAATTTGCGTATACTTCCTGAATTGGAAGAGGCCGAGAATTAGCCTGTATACTTCCTGAACTGGAAGAAACCGAACGGTCGGTTATCCATTGGTATAAATTTCGAAGTCCGACATTATGGTCTCGTATTTGCATATTGGCCTGCAGCCGCTACATAACACCTAGGCTCGTAAAAGAATCGAGCAGGTGCCATGTTGCATGGTGGCTAATAGCCGTTGCATGACACTTAAACGTAGGAGAGACCTAGAATCGAACTTTACCGTGCCCATCGGTAGATCCGAATAGGCACGGGTGGCCTGCCATTGGCCAATTTTTCGGCATCAGATCGACATTACCATCGATCCGAGCTCGTAGGAGAATCGAGCTTTACCGTGCCCATCGGTAGATCCGAACGGGCACGGGTGGCCTGCCATTGGCCAGTTTTTCGGCATCAGATCGGCATTATCATCGATCCGGGCTCGTAGGAGAATTGAGCTTTACCGTGCCCATCGGTAGATCCGAACGGGCACGGGTGGCCTGCCATTGGCCAGTTTTTCGGCATCAGATCGGCATTACCATCGATCCGGGCTCGTATGAGAATCGAGCTTTACCGTGCCCATCGGTAGATCCGAACGGGCACGGGTGGCCTGCCATTGGCCAGTTTTTCGGCATCAAATCGGCATTATCATCGATCCGGGCTCCTACGATCGACCGTTTCGGTATTTCAGACCGGACAGGTCGTCGGGCACATGGCGATCTCATTACTTCCGGACCGGGAAAGGCATCGGCCTTGATGGATATATCCTTGAGAGAGTGTTGGAATTCCTGTGCCCCTAATCTGAAATGGGCATCTGTTATAGATATATTATATATGCAATTTAAATAAGGAGAGAATAGAGACCTCTATACGTTAATGCACGCTGAATTTGGTCTTCGAGAGAGCTTGACTTGCGCATTTTTGACTTGGGATGCACATCAAGTCTAGCGTATAAGTCATGACATATAGAGCCTTCGCGGATAATAAGAAAAATTCATAAAAAGATTCTCTTATTGATGAAGAGTGATCAATACAACATTACAAAGATTGGGGAAAGCCTGAGCCTAACTAGAGACGTGCGCCTAACTGGAGACTTGAGCCTTATTGGAGACGTGCGTCTGTCCAGAGCTCAGTCTCTCTGGGTCGTCTACGGGCGTACCAACCCTCTAACCCTTGGCGCTCGATTAACAGGCTTCCTTTTGCTGCTTGATCATGGTGATATAAGCCTCTCGGGACACTTTCTGGTCCCCTCTCACAATAGCCACGCCCTTCCCGGTGGGAATTTTCATCACCATATATCGGACGCTGGTGACAGCTCCAGTTTGGACGAGCAAGGGCCTGCCAAAAATGGCGTTATAGGCAAATATTAAGTCAATTATCATAAAACTTACCTTGCAGGTGTGAACCGTCGCCTCTTGTCCGAGCTCCACGAAAAGCTCGACAGATCCGATTACCGGGATGGTGGCATTGCCTAATCCGATCAGAGGCGTTGCGTTCGGCTTTAGCTCCTCAACCGGCAGTCCCATTGCTTTGTACGCCTGCAAGGTAAGCACGTTGACTGCGCTGCCGTTATCCACTAGGATCCTCCTGACATCAAAATTGTTGATGTGTGCTCTAATGACGAGCGCATCCTCGTGGGGGAACACGATGTCTCGGGCATCGTCGCTAGACACCGTGACAGGCATAGACTGCTCGGTCGTCTGAGAGATATACTCCCTTCCCCCTCTTCTTCCTATGGAGCTCCTCTGCGTAAGTCGATCCTCCTGAGATCATATTCACTGTTCCTGCGCTTGACCTACTCAGGCCCGCACTCCTGGGGTTTCTCCGCTCCTCGTCCTCATCTGAGCTATAGTCGGCCTGCTCAGGATCCAGCCGTTTACAGGGACTTGCCCTTCTGGCCAGTCGGACGAATCTCTGGAGGGCTCCTCTTTGCACCAGGCATTCAATTTCCTTGAGCAGTGAGTGACACTCGTTGGTAGAATGACCGACGTCTCTGTGAAACTCACAATACAGGCTTTGATCCCTTCGGTGCCTGCTCCGATTGGACAGCATCTTGGGCCAGTTGATTGTGTGGTGGTTCTTTTTAATCCAGGCCAGCACTTTGGAGGGGCTGGTGTTGAGCGGGGGTAAAGCCCTGAGGTGCGGAGTCACTCGCCTTACCCGAGGATTCACCCTTGGATATCTTCCTTTCGCTCCAGTGCTGCGGGCTTTTGAGCTCATCTGAAATGTTTTCAAGCTGCTAGGTCACTCTCTTTTTCGTGAAGGGCCGTCCATCAGGGTACCGAAGCCTGCTCAGCACGCTGGCTGGTCCGGCTCTACCAGTCCTCCGGGCCTCATTCGTCCGATCGTGTCGCTTGGCCCAGTCCATCAGCTCATGAAAATCCTGGGGGGTTGTTGTCACTGCAGATTGGGATGGAGGACGGTCGGCCGGGCGTCTCGCTAAGGCGGTCATCGCCATTTCTTCGCTTAGGCTCTTCACCTGCCCCACAGCTTCTTGAAAGCGGTCGACGTAGTCCTTAAGGCTTTCGTCAGCTCGCCCGTAGGAGCCACCCAGGTCGCCTGTCGACCTCGATGAGGGTGCTCTGGCCTCAAATCTCGAGACTAAGAGCTCCTTGAGCTGCCAGAAGGAGACGATCGATTCCCGTGGGAGCTTCCGAAACCATCTCAAGGCTTGCCCACCAAGGGTGGTGGGGAAAATCCGACAAATAGCCCTCTCATCGCGGGCGTACGCCTGCGCTTTCAACAAGAACCTAGCCACATGAGTAGTGGGGTCAATCTCACCTGTATACCTATCCATCCTGACGTTTCTCCACCTGGGAGGCATCTCGAACTCCATGATTTCTCTGCAAAACGGGGATGCCCGACTTTTGCGGGTTCTTGTCCTGGGCATGCTCCTTTCGGAGCTCGTTAAATCAAACTGCTCTAGTTTCCGTTTCAGCCACTTATCTCCTTTGCTCAAAATTGCTGAGCCGGGGCCCTGACGTGAGCTCCTGGAAATAGAGCTGTTAGGCGTGCACAAATAAGACAAGTCCTCGTCGCTTGAAGTAGAGGATTCAGCGTGGTGGTAGGCAGAGCCTTTGCCGGATAACGCTATTCTTTTCCCTTTATCGTGGCGTCCCGGGATCTCGGCGTCGCGTCTCCTTGTATTTTGAGCCCTTGGCTCGTTAATGGAGATCCCTTTGCTTCTTCTTCCTCCGAAATCTTCGTCCATGGGATAGCTCCCATGAACTCTTTCGGAAATCTCGAGCAATTTGCCCTTTTGGAGCGTTTGGACTATGCTTTTGGTGAAGTCACTGAGTATAGCACGCATGTCGTGGACAGTGACGAAAGAATCTTCTGAGTATTCTAAGACGGCGTCGTTTGACTCAGGAAGGGGGGTGGTCTCCATTAGGGACCTGACAAACTCCACCCCCCCCCCCCCCCCCCCCCCCCCCGTGAGGTGCCTAAACTGGCACATCTATCTCCTTCTTGGTCGAAGTCCATGGGGTCGTATTCTCGTTTGATCGTGAGTTCGACATACCTCTCAATGAAAGCACCAAATGATAAAGCCTAAATCGTCTTTATCTGGAGAGGGAGGAACCGACCCCGGACCAGGCGTAAGCACTCCGAAACTTAAGTTAGTAGCTTAGAGAGAGAATGCTGAGAATTCAATACCTGAGGCCATCGTTGGCTGGACTATTTATAAGAGATGGCCGAGGGGCACTTAAGTGCCTAGGGAAGTGATTACTGGTAGTCAGAGTAGGTTTCCGGCGAAGTGACAGGGAGCAAGTGGCTGATGGGGGCGCTGCCTTGTGTCAGACGACTGATGGGACTGGCTGTCACATCGTCTGATCGGCTGTGTGCGCTGCTTAGGAGCTCGTGCCTGTTCACTCTTAGCTCTTGGGCCTTGCCAGGTCACTGGGCCGACTAGATGAGCCTTGGTGCAAATGATATTTGCCTGGTTATCGATAATCATAGTCCATAGAGCAATCTTCTATTCTCTAAATATAATTAGCTAAGGCTATATATATAACTAATTATATAAGTATGTAATTTTCTTATTAATTAATTTGATTTATATTTAATATCACTCAACTAATACCCATTTATATCTAGCACAATATCTAATTATCTATATGAGTAATTGAACACAGATAAAATATTATATTTAGTAAAAACCCCATATATTTAATATATATGTCAAAATTATAAACATAGTACACATTCTATATATAGTTTAAAGTCTATATATCCAAAAAAATAACTAGAATTACCTTCCACTACTATAATATGAATTAATATATGTCAAAACTTTTGCCATTACCATTAAAATTTTATTTCATATTTACTGTGCACTTTTTGGTTGACATAATGAAATATATAAATAATCTACCTCAAGTGTTTCTATATAAATTGCAAACAAAACCAATTTATTTTTATAAATTCATATATGATTGAAGATAATAATGTGTATAATTTTTATTATCAGAAACTTAATTAATATATGATTAACACACCAACCATCATCAAGGATTATTAAAAATAATGTCAATAATATTTTAGTTGTAAAGCAATATTATTAAGTATAAAATTTGAAAATTTTTATTTTGAGTTTTTGGAGTGAATTAAAATTTAAATTTAAAGAATTGATAATTTTTAAAATATTTAAAAAACAAATTATTAAAATTATCCGAAATACCGTATTGTACTGTATTGTTTTGTTTTGTACCGAAAGAACCGAAAAACCGAACTGAACTGTACAGAAAATTAAAAAAATCATACCGAATTGTACCGAAATTTATAAGAACCGAATTGTACCGAAATTTTTAGAAGCTGAAATTTCAATACAATACGGAGATTTGGAAATCCTCGAATTGTACCGAACCGTGTACACCCCTATTTAAATATGGGGATTGGGAGACATAGAATCCATATAGCCGACCCCTATCTAATATGTGATAAATGTAGTCGAATGTAGTCGATTTTAACACATTGATTATCCTCAAATATGAGGTTGTATTCCAAACTCCACAACATGGATGGGTAAACATATGATAGAAGTTGTCAATGTGACTACCTGAAATAATGTTCCAAGAGCAGCTCCTGGAACAAGAACATCCCAACCTTGAGAACCAAGGGTACTTCTAATTGCTTTCAAAAACAAGGTACAGAGTTTGGAAACCTGAAAAATTACCCTGCCATTGCCATTTGCCAGTTAGAAGATAATAATATTTTCATAGATCCGTAAAATTAGCAATGAATGCTTGAACCTAATATACAACAGTAAAACTAAAAGCCTACCAAGAAGATGACAATCTACAATTCTACATTAATATAACAAATTTTAACTTACCCAGCACGAATCTCAGCTTCAGTATAAGTCCTTATGCTATTATCTGGAATCCCAAGTGCTTTCCCTAGCACCTGCAATAGCCATGATAAAATTTTTCATATGATTTGGAGTTTGTTCATGCAAGGAAACAGAAATTGGAAAATGGTTTTCTCATATTGTATTCAAGAAAGCAAATGTAAATATACAAGTACAGGAAAGCTGTTAGCAACTGATAAGAATGGTATTCCAACAACACAGAATTATGAAATACAATCTCAACAAACTAGCAGTGGAGGTGAAGAATAAGTGTGTATTGATATATGAAACCAGATTACAAGAAATCTGTTCTTAGAGAAAGAAATACAATGAAAATCAAAAGAAGGGCCAACCCCTCACAAGCAGAGGAACGGAATCAACCTCTCTACCTAAACAACCAAGTAATTCTCTTCCTAAAAACCCTCTCTCCTTCAACTAACAGCTATATATACTAATGCCTTCCTCTCTCTCTTTTCCTTCCCACGCCTAACTGATTTCCTCCAGCTCAGCAGCCACATTATTCCCTATGCTCCTATTTTTCCTTGTTTACACCCTCCACACCTTGGGCTCCTGGGCCTGCTTGCTGCTCCCTGGATCAGCTTTTTCATCATTGTCGGCAGGTGGGAAGCTGTCTTGTCCTCAAGACTAAGATGAGGGAACTGGTTGCGAATGATGAAGACATCCTCCCAGGTAGCATGATCGGGACCACCATCAGACCACTGAATGAGCCATTGAGGAACGGACTCACCCTATTTGATGATGGTTCTATGAGCCAAAATATAATATGGAACAGGACGGCTTACCTCATCAGGCTCCAATTCATCTGGCAGCTCAGCAGCCACCGGAGCACCTCCTATGGCTTTCTTCAAGAGAGAAACATGAAACACCGGATGGATCTTAGCTCCCATTGGCAGTTCCAGCTTATATGCAACCGGGCCCACCCGCTCGAGCACAAGAAAAGGACCATAGTAACGCGGGGCCAACTTTGGATTGATCCTGGATGTGACTGACAATTGCCGATGGGGACGTAACTTGACATAGACATAATCTCCGACACCAAATTCCACGTGACGACGGTGCTGGTCAGCGTGGTTCCTCATCTGATTTTGAGCATGAGTTAAATGGATTTTAAGTTGGCGTAAGGCTTCGTCTCTATCCAACAATTCCCTACCAACAGCAGCCACCTGAATCTCCCCTGAAACAAATTGGAAAACGGTTGAAGCCTTCCTGCCATAAACAGCCTCGAAAGGAATAGTTCCGGTAGAGATATGGTATGTCGAATTATACCAAAATTCAACCCACGATAACCAATACGACCATGTCTTAGGCTGGTCAGTTGCGAAACAACGCAAATATGCCTCTAAGCACCGATTAACCACTTCCGTTTGGCCGTCAGTTTGGGGATGATATGCTGAACTAAAGTTGAGCTGGGTTCCCTGGGAGTTTGAAATTTCTTGCCAAAACCTGCTCATGAACAGACGATCTCGGTCGCTTAGAATCGACTTCGGCAGTCCATGTAGGCGGATGATCTCCCGAAGAAAAATTTCCGCTAAGACCCGCGCTGTATAGGGATGTTTCAGGGGAATAAAATGACACTATTTGGACAATCTGTCCACGACCACCCAAATTGTATCGTATCCCTTAGAACGAGATAGGCCAGTGATGAAATCCATCGAAACCTCCTCCCAAATGGTCTCCGGAATTGGCAGTGGATGCAGCAAGCCTCCTTGTACTAGTGTGGAAGCCTTGTAACGCTGGTAAATATCGCACTGCTGGACAAATTTCTGGACTGTTTGGTCATGCCGAACCAATAAAGAATCGATGCTAGTCTTTTGTAGGTCCTGTAATATCCAGAATGCCCGCCCAATGGGCTAGTATGAAATTCTTCTAACAATATTGGGATCCAGGGCGAAGTGGCAGGAATGACCAGCCGTGACTTGTAATACAATCTCCCATGAGACTCAGCAAAGCCTGGATGAGAAGAGGGATCCCGACGCAAATCTTGCAAAATGCATCGAATTTGAGGATCCGTGTCAACGTCCTGCAACAGCTCCTGCCCGCCCACCCAACAAGGGCTGACTACCACAGTGTGCAATTCACCTTCCGGTTTGGACAAACGGGACAAAGCATCAGCTGCACTATTCTCACGGCCCGGCTTATAACGGACTTCGAATTTATACCCCATCAGTTTTGCTAACCAATTTTGTTAATCCTGCATCGTTATTCGTTGGTGGAGCAGCTGTCTAATACTTTGTTGATCGGTATAGACAATAAAAGGTTGCCCCAATAAATAAGGTCGCCAATGTAATACAGCAAAGACTATTGCCATCACCTCTTTCTCGTAAGCTAACTTGGCCAAATTCTAAGCAGACATCGCCTTACTAAAATAAGCAATGGGCCGCCTATCTTGCATAAGAACTGCTCCAACTCCACACCCCGATGTGTCACATTCCAGCTCAAAGGGTTAGGAGAAATCAGGCAACACAAGTAAAGGTGCTGAAATGAGCTTCTTCTTCAAGTGATTGAATGCCTTAGTAGCTGCTCTTCGTTCCACTGAAAAGCCCCCTTTTTGGTTAATTTCGTGAGTGGCTGGCGATTTTACCATAACCTGCTATGAATTTTCTGTAGTAACCAGTGAGTCCCAAAAATCCCCTCACTCCTTTGACAGTAGTTGGTCGTGGCCATGTTTGAACAGCTTGAACCTTGCTAGTATCCACTCGCACCCCTTCTCCATCAATAACATGTCCCAAATACTCCACAGATGACTGCCCAAAATGCACTTCTTTGGATTTACCACGTAGTGGTTAGCTGCCAGTATGTGAAGAGCTGAGTCAACGTTCCTCAAATGTTCTTCCCATGTCTTGCTATAAATCAGGATGTCGTCAAAAAAAACCAAGACACAGCGGCGAAGCAGGGGCCGGAAGATGTCGTTCATGGCCGACTGGAAGGTGGCTGGTGCATTTGTTAGACCGGAAGGCATTACCAGGAACTCGTAATGGCCATCGTTGGTCCGAAAAGCAGTCTTTTCGACATCCCGTTCACAGACTCTAACTTGGTGATACCCTGACTTAAGGTCAAGTTTAGTGAAAAATTGAGCTCCATTCAATTCATCAAACAGCTCTTCAATCACCGGTACGGGGTATTTATCTGGCACCGTCACCTTGTTCAAAGCCCTATAGTCCACGCACATCCGCCAGGAGCGATCCTTCTTCTTCACTAAAATTACTAGGCTGAAGAAAGGACTCTGACTAGGCCTAATTATCCCTTTGGTTAGCATTTCTTGCACCTGATGTTGAATCTCTGTTTTATGATGGTGTGGGTACCGGTAAGGCCGAACACATACTGGTCCCTGGCCTGGTTGTAGGATGATTTTGTGCTCCACTGTACGTTTGGGTGGTAGGCCATCTGGTTCCTGGAAAATGGCTGGGTATCGGGCAAAAATGTTTGCAAGCTGACTCCGCTGGTTGGCTTTTAAGTAACTCATGGATTCCCATGGTAGAGGACCAGCCCCGTCCCCATCCCCTACTAGTGGGTGTAACTGGCCATCAACCCAACTTTGCAGAGAGGGAATGGTTCCTTGCGTCTTTTTGCCCCCCTTCAACTCTATCCATACACCCCGATTCTGGAACTTTAATTTGCCTGAAGCCCAGTTTGTTGTAATATCTCCCAAAGTACGCAACCATTCAACACCTAAAATGACATCCAGCCCTCCCAATTCGGTGACTAAAGCATCCACTGTACAAGAGTAGCCTGCGATTTTGAGCTTAATTTCCATGCATTTTTTATCGATCCCGATCAAATGCCCATCCCCAAGCTTAATTCCAAGGGTTTTAATGGTACATACCTGGAGTCCCAACATTGAGATCAGCTGACTAGATATGAAGTTATGAGTAGCTCCACTGTCCACTAACATCAGTGTGGGAATGTCATTCACGGTCCCTAGCAGCTTGATGGTGTTTAATTTCCCCTCTTCAAAATTGCCTGTGCCTACTTGCTGGCTGTCTCTCTGAAACTCTAGGATTTTACACTCTCCATCTACCCGTCCCTCGCCAGCTTTCGTTTCTACTTCGAAAAATTCCTCTTCCTCCTCCACCTCGTCTCCTTCACCCAATAACATGATCTTAAGTTGTGCCTGTGGGCATTTGTGTTGAGGAGAGTACGCTTGGCCACATTGAAAACAGAGCCCCTTCCTTCGCCGTTCCTCCCACTCGGTTTTGGTCAACTGTCGTACTCCGGTCTTCCTTTGTCCCCAACGTTGGGATTCAGCTGAGGATGAAGTAAAGAGCCGTTGTGCGGCTGGGGTATTGGTGAAAGATCTCTGCTGTTGTGGGCTTGGTAGGGATGGATTTAATGGAATTATAGACCCACTTCGTCCAGGTCCGGCCCATCCTGTTTGGGTCACAAGGGTTTTAATGGTTCCTTCCCTGTCCCTCTCTGAAAGGTGCAACGACCAACTTGCTCCTCCCCGACCAATCTGCAATGACTCCTCAACCGCTCGAGCCAAACGCATCGCCTCCACACGCTCCTCTGGTTGATGAACTTTTATCCAACCCTTTATCTCCTCCTTCAACCCGCTGATGAAGTATCCAATATATTGCTGTTCGGGCAACCCCGGTGCTGTGGCAGCCACCGTCTCAAAAAGTTCAATGTATTCCTCCACCGTCCCTGTTTGCTGGAGATCTGCCAATTCTTCAAAAGGGCTCGAAGAATAACCACTGCTAAATCGCCTCATCATTTCGCTCTTAAGTTGTTCCCAAGTTAAATTGGGGTAAATATCCAGGAGCATGAAAAACCAGCTAATGGGTGCAGATTTCGGCCAATCGGATTTGCATCTCAGCAGCAATCTGATTTATACGGAAATAGGTCTCCGCACGAATAATCCATCCCCTCGGATCGGATCCATTGAACATGGGCAGTTTGATCTTGCGTAAGGAAGGATGAGGTTCAGAGAAATAATTAGGATGAACTTGGTAATTCATTCTCGGAATGGAACTTTGCCCCTGCTGGGTTCCAGTTCCCTCCACCACCGGTTCTCCAGGTGAACTGAAATCCTCTGTGGTTTGGGGCTGCTTGTCAAAGCGTTTAACCCAGCTCATCATGAACGTTCGGAATTCCTCCTGTTTTTGCTTATCCGCTTGGTATTCAGAGACAGTTTTGGTTAACTCATGGATACTAGCAGTGAGCTCTCCCATTCTCAGATCGGTGTTGTCTAATCTGGTTTGCAGTGCCTGATAACGGGTCTCCATTAGGATCCGGCAGGTCGGACCAATGTTAGCAACTGATAAGAATGGTATTGCAATAACACAGAATTATGAAATACAATCTCAACAAACTAGCAGTGGAGGTGAAGAATAAGTGTATTGATATATGAAACCAGATTACAAGAAATCTGTTCTCAGAGAAAGAAATACAATGAAAATCAAAAGAAGGGCCAACCCCTCACAAGCAGAGGGACGGAATCAACCTCTCTACCTATTCCCTTCCAATACCCAAACAACCAAGTAATTCTTTTCCCTCTCCCCTTCAACTAACAGCTATATATACTAATGCCTTCCTCTCTCTCTTTTCCTTCCCACGCCTAACTGATTTCCTCCAGCTCAGCAGCCACATTATTCCCTGTGCTCCTCCTATTTTTCCTTGTGTACACCCTCCACACCTTGGGCTCCTGGGCCTGCTTGCTGCTCCCTGGATCAGCTTCTTCATCAAAAGCTAACTAAGGAAACTAAGATATATGCTAGCCTATAATTATGCTAAACTAAGCTGCACAGTATCTCTAACAGTTCCTAATTCATTCGTACATTAATGGATTGGTTTTGGTGTAGCTCATTATTGTAGCACCAGGAGAAGCCTTTTTGGCAACTGATTAACGTAGCACCTCCAATGGTACCAAGATCTCTTCAAAATATGCATTAAATAATTCATGTAGCATAGCTAAAGGAATGAATAAAAGCAAAGAATTCAAAATTCCATGAAGGAAGCCAAAACAATGAAACATTACATATAATATAGCTGATACAATTTTGGCCCTCACAGAAAAGTATAAAAAATTTTATACCTGCACTTTTTGTGGAAATAATTGAAGAAGTTCTTCAGAAAATTCCTCAGTTAGCCTCCTTGCTCTATCAAGAGTAGCTTTCAACCTTAAAGCCCAAATTATCTTTCCATCCTCACTTCCTTTATAACAACATAAATTATAGAACAAGAAAAGAACAATTAAAACATAAGTAGAAGACTAAAAACATCAATTGCTTCCACAACTAGATGAGGAAAAGAGTAAAAGATGGGTACCTTCCTTTTCAAACAGGCCTCTCTCTTGCCAAGCGAGGAGCTCAGACCCAATAGCAGCACATTCTTCTAGTTTCCAACCAGATAAACCAAGCTGACGAACACCAACAATGAGGGCACCAATAGGTTCATTCCAAGAGCTAACATTCTTTGATTCTACATTGTCTGCAAGCCAGTTAGCCCCTCCCAAAGTTTCAAGTGCATTAAGCAACCTATACGAACACATAACATTGAACCCAAAAAAGAGAATCAAATGAATTAGATATAAACTGAATTTCTATTGCATTTAACTCCACAACAGATTAACAAAACACGGTTTGCAATAGATCATTTTGGAACTGCAACTAGTCTTTTGTAGACCTGCTTCAGTTCTAAAAGACTTGCTTCTATTCTGGAAAAATTTTTTAATTTCACAAGCTAAGAAAAATTTGGATGGACCTGCTTAGAAGAACAAATGAATAGTCCTCGAGACCAATTTCGCAAAGACGCCACTATAAGCAACACCAACCACCACCCACAAGAGCAATATAAGCACACAGTGAGAGAAGATGAAAGGGAATTATCAGAACCAGAACCATCAAACTGCAAATCCATGACATGCAATTAACATGAGAAAATCTCACCTTCTGTCGCATTGCTATTGCTGCATCAGAAGCATCATTCCTAAGACCACTCTCAAGACCCTTTACAATTATATCTCTCAGGGCACTCAGAGATCGTATAGTTTTAATCAGTTCAAATATCTTGCTTGATTCTTTAGAAGCATCCAAGTTCTGGAAATGCAATAAGCACTAATCATATGATGCAGAGTTGGAACAAATAACATATAAGCAGTGTAGTAAAATTGAACAAAAACTAGCAACACCTCAAAAGTTGCAAACAACAATAGAAGGGCAAATTAGAAGAGTAAAAAAAAAATAACTACTTTCCACAGCAAGCATATGGTGGTACACATTCACAAAAATAAAACAGCAGCGATATAATTCGACTCATATATAAGTATTGTTAAAGAAAAGGAAGTAAATCTATAAGTATTCCTATGTTGATTAGCAATAATGTAATCATAGGTGCTGTAGCATTAAAAAACATGTATACAGTACGATCCATGTGCAACCTTTAGGGGGGAAGACAACCTTTGAATTTTAAGGTAAAGATTTAGAAACATATTTATCAAATTAGCGATATGCTTGTGCGTTGCATAAGTTAAAAAAAAAAAGATTAAAATTAGCTGTTTTGAAAAAAAATTTAGAAATTCTTAAGAGATTTACTATCTGGCCTTCATTTATTCTTCAAATCTTTTTTCATTGGGTCTAAGAATTCAAAATTACATTACTCAACGTTATATTGTCTATTGCCAGTCTATGTGAAAAGAGAAAATGACTTTCACATGAAATGAAATATATATGCATGAATAATACAAAAAGGTAACATCAGTTTACCTCAATCTTCTAACCTGCAACATAATCTCGTAAAATAGAAGGGAATTCAACTTAATATGCATATATACTATATAGGGATATAGCTGTTTGACTCTTAATGCCAAAATGAAACAGGCAATAAATGAGAATTATCTATAGCAAATGTAATTGTTGCAAAGAAATTAAATTCTCAATTATGAAAAAAAAACGCAAAATAGAATTCCATGGTTGCCAAAATCTGAATTCTAATTTAATTTTTATTACTATTAAATCCATTATTTGTTTATATATCAAAATTTCAAATTCTCTTGTTGGGAATAAAATATTGTAAAATTTATTGGTAAACAAGGCTTTCACTTTAGCCACCAAAAATTAGTGCATAATCTTAATATGTTACGTTACATTTATCTTAAATTTGGATTTCAAAATTATATGTATATGTATGTATATGTAATGTACATATATGTATATGTATACATATACATATACATACGTGTATGTAAATATACATATATACACACACTAAATTATTATGAGAAGTAATTTTCAAAGTTGTAAGCAAAATTTTATCAGGATGAATAGATATTAAGTATTTATTAGATTTTAACTAGGCAATTATGAATTAATAGGTTATGAAATAGACATTTTAAGAAAGGATCAAACAAAAAGGTGCCCTGTGGCACAGCTTGAGGGAATAGAATGCCATATGCCAGTCTCTAATGGAACTCTATCCTGCTTACTGCTTCATACACACACACACACACGCATTAAAGAAAGAACAACTACTTAAATCAGCATGGTCATGGAAAAAAAGTTACTTCTATTTATAGTAATACATAGTTTATAAGAACTTTCACACCTTTGGCATGTTATCACTATTTGCAAATCACAGCCATATCAAGTTATGTAACAATATTTATCTACAAGCATGTAATATTTATTTATGTACTCTTTTATCAACCAGCAAACCCATGATATGCTGCATCTAAACTATTCATATTGCACCATGTATGCTGTGCATTTGTCATATATATCTTGAGATGAGCTACTCATATGCGCATCTATTCCAAATATTCCCAAATTCAGCATAGAAAGTAATGGCAGGTTGATTAGAAATAGAATAGACAAAGTTTCTCTAAAGAGACAATTGTTGTTGTTTAACATATCCTAAGAACATAAATTCACTCACATGTAGAAAACCTACAAGCATAAAACACGTAAAAAAAAAAAAAGGATCAGGTACAAAGTACTAAGTCCAACTTATAACATATTAGGTTTCATATATCAGAACATAAAGTATAAAAAATACTAAGAGAAGTTTACCGTTTTGCATTCCAAGAACAAGGTAAGGGCCGACATGCCTCTTTCATCCAAGGATGCTTTAATGGACACAAGTTGTTCAGCGAGACTACACAGTCCAAAATCATAAATAAACATTGAATGAACAAATTTAAACTAGCCTACCAGAAGTTGCATTCACCAACAAGAAAGCAATTAAAATTGCACAAACTGCTTAAACTGCATGTTCTTGGAAGTTGATCACATCAAATATTCAGTTCAACTGCATGTTCAATAAGTTTTGGATGAGATAAGTAAGAGAGAAGATGTAACTTGGGGCAAGTTCTTTGGTCATGCTATAACCAAGCTAATTTGTCAACTTAAGCTTTGTAATCAATATGTCAAATTCAATTAACTATTCAGGATTGATTTGGACTAATTTGAGAGCAACAAGTTTAAATGTTGTTAGAAGAGCAAGTATTGGGTACCCAAAGGCTGACCAGTAATTTTGAGTCCTTAATCTAACCTTATTTCCTTTAAGTGCACCAAAGAAACAACATATTTTGAAATATAATATATTAAAAAAACATATTATATATTATATGGCTGAACATAAGATCCATCACATATATTATATTATATTATATTATATTATATTATATTACATGTGACAGAGCTATATTTGTTACATATATCACCAAATACTAAGTAGAGATTTAGTAATTTTCTCTTCAAATTACTTAAGCTGGACCCGGATTATCCATGTCTTGTCCCAACATGATTTTTTGCACAACGGTGTGTTAATATAAAAACTACTCTTGAGCCTTTCACTTACAGCTTGAGCTTTAGGTTGAGTCATGGTTCTTTTCCAACCCCATTCAAATGTGCAATAATATAATTCTTGCTAGTGAGTAGTAATGTTAAAAAGTTCAGGCCACATGCAACAAGCAGAGTCTATTGCTTTGACCAAGTTAAATTTGAGTTGTGCCTTGAGGAAGTCCCTTGACTAAGCTCGGCTCAGAAATAATTAGACCTCTTCATGTTAGATCAAGGGAAAAATCACTTGCCCAAATAGGTCATTTCTTGACTATCTATGCCTTTCACAATCCTATCCCATTAACAACTCGAAAGAATTAATCAATAAAAATAAACTAGAAGAGAAAAGCAAACCGCAATGCAGAAGACATGAAACAATTCCAAAAGAGTTGAGGTAAAAACACCAATGCCATTGAGATGGCTAACATTAGCAAAGTTTCAAGAGAGAACAAAATCACACCTTCCAGCATTGAAGAAATCTTTGAGTTCAAGATGGAATAACTTGAATTGTTCCACGAATGCTTCACTATATTCTCCAGGGTTCTTGGTAATTCTTGCAAGCATTGCTTCTGTGGCAACTAAATCCTCTGGGCCAGCATTGCGATGAAGCTTGTTTTGTATAGTGTGTTTGATTTCTTGCTGGATTGAAGAAATAATTAAATTAAATTAAAACAAAACAACTTGAGTAATAGTAAAACTTAATTTACCAAGTGCTCTAAGATTTACAACCTTGAGATCATGAGGGATATCACCCCGATGAGCAATATCTCTAATTCTAGTTAGAGGAACAGATGATGTAAATTCTGCCTTGAAAGAGGGCAAGCATGGATGGATCTTTCGGATAACAAGTATTTCCTAAAAGGCAAATATAAAATATAGTAAGTAAAATGAGTAAGAACTTAATTGAAAAACAGATGCACAACAACGTAGAGCTCATAGAGGAAAGATGAAAGTGTGGAAAAATTCAGAAATCCAACATCAGATTTGAGTAGTTTGAAATCAGGAAAACCTAAGAGGATCACACCAACACAGACCAAAAACAGATAAAAAAACAAATTTCAAGTCGTACAATACGCTACTTTCAGCAACCCACCCTGCCCCCTAATTTTTCTTCCAGAATGTCTGTGAAAGTGTCCATTGAGATGGACTTTTCAACCTAGGATAGAGACATACAATATAGTCTTAATTCCGAATTAAATATAGGGACATAACTTCAAAATTAACTTTGTTGATGTGATATTCTCATTGATACAAATGAAGCTACTCACAGCCCAAACTAAACTTAAAAGCCATCAGCACTGATCAAGAAACTTGAACAACCCTCAGCAACTAAGTATTCAGAGAAGTGACTTAAGGATAAGGCCTAATTACTCCACATATAAGAAACTTGTATTTGAAATTAGGCAATAAACATCTCTTAATTGGTTTCACATTTTACCAAATGACATGTTGATAAAAGTATCTCTATTGGTGCGTATATAAAGCAGGGTAGGAGTCATAAAAGTTACAGACATCCTCACTATATACCTTGGGTGATGTATCTTTCCTACAAGAAATTCGTTCCAATTCCCGAAATATAAGCTTGGAAATTTCAGCATGCCGGTTTGGCCGATGATGACCACCATCTTCAAAGCAAGGAATTTGCCCTGTGTTTATCCACTGGATAAAAAAAAATAAAAAAAAATAAAAAAAGAAGAAGAAGGAGAAGAAGAAGAAGAAGAAGAAATCTAAGACTTATGCGAAAGGAAAAAAAAATGCAGTAAGAACAAGAGAAAAGTTATACAAGAACCTTGAGATAAATAGCAGAGTATATGAGAGCTTCCAACCGGTCCTCCGACTGCAGACTTCCAACTAGTAGCTGGTGTACAACTTCAAGCTTGAACATGGAAGGGAAGCAACGTTAATATTAAAATGTTTAGAATAAGAAAAAATAAAAATAACAACTAAACATTTTAATTGATGTTTAAACACCCGGGACCAAAGTAACTGAAAATAATTTTTCTTCACATACATATACATGTGTGTGTGCGCGCGTGCGTGCAAGAGATAGAGAGAGAGAGAGAGAGACGATAAACCTGATACTAATAATGCTGAACAAAAGGACAAATGTAACAAGAGTATCTTGGGAACTGCCTACGGTTTAACCTAAGATAGACTTGGTTTTTTTCACAAAAATAATAAAATCTTAGTCATTGAATTGTTCTGAAAATTCAACATTGTACTCCATTTATCAACTAATGTACTTAATTACATTAGACATGCAGTAACATGGGTTGGAGGAATGATTGAAAGACTATCATTTATTAACCGTTCAATTTTGAAAACTTCAGAAATCATTCCATTCCCTTTTTTTCATTTGTGTTTGTGCGTGTGCTCATGCAGATAGACACACTATTAATATAGCATGTTATTTTAAGAAACCAAAAATAAGGGGAACTTGGGTGTATTTGGTAAAATTTTACGTTTTTAGGTTTTTATTTTTAAAATTCAAAATCTATTTTTAGCTTTTGTTATTTATTTTTTAGAAAACTATTTTATATATTTAAAAATTTTACCATATTTTTTAATTAATCATGTATATTATAATATTGATTTTGGTGGTGGCCATGGCAATAGAGCCGGTGTGGTGTGCCGGTGTAGAGGCGGCAGCAGTGGTGGAGGCAGCGGTGGTATTGTTATAAAGGCAGTGACGTGGTGGTGGTGGAGGCGGCGGCAGTACCGGCAACAGTATGGTTGTAATGATAGCGGCAATGTAGTTATGGTAGTGATGGTGGCGGCGGCGGTGTGGTGGTGGCAACGGCATGGTGATGATGGAGGCAGCAACGGTGTGATAGTGGAAACGGCGGTACTAGTGTGGTTGTGGTGGTGGCGACAGTGTGGTTGTGGGGATGGAGGCGGTGGCGGCGGTGGCGGCGGTGGCAACAGCAGCAGTGTGGTTGTAGTGGTGACAGCAGTGTGGTGGTGGTAGCGGCAGAAGTGTGATGGTGACGGTATGATGGTAGCAGCGGCGGCAGCGTGGTTGTAGGGGCGGCGGCGGCGTGATGGTGGGGACGGCAGCAGTGTAGTGGAGGGGACGGCAGCAGTGTGGTTATGGTGGTGGCGACGGTGTGGTTGTGGTAGTGGCGACAGCAGTAGCGGTGGTGTGGTGGTGGCAGCAGTGTGATTATGGTGTTGACAGAGGTGTGGTTGTGGCGGCGGTGGTGTGGTGGTAGCGGCAGTGGAGGCAGCTGCGGCGGCAGTGGAGGCAGCTGCGGCGGTGGCAATGTGGCAGCTGCGATAGTGGCGATGGCGGTGGTAATAATAAAGATAAAATAGAAAAATTCTAAAAACTACATTTTGAAGATTTTTATATTTTGTTTTAGGTATGAAAATCATTTCTTTAAATTTTTGCAAAAGCCGAAATAGAAATGAGTTTGCCGAATGTGTTTTAATTTTATTTTCAAAAAAACAAATAAAAAATAGAAAACAAAATTCTCCCCGAACGTACCCTTAGATAACAAGGTGAAAGAAAATTCTTAACTAGATGAAGAAAATTGTAGAATTCAATTGATTACTAAAAGTGATCAGATATAAAGCTTTTTGAAGCGAGTTATTCCTATAGTTTGACATTCTACAAATCTCTATAAATCAGGAACCTATTATGTTCTGATTTACAGCCAATCTCCTATAATTAAAAACATAAATCTGTCCCTACAACTATTGCTCTTTATAGAAATCTAGCGACCAAGACGGCCCTCAAGTTGGGAAAGATATTTTCCAACCACCCTAGCTAGCTCACAATCCAATGAAATGTTGAACTTATCAACCATTTAAGTAAGATGCCTGCTAAGGAATGCAAGTAGTCACTGTCAAGCTTCTCATATACTAATGTTGGTTAACTTGCATGTGTGTAGAAATTCTATCATGTTGAATTGGATTATGAGAGTCGTTCTCACAATAAAGCTTCATTCAGTCTCACATTTAATCTTCAGGTCTTTTAGGATAATCTTGAGCCATAACAGCTCAAAATACATTTTATTATTGAATGAATATCTTCCTCTGCAATAGACCTTGCGACAACAATTGTTTCTTATTCCTTCAAGTACAAAATTGCCATTAAGAAAGGTACAATACCCAAACATTGATCTAATGTAGGTGGTAAGCCGCATTCACTATTTATGCCATGTTAGGCTGTGTGTGTGACAAATCAATTAGCTTCCTAACAAGTTGTTGGTACATGAGTCTGTCAGCTAGTTATCCTTCCACAAACCTCCTAGTCTACGATTTGGCTCACTAGGCTTGTCTAATGGCCTACAATTGAGTTAACCTATTTCTTTTAGTGGACCAAGAACATATGTTTGCTGTGAAACAAAGAGTGCTTCCTCGGCTTGAGCTACTTCTATTCCCAAGTGCTTTAATTTCTAAAGATCCTTTATTTCGATTCTTTTCCTAAATAATTTTGCGTTTTTTTTCCATGTGAATCATTTCCAACTACTGTAAAATCATACACATAAACTATCAATACTGTGACTCCCTTTGAAGCCAAATGCTGATAAACAATGTATAATCGCCCTGGCTCTATTTGTACTTCATAGTCAATATTTCCATACCATGCTGAAGGCAATTTTTTGGGCCCATACAATGCCTTTTTCAATCCACAAACCCTGTTTTTACCCATATTTATGCCAAAGCAGTGTGAAACTTTTGTATACATTTCCTTGTCAAGGTGTCCATGTAAAAAAGTATTCTTCATGACAAACTATTGTAATTACAAAACTCAAAAACAAATCCTTATCTTCCATTGATGATGTCTCCCCTGGAAGGACTAAAAAAGTATCTTTCTTGTTCAGCAAATGTGACATTGGCAGAAAATCACAAGTTACGTTGTTATCTTGACAATATGTTTGACTTGGTCAAACACGTTAAACTGACTATACAAACATCTATAACAGAGATACTTCCATTTAAGAAATATTAATAATTCCACTGTATGTTAAATGAGAGTAAGTTCAATTCTTTTTGAAACCCAATAAAATTATATGCGTGTTTGTAGAGAGAGGGAGAGCAGATTTGTATACAAATCTCTACAAATGAACAGGTTATAGATATCTCTACAAAAGGCTAAGCCAAGAAACAATTTGAGAAGCTAACTGGCAAGAAGGCTATGGGAGAGTTTTTCAAGCCAGCTTGAGGGGGAGTGTAAAAATGAGGAAACTCTATGCTGGAATTATTCTGCATACTCTAGAGTAATTTTACCTAACCATAGGAAGAATGGATTGTATTATAGGCCAAGGTCAATTTTGTAAATAAAGAAGATACCGAATAAGGGAAAATACATGGAACATGATTTAACTTCCTTGCATGCTACTGTAACCAGCTTGTCTATACGTGTGTGCAAATGTACAGAAAACAGAATGTATGAGGAGTATTATTCTTCTCAATTCTCAAATGTTTTGACCCTAAAAGTGACAGTATCATAGTGTTAATGAATGACACATTTTGTAGCTTCAACAAACCGAACTCAAATCACTATAACCTAAGAATGACATCATCAACAACTTCAATGGCAAAACTTGCAGAAATGCACAAAAAAACTAAAGCAACATATACCTAGTCGAACAAAAAAAAAATGACAACAAAATATCAGCAGTCATGCAACAATGCAACCTTATGAATTATATAATAATCATCAAAAAGGTAACAAAGAATTAGTTTTCTGAATCTTTTAGGAATTCCCCAAAAACATAAATTGTCAAATGGTGTATTGGTAATACCTTTCTCCACCAGTTCCTTGCACTCTGATCACCTTCAACTAGCTTTAAAGCCAATCCCTGAAGGCCAGAAGTGTCCCATTTTCTTTCATTTTCTCCGCTTCTGTGCCCATTGGACCGCATGAATGAGGCAGATTTCCCTTGCCATTGCTCAACAAATGGACTCTGCTCCACATCCAGAAGAGTTGCATCACTAACAAATCCATTCTTATCTACACCCCCCACTGCCACCTCATTCTCTTCTAAATCCACAGGCAATAGATCGATAGGCTCGGCAGTTGCATTCCACTGACAAATCATCTCATAACTCCCACCTTTTGGCAGTTTCAAGACCCTATTATCACCCCCTTCCCATAACATGCTATCATCCTTTCCCACAACAACAAACTTATACTCAGTAGACTCACCCCCTTTCAACTCCAAGTCACATACCCATCCAGATTCTGTCCAATTCATTGGTATGTTCTTCTTCCATTTACCCAGTTCTTTTGCAGACCCTAAGATCACAACATGTTCACCAAATTCAACTTGGTGATCTAGCCGAACATGTAGCCGCACCTTTCCATGTCCTGTCTTTGATTTCATTTTTTCCTTCTTCTTCTCTTCCTCCCTGCCAAACGACCAATTTTACCATCCACTTTTCATCAAACACTAAAGAACTTGAACAGACTTTGAAACATTTAACATCCCACTATTCTAATAAAATCTCATAGTGTTACTTTCACACTTGACCTCTAAAGCAAAGAAAATGAATATCGTCAAGAGCCAAAACTATATCTCTATCAGGCAGCTATTTCAGAAGTTAAAGCTTATAAGATTGAGACATTTTAACATTTTTTTCTTTACTGCATATGGAAGTAATTCCATTCAGTATTCCGTGTCTTCCATGAATCAATCCTCCAAAAATGTTCAAAAAAGAAAATTGCAACATCCAGCTTTCATGTTAAACGCTTTGTATTTAAAATTAATAAAGAAAAATAGTGTCAAAACCACAGATACATTTCGATTAAGCTTAATCATAGTTGCGGAGAAAATGTGAGCATCCAATATATTAACTTAATTGCCCAAAAAGGAAAAATGAAGGAAAAAAGCATAAAGAAAGAAACTTTACCTTGTTTGAATGGACGAAACACCGCAGACGATTCTGGAAGTGCCGGTTGATGGATTGAGAGGAGGATAAGAAATCCTTGGAGAGAAAAGAGGAGGATGCAAGAATTTGAATTGCTTTGTAGGAAGATTAATTTTGGAAGGAGGATTCGAAAACTGGGATACACGCAGAGAATCCATTTTCAGGGGAAAGAGTGGAATGGGAGCAATGAGCAGAGAAGGTATAGCATAGATAGAGGGTTAATTTTACTAATATAAAGGATTTTCTGTTTATAAAGAATCACTTAAATTAAAACGTGTATACATAAAGATTACTTTTATCGTGTTTTTGGAAAAAAAAAAAAAAATCAAAAAGTTTAGTTGACAGATACACTAAATATCTTCTGTAAACGTAGTTTAACACGTCACATGATTTTTAAAAAAATAATATTAGTATTATTTAAATATAAATTTAATTATAAAATTTATTGCATAAAAAAATACTCCCTCCGTCCCACTTTAAAAGGCTGTTTTCTCTTTTTTATTTGTCCCACTCCAAATGTTCTTTTCGCAATTTAAGAAAGAAATTTACGTATTTATCCCTATTTATTATATAATTTATTAAATATATATCACTTACTTTTTATTTTCACACTGTAATAAATAAGGATATTCTTGTCATTTTATATTATTTTTTTATGAAATGGATGTATTTCAATTATTTTCTTAATTACTGTGAAAAAAGGATAATAGCCTTTTAAAATGGAACGGAGGGAGTAGTTATTATTATTTATCAGGCAGACGGAACCAAATAGAGATTTTCAACAGTAGCACCACGTGGTGTGCTGCCAAGCTAACCATGCACCAAAGAATGAATAATGACCTATCTCACAAATAATATCCCTTTTCTTCTGGACCCGTTCCAATTTTCAACATGTGATTTTTTATAATTCCAAGCAAAACCTTTTTTCTTCTAATATACAAGTTTTTTTAAGAGATACATATTTAATTAAGGCTAAATTTGTAATTTTTGTTCCAAATGTTCAATAAAAAAAATGGTTAATCTTGCTACTGAACTTTTTAAATTGATTAAACTATATCACTGAATTTCTATTTGGATGATTTTTGCAATTAAAGTATAAAATAAAAAACATCTATGTCATTGATCTAAAATAAAACTATCATTTAAACACCTTTTAGTCCCTAAAATATAATAAAACTATCATTTAAATACCTTTTAGTCCCTAAAATATAATAAAGTTTCAATTTAATCCAAAATTGAAGAAATACGGCACAAATTGACTTAAAATAAAAATCATTCATAATATGGAAATATTAATATTAGATAAGTTAAGCAAAAAAAGATACAGAATTAATTAACCAAATAGAAAATATACAAACCACAAATATGTATAGTAGACAAGCTATACAAAATATAATAATACAATTAAGTCCTAATGCAATGGAGATTAAGATCTATTACGTAAAATAGTAAATGTAGATCAACTAGAATTAATAAAAAAATAAAATATTTAGACAACAAGAATTAAATAATTTAGAAGACAAATTATTATTCGTAGAAATTAAAATAGCAAAAATAGAACGTTTAATCAAATATATGGCTAATAAAATGGGATATAATGAATAATTCCATATTTGTTTATTGTAAATGCTAAATGCAATTTCAGGTTAATGATTTTGTTCATAATAGTGATTTCATAATAAAACATAGCATAAACAACTAGGAGTGAGCATGGTCGGTTAACCGGTTCATGAGCTCCAATTCATTAACTAGTCCATTAATATCGGTTTTTTGAAATTTCAGTCCATTAACCAGTCCATTACCATCGGTTAACCAGTCCATCGGTTTCGGATTTTCGGATCGGTTACTCAATATTTTTCGGTTAACCACTATAATTATAAATATATTCATAAATAAAATTAAAATGTTCAAGATACTTCAAAATTAAAATTTTTTCACTATAATATAACATTATTGTTGTTAAAATAAAAATACTTGGTGGATATAAGCAAATTTATTTTTAAAAATTAATATTTAATAAGTAAATATATTAACCGGTTCATAATCACTTTTAATTAGATAAATTGTTATACTTACAAATAGCCAATTAAAAAATTTTAAAAACTTTAAAATAATTAGTATAATGAAAAAAAAGTACATGATCACCTTTAATTAAGATAAATTGTTATAAATTATTAAAAAAATAATAAATTAACTAAAAATTCGGTTTCGGTTCGGTTAACCGGTCACATGAGTCAAAAACCATTAACTAGTCCATTAATATCGGTTTTTTCAAAACACTAACCATTAACCAGTCCATTACAATCGGTTAACCAGTCCATCGGTTCGGTTTCGAATTTTTTTTTCGGTTAACCGAGTCCATCGGTTTTTTTGCTCACCCCTATAAACAACAGGGCTACACTTTCCATTAAGCATATCAGCTAAAACCAAAAACATTGCATCATACAACAGCTACTACATTAAGAGTTCTAAACATTCATCTAGATTAAATTGAAAATACCAATTTCATGAACAAAATACATTCTACACTAGCAGCAATTCTCATTGCAAAATTTCACCTAAAATTCAATTTCTTCATTGTTTCTTCAAGCTCTAAATTATTCCTTCGAAATCCTTCAATTTATTTGATCAATACTCCGTTCTCTCTTTGAAAAATAATGTTTTCAATTTCAAAATTATTGTTTTCACCCCTTCTATAAGAACCCAAAATACATTCTAGTAGTAACAAGGCATGTTCAGGGTGTAATGGCAATTAAAAATGCATGTTTAATTATTTGACGGGTCGATCGGATTTTAACTGAAAATTTATCGAAAGGATGCATAAAATTGTAAAGTAAAGAAATTATGTGCACATGTTCAAACGAAATTATAATATTGGGCCAATTGAATAAAATGAGTTTAAATGCATGTAATTAATTGGACTAAGAAATTATTAAAGCATTACAAAGGGGAATTATTTTAATATTATATATATGTGCCTACAAAATGTGGTGAGGACACCTAATGGTAGTTTTGCTCTGATTTAGAAGCCATTTTCAATGGAGAGGGAGTAAGGAAATCTAGCCAAAATCTGCATCTTCTCTCTCTATTCTCACATAAATCATGATCTAAGAAATTAAAAGAGAAAATTCTGCATGTTAGTTAAATGGTGTAAAGTGAAGTCTATTTGGTATGTTTTGCTCTCCTCTTCACCATCTTTTTCAATTTTTGTTTCTTTGGATGGGTTGTTGGAAATGTGAAGATGATAAATGTTGATAAGGGAACTTATATGTGTTTTTTTGTTGAAGAAAATGAAAGAATAAAGAAGGAAAAAGAGAAGGCAGTAACTTGAAGTTCAAAGTTTGAAGCAGACTTTAAAATTGGTTTGGGATTTTAAATTACATGTGCTAGTGTGTTTGCACGTTGGTTTTGAATTGATTTATAGCTCACAATGAGTATGAAAATGATGGGAAAACACTGGTTTGGGGAAGATTTGGCCAGATTGAATGCTTATATGAGTGGAGTTTTGCTTTCAAATGAATACTTGTTTTGGTTCACTTGAATAGTTTATGTTATTTTAGTTATAATTCGAGTTGTAAAACTCCAAATGACTTAATTCCAGTGGCTATAGATTCTTAAGACATGTATTTTTAATTGTCTAGAAGAAATGGAAATCTGATTCTAGCTCTAAGATATATGAAAATATAGTTGAATTCTATCCCTACTGTTGGAACAATTTGTATTCAATTGAGCATAACTCTTTGATGACTTCTCCAAATTGAATGATTTTTATGCCACAATAACTATAAGATATATTAGAATATTTGTTATAAAAACCTTACTGCCCAAAAATGTCGTTTGCTTAGTGGAATTCCTTATTTATAGTAGCCTCAAGATTTTGTCCAGTATTTAAAATTGCCCAGAAATATTATTGGAGCAGTTTGTGTTCTAATGAGCATAACTCTTAGGTTATAGGTCCGAATTGGGTGATTTTTGTGCCATGATAACCATAAGACATAGTAGAACAATTGTTATGGTAGACGTTTACCTAAAATTATCGTTTTCTAGGAGAAATTCATCAAACACAATAGACTGAAATTCTACCAATGTTTCAGCAATGTAAATTATGAATTTTTCTTACTTTTTCAATCCTGAATTTATCTGAAAGCGCATGAAACTTGTCCAATGTTTGTTTATTGATATTAATATTTATAAACATTCATTATACATGAATATAGTTGAATTTAAATGGACTTAATGGGATATATGAGTGTATGATATACAGAGTGAATATAGTGAATAAGCATTGATTTGATTGGATATATAAATAATGACATGATGTTAAAGAATGAATTTATGATCCAAATGATTTATGAGTTTATGATTGATTACATGAAAATAATAATGAAATGTATATAGTTGTTTACATCTGTTACATATTTATAGATACACATATTTGGTACATGAATAATGTTATGAATTTTCATAATTCACCAGTGAATAGTAATATAAATAGTGATAAATAACTTGGACTAGGGCTTAAATTGTATTGAGTCATGGATAGATAAGCATGCCTATAAGGGATAGTGATTGCAGCTGCTAGTGATGACACCGCATGGTGTCTAGTGTTTGATGCCTATTTTGTATCCAATGTATCGAGACCATCGTGTCTCTAGTGATTGATACTGTTTACTCATTATCTAGTATTTGATACCATTATTGGTATCTCCTGTTCCCGTTATCCATTTTTAAACATGATTCAGGCAACATAAGTGTTCTCAATTTTATTTGAGTTGTTATAATATTGTTATGAGATGATTTTAAAATAGTGGAATATTAATGTATTAGTGAATAATAATAATATCGTATTTATGTTTTATAACGAAATGAAGTGTATATGATTAATTGCTTTATTTGTTTTGTAAAATACTTATTTTTATTTATGACTTCATTATGAAGTCAATTTGCTTTATTTATCTCCACTGAGCCATTGCTCAGCACGGGTGTTTATTCCTATAAAGGTACTCTGGTATAGAAGTGAGAGGTGCTTGGTGTTTACATATGCAGGCCACTAAGAAGGCTAAAGTCTTTTTGGTATAAATTTTGGATATACATCTAATATGATATTGTAATATTTTGTAATGTAATTAATATGTATAGTTATATAGATTTTTGCATAAAATGTAATGTGATATAAACATATGTTTTATTGGACTTGATAATATATATGTATATAATGTTAAATCATCATATAATCAAATTGGTAAATGTTGTTTTAGCATGATTAATTTGATTAATATTCGAACATTATTATAAGTTCACCATGTCTAAAGCGTGTAACACCCACATATTCTCTTAAGGGGTATAGGGGTGTTGCACATTTTTCTTTACAACAAATCTTTACTTCAATTACCACCCGTCACTTGTACAGTTGAGCCCACTCATCTGAAATAATTACAACATCTAATGGTGCCATATCTAGAACATCCATAAAAAGGTTTGAATGGATGCTCTTATGTTCATGATGTCTTTATTATAGCTCGCAATCCACAAAAACATCGAACAATTCCACTTTCGTTGAAGAAAAAGAGGAAGACACCGTTCTCCAGTCTATGGTGCACTGATACTGTATACATGAATTATGGCTTCAGAAATTAGGATATCGTCTTTAAGAAGAAGAAGGCTGTGTCGGCATCCTAATAAACATAGGTGGATGATATATGCATGGGTCATCATGGCAAGATCAATAAATATTGCAAATTTGGATTCATAGGAGACTAAAATTGGAGATGCTCAATAAATTTTGAAAATGGTTCTAACAGCCATGAAAGGAATTCATAAGTTGAATTGAAGAAGAAGTCTAAATGGAAAAAGTTCATAAAAGGGTCATGTGCCATAACCATGTGCACATCATGTGAGTTGCACATCCTTTTTAGGCATTCTTTTCTTTTGGTTGTTGGATTCCAATTCTAAGTAGGAAAGCCAAAATTCCTATTCCTAATCTAAAGAGGAATTCAACCACTATCCTATTCCAAGACTGAAAGGACTATTTTCCCATTGCTAAACTGAAAAAATTTGGCCAAATATCTTAATAGCCTTAGGATTTACTTTATCCTTATTTAGGGTTTATGTAATGCCTATATAAAGGCTTGATTTATGTTTTAGGATACAAGACATGGCATTATAGAATTTTAACATAAATTTATGTGTGATTTTTATTTCAAAGTAAAAGTTCTTTACTTTGAATTATTTCAAGAAATATTCAAGTTTTACTTATGTAGTTCTATTCTTCTATTTTTTTACTTTAGGTCTTAATTATCTTTGATATTAAAGTTTGGAGTTTTTCAAATTAGATTGCATGCTAAGGTCTATGAATATTCAAATTGATTTGGGGTCCAGGTTTCTTATTAAATCTTGGGTTTCGCATCATTTGGTATCAGAGCTTGTTTAGGTTAAATTTTTATCTACCTTGAATTATAGTTTGGTGATTATTAAAAAAAAAGAGAGGTATTGTTCACACATACTGTTCACACGCACGATTCATGCTACTATTCTTATGTGATTCATATTGATATATTAAAATTAATCGGTTTCTTTGGGTTCTTCCTAGCTAAATTGAGTTATTTGAACCTTATTAAAATAGTTTAGCTACTGGACTTGAATTTAAAAAGAAAAAAAGAAAAAAAATATATCACACACATTTTTTCATCTAGTGTGTGACAAATCTGTTTTCGTTGGTTCTTAAAGTATATTTTGCCTCTGGACTTGAATTACTAACTTTCTTTGCTAAGTTATCTTGTATTCTTTACATAAGAATTGCTTGAATTATAATATAGCTCTGAAGAACAATTCTATAGTCAAGAACAAGCAAGGAAAAAAAGGCTAGAAAGTGTGAGTACATTTAAGAGGGTAAAAGCCTATATTGTATGAAACGCGAGTGGAGTGTCATAAGCTTGAATGTAAACATGTGAGGGAGTGATTTGTGAGGCTGTTTTATCTAACATCTTTTGTAGGTATATACAATGACTGATGAATCTAGTAAGAAAGGATTGTCCCAAGAAGAGATTGCTTTTGCTATACGAGCTACCTTTGAGAAGTTTATGAAGGTCGTGGGGAATGTGAATGATAAATTGGAGAGGCTGGAATTGAGCACCTCTAATACTACCATAAGGGCAACAAAGAGAGGCCGATTCTTCAATAAGAATAAGGAGGTTGATCATAATAAAGAGGAAGAGGTACGATTAGTAAGTAAAAAGTATGAGAGAAAAGAGAAAAGAAAGAAAGAAAGAGGAAGTTATCATAGAAGAAATTATTTGTGTAGCTGAAGGGGACACTATAGATTTATTTGATGGTGAGATTGTGAATGAGGAAGAAATAATTGAAAGTAAAGATGTTGGCGACTGTTTGAGTGTAAAGGAAGAAACTTGTTTAATTATGGGAGATCAACATGTCACTATTGTTCCTTTATTACTTAAAGAGACTGAATTACACATGGAAAATATTGGGAATGATAATCAAAGTCGACAAGATATATTAAGGACTAACAATGTATTGCCTAGTTTTTTTTTAACTTACAGGAACATAATGAGTTCCTTTCTGAAGAAGCATTCATATTATTTCCACCTATTCAGAAGAAGATTTACGAAGATGAATTTATTCCGCAAGAGTCAATTCCTAACTTGAATAAGACGAAAATTCGAGGGCAAATCTTTTCTAAAGAGGGAGGGAATGATGTATGCATGGGTTATCATGGCAAGATCAATAAAAATTGCAAATTTGGATTCATAGGAGACCAAAATTGGAGATGCACAATAAAGTTTGAAGATTGTTCCAACGGCCATGAAAGGAATTCATAAGTTGAATTGAAGAAGAAGTTGAAATGGAAAATGTCTATAAAAGGGTCATGTGTCCTTTTAGACATTCTTTTTCTTTTGGTTGTTGGATTCCAATTCTAAGTAGGAAAGCCAAAATTCCTATTCCTAATCTAAAGAGGAATTCAACCACTATCCTATTCCAAGAATAAAATGACTATTTTCCCATTCCTAAACTGAAAAGGAATTTGGCCAACTATCTTAGTAGCCTTAGGATTTACTTTATACTTATTTAGGATTTATGTAATGCCTATATAAAGGCTTGATTTATGTTTTGGGATACAAGACATGACATTATAGAATTTTAACATAAATTTATGTGTGATTTTTATTTCAAAGTGAAAGTTCTTTACTTTGAATTATTTCAAGAATTGGGTTATTCAAGTTTTACTTGTATAGCTCTATTCTTCTATTTTTCTACTTTACGTCTTAATTATTATTGAAATTAAGGTTTGGAGTTTTTCAAATTAGATTACATACTAAGATCTATGAATATTCAAATTGATTTGGGGTTCAGGTTTCTTATTAAATGTTGGGTTTCGCATCAGTGGGCCCCATAACTAAGATGAGTCAGCAAATTCGTTAGCATTTAACGGATTTATTGATGGAGTTCCTCAATTGAAACGGGACTGAAAAATAGGGACTGACATTATAAGGTTTCAAACTTTAGGTTTGACATTGAAAAATACCCTATAGTTCAGGCTTAAAATTGTAATTTACCCTAAAATCTAGAAAGTAAAATAGAAAATGTAGATTACCTAGAATTAATAAAAAAGCAAAATATTTAGACAACTAGAATTAAATAATTTATAAGCTATATTATTATTCTTAGATTTTAAAATCGAAAAAATTAGAACGGTTAATAAAGTATATGGCTAATAAAATGGGATATAATGAATAATTCCATAAAATGAAGATATAAAAAATATACAAGGATATACATATGATGAACAAACCAAACAAATTAATAATGATTTAAAAATATTAAATTAAAATATTATAAGCATGAATAATAAACCTTATAGTTTTATACATTATATGATGAGAAAAATAGATATAGTAGTGGAAGCATAAGATTACCTATCAATTCATTTATACAACCAAAACTGGAAAATACAAATGACAAAATTGAAAAAATATTTAACCTATTAGAAAAAATAAAAAATGAAGTAAGCAACTTACAAATAATAGTAGAATTTTTTTTTTAAAAAAAAACTACAGAAAAAGTGAAAAAACCAATACAAGAAGGATTAACTGTTAACACTCACATGTTAACTCCAAAAGAAGGACCAAAACTATATGAAAATAACAAAATAAAATAAGAAGAATTATCAGGATTAGTATAAAGAATGGAAAACTTAAATATGACTGTAAATCTAACATCTACTCCAATAAAAGTTGAAACAGGACAAATATCATGAATATTAAATGAATAAGGAGAAATGATAAAAGGAAATTTGAATTTAAGAGAGTATGATAAATATAAAAGAAAATATATAAAAGGCGACTAATAAACAATGATTCAAATTTTATAAAGAAAACAAAAGTAGAACCTGTATATTCAAATAGAATATGATCAAATTTAGATTGTGTATAAGACATACAAGAAGCTAAAGACGAAAGGATAAAAATGAATAATTTATCAATTCTAACTAATAGATATAATTCGGAGCGAGCATATAATTTTTTTGCTAGTACATCGAAGGAAATGTAGAATTATGGAGGAATTAAACTTCTCAAGAAAATAGGCAGAAAATAAAATATGGAATTACAGTTGACCAAACATTAAGTACATTTGCTGCTAATGATACTATAAAATGAATTTTATACAGATTTGAAATAGCAATAAAATTATAATTTATAGAAGAAAATTGGTCTAATACACAAGAAGTATTAAAACAACTAGGATAACAATATCTATGGAAAATTCAAAACCTAACAATATGTAATATATGCTATTTGTCAGAATACACATGCAAATTTAATAAATACTATTATAATATATCTAAGATAGGAATACTTTCAGAAGAACAAGGAATTAGACAACATATGTGACTAAATTACCTAAACCTTAGAAATTAATATTATTTAAAGAAACACAAGAAAATCCTGAGATAGCATGAGAACTCTAGGAACTTACAAAGATATATATATATATATATATATATATATATATAAAAGAGAATTAATGAAATGCATAATCAGACATATGAAATATGAAAAGTTAGAAGAGCAATTAAAAATGAACTTTATTAGAACCAATAAAACGGGGATGTCATAATAACAAACAATATAAATGATCTAATAAAATACATTATAAATTAAAGTTCAAAAAATACTATAAACGAAGGTATAAGCCTTTTAAGAGAGATAAATCTAATAAAGGAAGATTTTTTAGAAAAAAAAAAGATTTAACAAAAAGAATCCCGAAGAATGTACTTGTTAAATATGTAAACAAAAAGACCATTATGCTCAAAAAATATCTTAAAAGGGAAACAAGAAAATCATAAAGCCAACAAAATTTATAAATGTTGGAGTCGGAATGTGCCCATGACTTCTCTTGTCAGTCCGAAAATCCTACAAGTATGGGAAAAGTTCCATATTTGGTCTTGATTAAGGGATTGTGTCCCTTAATATTCCTTTACATTGTAACTTCCCTCATAATGCTTAGGTAAGTTACATACTCCCCTTTTAATTAGGGGTAACTCCCCTAATGGGAGTTGATGCTCCTATTTATGGAGCATTCATCTCCTTTGGGAGATGGATGCCTATAAATGGGAAGCCCTTCCTTTGAGGAAGGATAGAGAGGATACTTCCCGATACCAAAACTCTGTCGGTTTTTATTCTCGCCGGTTTTTGTACTCCAAGTGGTTTTTAGACTGTGATCAAGCTGCTGTCATCCCGCTTGTGGATATCAGCCAGACCAGTGATGCCAGAAGGGATCCTTGTAATTGCTTCCGCCAAAGTATCTGCGCTATAAGAGGTAGGTAGCATATAACCCGTTTATGTTACCTCCATATATGCATGTGGCATGTTGGTATATATTATTCCTTCATTGGTATCAGAGCCAATATTTTTAGCGTCCTGGTATGTGGCTAAAATTTGGATCTAAAATTTTATGTGTAAAATTGGTAGATTTAGGATGCATGAACCCGATATATATTTATATTGTGTTAAAATATATATTTGTATATATTTTTTGGGTTTAAAAATACGTATATGTGTACCGTAAATTGAGGGGATGAATATGGGTATTCAAAACGCTAGACTTAAAATTGAGATTTGTAAGTTTTGACCATACCATTGAAATCACAAACCCCAAAAACCCCCCACCGAAAAAATTTCGAAGCGCTGAATCCGCCGGGAAGGCGGCGCGTGGCTTGCACGCGTCGCTAGACGAAGGGCGCGTGCGTATGGGCGGTGGCCCACACGCGCTCAACACGGGTCCACAGTGTTGTGTCATTGTGGACACGTGGCCTAATGAGATTCGGCCACGTGTCTGACCCAGGTCACGCCACGTGGCAGAAAGGGTCCACCAGGTGCCACGTAGGCGCCACGTGGACCACTCCGGGGGTGACACATGGACGAATGGGATCGTGCCACGTGTCTTGCCTTGTCAGCACAGTGACATGTCACTGTCACCACGTGTACCAATGGGTGATTGCCACGTGGCAGACAGGTGTCATGCCACGTGGGCGATGACATGTCCACCTTCTGCCACGTGGCAGACAAGTGGACCAACCAAAGTCCGACACGTGGCACAATCAGGTTGCGACATGTGGTAGGGCTGATAGGAGGCGCGCGTGGGGCGCGTGAGCGCGTTACTCCTCCCTCAAGCGGCGCGTGTGAGCGTGTGCGGCCTTTTCCGACCACCAAATCAACTCTAGTTTTTTGCGAAATCATTTTTCTTATTTTTTGGTCATTTGTCCAGAATTTTTTAATGACCAGAAAATAAATTATTATTTTTAAATTATTAAAAATATTATAAAAAATTATGAAAAATGTGTTTTCTGCCTTTAAATTATTTTGAAAAATATTTTTTGAAAATTTTTGTGGATCTGTCCTTATTGTTGATTGAAATGAGTTTCAATCATATATGTTTATATATGAGTGTATTAACTACATTTTATTTCTGTGATGTGTTACAGAAATGGTGATGATAAGGACTCCTGTGGTTCCTCGCACTACATTTGAGATTGCTTTAAGAAATGTAAAAGTGCGTTTAGTAAGCAACATAAGAATGCAAAGGAAGATTCGAGCTGATGACATTGATGCAATAGTGCATCACATAATGTTTATGCATGAAGAAATGCAGGAGTGCATTTGGTTAGGTGGTTTATGTATGGGAAAGGATGATAGAGTCTTGATCAAAGCATTGGCTGACTCATTTGAATATCATCCAGAACTCAGGGAGTTATTGGAAACTACTTGGTACATTAGAAATAGAATTTATAGAAATTCTATCATGCACTTTTTAGCTAGAGTTGCTAAAAGAGGAGTATTGAGAAGCAACACTACATCTGTGATAAAATTGAGAAGTGGACGTAGTGTGCATTGTCTATGGCTTCATCAACGAACTTATGAGTTACCTGATAAATTAATGAAGATGGTCAAAGAATCAGCCCCTGTCTCAAGAAAGATTTTGTGAAAATCTAGACTTCTAAATTAGTTGACATGAGTGTTAATTTTATTTAGCGTTTAACTTTGTTAAATGGGATTTATGTTTCCTATTGTTATTTGACATCAGTGTCATATTTTGGATTATTGGATTTTATCTATTGGTTGAATGAATGCGTTTATTTATCATGATAGCCTTTAACTTTATAATAAATGTGTTTATTTAACTATTAATTGGCTTACATTATTTTATGAGTAAAATAATTGCATGTTTATTAAGTAAAGACTTAATAAATTTAAACCAATATTATTCCCCTCTTAAGTTTGAGAACTTAATAATTCAATAATTCAGATTTATTATGCATGAAATATTAACTTGTAAGGTTGGACATTAGGACTTAGAGGGTAATTGGATACTATTAGTAGCCTTTTCGAATTGAAGCCCGATAGAAAATTTTACTGGGCTATTATTTCAAATGCGTTGTAAATAGCATGTATTACCTTATCTCATTTAAAATTGTGCATTTTTGTTCCATTTGAGATCAGAGGATCTTAATGAATACTGCTTCCAATTCAATTGTTGGAAAAACTTAATAAAGATATTAAGATGAATGGTGACAATTGTGAAATTTGGAGTATGAAAATCTAGTGTGTGCTTGAAGAGCAAGAGGCTCTTGGACCCTTAAGTTTAGTTATGGCTGAACCTCAGAATGGCACTACATCACAGTATAGGCGAGACCGTAATGCCTATGTGGAATAGAAAAATAAGAATTTTCACTGCTCGTGTCATCTTGCTAAGTGCAATAGATGATATCACTAAGTAGTTCAACAAGTATCGAAATGCAATGGATCCGTGAATTGCTTTATGAGAAAAGTTTAGGGTGTGTATCTAACTAAGTTTTTTTTTATCATTAGTAATCAAATTTGATACTTATCAGAAGAAGTCTGATTGTTCGATGCGAAAACATCTATGAGAGATGAAAATGATAAGTAAGCTTAGTGAGGTTGGTCATAAGTTGACTGATAAGCAACAGGTCCTAGTTGTTATCCATTCCTTACCCAAAAGTTAGGAGCATATTGTGACGCGCGCCGAACCTCGTGGCCTCCCGAAAGCCCGCTTTAGGGCGATCAGGAGAGGTTCATAAAACTTGTAAGGTATTTACAAGTGCTTCTATTTTGGGCAACAATGAGGTTTCTTGGAGTCGTCACCCAATAGAACATTGGGAAGGGTCGTCTAGCCTCAGCGAGCCTAAGACGGCGCATACATATCCATCTTAGGCAAGCCAGAGAGATCTTGAAGGTCTCAGCCTCTACCCCCTGGAGCCTAGGGTTTGTAAATTTAAGTCTTTTGGTGAGACTCAAGAGGTATCTTGGAAGTCCTAGACCTCTCGCCTCATTGAGCCCCAAAGACGAGAGTGAGTTCGGGACTTCCCATTTATTCATACCTTGGTTAAGTTTATAATTGAGTTTTGAATTTATTATTTCATCCCATTTCACATACATTTAATGCAATTAATTAAAGCGCACAACATACATCTAAGAAAAGCGGTAAAAGCATAAGTAAAAATGTTACAATAAAACTAGGGGCGGAATACAACCCCCATTGTAAATAAAATACAGATTATGCATAAATCGAGATATTCATTAATGGTGAGGACATTGGTCCTCGCATGCATATTATTATGAAATAATTTTTATGTGATGATTTTGGATGGAGAAAATTGAGACATTGGTCCCATTTTTATTTAGGAAAAATATCAAGTTAATTAATAAAAATGGTTTAGTGACTTTCTTTCTAGCGGGCCTAAATAAACAATTTTACAAGAAAATTATATGGCAAAAATAAATAAAAAAAAGCCAAATAAACAAAATATTACAAATAAAGAAAAATAAATATTCCGAGCGAGCCTTTTGGACCTCCCCGTGTGCTCGCAAAAATGCCCAATCAAAAAATAAGTTTAGACATAAAAAATAAAATACAAATAAAATAATGTTAGTAATTAAATCAATTAAATCAACTAAACATACAAAATAATGAATAACAAATTAAAATAAAATAAGATGACATGAAAAGATTGATAATTGAATCAAAATGTTAACAAAAAAAAAAGAGAAACATGCATTATATATGATAAATGATTAAATGATGTGATGAAAATAAAATAAAACATGTTAATTAATTAATATATGAAAATATACACATGATGAAAATAATGATGAAAAGTGAAAAATAATAAATGAATAAATAAACAAATAATAATAAATAAATCATGTAACAATGATAAAAAGAATAATAAAAGTTAGTAAACAAAGGAATGATGAAAATAATAATGATATATGACAAGGTTAATTGATGTGTTTATAATTAATATAAACTATTTACATGGCAAAAATGATTAACAAAAATTAATTAATTATTTGCATGTTAAAAATAATAAGGAATCAAAATAAAATAAATTATTTACATGTTAGGAATTAAAAGAAAACAATATTCACCTGAATAAAAATAAAATCATATATAAACAATTAAATAGAACAAATATAAAATCAATACAACAAATGAATAAATGAAAACAATAAATAAATCAATAAAAACAATAAAATATACATGAATAAATTAAATATAAATAAGATAAAAGAAAATAGAAATTAAGCCTAGAATATTTACCCTCAGAGTATTGGATTTGATGAAAGAAAAGTGATGATTTTCCGGAAAATTGCTTGAAAGAATAATTTAGCAATAAAATTAATTCTCTTTGTTTATGGAGAAAACAAAGGAATTAATTTGTATGCTTAAAATTGAAAAGAAATTGATTTCAAATTGATGATTAATTTCTTGTGTTTATGGAGGAAAAATAAAGAAATTAATTGGAATAATTAAGAATTGAAAATTGATTTTCAATTCCAATTAAACTTTATTAATTAAAAGAGAAATCTGAAATTTTTTGAAGAGAAAATAGAAGAAAAAGAATTCTGAAAATTTCAGGTCTAAAAAAATAAATGTGGAGGCTCCCCTTGATTTTTCATCATAAAGTATTTATAAGATAAAAAAGTTACCCTAATTTGATTAAGGAAAACAAATTTATTTTAACACAAAATTATTTTATTTTTAATGATAAAATCAAATTTTATTAATTAATTATCTAAGAAAATATTTTAGAATTTAATTTGGACTCAAAAACCCAAAAAAAAATGGGATAAAAAACGGATTTTTGGGTGAAAAAATGGTGAAAAATCGGAAAAGAGGGTATCAGACCCTATAGCGACGGCCAGCACAGGAGGGAAGCCCGTCGCTATAGAGGGACGGGCTTCCCGCAGCCAGCTCTACGCGGAAACCGCGTGCAGAGGCGCAGAAATCGCGCGCGGTGCGGTGCGCAGCGCGCACAACGCTGTGCGTCGCCTCTTCGTGCCTGCGAGCTGCCACAGGCACGCCGCTGCGCCCGACACTCGCGATCCGAATTTTTTTTTATTTTAATTTACAAAAATACTATAAATCTAAGTCCCATTTTTCAAATTTAATTTTTTAAAATATTTTTTATTATTTTTCAATTTCTCACTCTAAAATGTAAATTTGACGAGGAAATCATCACTTTTAACCTTTTTAGCCTGTGAAGGCAATTATCATCATTAGGTAACTTCGATTCAGGCTGACTCAGGACCCGGTGTCTACACATATGAAGATGCAACTAACTCAAACGGACAAGCATTGAGACATTTGAGGATTTCGCTTGTTATTTGAAGCTTGAATAGGACTATTTGGCAATAATTAAGGTCAATGTCATTGTGCATATGGCACAGTATTATTCTGGTGAAATGAGTTCTAACTAGAACAAGATAAGAAGCTTCAAAAGTTGGATAAGGAAAAAGGATCAATAGCCCTAAAAAGCAAAGAAATAACAGAATTTTAAGTGGTCCAAAGGCAAAAAAATGGTAAATGTTTCAAGAGTGAAATGTTTTAATTGCCAACGGAAAGGTCACTATGCAAGAGATTGCACTGTGCCCAATCAGACACAATATTCTGGCTCAAAAGTGAGTGAAATTTGTGTATCCAGCTCAGAATTTTATTCTTTCTGAGTGATAGATTCAAGAGCCAAGGATCATGTAATAAGGGATCAAGATACCTTTGTTAAGAGTTTTGTTTCTGTTCTTACTTTATTGAAATTTATTTTCAATTTATGTTTTGAGGATAACAGTATATGCTTATACTTCAATGATGATTATGATGGTTCTGGTTAAATGCTGAATGATTTCATTGTTATGGATGTGTACCATGACTATTTGAAGAAAATAAGTCTTTTTCTTTAATTACTTCCTCTTTATATAGTTATGAGAACAATGTGAAAATATGGCATTCTATAATTAAACCAAATCGGGTTAGACCGAAGGAGTCGGTTAGCCATGTAGGTTTAATAGACAATTCAAATGAGGTTGAATTGCTTATATGCATGAATTGCCTAAAAAGGAAAATAATTAGAAAATCATTCGATAAAGGAACTAGAGCCAAATTTCTATTGCAGTTAGTTCATTCTGATGAATGTGGTCAAATGAATATGAGGACAAGGCATGGGGCCTACTATTTCATCATTTTTTATAGATAACTATACTAGGTATGGTCATTTCAATTTGATTGCTCACTAGCAAGAAGTATTGTGTTACTTCAAAACTTTTATAAACTTAGTTGAGAATCAATTAGATATAAGGATTAAAGCTTTGAGAACTGATCGAGGTCAGGAAAATCTTTCATATGAATCTAAAGCTTTATGTGATGAAAAAGGGATTGAACATCAGTTGTTCATTCTAGAAATTCACAACAAAACGATGTTGCGAAAAGGAGAAATAGGACTCTCCTAGATATGGTTAGATCTATGATGACAGAGGCATATTTACTAATCTCCTATCGAGGAGATAATTTAATGACTGCCACATATGTTTTTAAATTAAGTGCCTTCTATCTCTGTGACATCTATAACTTATGAGTTGTGAACTGGTCGACAAGCTGACCTAAGCCATTTACGACCTTAGGATTGTGCTGCTTACGTCCATGATACCTCATATAAAATTGGTTAATTGCGACCAAAAGATAAAAAGAGTATCTATGTGAGATGTTCTGAAGTATCAAAAGGGTACATTTTCATGGGTGAGCAAGAAAATGGCACTGTGACAGAATTCAGATCACGAGTCATCTTATTCTTAGAGAATAAATTTTCAAAGTTGGGTAGGGTGAATTAAGATTTCACCTTATATTAATCTCAGGAAGAGAATATCAGGATCACTCCATCCGAGTGGGAGGAAATTAGAGGAAAAGGTCAAGGCCTCCACCCTCCAAATGATCCGGATGTTCGAGACCTGATTAGAGTGGGAGTATTCTTGACTCTAGTGGGAGTAAAAAATTTGGTATTCCTAATTCCAGTGGGAGTAAGGGAATATGGTTCAAGTGGGAGCATTTTTGAACTATGATTAATATATGAGACATGTTTATCAAGATTCAGAACTGCGAAAATCTAAAAGGAAAAGAGTTTTGCGCCGACGATTTGAGATCTAAGGCTCGAACAGAGTCCTTTTAGTTGCCCCACAAGATGAGGAAAAGCTTAAAAATATTCGAGAGGCTCTTCCATGCCCATTTAAGGAAAGTGGATTAAAGCAATGAAAAAAAAGGCATCAATGAGATCAAACCAAGTTTGAGAACTAGTTGATCTAGTGGAAGGACACAAATTGGGAATAAATGTATTCTCAACGTAAAGCGATAAGCTGAAAAGTAGTATCGAAAGATATAAGACTCGGCTAGTTGCTAAGGGGTTTATACAACAGAAAGAGATTGACTATGAGTAGACTTTCTCATCTGTTGTAAGATTTACGTACATACGGTTAATTCTGGCCATAGTGGTGAGTTTAAATCTAGAGTTAGATCAGATGGATGTAAAGACCGCTTTTCTCAATGGAGAATTGTATGAAGAAATCTACATGGATCAACCTATAGGTTTCATTGAAATAAGCAGCGAACATAAGGTTTGCAGATTGAAGAGATCAATCTATGGCCTTAAGCAGTCTTCAAAACAATGGTATTTAAGATTTTATGAGACAATCATGTCGAATGGGTTCAACATGATTGATCATGACCATTGTGTTTATAACAAAAGCTCTAAAAGTAATTTTGTCATTTTAACATTGTATGTAGACGATAAACTAATAGCTGAAAATGACAAAAGGTGCGTAAATGTAATCAAAGAATGGTTATCGTCCAACTTTGAGATGAAAGATATGGGTCATGCATATTACATTCTTGAAGTTAAGATTTCAAGAGATCATTCGAGAAGATTGTTGTCTGTTTCTTGAGAGAAATATATCAACAAAGACCTTAAACAATTTAATATGCGAAATTGCAAGCCCATTGATAACCCATTGCCAAGAATCAGTTTCTTATCAGAAAGATATGTCCTAAGATGTCGAAAAAGATGGAATGTATAAGGAACGTTCCATATGTCAGTGCTGTGGGTAATCTTGTGTATGCTATGTTATATACAAGACCTAATATATGTTATGCTGTGGCATGATAAGTAGATATCGATCTAACCCAAGCAAAGCACATTGGAAAGCAGTTACGAGGATACTTAGATACCTCGAAAGTACAACAGCTGATTATTCTCACTATTTTCTAGGCAAAGATTTGCAATTGAGAGAATACAAAAATGTTGATTAGGCAGGAGATTTGGATGAAAGAAAATTCATTCAAGGTTTTATATTCTTGTTTAGCAAGAGTGCCATCTTGTGGATTAACAAGAAATAAACCTTTTATAGCTCTATCAACAATGGAAGCTAAATTTGTTGCTTCCTTAGCTATGGTAGAAGAGACAGTTTGGCTTAAATGGTTTGTGAGCCATTTAAGAGTAACTACCTCAGAGGTATCAGTGACAGTCTATAGTGACAGCCAGTTGTCGATAGCTTATAGTAGAGCTAAGCATATTGACATTAAGTATTAATATACGAGAAATATTGTTGCACGAAAAGAATGAACTTACAGTACATTTTTACGCTTGCAGATTCGTTGAGAAAACCCATAACGAGAGATGTGTTTTGAGAAATACATTAGATCTTGTGGTTTGCGTAAAATTTAATTGGTACTGTTATATTTTAATATAATCCCTTAACATTATTATTTGCGAATAATAACGAAAGTTCATTGTTGGCAATACTTGAGTGTGAATGTTTATGTGTAAACATTTGCTGTTATTGATATGAGATTGAGCATGTCGGACAGAGAAATAGCCCACTCACAAGGGTGTTTACCTTAGTTTTATCAATGAGTTGGCCAAAACTAAGATGAGGCAATTTTTGAACATATGAGAATGCTCGAGAGCCTGTTCAAAATAAAAGTGCTGTCTTGCAGAAATTACAAGATTTGTCTTGTTAAGGTGTGAGATAAAGACATACATAAAGTTGTATGCTTTGGATTGAGATCAAATAAGGATTATAAGGAATCCGATGGTAAGTTATATGTAACTACCATGTTCTGTCTAAAAAGCCAGAAGTAGTCCTTAAGTAAGCGGACTAAAGTTGGGTGCTTCGGTGTATCGCAACCTTATACTTCTGTATGGTGTTATGTAGATACATTTTTAAATGTAAGACATGCGCTCCTTTAAGGGAAGGAATGAACACCATAACACATGTTTTATACCATGTGTGCTTATGTGACCAAGGGATGGGAAATCAATATTATTGATCTCAACTTTCCCTATTGTGAGACCCTACCATATTTCGACCCTTAGAACCCTTAACTTATCCCTGAAGTATGATTCAGTGTGGTTAGCTTAGTTAGTTTCTAAGAGGCCATGGAATAATTTCGGTCTGGAGGACCTGACTAGAAAAGCGAGCTGAATCTTGATGGATGGCATATAGTAAGAGGGGAAGATAGCTTTTTGATCACATTCAATTGTTTCGTGGTTCACCGGCATGCCTATTGTGGTTTCTACGAGTAGAGACATAATAGTGAACAAGAAAATTGTTTTATGAGATCATGATTTAAAACAATGAATGTGAGAATGCGGTCTAGGGTTTAGGCATACGTGTATAAGAGGATCTCATCTTTTCGAGACGCTATATATCCCTAACAGGTGTATAGCACTAGTGCTCTCGATGTATGCTGGTCACACGGTCTATCTGCCTGTATAACTGGAGAACTCGACTGAAAATCGTTCAGTCATGTGCGAGTGGGAGATGTTGGAGTCGAAATGCTCCCATGACTTCTCGAGTGGACCCGAAATATATTTGTCAGTCCGGAAATCCTACAAGTATGGGAAAAGTTCCATATTTGGTCTTGATTAAGGGATTGTATCCCTTAATATTCCTTTACATTGTAACTTTCCTCATAATGATTAGGGAAGTTACATACTCCCCTTTTAATTAGGGGTAACTCCCCTAATGGGAGTTGATGCTCCTATTTATGGAGCATTTATCTCCTTTGGGAGATGGATGCCTATAAATAGGAAGCCCTTCCTTTGAGGAAGGATAGAGAGGATACTTCCCGATACCGAAACTCTGTCAGTTTTTACTCTTGCCGGTTTTTGTACTCCAAGTGGTTTTTAGACTGTGATTAAGCTGCTGTCATCCCGCTTGTGGATATCAGCCAGACCAGTGATGCCAGAAGGGATCCTTGTAATCGCTTCCGCTAAAGTATCTGCGCTATAAGAGGTAGGTAGCATATAACCCGTTTATGTTACCTCCATATATGCATGTGGCATGTTGGTATATATTATTCCTTCAATAAATAATTAATAGAGCAAAATTGTGATCCAATAGAAAATAGTGATATATTAGAAAATGAAACTATATATGAAATAGAGTCTCAATATAGTTCTGAAAAATTAAATTCAGAAGTCGAAACAAAAAGTGAAGAAGAATGAATTCTGAAAACGAAGATCAGGAAATGATAGATAATAATAACATATTTAGCAATAATAAATCTTTAGATGAAGTAAAATTTAATCAATTAAATAATCATAAATTAAATATAAAAATAGAAGATAACTTAAAAAAATAGTGGTTTAATAGATTTTTTAAGGCAACTTATACAGCTGAACATTATGAATCAACTATAGATATATATCAAACAAAAGACAATACAACACCTTTAATTAGTAAAGACAAAATTAATAAAAAAAATTAGCTAAACTACCAAATAAAAATAGATATAAAAATTATATTTATGAGCAATTCAATTATAACAATACAATTATTTTGTATGGATGGTGGAATAATAAATAATCCAGTTGATGCTCTTTTAAGAGCAGTATTCGGAAACTTATATATAGTATGGTATGGTACTGTGACGCTCGCCGGATCCGATCTGTTCTCGGGGTGCCCGCTTTTAGGGCCTGAGAGAGTTCGCGTCTTTTGATTTGGGCAATCATGAGATATTTTGTAGTCTCTACCCAATAGAATATTTTGAAAATTCATCTAATCCCATAAAAGTTTTTAGGCACCTTTGAACTATTTTAAAGTCGCCACCCAATTTAGAAGAAATTGAAAAAGTTTGTCTAATCTCGCGATCTAAACCAGAAAAAGATTCGGGACTTCACTCTTATTAGTGCCTTAGTTACTTATAAATGAGTTTTTTTTATTATTAAATTTCTATCTCTCTTCTCACACGGTCATTCATTAAAAATAAAGCGCAAATCAAGCTACAAAAGAAAGCAGTAAAGAAAGCGGTAAAATAAAGTAAACCATAAAAAATAAAAGAAAGATAAAATTGGGACAAAATATAATCCCCCAAAATAAAAGGTATTAAAATCTGGGACAAAAAATACAATCCTCCAAATAAAATAAAAAATCAAATGAATAACTAAACATTTATAAATCGGGATATTTATTTAGGATAGGAACATTGGTTCTTTCATACTCATTTAGAAAAATTGAAGAGTTATTTTTTGTATATTTAGGAAAATCGGGATGAGTAATCCAATTTTGAGAAAAATTAACCATTCTTTTTAAAAGTGAGTTTTTATTGGTTGAAATTTGGGATATTGGTCCCATTTTATTAGAAAAAAAATTCCAATTTATCAATATAAAATTCTTTTGGTGATTTTTAGTTAACGAACATAAAATAAATTAAATTTATTACATATTACATAAGAAAAACAAATTAAAACGAAATAATGAAAAATAATAAAAATGACAAAAATGACAAATCCAACCGAAAAGTGTTTCCAAATCTTCATGAACTCCCATTTGCCATTGGAAATACTCACACATAAAGAAATAAATATTGCAATAAAAAAAACAAATAAAATTGATATTAGTAATTAGATAAAAAAATCAATTAAACACATAAAAATGAATTAAAATAAATAAGTGAAATATAATGCATTATGTATAACAAATAAATTAAATACATAATGAAATAAGTAAATGAATATGTTAATAAATCAACACACATAAAAAAACATAAGTCGTAATAATAATAATAATAATAATAATAATAATAATAATAATAATAATAATAATAATAACAACAATAAACAAGAATAACAATAATATCAATAAACTTGAATAACAATAATAATAACAATAGTAGTAATAATAGATAATAATAATAATAATAATAATAATAATAATAATAATAACAATAACAAATAATAACAAATAACAATAACAAATAATAATAATAATAATAATAATAATAATAATAATAATAATAATAATAATAATAATAATAATAATAATAAAGAGAACAATCAAGTAAGAAAAAAGAAATAAAATAAATAAAACATATCAAAACATATTAAATTTATGAATAAAATCACACAAAAACAAAAAAAAAACAGTAATAGATTTAAAAATCTACCTGATTGCTAATTAAATTATAAACAAAATTTAAATTCAAAATTGAACCCAGAATACTTACCATCAGAATTTGATTTGATAAATGAAGGCAAATAATCAATTTCATTATCTTGATTTATGCAAAAATAAGATTAGAAAAATAAAATATAGAAGAAAATTTTTATCTCAAGAACAAAAAATTAATTTCTTTGTCTCAAGGAAAAAATTATCAAAAAAGAAGAAAAAAATTCTCAAAAATAAAAAATTGTTCTCTTTGTCTCAAAAATTAATCTTAAAAACAATCCTTCCAATATTAGGAGAAATTGTTCTTGAAGAAGAAAGAAAAAGAAAATATTTTCTTAAGAAAAATCCTCCCCTCAATTCTCTTTCCAAAAACCCTTTTATATCCCAAAATAAAAATCAGATTTTTAGAAGAAATTAATTTAATTTAATTCCCATTAAACACAAAAAAAGAAAACTGAAGAATTTTAAGGGTCCAAAGAAGAAATAATTTTAAAATTGAATTTCACTAAAAAACTGAGAAAAAACACCATAAATTGGCCAAAAAAGGCCCCAAAAGGGCTGCTAGGGCATCGGGCAGGTGACAGGGGCGAGAGATGCTCGTTGCTGGCGAGTGCGCATGTGACGGCCCGCACGTTGCTCGCACCCCCAGCGCGCAGGCGAGTGACGCTCGCGCACACTCCGCTTTGCGCGAGGCGCACTGATGGCCGATTTTTTTTAATGATAATTTTTGACAAAAACACTATCATTTCAAAACTCATTTTTTATGTTAAAATATAATTTTTAAAATATTTTTATTATTTTTTTTAAAAGCAAACTTGACAAAGAAACTATCATTTCCAACTTTCTTTTTGCCCGTGAATTGGCATTTAGTTTCATCATTAGATAGCCCTGATCTGAGCTGTCTCGGGACTCGATGTCTACAGTTGCCCCCAATTTTGGGGAGGCTAGTGCATGGGTGCCAAAATTCAAAGAAAGAAAGAAAGAGACGCGTACCTGAGGTTGCCTCCTTCCAGCTGCTCCCTAGAGGACAGTGTTGTGATTTGAATTGTGAATATTATCCTTCTGGATTGCACCGAGTCGCTGACAAGACTACGAAGTGCGGATATTCTAGAATTTCACCAAGCCGTTATCCCAACCATACAGTTATTGTTATCCTCTTGGATTGCACCGAGCTGTTAAATAGACTACCAAGTACAAACATTCTAAAATTTCACCGTGCCGTTAAATAAACTAGAAAGTGATTGTCATCCTCTTGGATTGCACCGAGCTGTTAAATAGACTACAAAATGCAGACATTCTAGAATTTCACCGAGTCGTTAACTAGACTATAAAGTGATTGTGCCATCCTCAAATGGCGATGCGCCGAGTCTGCTCTAGACTTACAAAATGCAGGGGTTGTTCTCCTGAACTGCACCGAGTCTGCTCCAGACTTACAAAGTGCGGGTGCCATCCTCAAATGGTGATGCCCCGAGTCTGCTCCAGACTTACAAAGTGCGGGTGCTATCCTCAAATAGTGATGCCTCGAGTTTGCTCCAGACTTACAAAATGCGGGGGTTGTTCTCCTGAACTGCACCGAGTATGCTCCAAACTTACAAAGTGCGGAGTGCCATCATCAAATGGCGATGCGCCGAGTCCGCTCCGGACTTACAAAATGCAGGGTCATCCTCCTGGATTGAGTTTATGAAGAGCCATACGGCGGTGCCTTCTCATTAAAAAGATCCGTATGCCTTTAAAGAGGACTTTGGATGATTTGCCTTTTAAGAGGACTTGAAAAATTTGCCTCTTAAGAGGACTTGGATATTTTCCTCTTTAGAGGACTTTGAAGGGTTTGAACCTGTGTAGACTTCATCTTAACCTAGTCATCTAGCACAAGTGAGTGCAATTGTAACACCCCGATACCCCATTTGGAAGGATACTGGAGCGTTACACACACAATTACATATACAAACTCAAATGCATATGCAAATACTTAAATGCTGTTATAAAAGCAAATACATTTAATCGAAAAGATGCCAAATCCATATATAAATAATCATATCGTTTTACAAAAAAGGGGTTTGTAAACCTTTACATATACGTATATAAAATATTCCTTTACAAAATTACATTTTCAAAATCATAATCCATATACAAATACTTATATCACTACAAAAATATAGCGGAAGAGAAAAAGAACTCCAATTAAAGACTTCTAGTGGCCAACCTACAGGTGTCCGACTCCAAACTGAACCTGCCACCTACACGGGAAAATAACCCGTGCTAAGCGATAACGCTTAGTGGGGAGGAACAAAACAGACATATATATGCATATACAAATAATTACAATAACAACTTAATAACTTAACATAGAAACAGACATATAAGTAATATCATACTCATGCTTGTATCAACCATCGAACAAATAATTATAAACATGTAAACATTACTAAATCATCCTATGCATACTCACCATATAGAGCAAATAATCATTCATGTCCAACTACAAGTATCGCAACATCTTGTCTTATCTCAAATACATATACATATATCATATATCCATTTCATATTATTAATAACACGTACAGTAGCCACATATAATAGCCACACTATAATAACCACGTATAATAGCCTGGATACATATTAGAGGTGGATATGGTCATTTTTGATATTGACAGGACACAATATCCAAGCATATGGAGACATATCTTATAATCATGTATACTCGAAGGTATACCGGAAATCGAAGTCTCAAATCATATGAAATCATATATACCCAAATGTATACCGGAGATCGAAGCCTCAAAACATTTTATAAACATGTATACCCGAAGGTATACCGGAGACCGGAGTCTCAAATGGCCTAAACGCGGTCCACATATGGTAGCTACACTCACACCCTGACCTTGATAAACACTTATCTATCCACTATTATGACCATTCAGGCTCAAAATGACAACTCAGCTATGCTCTAATATTATTATCATATAGTAGAGAATAATTCAAGTATAATCACATAATTCATGTATACATGTATTTTGAGTAATTTCAGAGACATATAAATCATATATAGATCTCAATATGAACATGTAACTCAAAATTAAGTAGTCTGTATACATATAAAATCATATGCATTTATTTCATATATATAAAATTATTAATCTTGAACATATAACTTATATTTAAAGATATCATAATATAAAAACCAGTCTAACACAAGTCAAGTATCATACAGTAGTAAAACCCATGTAAAAAGAGATTTGAAAACCATTTTTAGAAAACAGGATAGGGAGGCAAATGGGTTGCCGTCGCGCTCGCGACAGTAACCAAAGATTCACTGCAGGAGAAAAGGGCCTGCACGAGTCGTGTATAGCATCACGACTCGTGCTCGGCCACATCCCAGATCACGAGTCGGCACATCTTGCCGAGACGCGCATGACATACCGAGTCGTGCACCTCCCTCCGTGTCGGTCATAATCAGCCGAGCGGAGCACTACAGCTGAACGGGGCTTATGCCGAGCGGGCCCATGCCGAACGGCCTCTTCTTCATGACTTATGAAGGACTTCATGACACGACCTCAGCAAGTGTACTGAATCGACAAGTAATATAATAGAGTAAAATTAAGACTCCGAGTTATCGTACCCAAGGGACTGTGTGCGCAAGTGATGAAAATCAAATGTATGCTAAAGAATTCCCAATTGCCGAATTGATTTGATTATGACTGAACTAAACTAATAAATTAATCGACTACTGTAATGGTTAAGCAAAAACAAATTAAAATGACAGTAAAACTAGCAAAGATTAAAATTAAATGAAAACAAGAAAAGATATCAAATTATAAAAGCGTTGTTCAAGTTCACTCATCCACCCCTTACCCAAATATGAATAAAATCAATCTAAGAATCTTATATGAAAGAAATCGGGATAACCCTCATAACCCAAGCGTCCCATTCCGGAGCAAGCTATTCTAATCGCATAACGTCCCATTCCGGAGCAAGTCATACAACTAGCCTAATCACGGGTCTAAAATCCTAGGTTCGGTTTGCTTTCCCATTCCGGAGTCAAACATCCCAAAACCTAATTATTTCACTTATCACTCAAACCTTAAATCATAAAATCCTGTCCATTTAGATTCCCATTCCGGAGCAGTCTAAACACCACAGCAAACATGATAGAAAATTCTGAGAATAAAATACATTCATGGCATCCAATTAACAAATTCAATCACCAACATAAACATATCAAATAAATCATTCATCATATCTGGAAATTGAACTGAAAAACGAAATTCCATAAAGAATCAATAAGAACCAGCAAAATAAACCAATCTTTCATACATAAACTCAAAAGATGTTCATCATTCACATTATAGGTATAGGAGATTCAGAGATCCCCCGAACAACTAAACGACTACTCACAATCCATTACAAAATCAAAAGAGTAAAAGAAAGAATAACCCCTGAAATTCATTGAGAAAATCCCAGTTGAATTGCTCGTCCTTCAATCCTCTTCTTCAGATCTTCAATGGAGAAAAGAAAACTAAAACTTCTGGAAAAATTCAGAACTAATAAACTCTTGAAATTAAACTATGAAACTAATGAAAATTACTCTCCATTACTAATTGAAACCAAAGAACTAATTGAAAACTCAGAGTTTTGAACAGAATAGTAACTTAGCCGCAAAACAAAGAACAAAAACTAGCTAAAAATTTCGGAACCCTAGCCAAATAGAAAGCTACGAATTTATACTTCCAGAGGGGTCACGGTGGCAATGGATTTGGTTGCCACCATGATCTATCGGGAATTTCAAATCCTTTGCCGCACAGGAGAGTGGTCACGGTGACAATTAATTTCATTGTCACCGTGAGGTCTTCACAGTTTAGCTTCTGTCCACGAACTAATTATCTCACAGTCACAATGAAATCCATTGTGACCGTGAGGTACGTGCTGCCTTGATTCTGCCTTGCTAAATTGACATGTCACGGTGACAATGAATTTTGGTTGCCACCGTGAGGTCTTCAACCTTTGCATTCTGCCCACTTGATAATTATGTCACGGTCACAACTATTTTCATTGTGACCGTGACCCATGCGACTTTTATTCTGCCTGCAATCTCCTTATATCACGGTCACAACCAATTCATTGTGACCGTGACCTCTTGAGCAAAAATCTACAAAGGCACGAAATTAAAATCAAAATGCTTTCTAAAATGAATCAAAACTTCAATTTGGCTAAAATTAACAAAATTAACATAAAAGAAACATAACTTAACATTAAACACAACTAAACACCCAAAAATCACACTAAAACATTATGAAAACTAAACACTATATTGAAGTTATCACTTCACATGTCATGAAGAATCGCAAGCCGAGCAGTCCCTGCCAAACGGGCTATTCTTCACTACTCGTGAAGGACTTCACGTGTTCACGTGTCGAGAAGAATTGTAAGCCGAACAAATTCTACTACGAGAGAATGGAATACCTGGTTCTGTCGCGCTTGCGACAGAATGTGTTTTCCTATTCTTAGGAAAAATGCAAAAAATAGAGCTTGTAGAAACCAATGTCCAATTTTTACCCACAACCAAATATCATGTAAAAACTTACCTCTAGTGCCTTCAAAACGTGCTTATAACCATAACAACTCAAATTACACAATATTAACACACATCTAAACAACATATACAGAGGTTGCAATAGTTCATCGAAAACCTAGAAATTCATCTCATATTCATGTACATACTCTTCAAAGTTGACATGCAATGCATTATAACTCTTATATCTCAAATCATATTCACAAATCTATTATCATGCATTTACATGTATCAAGACACACTAATAACAGTACAATCAAACTCAAATACATGATCCGAACGGAGAAGGGCAAAAACACTCCCAAACAAACATATTCACATACAAAGCTCCCAAACCTGGAAATGGAGCTTCAACAAATCCACTATCTTCAAGATCCCACTTTTCCTTTTCCTTTATCTTTCCTCCTCTCTTCAGATTCTTGCATATATTCAACCAAAACAAATGCTCAGATAACCCATGCAACAAAATCGTAAAACCCAAATGGAGAAAAAGATGAAGAAGAAGCAACCCAAAACAAACACAACCACTTACCTCTTCAAAAACTAGCTCTTAATCTCATATACCCAACTCAAAGCTTGAAGAATGACACATGCAAGAGCTAGAGAGCAGCAAAAGAAAGAGAGGAAAAGAAAGAGGAAGAACAACACAGGTAGGGAAAGAAGGAAGCTTCCACGGGAAGCAAAATAATTTCTGCCCTCTTCCCTCTCTCTTTCTTTCAAATCCCATTAATGCTCTCAACTACTCAAGCCACATGTCACACTTCAATAGGTTCCCTTAGTCAATTAACTTGACTTTACCATATTATCCTTAGCATAAATCCATTTAATCACTTAAAATAAATTCTTTCATTTAAACTTTAAATCTCATTCAATCAAGTCCTCAATTAATTTCCAATTCCACTTGTAAAAATTACTAAAATACCCTTAATTATCCAATTTTACATGTACTTTCCGACTAGGCCCTTTTTGGGGTGTTACAGCAATGTTGAGCTGAAGCTGTCCTTGACCAGCTTTTGCACTTGTGGCCTTCATTTGGACTTTTCCTACAAGGCTGTGTGCACAAGAATATATACAATAGATTGTGCATGCATGTGTAAAAGGTTATATGAAGATGTTTGCTAAAAAATTGTATGAAATGCATGCAAAAATGGATAGACCATGTCCTAGGTGGTTAAGGGTCCATTGAGGATATAGCTTAGCTACTCACATTGTGCCTCTGAAGATCTAGAAGTGTCATTTTGGCTCAGGGACTCTGACCCATAAACCTTTTAAAGAGAACCATTAGGTGTGCATCTTTGCCCCCCGGTCAATGAGCATACGCCCAGGATTCTGACTCATGTCCCTACACCATATACTATCTGCCTGAAGGGAGATCATCTGAAGTAATGCCGCCTTATCGCTCTAGGCATCAGGAGTTATTATTTTAAAGGTAGTGCGTCTCTTGTGGATTTTCACACTAACTTTTCATTATGGGAAATGCGTCCATTTAGGGATTTTCACATAACCCTTTGCCTAATTTTTGCCTGAAATGGACCCAACCCAATCCAGCAGCTTTTATTCATTTTATTTTTTGTAGGACAGACTGCCTGTTTCCAGGTTTTTATCCTACTCTTTGGCCTAACTTTTGCTTAGAGTGCCAGTTACGGTTTTCATCTCTAACGGTCTTTTTTTGTGAAGGGACTAAAATAGCTCGAAGCCAATAATGGGGTAACTTTGCTGAAGCGTCAGACCGATGATAGCAATGGAGGCCATACATAGTAAATTGTGCATATGCAAAGAAGAAATAATGCACTACTTTTTATGCTGGAACTTAAATCATTTTGAGTATGCAAGATAAATTGCTCTACTTATATTAACATATTATTGCAAAAATGCATATGTTCCAGTCTGATTTCATTACACATGATCATCACTTGGCATTAATCTAAAAAATAAAAGACCCTATCTAATCTCGAGATGGATCCTGAAAACATTAAACTCCTATTATCAATCAGTCCTCTCGGGTTTTTATGATTGAACATTTTCTCTCTGCCCTTAATTTTTGCCTAAAGAACCTTTTTTCGGTTTTCTCCTTGACGGGGCACCCAATTTTAGTAAGGCTGCCTATTTTTGATTTTCGACCCGTGGGGCTTTTATTCTCTTCTTTTGATTTTTGGTCTTTAGCCATTGCACCTCTCGAGTCTGTCGATATTGACTGGTTCTTTGAACTCATTCCCATCACTGTTTGTCGGAATCGTTGTTCCCTTAGGCAACAACTCCTCAAGAACAAATGGGCCTTCCCATATTGTCCTGAATTTACCCCGTACGTCTGGAACGCTCAGACTTATTTACTTAAGGACTAAATCTCCCTCTTTCAGCAGGTGCTTTTCAACTTTCTTCCTGAATGATCGAGCAAGCGTTTTTCGATAGATCTGATTGTGATAATAGCCCGCGACCTATCCTCGTCTAACATGTTCAACTACTGCAACCGTTGCTGTGTCCAGCCGGCTTCTAGAATCTAGGCTTCCATGACTACCCTTAAAGATTTGAGCTCTACCTCAACCGGCAGTACTGCTTTCGCCCCATATACCAAGGAATAAGGCGTGGCTTTTGTAGAGATTCTGACGGTGATTCTTTAGCCCCAAAGTGCAAAAGGCCATTTTCTTTGCCAAATCCTTGTAGTTTTGAACCATCATGGCCAAGATCTTCTTGACATTCTTGTTAGCAGCCCCCATTGCCTCATTGGCTTGAGGGTGATACGGAGAGGACTCGTGATGCTTAATACCATACTTCTGAAGCCGCTTCCTAGTTTCAGCCATAAACTGCACCCCATTATTAGACACAACATGATGCGAAAGACTGTATCAAATTCTTCTCAATGAACTTGGCCATATCCACATATCAATTCTTTTCCTCCCTTTTTTTTTGCCCTTTTTTTTATTTTTGTTGTTTTTTTTTTGTGGACAAGCTTCATTCAAATCCTGATAATTTACACATATATGTACTTCTCTTCTTAACTGTTGGGGGCGACGTTGACCAATCAAGTCGGGTGGTGAGCTTCGATAAGAAATTTGGCCTCGTTTTTGCCCGTGGATCTCTTTTTTTAACCTTTTTTGCCCATTCTGGCCCGAGTCTTCTGAATTTCTGCTTGATTAGTCCATGAGTGGGATATGTCGACATAGCGTGTTTAGTGATTTCACGATCATCTCTCGGCATGTCTTCATAGGTCCAGGCAAAGACTTTTTTATACTTTTTTCTTTTCTTTTCTCAAGTTTATCTCACTTCAACAGTGATATCAGATGCCAACAGGATAATATCAAATGTAAATGACTTGTGGTTGTGATCATGCATAATGAAATCATGAGAAACATAAACAAAAAATCATCAATATAATTAACATAAACAGTACTGCATACATCAAGATTGAAAAAGTTCAATATAAAAAGCACATCTACTGGAAGGTCTCCTCTCCTACTTCTTGCAGTGCTCTAGATCGGTAATCTGTTTGCTATCAATGAGGTACTGAATATGGCTCCTCAGAGTTCGATATTCATCAGTGTCCTGCCCTGTATGCTGATGGTAGGCACAATATAGATCCGCTTGATGATTGGGACGCCCTTGACTTCTGGCGGGTGTAGACACCGGGTCCCGAGTAGCCTTGATCAGGATTACCCAATGATGAAATTAAGTGTGCCGATTTATAGGCAAAAAGAATGAAAGTTGGAAGTGATAATTTCCTTATTGTTTTGATTTATTAGGAATGAATAAAAATGTATTTTAAAAATTATTTTGGGGTAAAAAAAATGAGTTTTTAATTTTTTGTGTTTTATGGAAATTTTTTTAAAAAAAAGTCGTCGAAAATCGCGAATGTCGGGGCGTGTGCTCGCCCGCATGCTGCGATGGGCGCGCGGGCGATGTGCTGGGCGTCGCCCTGCGCGCTCCGACGCCTGTCGGGGGCACCGACGGGCGTCGGACGCCCCCTGACGCCCCATTTCACCCCTATGGCCTTTTTGACCATATTTTCTTCATCTTAAATGCTTTTTAACTCATTTTTTTTGCATAATTTAATTCAAAAAGCCTTTTATCTTCCAACCCTTGAAATTCAGTTGTTTTTTGTAGTTATGGGAATTAAATTAATTTAATTTCTTAATTAAAAATTCTGAATTTTGGAGAGGAATAAAAGGAATTTTAGATGAAAATTAAAGGGGGATTTTCTTTAGAAAATTATTTGGTTTCTTCTTTCTTCTCTCAAACAAATTCTCTCAATTTCTAAAGAATTTTTTCCAAGAAGATTATCAAGGCAAAAAAAAAAAAATTTTTGTTCTTGGTGACTTTCTTTTTTTCAATTAACAATTTTTTTATTTTAAGACAAATAAATTAATTGTTTGTTCTTGAGTAAAATTCATCTTTCAATATTTTATTTTTCTAATCATATTCTTCAAATCAAGACAAGGAATTGGATCATCTACCTTCATTTCTTCAAGATAAATTTGAGGGTAATTATTCTTGGCTCAATTTTTTCATTTAATTTTAATTTTATTCTTTTGTTGTTATTTAATTAATTAACATGTAAATTCTTTTAGTTCTATCATTTTATTCTTTTTTTATTCTTTTGATTTTATTTAATTAATTATCATGTAAATTCTTTTAGATCTATTATTTAATTGTTCATATTTTTACTACTTCTTATTCTTTATCTAATTGTTCATACTATTATTTCTTGTTCTTATTTCTTCTTTAATTGTTCATGTTCATATCATTGTCATCATTTTTGTTCACATATATTATTAGTATTATCATTTAACATATTTTAGCATAATTGGCTTATTTTTATTTTCATATTGTTCTTCCATACTTAATTGGATTGTTCATCTTCTTTTATTACTATTATTATTATTATTATTATTATTATTATTATTATTATTATTATTATTATTATTATTATTATTATTATTATTATTATTATTATTATTATTATTATTATTATTATTATTATTATTGTTGTTGTTGTTGTTGTTGTATTTGATTGTTCATATTCTTTGTTATTATTGTGTTATTATTATTGTAGTTATTACCATCATTATTATTATTATTATTATCCTTATTCTTGTTTAATTTTATTATTACTATTATTATTTATGTTTTATGCATGCTGATTTTTTATTATTACTTTTGCTTTTATGCATGATTGGATGTTATTGTTGTTATTTTGTATTTTTATGAATGTTAAATTCTATCATCATTATTTTATGTTTTTTATGCATGTTAAATTTTATTAACACTATTTTATATTTTTTTAGCATGTTAATTTTATTAATTTGTTAAATTGCATATTTTTATTATGTCATTTTAATTGGCTTGCCATACATGATGCAATTTTGATTGCTTTAATTTAATTGTTTTCATGTTATATGTTTAATTAATTTTTTTACTAACTTCACTTTTATTTTTTTTTCTTTTATTTTCAATACTTATTTTTATGTGTGAGTCTTTTCCATACCAAGTGGGAGCCTATGAAGATTTGAAGATCCATTTGGGATTTGATTTGTTAATTTTTATTATTTTCATTTCTTTTGCTTTCATTATTTTATTTCTAATATGTAATTTGTAATAAGTTTATTTAATTTTATCTTTATGCACGTTAATTAAAAAAATCACAAAAATATTTCTATTTAATTAATTTTGTTTTTCTAAATAAAAATGGGACCAATGTCCTAGTGTCTTCCATCCAAAATAAATTGTCATTTTAAAATTATTTTTTTTAATTATGCATGAGAGGACCAACGTTATCATTTTTAATAAATATCCCGATTTATGTATGAATTGTATTTTATTTACAAATGGGGGTTGTATTCCGCCCCTAGTTTTATTGTAATTTATTTTGCTTTCATTTATTTTATTTATCGCTTTTATTATGTGTTTGACATGCGCATTTAATTAAATTGCATGAAAATTGAATGAGAAATGGGATGGAATACTAAATTCAAAACTCAATTATAAACTTAATCAAATGTATGAATAAATGGGAAGTCTCGAACCATCTCTGGTCTTTGGGCTCAACGAGGCGAGAGGACCATTTCGATGTTCCATTAGAGTGGGACTTCCAAGACACCTCTTGTGTCTCGTAAAAAGGCTTTAACTTGCATAGTCCTAGGCTCCACGAGGCAAGAGAACCATCCTAATGTTCTATTAGGATGGGACCTCCAAGACCCCTCTAGTTTGCCCAAAATGGACATAGCAGCGCCGTCTTAGGCTCATTGAGACGAGACGAGACGAACTGTCCCAATGTTTTATTGGGTGGCGACTCCATGAAATCTCCTTGTTGCCCAAAATAGACGCACTTATAAATACCTTACAAGTTTTATGAACCTCTCCTGATAGCCCTAAAGCGGGAGTTCTGGAAGCCACGGGGTTTGGCGCGTCACAGCGGGCTTAGTAGGCATTGGCTATAGCTTACCTTATTTTATCAAACTTTTAAGTACCCAAGACAATGACTTATCTAGGTTGGAGAAATGCCTTTGGTCTGCTTCGGTAGCCGCTATATCCACCGCATTTTCAGTAGTTCGATTCCCATTATCGGGCCCTGCTTACTTTCCTACCCCCTAATTGCCATAATTTCTCTGGGCGTAATTGTCATTGCTAGCCTTCGTTGCCAGGTATTCTCCTTCAGCTTCTATGGCTATGTCTTTCAGGGACTCCCAGTCCTTTAGCCCCTTCATTTTTAACCCATCTTTCAGATATAGGCTGGCATTCCTGATAAACAGCCTGATCTGGTCCAGAGTGTTCGGCTTTCTCTTCTTCTCCATTACCCAATTCCTCCATCGGGTCAGGTATTTATGGAATGACTCTCCTGATTTCTGCTGTAGCAGCTCTAGATGTTTCAAAGTTACCTCCATCCTCGTGATGCAGTCGTACTGTCTGAGGAAATCTTTTGTCAATAGATCCTAGTCCTCTTTAGTCCTTCTGTTGAGTCTATGATACCAGTTTACCATTGGACCTGTCAAGCTCAAGCAAAAATATTCTATCTTCTACCTTTTTGTCAGCATTGTTCCCTTTATTACAAGTGAGTACTGCTTAATATGTGCAGTGGGGTCCGATATACCATCAAACTTAGGCAAATTGAGCATCATAAAATTCTGGGGAACTAGACCTTCGCCATCTAACTCCTGATCTTCAAGATTCATGCCTCTTCCTGCTATCAGCAAGCTAGTCATAGCTTCAAATCCATATTGCCTCCTCTGGCTTGGGCAACTTTCCCTTTATTACCACCGACTCCTCTCGTTCTCCTTCCCCCAAGTCACTCTCAGGTCTAGGAGCTTCTCTGTGCTCTACAGGTGCTGGCACTCTAAGCTCAACTGCAGGTGAGTCTACTATGGCAGGGGGTTTCTCTCTATCAGGCCCTTGTTCATCTTGCCTCCTGTCGGAGAAGCGAGTTATTACCTAGCAAGTGGTGCTAAAGTGGCAGCAAGATTTCCCATCATTCTGGCCTTAAATTCTTTCATTCTCCTACCCACCTCTTCGGTAATTATTGCACGGTTGCATTAGACCCACCTGATGGATTAGCCATACTTGTCTCTACTGATGATTCTGAAGAAAATATCTCACTACCTTCTGAAAGAGAATCTGAACTCCTATCTGACACTAGTTCTGGTAGTCAAAGAGTGGAATCTTTCTTAGTCGACCGTTGAAACCTCTAAACCACCTGGATGAATCTATGATGGCTGCAGAATACACCTTGTTAGAATGATGCATGATTGAAATGCAATGCATGGCCGCGTTGATGCAGCATAGACAAACACATGCAAATAAATAAGTCCTTCCAACCTTGTCTCTTCCACACACGAGGTAGTTCAGTCTTTTTCCTAGGTGGGCTTTATCCAAGGGTCAACGGGGAATCCATTGGATGCGTATGGTGCACGGTGAAAAAATCGGCATCATAACACCTCTTACTTAATATACATACATATGGGTTTTGGCTGTTATGTATTTAACCACTTCAATTAAATTAAGATAGGCCCATCGGGGCATGAAAGCCTTTGATGAAAGCCCATTTAATTTAACTAATTTTGTTCAATATATGACGGCCATATAACAAGCACGATATTACGGTACATTTCACCTAGTGGAAGTATTTATTGCCATTATATGAGATTTGGTCAAAGGTGATGATATTTTAGGGTTACCAAAGCATGGTCCCTGCCAACGGGTCTAGCTCATCACGAGTATATCGACCTACTAGGTCTCCATTTGATATACCATAAGGTATGAGGCTTGGGCTGGTGATTATCTTTAACACTTTTTTACATTGAGTGAACATAGGGTCGTGCTTTAGGAATGCACTGGGGCAAAGAAAGGGTGCAAACTAGCATATATCTAAGGCTCTAGCATGTATGCAATGCAATTTTTCAAAAAGAGATAAAATTTTAATTTATCAAAAACCCAATTATATTATTAACTAAGATAATTTCGGAGTAAAGTTTCAAAGTTCCCAGCAGAGTCGTCACTGTGACGAGTGCTGGACCCGACTGCTTCCCGAAAACCCGCTTTTAGGGCCCGAGAGGATTCGCTTCTTTTAATTTTGGGCAATCATGAGATATTTTGGAGTCCCTACCAAATAGAACATTGGGGAAGTTCATCTAATCCCATGAAAGCCTTTAGGTACCTTTGAGGCATTTTGGAGTCACCACCCAATTTACAAGAAATTGGGAAAGTTCATCTAACGTCGGGGTCTAAACCAGAGAAACATTCAGAACTTCACTCTTATAGCCTTGGTTACTTATAAATGAGTTTTTTTTATTATTAAATTTTTATCTCTCTTCTCACACGGTCATGCATTAAAAATAAAGCACAAATCAAGTACCGAAAGAAAACAGTAAAGAAAGCGGTAAAATAAAGCAAACCACAAAAAATAAAAGAAAGATAAAATTGGGACAAAATACAATCACCCAAAATAAAAGGAATTAAAATCTGGAACAAAAAAATACAATCCCCCAAATAAAATAAAAAATCAAATGAATAAATAAACATTCAAAAATCGAGATGTTTATTTAGGATAGGAACATTGATTCCTTCATGCTCACTTAGAAAAATTGAAGAGTTGTTTTTGGTATATTTAGAAAAGGGATAAGTGATCTCATTTTGAGAAAAATTAACCCTTCTTTTTAAAGGTGAGTTTTTATTGGTTGAAATTTGGGACATTGGTCTCATTTTATTAGAAAAAATCCCAATTTATCAATATAAAATTCTTTTGGTGATTTTTAGTTAACGAGCATAAAATAAACTAAATTTATTACATATTACATAATAAAAACAAATTAAAGCGAAATAATGAAAAATAATAAAAATGTCAAAAATGACAAATCCACCCGAAAAGTGTTTCCAAATCTTCATGAACTCCCATTTGCCATTGGAAATGCTCACACATAAAAAAAGAAGTATTGCAGTAAAAACGACACAAATAAAATTGATGTTAGTAATTAGATAAAAAAAATCAATTAAACACATAAAAATGGATTAAAATAAATAAATGAAATATAATGCATTATGTATGACAAATAAATTAAATTACATAATGAAATAAGTAAATGAATATGTTAATAAATCAACACACATAAAAAAACATAAGTAGTAGTAATAATAATAATAATAATAATAATAATAATAATAATAATAATAATAATAATAACAATAATAACAATAAACCAGAATAACAATAATAATAACAATAGTAGCAATAATGGATAATAATAATAATAATAATAATAATAATAATAATAATAATAATAATAATAAAGAGAACAATTAAGTAAGCAAAAACAAATAAAATAAATAAAACATATCAAAACATGTTAAATCTATGAACAAAATAACACACAAAAAAAATAGTAATAGATTTAAAAATCTACATGATTACAAATTAATTATAAACAAAAATAAAATTCAAAATTAAACCCAAAATACTTATCCTCAAAATTTGATTTGATGAATGCAGGCAAATGATCAATTTTCTTGTCTTGATTTATGCAAATATAATATTAGAAAAATAAAATATAGAAGAAAATTTTTATTTCAAAAACAAAAAATTAATTTTTTTGTCTCAAGGAAAAAATTGTCAAAAAGGAGAAGAAAATTCTCAAGAACAAAAAATTGTTCTCTTTGTCTCAATAATTAATCTTAAAAAAATTCTTTCCAATATTAGGAGAAATTGTTCTTAAAAAAAAAAGAAGAAGAAAATATTTTCTTAAAAAAAATCCCCCCTCAATTCTCTCTCCAAAAACCCTTTTATATCTCAAAATAAAAATAAGATTTTTAGAAGAAATTAATTTAATTTAATGTAATTCCCATTAAACACAAAAAAAACTGAAGAATTTTAAAGGTCAAAAGAAGAAATAATTTTAAAATTGAATTCCACCAAAAAAATAAGAAAAAACACCATAAATTGGCCAAAAAAATGCCCCAAAAGGGCTGCTGGGGCGTCGGGTAGGCGATAGGGATGAGAGACGCACATCGTTTGCACGCGATGTGATTCCCAGCATGCTGGCGAGCGACTCCCAGAGCGTCGCTCCGCGCACTACCGAGCGACACCCGCGCGTTGCAGAGGAGCGCGATGGCCGATTTTTTTTTTTAATAATTTTTGATAAAAATACTATCATTTCAAAACTCATTTTTTATATTAATATATAATTTTTAAAATGTTTTTATTATTTTTTTTAAGAGCAAACTTGACAAGGAAATTATCCCTTCCAACTTTATTTTTGCCCGTGAATTGGCATTTAGTTTCATTATTGGGTAACCCTTATCTAGGCTGTTTCGGGATCCGGTATCTACAGGTACAATAAATTATAGTATCATTATAATAATATGATGTTTGAAAAGATTGTATGATATTATGTGATTTTATAATATTTTCTGTTTGGTTTAACTGTATGATATTGTACAATTTTATTATAAAAATGATATAACTGCCCTCCAGTTTTTAATAATACGGTAAAAAGTAAAAGTTATAGAGTTAGAAAAGTAAAAGTAGTTTCAGAGAATTATGGAGAATCACAAAATAAACCATTTTTATGATTCTTAAATCATGGACAAAAATCATGTATTACGATACTATGCACATAATTATTATCCCAAACACTGTTCTTTATAAAATAATATATTAATGAATCAAATTATACCACCAAACAAACACACCGTTAGTATATAAAAAATTAAAATTTGTATTCATACCTGATTTTTCAGTAAGTTTACAAGATAAAAATATTGACAAAACTTTAAATTTATATCATAAATTACATATAATAAAAATGATCAATGGATCTAAAGTATTTTTTGCAACATATAGAACTATATATGCTTTTACTACAAGTCATCATAAAAATAATATAAAACTACAAGTAAACAAAGAAAATACATTTTTGGATCTAGTAGAATATATACCACATAGACAATTAACACTAACAAGCATAAATTAATTAGAAAATTAATAAGAAGTTGAAGAATAATTTGAAGTTCAAATAAAAGAACAGTTAGAAAATGAATTAATTGGAAAAAGTAATAGCTCATATAGTAGTGTAGCATTTTAGCAAGAAATTATGCAGAAATTAAAACGAAAAACACTAGAATGGTAATAAATTATAAAAATACTAAATAATGCAATAGAATATTTAATGCGTAATATCAAAGGAAAAACTTGGTATTTTAAATTTGATTTTAAATTATGATTTTGGGAAATAAAATATACTGCATTTAATATTCCCTAGAGGTCATTATAAATGGATGGTAATGCCATTTGGATTATGTAACGCAATACAAATATTCCAAAGAAATATGGATGATGTATTTAAATATTTAAGACATTTTTGCTTATTTTTTATAGATGATACGATAATATTTAATAAAATATTAGATGAACATTTTAAACATGTTAAACAATTTTTATTAAGATGTTTTATGTATGGAATAATGTTGTCAAAGGAAAAGGCAGAAATAACAAAAAGAGAATAGAATTTTTAGGATTTATAATTTCAAAAAGAGAAATAGAGCTACAATCTCATATAGCAAAAGCATTATTGGAATTTCTTGATCAATTAGAGTATAGAAAAATGGTAAACCAATTTTTAAGACATGTAACTTTTGCTAGTGATTTTATGCATGAATGTGCCAAGAAAAGAGCACTACTTCAAACTAAACTAAAAGACAATAACTCTTGAATTGGACATAAGAAGATACCAAAATTTTAAAAGAAATAAAAGAATACTGTAAAAATCTACATAAGCTACCTTTATTAGGAAAAAACTAAAAAGTAAAATTAGAAACAGATGCTTCGAATGATATTGGGGAACTATCCTAAAAAGTAAAGATAGAAAGAAAATATATGGATATGTATCAGGAACATTTACAAATACAAAAAAGAATTATCATAGTAATGAAACAAAATTACTAACAGTAAAATATGTTTTAGAAAAATTTGAAATAAATTTATTACCCTAAAGATTTACTGTAAAAACATATAATAACCATGTAAAGTCCTTTATCACAAAGAATTACAATGGAAAATTAGCATAAAGAAGGAAAATGAATTAGTAAGAATATTTTACTAATTTCAAATTTGATATGGAATATATTCTAGGAAAAGAAAATGTATCAGCATATTTACTTAGTAGACCTAAAAATAAAATATAGATTATTTGTATTAATAGTCATCTTGCAAGTTTATTATAGAAAAAAGTTTAGAAAGGATTTCTAAAGCTCATTTTCAAAAAGAAAAAGCAAATGGACTCTATGCGAAAATCTATATCTTGAATCTAAATATTAGAGAATGAGATGAAGCAATAAATGGAATATTTACAAAATTTTATGTCTCGTGCTCTAGAAATAGGCAATGAGACTTAATTTAAAAAAAGGCTAATACATCCCAGGTCTGGGGGGTAGGATCGGGTTCGGCCAGGTGGCCCACAAAGTCGAAAGAGACTGGTGGACCTGAGTCTGATCTTAAAGGAATAGAGTTGCGCCTCTATTGACAGCTCTTTTGGTAGGATTTGTAAGCGCTCCTTCCTATGGTTTGGTATCAGAGCTTGGTCTCGAGTTCGAATCCCACCTCCCGCAAATTCAGGTTCGAGGATGAACCTCTCCAAAATGAGAGGGAATGATACGTCCCAGGTCTGGGGGGTAGGATCGGGTTCGGCCAGGTAGCCCACAAGTTCGAAAGATACTGGTGGACGTATCAAAGGCCCACCAAATAACTAAAGCCCAAACCTAATATCTTTTAAAAAAGGCCCATTAAGCCATAAACTTAATTTAAATGTGTTTTAACCTAATAAAAGCCCATCACACCGAAATAAGCCCCAATATATAAGTTAAGGTCTAATAAAACAAATACACCATAATGGATTAAAAATAAGCCCACATACAAAACATAAGTAGTGGTCTGCTCAAAACTATTCTTCTAAATTAAAATAATTAATTAAACAAGAATTGGAGTATTCTTGCAATTTCAGTCCCATTTGATTAGATATGATGCCATTGGTCTTCATTATCTCTAGAGATACCATGCCATCTACAATTCTACTCATATTAAGCTTGCAATGTTCATTTATCTTGCCATGATAACCCATGCTTGCATCAGATATAATAAAGTTTGATTAGGCAGAATTTTTCACTTCAATTTTGTACTTACACAATAATATAATCCTTTTTTTTTTTTCTATTTTAGCTTTGTCCACAATGCATTAAAACACTAATTATTTGCAATCCTATAATATGAAAGAAATTAAAATTGAGACCCTAATTATCATTGAAATTTATGAGTTAGTTTATATAAGTTTTATTTTGCTTTACAAAAATATATAAGTTATTTGATTTTATTGGGGTTAGATTTTGTGTAAATAGGAATTAGGTAGAATTTTAATTGGAATTTGGTTTAAAATTTTCAATATATGAAGTAGTTAAGATTTTAGTTAAAGTTGATATTTTTATTTTTTAACCTATTATGAAAAAATTTGATATCAAAAGAAAATCACCATTTAAGTAAGAAATTGGAAATAAAGATCAATAAAGTAGTTCAAGAAAAGTTAGTCATTAGATTGATTGATGCATAACTCCAAAACTTTTTGAAGTCATCATTGGCACCTGTGCTTTCATCATTACCTCCCCATTTAAGATGATTTGTTCTAAATTATAAACCATATTGAAAAAGAGGAAAAACTTGCACAAAAGAATAAAATGCTCAAGGCAACATAGAATTAATCATGAACAAAGTTTATCCGATCTAGCCATTTTTAGCATTCATAATTGCTACCAAAACATCAAGAAGGAAAAATATAATTTTCTTTTCTTAATTTGTTTTCAAAAATACGATTTTGCAGTCAAGAATCTCCTAAAATAACATATCACGGAGCAATCCTTGTAGAATTCAAGGGACAGAAATCACGCGACATTCATCTTCGAAGGTAATATTCCGAGGGTAAACATTCTGGATCATCCTCTCTCGCATTTAATCCTCTCATATTGATTTTACACATAAGATTCCATTTTATTCAAAGTAAAACAACATTTTTATTTGATTTTCTTTATTTTTCCAGGTTTGAGACGACCGACAGGCAGAGCCTCTGCCGACGGCCGTCGCTCAGCCAAGTGACGGGTCGTCAAAGATTTCCACCTCCACCCGTTGGTCGGCCCAAGGACGCCCGTCTCTCACGCGATATGGGTCGTTCCTGAGCCTTCCTCCTCCATTTTCTTCATTTTCCTTCTTTTGTCACTTATTTTTTCCTTTCTTTTTTTTTTTATGATAATCTTTCACATATTCTTTTCCTCTATTTACTTTTCATGTTTATTTTATTTTAATTGTCGCACTAACATGACTTTCGTTTTTGTGAGTTTTATTATTTTTTTTATTGGGCTTGGGGTTATTAAAAATGGAGGGCACTGCGATGATCTGAGAACTTTATTCGGGTCCATTCTTTTACCCTACTCCTCTTTATTTCAATTTCCATTTAATGTAAATATTATTTTACTCCGCTAATATGAAAAATGGTTAAATATTTACATTAATTAAGTTGAAATTTTTACTAATAAAATGGGACCAATGTCCTAATTTTATTAAATAAAATTGACGTTTAAAAATTATTTTTATAAGTATGCATGCGAGGACCAATGTCCTCATCCTTAACGAATATCCCACTTGATGTATGATTCACATGCTATTTACAATGGGAGTTGTATTTTGCCCCTAGTTTTATTGTAATTTATTAGATTTTTGTTTATCCTATTTTAATCTTGCTCCTTTGCTACTTTCGTTTATTGATTTTATTACATGAATGATCTGCGCTTTAATTAATGCATCAAATCATATGAGAAAAGGAACGGAATCTTGAATTTAAAAATCAACTATGACTTAATCAAGGTATGAATAAATGGTAAGTCTCGAACCTTCTCTGGTCTTAGGCTCAACGAGGTTGGAGGACTATCTCAATGTCCTATTGAGGTGGGGTCTCCAAAATATCTCTTGTTGCCCAAAATAGGACCAATTTGCATGGTCTTAGGCTCCACGAGATTAGATGATCTTTCCGGTGTTTTATTAGAAAGAGGTGTCCAAAATATCTCTGCCTTATCCAAAATAGACGTATATGCATCATCTTAGACTTCACGAGATTAGATGATCCTCCCAATGTTCTATTGGAAGGAGGTGTCCAAAATATCTCCGATTGCCCAAAATAGACACACAAGTGCTGTCTTTAGGCTCAGTGAGGCTAGACGATCTTTCCCAATGTTCTATTGGGTGGCAACTCCAAAACACCTCCTTGTTGCACAAAATAGACGCCCTTGTAAATCTCTTACAATTTCCATGAACTTCTCCCAAACGCTCTAAAAGCGGGTTTTCCAGGCCTCCCAAGGTTCGGTGCGCGTCATAATGTGTTTGTGTAGTTGGGAGAAATTGTATGTGTTTGTATATGTTAATTGATATTTAATATAGTTGAAATGTAAAATGGATGTTTGTTGAAGTGTTAATTGAATTTCCATGAGTATAGTATGTGATCAAGTATGAACCCTAGTTATAGGGGAAAACTCTGCTCAGATTGTATCAGACCTCCGTGTGATAATTTGGTCATTAGTGGAGTTATAAAACTCCAAATTAAGTGATTAAAGTTCCGTTTGAACTATCACTTCTATACCTATAATAGTCCCAGAAATGACTATGAATTAATTCTAACTCTAAGACCCTTAAAAATGGAAAAAACAGACGTATCTCCACCTTGGCGGGTTTATTGGAACAATCTATATTGTTTAATTCATATCTGTTGATTTAAAAGTCCAAATGACTTGAAACTTATTTCATTTAAAACTTAACATCCTAGGGAATAATTATTAATAAGTGAGTTTTGCCTAAAATTGATTTTTAGATGTCGGTTTAGGTTGAACAAAAAAGAGTAGTGAAGCAGTCCTGAGTTTTGGCTTCTGTTTTGCTAATTTTGGTATGTCATGGTGATAACCAATTGATTGCCACCATGACCAATACCAAGACAAGGCAGAATTAGATGTAGTTGGACCTCATGGTCACAATAAAATCATTTCCACCGTAACCCTCCCCAGTTTTGTGTATTTTAAGTGTTTTTTTTCCCGAAATGCACCCGAACTTCACTACAAGTTCCTATAGCTTGTCCAACACATGTCTAACATTTCATAGCATGTGAATGTTGTCAATTGAAACTATATGAAAATGATGCTATGGCATAGTAGTTTAATAAAGGAGTTAAATGTATACATGCTTTTTAATTATTGAACATGACATGGTATGCAATATTGATCATACATGATTGGATCACAATGTGTTAAGTATATGAAAGATGCATGAAAGTGCAATACTTAACCTATTTTAATAAACATGAGATGGAATTTATAGTGTGAATCTATATAAGAAAATGTGAGCTTGATGTAAACCTACTTGTACTAGTGTATGTTAACTTATACTATGGTATAAATCTATGCGATTAATAATGCTTTGTGAGAATCATAATGTGTAAACTCTAGTGAATAAGTGTAGTATGAAAATACATAATGAAATATGAGTAAGCTTTCCAAACCATTTGTGTATGCAAGGCATGAGATGACACGAGTTTGTTCTACGTGATGACTTGTACCATGATGTTGCTTTAAGGAAGTACATGAGTACCTTACTATACGAATGAATAATACTATGCGAATGACATTTATTATGCGAATGAATATTACTCTATGAATGAATATATGTTAAGTGAATTATTCATTAAGCCTGTAATCGAGTTGTGGATAGATAAGTATGCTTATAAAGGGCTAGTGATTCGCAGCTGCTAGGGTGGCACCGACGGATGTCTAGTAATTGATACCGATAGGTATCCAATGATATCTCTAGTGTTTAATATCTATTGTACCCGTATCCACTTCAATAATGACTCAGGCTATCTATAACAAGAATGATATTGTATGCTTGATGATAATATTGTGTTTACATGTAACATGATAGTGCTAATATTGAATAATGCTAGTGTTGGCTATGCCATGTTGAGTGATACAAATGTTACGCTTTATGATATGTTGGCTATGTTATTGAAGCTTTCCGTTGACAGTGAGTATTGATCAGTGTTATTGCAAAGCATGGATTATCGAACATATGGCATATTGTTTGACTACTGGATAAGTTGCTGTTACATTGTTTAGCTATTGTAGGTTGTGAAGGATTAAATAGAGCTATGATTTGTTACATGTACATGAATTAATGTGAAATGTAGTGATATGTTATAACTATCGTAAATGCTAGATGTTAAAGCTAAAGATTAAGTGCATGTCGACGTATGTAATTGAAGTAAGTATGTTAAAAATGAGCCTGTTGGAATAGTATTAGTGTGTGTAATTATGATAAGCATGATTATTGTGGCTATACTAGTTGTATGTTTGTTTTAGAATGTCTATATTGAAACATTAAATATATGTAGTGATGATATTAATGTTATGATACATGGTAATGCTAGCTATGATATTGATGACATTGAAGCCTTCCGCTAGCATCGTGTATTGAATATTGGTATTGTAAAGTATGAATTATTGAATGTTGACATGTTATTGAGTTATTGTCTAAATTGCTATTGCATGGTATATTGTTTAATTAAAGCATGTCATATTGTTATATGTTAATTCGTGAATGCTTGTATTAGACTTGTTTTGTTTACATCCCCACTAAGCGTTTTCGCTTAGCACGGGTGCTTGTCTCCCATGTAGGTTTGAAGTGGAAGCTCAAGTTTTGCGCGGAGTATCTGCAGGCCACTAGGAGAAGTCTTCAGTGAGGTCTTTTAGTTAGGTTATTTTTTGCATTGTAAAGATATTGTTATAAGTTTTTGTATAAGTAAAGTATGTATTGAAGCATGTAAAGGAATATGCAAATTTGTAACCTAAGTGGTAAACTTTAGTGAACTAGTGATAGTGAATGGCTTAGTGATGACTAATGTATGTTATAATGTGATTAGTGATCGTGAGAGGATTAAATATTGCTTAGCATCGCATAGCGCTCCCTTATCCTCCCAAGGGGCATTGGGACATTACACACTTAATCCAACATTTAACATTAATATGCACCTCTAACTATCACAATTTACCATTTCAATAGGCACATAAAAGTTGAGTTCCCAAACCTCATTGTATCCTTCATTTTTAGTTTTGCTTTCTTTCTTATTCTCCTCTTTTTTCTCTTTGAATCCAATAGCTTCTCATTCTAAGTACACATCAATTTCATTAATACATAAACAAACCACAATCTTACCAAATCCCATGAACTAAAGATAAAGAAGAAGAAAACTTAATATTTTCTTACCTTTATAAACTTAAAGTGCACTAAAACCCTTTCTTCACACATGGCTTCCTTAGAGCAACTTTTTGGATGAATGGAAAGAGCAATTTTTTGTGGGAAAAAGGAAAAAGATGGCTGCCCTTTTTCTCCCTCTTATGGCCAGCCAAATCCACCCAAATAAGCCAAGCAAAATTTCTTTAATATGGTCAACCAAACTTTCCTCTCATACTTATCCAAGAATGTAACATGTCCAACTCTTATTGGTGCACTTTAGATTTTTATGTTAAATTCCTAATTAATCCTTCCTCTTTTGCTCTTTCATATATTCACTATTAATTAATCATTCCTCATATATTGGCCCACATACTTAATTAATTCCTTCAATATAGTTCATAAATGTAAAATAACCAAATTACCCTTAACCTTTTTACTTAATACCGGTCACTTCCTTGACTACACTTAACAATTTTAATTACCCGATAATACACTTTTGGTTAACAAATTAATTCTTTTGGTATAATACAAATCATACTTAACAAATTCTAACTTACCGTACTTACTGAAACTTTCTATTTAATGACGACTATGTCATCTATTTCATTTTACTACTTTAATCAACTCATTTTTACATTTATCTTTTTATTAACTTTATTCTTTTCATTTTCATACCAAGTAACTCTTTTCTCGCCTTAAAGTCCATAAATATCTAGTTACTAATTTATCTCCAACCTTTCAATTAATACAGAAAGCATTCTCAACTTCACTTAACCACTTTAATTAATCAATTACACATTTTAATCACTTTTATACTCCAAACACATATGAATCCAACTAGAGTACATTTCGGGTCCTTACATTATAGGTGTATGACCCATTGGTTTTTCTAGTTTACTTAGCAGTACAGACATATTTGCAATTAATGAATTGTATGATTTAAACTTTTTACATCATTATATTAATTCTTTAATTAATATTTATTCTCATGTTTATGTACAAATCATGAGAGACTTCTAGTCAAGCATCATGATTATCCAAGTGATAGAAACGTCAAGTCTTCCATAGAATAATTACTGTGCAATTACTCATTTCATTTTATTTTATCTCATTTAGGTTTTGAGTATGGATTAAGTCAACTCACATCTAATCATTGTTCCCAAAATGCCCCTTGTGGATCTCATCCTCCTTAGCATTCTACTCTGGCTAGAGATTCTTTAAACATGAATATTATTAAACAAGTAAGATTACTCCCTTAATAAATCTAGGATGGTGAATCATTTATTGATCACTCAACTATCTTCAAGTTGGTCATGATATACCCAATCTTCTAACTATGTTCACCCCTCGATGAAGGTAAGCAGTTATAGAGTTAAAGTATACTACTCCTTACTTAAGATAACTTTGGTTATCTTAAGTCTAAGGATACTTGCACCACTGCTACGTAGAGATTCCTCACTGACATAGATTTAATATCCATATGTGGATTCTCATGGCAGGTCTCTAATGAATTTATTCTTTTAATAAGCATCCATATGCCAGCTTTGATCATCTCCATGATCATAGTTATGAAAACCACTGCTTGAACCTTTCAAGAAGCATAACATATGCCAGTCTATCTGGATTAACATTGTCCTATCTTATTAATACTATGACTAGGGATATTTAGGCATTAACACATTTGCATATAATAGGCATCTCACATCATGAACTCTTTCATGATTGTCTTTCCACTGTGTATATAATACCAAGGACTACATTTATTAATTTAAGATATAAAATCAAACCAGAGGTAATCATAACATAGTATTGACAAATGAATGATGCCCTTTCATAAATAATAATGAGTTCAAATACATGAAAAAAGATTCCTAATTTACATGGGCTCTAGGGCATACTCCTAACAATCTCCCACTTGCACTAAATCCAATCATTCATGTGTCTTAAGCCTATATTATGTACATAGTGATTGTACTTATTTTGGGATAATACCTCAGTGGGAGGATCAACCACATTATCATTTGTGGGGACCCTTTCTATCTTCACATCATTTCTTGCTATAATCTTCCGGATGAGATGGTAATTGTCTACTAACATGATTGGATCGTTGATAAAACCATGGTTCCTTTACTCCTTTGCTTGTGCAATGGCTCTATTGTTGTCACAATATAAGTGTACCGGATCAACAATGCTAGGGATCACTTATAGTTCAGTAATGAACTTCTTGATATATACTGCTTTCATAGTCGCCTCTAAAGTCGCAATGTACTCAGATTCTATGGTAAAATTAATAGTCGTCTCTTATTTAGAACTCTTCTAACCGATTGCTCCTTCTCCCAATATGAACACAAAACACGGCTATGATTTACAATCATCCTTGTCTAAATGAAAGCTGGCCTTAATATAACTGTTTATATGTAAATCACCCTCTCATATACTAGGAATATATCCGTAGTCCTTCTTAAGTGTTTAAGGATATTCTTGATTGCACTCTAGTGTTTCTCTCCATAATTGGATTGGAATCTGTTTGTGATACTCAAAGCAAATGATACACCTGACATGTACACTCTAGCACCCCTTATAGGTAATCTATAGGATCTTATCACATGTAACACGAATTACTTGTAATGGCCCTAATACTGGGTCAGTCGTGAATAGTATTTTTCGATAGTAAATAGTGCTTTCGGGGTTAAAAGTACACCCGGAGGTGAAATATAATTTATTTAACTATAAAAAAATATTACTCACGATGAGTCCAACGTTAAAATTTGGAGTGAAATCGAGGTCAAATGGGCCTCCAAAAGTCAAAAATACGAAAAAGTAGTTGTTAGGTTCAAATAGTAACTAGTTTGATGAAAGTTTGACTGAGTCTTTAAAAATAGTAAATGAGCTCCAAAACTCATCAAAAATTATAGATTTGCCTAAAATAATATTTAAAATTTATTGACATTAAAAAGGTAATTTTTTGGTACACCAGTAATTGTTGAATCGGACCGATCTGATTGAATCAGATAAAAAATGGACTCTGATTGAGTTAAATTTTTTTGCACAGCCTAGTTTTTACATGTTATGAATTATAGAATTAAATTTGGGATGAATTAGATTTGAAAAATGAGAAAACCACAGGAAAATTTCATTATAGGCCTAAAAATTTCATTTTGGGCTTGTGAGAGTAGGCTTAAGGTTGGACCAAGGCCCAACCCAATTGGGTCACTATATAAGTCATAAGGAAGCAGATTTTTGGTGAGTGATTCTTATCTCCTTCAGCCTCTTTCTTCCTCTTCCTTGGCCGAACTATTCCTCCTCATCTCTCTAAATTTCTTCATTACTCCTCCTCATTTCTCACCAAATTCAAGCATCCTGAGTGTGATTCAGCCTCCCTATAAGAACTTCATGGTCCCTAGCCTTTGATTTGAGTAAGAAAAGTGGGTAAAATCATGGGACAAAGTAAAGAGCTTGAAATTGGGTAAGTAAAATCTAAGCTTTAAGTTTGGTTTAAGGGTGCTTAGAGATATTTTTGGGTAATTAGAGTTTTTTTTTATGAGCTTATTTTGAACAAAAGAGATCAAAATCTTGGTGCAAAATTGATGTGTAAATTCGGCCCATGTAAATAATCAAAGAGGTGATCAAGCATCCAAAAAGAAAGGCAAAGAAAAGGAAGTTTAGGAGAGCTTGAGCAAGTGTATAAGGTTAGTGGCTATAAAATATTTCAATCTCCTTTGATTTTGGGTGTGTTTCCATTATGTAACTTAGGTGAATTTGTGTTAAAAGCATGTTTAATTGAATATAAGCTTAGAAAAGTGATTAAGGGCCTTAAAAATGACATTTAGAATGCTTAAATGAAATTAAAAGAATTTGTAAGGTATAAGACTTACCTTGGCTGAACGGTACCTTAGTGTATACTAGGGTATATTTTATGTGTACATGATGTTTAATGGCATAAAATGAATTTAGGCATAAAAAGAAGTGTCCATGAATTTATTTGGAATTTTTAGAATATGTGTGAATATTTTAGAGTGTAAAGTTACATTATGTTTAATGTGAAAATAATGAATTATGATGAGATAATTCATGAAATGTGCAAAAATGATGAATATATTGTGTAACTAGTGAAATGAAATGTAAATGTAAGTGAAAGTGTTAAAATGTGAGAATTGGATGTAAATGATTAAGTAACTTTTGCCCTTAGTAGTGGTCTGGCGGTCTAAATCTAGTTCATGATATGTTTGGCTAGCCATAGGGATACCCATACCGCGGTGCAAGTCATGGCGACTTGCTTTACTATGGCAGATTCGCGATGGTCTCCCATAGTGCATTGATAAGTGTTATATGTTATACGTTATATGTTCAGTGACAGTGATGGAGTGGTCCTTCGGGGTCATTCCTTAATGTAGTGTAGTGGACCTATGGGGTCCACGTCTCGTATATCCGGTCTGAAGATTTCTGCCGGGATTATACTAGGGGCATATGGTGAAAATGGCTTGAAAATGTAAAAAGTAAAGTGAAAATAAGAATTACAGTGAAAAAGGGCTTAAATGAAAGAAAATAAAAAGTTTAGGGTCAAAATGGAAAATTACCTAAATAATGGGTCAAACGGGTAAAAATGGTAAAATAGTGAATAAACGGGTTAAAAATGAATTTCTATAGTTTCGGAGGACTAAAATGTAATTTGGCATGAAAATGGTAAAATAGGGACAAATTGGTAATTTGCATGTCAAATCATGGATTTAGAGTGAAAAAAAGGTGAACTAGTGGTGAAATTATAAATATGGTGTAAAAATGGCAATTTTGTAACTAATTGGAAAATTAGGGACTAAAACGAAATTTTGCCATAGTGATGGTATTTAATGGAATAAAATGAATAATGAAGTGATAATTGTGTTTGATTGTGTAATTAATGAATTTTGCATGTTTAATGCATTTGTGTATAATAATGAAAATTCATAGATTTATAGCTACCACTGAGCATGTTTAATGCTCAGCATGTAGTGTCTACTACGTGTAGGTCCTAGCTTATGAGAAGAGCAGAGCATACATGGGATCTTGGTTTTGAAGAAGGAAGAAAATAAGTAAGTGTCTTTGAGCGGCATGTATATGTGTATATGTATATATGTAGCCAACTTTGAGAGTTTAAGTTTGAAATGTATAATGGACAAGTATGAATACGTATATATATATATGTATAATGACTTGTGTTATAAGTTTTGCTATGGAATGTATGAGATGAACAATGTTAGTACTGCTTATAAATTGTTGTGCTCCCCAGGGCTGTGGAATTGGTTGCCATGCAGGTTGGGTAGGTTAAGTTTTAAACCGTCATACCGCCGAAATTTTTACCAGATGAATAGTAAATTAGACAGTTATAGGTCAATCGGCAATCAAAACTAGCAAACAACAATAATTAAAAAGACTTGTAATAAGTGAACATTATTATGGTTAAGTATTTGAAAAAAAAAAAATTTCGTGGTAATCGCTTAGCGTCGGAGTATTGGTATAGTAAGGGTGTTACATTACTAATGGTGGGGTGTTACATAGTGAATATCTATACCTGATATCATATATTCACATACATATAACAAATTCCAGATGAAACCATTCACATTCATTATATACATTTACTCATAATATTAAAAAACGTTCTTTAATTACATACCATTCATGCATCGTTCACTATACAAAATTCCATACTTGGTTACATTTACATTATTAAATATAAATATTTATAATAACCTACATATTCTCTGTTAGTAGAAAAATAATTATTACATTTACATATATTTGAACCACAAAAAAAACCTACTTTAATATCCTTTTACTCTTTTATTGACCGTATTTGTAACACCTCTTACCCGTACGTAGTAAACCTTATCATAATAAGACCGGTTCACCACATTGGGTAGAGGATGCTAACGAACTAGGCACAATTGTTCAGAACCAAATACCAAAATTTGAATAATAAAATTTCTTTCATTACAAAACCATTTATTTCATAACACATTAAACAAAGTTTTACAAAACTATTTTCACGATACTCATGAAACAAAATTCACATTATCGCTTTACATATTACATTTTTATAAGTGATTTACAAATTCAAAACTGATCCTTTTACACAACATTTATTAACATAATAATTCATTCATTTACATCACTAATTACAGTACAAAGACTGTTCAAATAGACTCTTACAGACTCGTTGGTCTCGACAGGTGCGGAATGTCCTTGGCAAAGCAACTATCTTCAATACCTGCATGGATAAAACACCCGTACTAAGCACAATGGCTTAGTGGGGAACAAATATGATATGGACGACCCCTTAGAGTAGTCGTCAATAAAACACATAAATATTTGCATTTATCGAAGTTATAAACATGTATTACTTAATCATTACATATATGAATATTAAACACATACACAAACTTCCATACCATGCTTACATTTGAAGAAATCGCAACAAAATGTTTGATCATATTAATTATTGCACGTCAACCCATTTAGGGATGATCACGGGGGCGGGGAGTGGCTCCCCACCTACTGCCCCACCCAGGGGCGGGGATTCCCCGTCCCCGTCCCTGCTGGGGATGCGGGGGAAAAATTCCCCCCGTCCCCGCCCCCGCGGGGATCCCCGTCCCCCGCAGGGATCTCCGTCCCCAATAAAATTACCCAATTCTAATGGAAATTTTCAACACCGATGGAGATTTCATACCCGAATAAAAAATATTTCACAATATTTACCATGCAAAATTTAATAATTGATGGCTTAAAATTAAAATTATCTCATACAATTTAAATACAAATATTTATAAATATTTCATACAATTAAAATATAAATATTTGTAAATATTTCATACAATTCAAATATTAATAATATTACTTGAACAATTTACACACCGATAAATATCGACTTAAAAAAATTTAATATATATATATATATATATATATATTTAATATACATATATATAATAAAATATTAATTTATTTTTCGGGGCGGGGACCCTGTTCCCCGTCCCCGCGAGGGAAAAATTCGGGGATTCCCCGCCCTGTTCGGGTCTGGTCCCCACCGGGGACAGGGAATCCCCGCCCCATGATCATCCCTAAACCCATTCTTACTCTTTTATACATTCAAATAGTTCTTGACATACTAAAATTAGAGTTAGTTTCCTATGTTTATCTTAAGTCACCTTTCATACTCATATAATCAAACATATATATCTATATAGATATTCAATGTACATAATATACAGATATTCAATGTACATGGGTTTACCCTACGGACATATTCATATTAGCAATTGCACATCTATATTTATTACATTAAAAGACATATAACTATAAATGCAATTTACCACTCATTTCTTATGAATTGTGCACATTAAAGTCAACACACACATCATTTGTCTTATTATAAAATTAGAATGCTTAACTTATTTTATAAACCAATTTTAATGCATTACGCATATATTATAACAATTATTCATTACTATTGCATACGTATGAAAAACTTAATTTCACAATTCCTTTCATAACACAAGTCTTCATCACACACATTACATTTAACAACATTTATAATGATCATATACTCCTACAAACTCATCGAAATTGGTCAACATGTAACATTTTCAATACTCAATATTTCAAGCCGCATACCTATCTGATAACATTTATATATATTCAATACTATATAATAACCACTTTCACACACACATTTTTTTCATGTCTTTTCATTCGTATAATATGTATATTTTTATTAAACAAACCCTAAATAAATAACGAAATATTGTTGTTAATCCACACAATAAATACAAGCAGGTATCAAATATAGTCTATAAACATAACATTTTCTTTTATGTGAACTGTAAACATTTCTTTATCCTTTACTCATGTGTAAAGCCATACACTCTTAATATCCAAAACAAAAAGAAAAAACTCAAATCATGTCAAGTCTACTCATATATATAATTATTGATATAACCCTATTATTTGTATCCTCATTATACAAATATTCATCACATGTTATTCAATTATGTTAGTAAGACTCTTGCTCATACATCCATCACATTGATAGCCAATGCATCATGCCCAATTGTTTTAGCAGTATTCACTAATTTTCTAATTAGACATACTCTTAATTATGTTACTAATTAATTATGTTCATAATCTTAGTCTTATATAAATGACATTCATATCATGTCTAATGTCATAATGGTAATATTTATATCATGCTTAATGTCATAAAGGTAGCATTCATATCATGCTCAATATCATTTAACACATCCATACATTTATCATGCATAATCTAGAATTTATACCATCTTAATAACATATAACATTCATTTTTCATCTAATCTCTACATATAGAATCCTAAAGTGTTTGCATTATAATCATTCTTAGATGTTTATACCTTGTTTTTAAGTCTTATAGATGTCGTTTTAACTAATCCATGCCTTGAAAATGCATTGGAACACTTTAGGATGAAAAATATTGCATAAATAATCAAGGTGGGCAAAATTGGGACTTTCACGAGTCAGCACGGTGGTGCTGAGTCGTGACAGAGGGCAAAGGTGTCGAGTCAGTACATTGGTGATGAGTCAGGTGCCGACTTAGAGACTATTTTCAACTTGTGATGCAATTTTGAGCCAGTTAATGACATTTTTATCAAAATTGGTCTCTAGACTTTTGTTTCCCTATGTCTTAGCTTTCTACAGGTAAAAGTTTAGATCATTTAGAGCAAAATCCTAGGAGTTATAGCCTTAACATTACATATTGTTCTAGAGTAACTTCCAGGGACAGAATTGTGTCCCAACTTTGAAAAATTACTGGGAACAATAGAGACACAATTAGACCATATTCTCTTCATGAAGGTTGTTCTTGTAGATGTCTATTTTTCGTTGAATTTTGATTTATAAAATTTAGAGTACTATAGATCCAAAAATGGCCTTAACAATCCAGATTACTCCATAGACCCGTCCAAAACATATACCCTTCAGTTTTGGCCAATTTGGAGGCAATTAGAGCCAAAATTATCTTATGATCATTTCTAGGGAATTTGTAGATATAAAAGTAGTGGTTCAAATTCAACTAGATTCATCCAATTTGGATATTCCTAGTCTAATATATGGCCTAAAATCCAACTCGGGGTCAAATGGAACTTTGGACAAAATTTCCCTTATACATTCTATATACCTATATACACACTTTCAACCTAATCAACCAACCATAATTCAATATAAATCATCAAACACAATCACTTAACATCAATATCATTCAAAATAACCATAACTCATCATTAAATATACACAAATAGGGCGAAGTTCCCAAACCTTATGCAGAGCCAAAATCTTTTCTCTTTGCTCCTTGTTCATCTTCCTTCTCTTTTCTTCTCTTTCTTGCTTAACATCCTCCATCATATCCATCAAAGCCCCTTATCAGAACCCATTTACATTAAAAACTTAAAACTCATAAATAATAAAAAAAGAAGACAATAAGAAGAAGGTTTAATTCTTACCTTAATTTATACAATCTCCCTTCTAATCTAGCTTGAACTATGGAATTCTCCAAATAAAAAATCTGCATTTTTGAGTTTTGAAGAGAGAGAGTGAGAAATAAAATGGCATAAGGAAGATGAAAAATTCTAATTTTTGCCCTCCTTCAAACCGCCCATCTCTCTTTTTATACCCCTAAAATCCTCATTTATCTTGAATGCGGGGTGTTACTCTACTATTGGTCCATTTTAGATTTTTATGGCAATTTCCAATTTAATCCTTCTTCATCCATTTATTCTTACATTCATCGTATAATTAATCCATTCTCATACATTCACCCACAATATTACTTAAATTCATTCAATTTAATCCATAGATGTTAAATGACCAATTTGCCCTTAACCTTTACACTAAATACGAATCACGTCCTTCATTACAATTAACCATTTCAATTACTCAATTACACATTTTTAACCACCATTGTGCCTAGACATGGGTGAATCTGCCTAGGGTACATTTTGAGTCCTTACAGTGTCCTTTGTAGATTATCCTTGGGAATGGTGCTAACACTGCCCATCTCTCTTTTTATACCTCTAAAATCCTCACTTATCTTGAATGCGAGGTGTCACTCTACTATTGGTCCATTTTAGATTTTTATGGCAATTTCCAATTTAATCCTTCTTTATCCATTTATTTTTACATTCATCGTATAATTAATCCATTTTCATACATTCACCCACAATATTACTTAAATTCATTCAATTTAATCCATAGATGTTAAATGACCAATTTGCCCTTAATCTTTACACTAAATACGAATCACGTCATTCATTATAATTAACCATTTCAATTACTCAATTTCATATTTTCAACCACCATTATGCCTAGACATGGGTGAATCTGCCTAGGGTACATTTTGAGTCCTTACAGTGTCCTTTGCAGATTATCCTTGGGAACGATGCTAACACTTATACCTACACTGACAAACACTTATGCTAAGCATAATGCTTAGTGGGAAACACTTAATTTTTGAATGATCACTCATAGTAGTCGTCCGACAGGCACATGAATCATAATATTCACAAATGCATAATTATCTAATAATATGTTCATAATATTATATAACTAGATAACATATTTTATGTTTTATGTATAAGCATGCATACATTATCTTGCTTGCATATAAATCATATACAAAAAAAATTCAAATTTCATGTCATGGTTCATCAAATCTAAGAACACATTTCACAAGCCGATGTTTACCTGCATTTTCTATAGGTGTGGATAAGCGAGAAAAAATGGGTGTACCCAAAAGTATAAGTACATAAATACCCGGAGGTATACCTGGAGGTACGAATCATATAAGTATCACACACAGGCATACCCGAAGGTACAGAAATAAAAGAGACATATAGTCTCACAGGCATACCCGAAGGTACAGAAATAAAAGAGACATATAGTCTCAATTAAGACATTATGGGTGTCAATGGTAGGCATCTACAACGGGCACCCTATAGGCATGCCTATCTATCCACAACCAAGATTTATAAGTAGGCATTGATATCATTTTAGAGTTAATTACAAACATATCATATTCACAAATGCTCATTTAAAATCATAAAATCAACTTATGTAATTCAGAATGCACGTCGAATAGTTCTGAGTGATGCTAAGAATTCAATATCTATTTATAAATATAATGTATTATATATGTGCTATACTTATATAAATGTTCCCATGTAATTTTATTTACATTATATGCATATCATAATCATATATCAATGTCGGATAAATGTTATAAACTTTTGGTAAAGTTTTGGATTCATTTGGTGAGAAAAATCTCACATTCAAATTCTAAATATAGGAGCCACACAGTGGTCAAGGATTCCTGACAGTCGTGTAACCCTATTTTATTGCCTATTGAAACGGGGCAGATTTTTATAAATTTTTACTACTATGTTGGTTTGTAATTTAAGTCAAATAAATGGCATATTTAGATAAAATGGTCTCTTAAAAAATGTTTGTCTTAAGTTTCTAATGGATTAAAAATCAGGTCATTTGGACCTGTAAATTAGGAGATATGACCGAAACATTACAAACTGCTCCTAGAATGATTTACACTCAAAATATTGTAATCTGCTCCCAAAACAGATCAGGTTCAAATTTTAAAGCTCATTTTCAAGTACCTTAGGGATAGAATTAGGTCTTAATTGCTCTTAAAATTTGTAGGTCTATGTCTCAAAACTATTATTCAACTATAATCACTCCCTTTAGAGGTGTATAAGCCAAGATATGGCCAAAATACCAAAATTGGTTCAAGTGAACCTTTACCTGAGATTTCACCAAACTATCTTAACATGTGTTTGAGCCTCAAATCAACAATCTAGCAACCATTTCCCACTCCGTACAACATTTATATCATTTCAATTTATCTCAAACACATGCAAATAAAATTAATAGTTATCCAAACCTTGTTTGTGACAACTCTTTCTCCTTTAAGCTTCACTTGCTCAAACTTTCTCCTTTTCTTTTCTTTGGTTGGATCCTTCAGCTAGAATACATCAAAATCCCATGTCAAAATCATTCTTAACCTCATAATTCCAACCTCTTTCAAACAGCGAAGAAGAGGTGGAGGATACAACCTAAAAACGTACCTTTTCCTTGATTAATTACACCAATTATTGCTTTTCTCTTTACAAATTCCTTAGCTTGTGTTTGTTTTTGTTAAAGTGAAGATTAAATGAAATGGGATGGCTATGCCTCTTTCCCATTTCAGCCAACCAACTTTAGCCTTATATATGGCTAAGAAATCTTTCATCTTTCTAGAATTCAACATGTCCAATTCTCATTAGCTCTTGCTTCAAAATTTCACTTTGATCCCTCTATTTTCCTTCATTCCTTTAATTGCATAACATTAAGTTTTATTCTTGCATTATCCCATAACATAACTTTATTTAAGCACATATGTCATATTTTAACAATTTACTAATTTACCATAACTTTTAAATTAATGACAGTTATGTCCCTTATGACCTGTTAATCACTTAATCATGCATATTTGATTACGGTTTCACCTTAAACATGTGCCAATTCTACTAAGGTATGATTTGGGGCCTTACATTTCTCTCCCCCTTAAAAAAGAATTTTATCCTCGAAATTCATACCTGTACTGAAGAGTTGCAGATGTGGAGCCCTTATCATCGATTCAGGCTCCCAAGTTGCCTACTCTATACCGTGATGTTGCCATAGTACTTTCACAAGTAGGACTTACTTATTCCTAAGCTGCTTCACTTCCCTGGCCAAGATTGCCTTTGGTTCTTCATCATAAGAGAAATCTGGTTAAACTTGTATCTCTTTCATAGGTAGCACGTGGGATTCATCAGATCAATATCTTCGGAGTATTGAGACATGTAAAACATCATGTAGTGTGGCCAATTCTGAAGGAAGTGCCAATCTATAAGCTACTGGTCTAATCCTCTCAAGGATTTCATATGGACAGATGAACTAAGGATTGAGCTTCCCTTTCTTCCTAAACCGAAACACTTTCCTCCAAGGTGAGACTTTTAGAAAAACCTTATCTCCTACTGCATATTCAATGTCTTTTCATTTCAGGTCAGCATAGGATTTCTGTCTATCACTAGTAGCTTTCAACCTCTACTAGATGATCTTAACCTTTTCTTCTGTGTCTTTCATTATATCAGGCCCAATCACCATGTTCTCATTCAATTCTATCAAGCATATTAGAGTTATGCACTTTCTGCCATACAGAGCCTTATATGGTGTCATACCGATACTGGTATGATAACTGTTGCTATAAATAAATTCCATTTTATCTTAACTTCCTGAGAAATCTATAATGCAACCATGTAGCATGTCCTACAGTACTTTAATAACCCTCTCAGACTGTCCATTGGTTTGTGGGTCAAAAGCTGTGCTAAAACTAAGCTGAGTACCTAAGCTATTTGCAAACCTTTCCAGAATCTTGATGTAAATTGTAGGTTTTGATCAGATATAATAGATAATGGTACACCATGCAGTCGAACAATCCCAGTCACATATAGCTCAGCCAACCGATCCGTATGATAATTAGGTCAGATTGGTATAAAGTGAGCTGACTTGGTAAGCCTGTCAACTATCACCCAAACCGCATCAGGTTTCTTCTGTGTGAATGGAAGGCCTGTAATAAAGTACATGGTGATATTGTCCCATTTTCACTATGGGATTGTAATGGGATTCAATAGACCAGACGAAACTTGATGTTCATCTTTCAGATGTTGACATATCACGCATTTGGACACATAGTTCACCATATCTCACTTTATTCCAGGCCACCCGTAAAACTATTTCAAATCCCAGTACATCTTTTTACGTCTAGGATGCATAGTAAACTCAATGTTATGAGCTTCATGAAGTAGCTTCTTTTTTATCTCATCATTAGCCAATACATATAATATGTTCTTATACTACAGCCTCCCATCTTCTTTCAGTGAATAGTCAGTTTGTTTCCCATCTTGTACTGTTGGTATAGTTTGTTGTAACTTAGCATCATATTTTTGTGCTTTAGCTATCAATTGTTTCAAGTTAGGCTTTGATTTCAATTGAGCTATCAAAGCTCTATCGAATGCAAATCTCTGTCTATTATGCTGTTGTGCTAAGGTTAAAATCGTTTGTCTGCTCAGAGCATCAGCTACCATATTAGCTTTCCCCGGGTGGTAGTCAACTATGCAATTACAATCTTTAAACAATTCCAACCATCCCCGCTATCTCAAATTAAGTTCTTTTTATGTGAGCAGGTACTTAAAACTCTTGTGATTCATGTATATCCTATACTTCTCACCATATAGGTAATGTTGCCATATTTTCAAAGCAAACCCCACTGCTGCCAGTTCTAGATCATGTGTAGGATAGTTCTGCTCATGTGGCTTCAACTGCTGTGAAGCATACGCCACCACTTTTCCATCTTGCATTCCAAACCATTCCTAAAGGCATTGCTATACATAACATACTCTTTGCATGGAGTTGGTTGTCTCAGTAATAGAGCTTTAGCAAGCATCTTCTTTAATTGCTTAAAACTAGTTTGACATCTGTTGGTCCATTTAAACTTAACTCCCTTTCGGAGTGACTTCATGAGTGAAGAAGCTATCATAAAAAATCCCTTCACAAAATGCTGATTGTAACCAGCTAAACCCAAAAAATTCATCACTTATGTCACATTTCGGGGCAGTTTCTAATTGACAATTGCTTTTATCTTTGCAAGATCCATTTGAATATCCTCTGAAGAAATAATATTCCCAAGGAAAGAAAATTCCTTAAGCCAGAAATCACACTTATTCAACTTGGCATACAACTATTTCTCCCTCAGGGTCTGTAGTACTATTTGCAGATGCTGTGCATGCTCTTATTCATTCTTGGAATAGACCAGTATATCATTAATGAAGACTATAACAAACTGATCTAAGTAAGGTCTAAACACCTTATTCATCAGGTTCATGAATGCTGCAAGTGCATTGGTTAGCCCAAATGGCATCACCAAGAATTCATAGTGACCGTATTAAGTCTTGAATGCGATTTTTTAAACATCAACATCTTCAACCCGTAACTGGTATTAGCCCGATCACATATCAATCTTTGAAAACACTCCTACACCTTTCAATTGATTAAATAGATCCTTAAGCCTTGGTAAGGGATATTTGTTCTTCACAGTCACTTTATTGATTTGCCTGTAATTAATGAACATTCATAGGGTACCATCTTTCTTCTTAACAAAAAGGACTGGCACTCTCCAAGGTCAGACACTGGGTCTGATGAAACCCTTATCTAGGAGTTCCTATAATTGGGATTTCAATTCTTTTAACTCTGTAGGAGCCATCCTATATGGTGCCTTTAAGATGGGAGCTGTTCTAGGTAGAATATCAATGGATAGCTCTACCTCTCTTTTAGGTGAAAGACCCGATAATTCTTTAGGAAACACATTAGATAACTCATTCATTATCAGGATATCTTGTAACTTTACTTGTTCCTATTTAGAATGAAGCACTAAAGGTAGGAAAGCTTCACATCCTTTCCTAAGAATTTGCCTAGCTTGCATAACTGATATTACATTAGTCAAAGAATCGGACTGGATACCATGCACTGTTCGTCGTTTGACAAGTTTACCAAATTGACAAGTAATATAGCGAGTAAAATTATAATCTGCAGATATTTTACCTAAGGGAAAGGGAATCGAGATTGAGGTTGTTAAATCTATGCTAAAGAATTCCCAAAGTTATCGTGAGTTTTTAGCTTAATTAAAACTAGAAACAATTAAAATAAATCTGAATTAAGAATTAAAACAATTGAAATTAGAAAAGTATTGCTAATGCAACAAAAGATTAAAACAAGGAAAACAAAGTTGAAATCAAATTAATTAAAGACCTTGCCAAGGAATACCCATTCTCCCCATACTACCATGAAGTTACTCTCATAAACATAACACATGCTTACAGTGGACCCGTATAGACCCAAGCTTATAATTTCGAACTCAACTACTTTAACCAATAAACCTACCATTCCGGACTCAATTGATTAGCATCAGTATGAGTTACCAAATCTGAATTAAAATTTAAAACAATTGAAATTTGAAAACTAATACTAATGCAACAAAAGATTAAAACAAGGAAAACAAAGCTGAAATCAAATCAATTAAAGACCTTGCTAAGGAATACCCATTCTCCCTATACTACCATACAGTTACTCTCATAAACATAACACATGCTTACAGTGGACAACCCTTATAGACCCAAGCCTACCATTCCGGACTCAGCTACTCTAACCAACAAACCTACCACTCTGGCTCAGTTCATTGATTAGCATTAGTACGAGTTCCCAAATCCTAGACCTCAGACAACCTACCATTTCGGACTCAGTTATCTACAAACCCATTTATCTTTCACCTTTTTGAACTTTCTAACATCAACAGATATAAATCTAACCTACCATTTTGGACTCAGATAAATAAATGCAAATCTTAAAAGAACAGAGCATACATATGAGATAATGATCAAATAAATCCATTCAGATCATCATTCCGAACTAAATCTCAATAAATCATTTGAATCATATTCATACAGAGTTAAACAAGAAAAATCAAACTACAACACATGCATAAATGATAATAAAATAGAGTATTTACATGGGTATAGGAATTTAATGAATCCCTTAACATGTGACGAACTACTTACCCTTCATTGAAGTAAAACACAAAATAAACGAAATAATTATAAAATACTCCATTAAATTTTCAACTCTAAAAGGTCTTATAGAATCCAAGTTGTGCTTTATTAATAAATTAAAAATTGCAGAAAATAAATCTAATAACAAAGATGAAATAAAGAGCTAAAATTTATTAAAAGATCAATAAAACCTATTCTAAAATAATCGATGTTCAGATCTAGGTTATGACTGAAAAACAATAAAAATAAAGTCTGTTAAGGAAAAGAATCTAGATCCTTGCAATTATAGAAACTCGAGTTTAAATAGCAAACAGACTACACGACGGTTAGGAATTCATGTCCGTCATGTAGAGGCAGTTACAACTGAAATTTTAGGGTTACACGACGGGGAAAGATTTTTGCCCGCCTTATAAAATGCTTATAGACAACATCTTTAATATTCTTTCATTCTACACAGTGGGAGGATTTTTTCCCATTGTGTAAGCTTTCTATAACAACTGCGTCTCCACAATCACACGGTGGGCATAAATTCTTGCTAGTCATGTGAAACTCAATACTTGCACAAATCTAACTTCCCTCGATCACACGGTGGGTATAAAATCTTGCCTGCTGTGTGAAACACCAAAAATCTGCAAAATAAGCACAAATTCACTCTAATTAAAGCTCATAAGGATCTTAGAATAATTCAAGCTAAATAAACAAAAACAACAACTCAAAGACCACAAAATCAACTAAAAATAACATTAAATAAAACAATAATTTGAACTTAACATGCACTATTGCCTCTGACTGATCAGAACTCCTAAGCACGACTATTTTCAAACCATAGTCGACTATGGCTTGGTGTTTGGACAACCAGTCCATACCCAGAATCATATCAAATTTGTGGAAAGGTAGCTTTATCAAATTGACAACAAACTCTCTACATGTATCATAATTGGACAGTTCCTATATACCCAGTTCACACACACACTATGACCTAGAGGACTTGTAACATATATATCATAGTCTAGTTGATCTACAGATGGCATTTTATCAGATAAACCCCCAGTGAATATGCATGAGTGAGTGGAACCTGGATGAATCAAAATATGCATATCAGTGTCAAATAAAGAGAAAAATTCCCACTATGACTTTCAAGGCATCTTGCTCTTCACAAGCCTTTATAATATAAGCTTGAATTAGAGCAGCTGAAGCAATAGGTCATTCCACAATCTCAGATACTGCACTTGGGTTAGCCTTAGCTTAGCCTGAACCACCTTGTCCTCTTCCTCTGGTTGCCAGGGGTGCATTCGATGCTCCTCTACTACTTTGTGAAGTCCAAGTCTGTTTCGATTTTTATGAAGAATTAACTAAAAAGTATTCCGTGCTCCCATACTGGAAATATGCTCTTGTTAACCATCTATAGGTACTCCAGTGATGTCTAATGCAATGTTGGCATTCAGGTATATCACCACTCTGACCTACTGAAGAGCCTCTGCCAATGTTAAATGCTGCTGGAGGTCCTTGTCTTCTGCCTCTAGTTGCAGGGCTATTCACTGACTTGGCTGGGTGTGCACCTTGTGATTATCTAGCTCTTTTACCTGATGATGAGCCACCCTTAGAGAAATTCCTTTTCTGAGCTCTTTTCCTTTTGGCCATTTTAGACTTTTCTACTCGGATGGTAGCTTGGACTAACTGGTAGTAGCTCACCTACTGTAAGAAAGTGATTGCTACCAAATATTCCTTGATGGAGTCATTCAGTCCATCTTTAAATTACCGACATCTGAATTGTTCTATCAGAACTAGCTTAGGTACATATATGGTAAGTTGCCTGAACTCTTTCTCATACTAAACTATGGTCAGATTCCTCTATTTTAGATTTAAGAACTGTTTCCACTTATCTTTTTTATATGCCTCGATGATATACTTCCTCTAGAACTCCTGAGTAAAGAATTCCCAAGTTATGGGGATGCTTCATTACTGGCTTCCACTAATCATAAGTTGTTCCCTACAAAAGAAAACAACACAAGTATCCACTTGCTCCGGTGGACACTTTACTTCATCTAGAATTCTCTGTGTCCTTTCTAGCCAGTATTTAGCTTTATCAAACTCTTTAAGAGTCATTCCTAAGAACTCTTTCACATCACATTTTCTTACAATATCAATAGACGCTTTTTGGTACAGTAAATCGATCAAGAATTCATGCCATGTCATGGGAGATCTTAAGTAGAGCCTTTGCTGGCACAATTGGTATATTACCTCTTGATGAAATGGAAGGACCCAGAGTAGATGGATCTTGCTCTGCTGGATTAATACTCTCAACTGTTTCTTTATCAGCTTAATTGGATCCTTCCATATTTTAGTATTTATATATAAGGAACATCTGCATTAGGCCAACATAAATACTACACCTACAGATACACACATTCTTAAACTCTCATTAGCCAGGACTGGCTAAACCTATGCTCTGATACAACCAAATGCAACACCCCTATGGGTAATCTATAGGATCTTGTCACATGTAACACGGATTACTAATGGTGGGCTATTACATACTGAATATCTATACCATATATTCACATTTACTAATGGTGGGCTATTACTAATGCCCGAATATCATATATTCACATACATTTAACAAATCCTCAATGAAACCATTCATATTCATTATGCATATTTACTCATAATATTCAAAAACTTTATTTAATTACATACCATTCATGCATCATTCACTATGCAAAATTCCATACTTGGTTACATTTACATGATTACATGTACATATTTACAATAGCCTACATATTCTCTATTAATACAAAAATAGTTATTACGTTTACATATATTTGAACCACAAAAAAATGTACTTTAATGTCCTCTTACTCCCATGTTAGCAAGATCCTTTACAAATTATCCTTAGGAATGGTACTAATACTTATACCTACACGGATAAACACCCGTGCTAAGCATAATGCTTAATGGGGAACACCTAATTTTTGAACGACCACTCATAGTAGTTGTCTGACAGGCACACAGATCATAATATTCACAAATGTATCATCATCCAATAATATATGCATAATATTATATAATTAGATAACATATTTTATATATTATGTATAAGCATGCATACATTATCTAGCTTGCATATAAATCATATATAGAAAATTCAAAGTTCATATCATAGTTCATCAATTCTAAGAACACATTTCACAAGTCGATGTTTGCTTGCATTTTCTATCGGTATGGACAAGTGGGAGAAAATGGTCGTACCCAAAAGTACAAGTACCTAAATACCCGAAGGTGCGAATCATATAAGTATTATATACGGGCGCACCGAAGGTACGAAAATAAAGGAGACATATAGTCTTAGTTAAGACACTATGGGTGTCAATGGTAAGTAGCTGCAATGGGCATCTTATAAGCATGCCTATCTATCCATAACCAAGATTTCTAGGCAAGTATTGATATCATTTCAGAGTTAATTACCAACACATTATATTCACAAATGCTTATTTACAATCATAAAATCAACTCATGTAATTCGAAACACATGTCGAATAGTTCTGAGTGATACTAAGAATTCAATACCCATTTATAAATATAATGTATTATATATGTGCTATACTTATATAAATGTTTTCATGTAATTTCATTTACATTGCATGCATATCATCATCATCATATATCAATGTACATGTATCGGACATGTGTTATAAAATTTTGGTCAAGTTCTGAGTTTATTTGGTGAGAAAAATCTCACATTCAAATTCTAAATACAAGAGTCACACGGCAGTCAAGGATTTCTGATAGCTGTGTAACCCTATTTTATTGCCTATTGAAATAGGGCATATTTCTACAGATTTCTACTACTATGTTGGTCTGTAATTTAAGTCCGTTAAATGAAACATTTAGACAAAATGGTCTTATAAAAAATGTTCCCTAATGTCTTAAGTTTCTAATAGTTCAAAAATTAGGTCATTTGGATCTTTAAATTGGGAGATATAACCAAAAATTACAGACTGCTCCTAGGTAGTTTTTAGGGACAGAATTGTAACCCTAACTTTGACAAATTATTGTGGATGATTAAGATAGAATTTGACAATACATTCTAATTAAAGTTACTCTAATATGTTTCTAGTTTCTATAGAATTTTGATTCATGTCATGTGGTGTCTTATAAAATGAGTTACACTCGAAATATTGCAAGCTATTCCTAAAACAGGGGCAGCATGAGGTCCAAATTTTCAAGCTCATTTTTAGGTACTTTAGGGATAGGATTAGGTCTCATATTCCCTTAACATTTGTAGGTCTATGTCTTAAAATTCTTATTCAACTATAATCACTCCATTTTGATGTTTATAGGCCAAGATATGGCCAAAATACCAAAACTGGTTCAAGTAAACCTTTACCCGAGATTTCACCAAACTACGCCTTAAGGCATTATTAACTATTTTCATGCAAAATAACCTCAAATCAACATCCAACAACACTTTCTCACTCCATTCAACATTTATATCATTTAATTCATCTCAAACACATGCAAATAAAATTAATAGATCCTAAACCTTATGTGTGATAACTTTTTCTCCTCCAAGCTTCACTTGCCCAAACTTTCTCCTTTCCTTTTCTTTTGTTGGATCCTTCAACTAGAATACATCAAAATCCCATGTTAAGATCGTTCTTAACCTCATAATTTAAGCCTCTTTCAAATAGAGAAGAAAAAGGGGAGGATACAAGCTAAAAACTTACCTTTTTCCTTGATTAATTACACCAATTATTGCTTACCTTTTTCCTTGATTAATTACACCAATTATTACTTTTCTCTCTACAAATTCCTTGGCTTGTGTTTGTGTATGTGAAAGTGAAGAAGAAATGAAATGGGATGGCTTTGCCTCTTTCCCATTTCAGCAGGCCAACTTTGGTCTTTTATATGGCCAAGAAATCTTTCATCTTTCTAGAATTCAACATGTCAAATTCTCATTGACTCTTGCTTCAAAATTTCACTTTGCTCCCTCTATTTTCCTTCATTCCTTTAATTATAGAACATCAAGTTTTATTTATACATTGTCCCACAGCATAACTTTATTTAAGTACATATGTCATATTTGCAATTTATTAATTTATCACATATTTTGAATTAATGATTGTGATGTCCCTGATGACCCGTTAATCATTGAATCATGCATATTCGGTTACGGTTTCACCCTAAACATGTGTCAATTCTACTAGGGTATAATTTAGGGCCTTACATACATAATATAACATACATGATAGAACTAATTGCTGATGCATATGGTATTTTGTTTAAGTTCTCTTTATCCTCTTGTGTCTTAGGACATATAGACTTAGAAAGGTGTTTCCCATGTATCATGGGTATAAACCTTTTCTTAAAGAGATCCATATTAAACCTCTTCAATACTTCATTTATGTATATAGATTGTGAAAGACATAGCAACCTATTGGATCTATCTTTATAGATCCTAATTCTTAGAATATAGAATGCTTCTCCAAGGTCTTTCATGGAAAATTATTTGGATAACCAAATTTTCTTTTCTTGAAGGATAAAAATGTCGTTTCTTATGATTAATATGTGATCTACATATAAAACAAGGAAAAGGATTGCACTCCCACTGACCTTCTTATACACACAAGGTTCATCCTCATTTTGTGAGAAACCAAACTCTTTGACTGTCTCATTGAATCGGATGTTTCAACTCCTAGATGCTTGCTTTAACCCATAAATGGATCTTTGAAGCTTGCATACCTTTTTACCATTCCAAGATGTGAACCCCTAGGCCGTGTCATATATACATCCTCAATCAGATTTCCATTTAAGAAAGCTATCTTCATATACATTTGCCAAATCTCATAGTCATAGTGAGCGGTAATGGCTAAAAGTATTCTGATGGATTTAAGCATCGCTACTAGAGAAAAGGTTTCATTAAATTCAATTCATTTTCTTTGACGGTAACCATTAGCTACCAAATGAGCTTTATAAGTAACTACATTACCTTCCATATCAATCTTTTCTTGAAGACCCATTTGCACCCTATGGGTTTTATCCCTTTAGGTGGTTGAGTCCAGGTCCATACTTTGTTCTCATTCATAGAGTCCATTTTAGATTGCATAGCCTTAAGCCATAATTCACATTCTGAACTATTCAAAACTTCTTGATAGTTTGTAGGTTCATTGTCCTCTACTATAGTTACATTCTTATTTGCGTCCATGAGAAATCCATATCTCACTAGGATAAAATGTATCCTAGTAGATCTTCTAAGAACTTATATGTATTCAGGTTTAATTATAATTATCATTATGAGATTCAGTCTCGGGTTTAACCAGTTGATCTACTTCAATTTGTAGGTCTTGAACTTCACTAAGTTCAATTCTACTCCTACTATCCTATCTTAGAAGGAATTCTCTTTCTAAGAAGACAACATGCCTTGAGATAAACACCTTTTGTTCCAAGGGATGATAAAAGTAATATCCAATTATTTCTTTTGGATATCCCACAAATAAGCATTTATCAGACTTAGCATCCAGCTTGTCTAACATTATCCTCTTCACATAAGTAGGACAACCTCATACCTTCATATGAGAAAGTGTAGATATCTTATTATTCCACATCTCATATGGAGTAACATCAGCTGACTTTCTAAGAACTCTGTTTAGTGCATAAATAACAGTTTCCAGTGCATAACCCCAAAAAAACTTAGGCAAGTCTGTAACACCCCCTTCCCATACGTAGGCGATCCCATCCGAGGAGGAGTGAGATGCCGTATGAGTCAAGGTGTCACCAAGCAAGTGCAAAGAAAAACATACATTCATTCATAACATACATACAGAAATACAGGATAATTAAAACTTTACAGAAAGGAAAGCAAAAGCTGATCATACATTAATATAACAAACCATTACAATAATGTTCTGATCAACTAGCTGAAACCAAATATATTACATATCCAAAAAAATCTAAGTACAAAAGCGGAAGCTGATACAAAACTGATACACGAGAGTTCTATATAAAAAGAATCATCAACTATTACAAAATTAAGCCCTACACTAAACCCTTCTGTGTTGGCTTGATGGCGGTGACTCTCTCAAAGCAAAACTCCTTCCGCACCTGCACGGGTAAAAACACCGTGCTAAGCGATAAACGCTTAGTGGGGAAACACACAAAATTTATGGACGGCCATTCACAATGGTCGTCAAGGCATTTCACATTCACAAATGCAAAAACTGCAATAGCTTTAACAATATTCATAAAATCATATGCTCACAAATTAAAGCCATACCTTTGCATCACAATTACATATCCATTTCCATATTAATTGAACATATATCCCATCATTATACTCATTCTGATATCACCTGTATATATCCAATTCAGAACAGAGCAATTCAATTAATTATTTAATGAACACCTGCTGACTCTAGGTAGTGGATAACGAGTGTACTGAAGGTACCTTACGGGTACGAATCGAATACTGAGGGTACCTCACAGGTACAAATCAAAAGTCATTTCATTTTTATCAAAACACATTATTTGTATACTGAGGGGATCTTAAACAAGATCCTAATACTGATGGGTTCGCGAGGAACCAAACGGGGACCTGATCGGGGTCCAAACTGAACTGATGGCTGCAGCTAAAAGACTCTATTAGGCATGCCTAACTATCCACTTACTTGACTCTAGCAGGCTAAAACTCATTCAAATCACAATTCAAAACATCGCGTATAATTCATCAGAAGAATCATGGTATCATGCATTTCAAGCATATAAAAGTATGACATGCATCATACAGCAGTATAAATTCATTCGAAGGAATTACGGAATCCATTTATAAGTTAAAATCCGGAAAATTTCAGAAAATGGGCTGAACGGGGTGACGGGCGAGGTTGGCTGGTCACGAGGCGTGACTGGCGTCACAACACGTGACTGGCCTCCTCACAAGGCTGGTCACGAGACGTGACTGGGGGTTACGCCTCATGACTGGCTCCCTGGTCACGCGTGACTTGCCTAATTCTTGCTGGTCACGAGTCGTGACTGGGAGTCACGTCTCGTGATTGGCTTCTTTGGGCTGGTCACGCGTGACTGGCTTCCTTCTTCAGCGGGTCATGCGACGTGACATCGGTGACTGCCCTCTCTCTCAGGTCGGTCACGAGTCATGACTGGCTTCATCTTAGCTGGTCACGAGTTATGACAGGCAACCATAACTCGTGACTGGCCTCAATCTGGCAGGTCACGAGTCGTGACTTGCCTCTCTTTCTTGGCTAGTCACGCGACACAACCTGGAAAACGGGATTTCTATAGTAACTCGATTCCCAGTTTTCCAAAATTTCCCAGAATACAAAGATTAACCGCACAAATCAGTTCTTACCTTCCAGAAGATCATTCAAGCATCAAAATGACATAACAACAACTCAATTCAACAATTAAAACAACCAAATCAAAATCAACAATAAATGCATTCAAGCTTCTAAGGAACACAAACCCTAGAATTTTACAGTAAGCTCAAAATCACACAAATCATAACAAACAATTCCCAAACCTGAATTCTAAGCTTCACTTCACTTAGTCCCACTACTCCCAGCAATCTCCTTGCCTTTGGGATCGCGAGGAGCCTCAGCTAAACACAAACATCCAACAATGCAAACCCTAAGTTAAATCTAAACTCAAGGAACAAGAAGAAGAAGAAGAATAAGAGCAAGACCAAGATACGTACTTACCAAGTTAGGAGCAAGAGTGACCAATTTCCACAACCACAATTTGATTTACAGTTAGCAATAATTAGGAAAGGGAAAAGGAAGAAGAAGATGGAGGTAGAAGGGAAAACGTGAATCTGATCTTCCCTTCACTCTTCCTTCTTTTCTTTATTCATTTTCCCTAACCTAATACACATGTCAATCTTTTGGTGGTGGAACTTGCTCACTCACACCCTCGCTCCATACTTCACACACATCTTATGCACTCCTAACTTATACACCCTACAATGGTATGAACTCACACACACAAGTACTTCTCAACTTAAAACACAATAGAATGATATGCTCAAGTGCACACAAGCAATTCCCAATTAGTACACACACTAATGTCATACGTGCAACCACATACTAATAAAACCCAAAAACATGTATTTTACTAAACTACCCTCATGATATGCTGAACACATGAACATGCATGCTCACACAGACAGGCTCATTCTACTAGGGGGCAAACGGGGTGTGACAAAGTCTACTAGGCTTATCATGGATCAAACATATCCAATAGTGTTCGATTTTTCCTCTCAAATACACCATTATACTGTGGTCTATATGGTGGAGTCTGTTGAGATAAAATTCCATTATCTCTAAGATAATCTTGAAACTCTTGACTTAAGCATTCTCCACCTCGATTTGATCTTAGTGTCTTAATACTCTTGCCAAGTTGTTCTCTACTTCAATTTTGAATTCTTTAAACTTTTCAAATCTTCCCGTTCTCTTCTCTCTTTCTCTTTCATTTTTCTGATCTTCACTCTTGCTTGTGTTAGTATTAAATTTGAGTTGGAATTATAGAGGTTAAGAGATGGTTTGAAGAGGTAAGTGGTTATTTGTCTTCATCTTCTTCTTCTTCTATTCGAGTTTATTTTGGGTATATGGTTTTGTTGCATGGGTTAATTGAGTACTTGTTTTGGTTGGGTTTATGCAAGAATTTGAAGAGAGAAGGAAGAGTAAAGGCAAGGAAAAGGTTGGTCTTAAAGATAGTTGTTAAAGCTGCAATTTTTGAAGGTTTGGGAGTTATTTGTTCATCTTCTCTTTGGATCATTGAGTGTTATGTTAATTTCTGGAAATTTGAGCATTTTGATATGTGTGAATGCATGTTTTTAGTAGAGTAGTGATTATGGCAGGAAATGCTAGAGTTATGATGGTTTGCATGTTAAGTTTTGAAGTGTATGAGCATGAATTGAGTGCATAATTTCTGGTTTATGTTTGATTGCGCTAATCTCAAATTATGTCATGTTCTTGTGTGTTATTAGTGTGTTAATTAAGTTAAAATGGTCATCAGCATGTTTTAAATGCATTAGATTGATGAATTAGCATGCCATTGCATGATTGAGTGGTTATGAGTTTGTTGGGTTGGAGAAAAGTGTAGAAGTACAGAGTTTCTGGGCGATTTTGGGCTCTGTCCGAGCGTGACGGGTTGTCGCGAGCGCGACAGAGTGCGAGATGGTCATTAGTGAGCTGAGGAACCCTCTTTTGCGAGCGCGATAGAGAGCTCGGTAGGCCGAGCTTCGGTTAGGCTGAGCCCCTTCGCATGCTTGCCGCCGAGCGCGAACGCGAAGAGGTTATTGTCCGATCTTTATCGCGAGTGCGATAGAGCTCGGTAAGCCGAGTGTCTGCCGGGCTGTGCTTCACCGCGAGCGTGCGCTAGGTTACCCCGCCCTCTGTCGCGAGTGCGATGCATGTCGCGAGCGTGATAGAGTCTCGTTCTGCCTGTTTTAATAGTGTTCGGCGTGTCGCGTGCGTGACGAGAGCGCGACGGGTCATCGCGAGCGCGACCCTCCCTTATACATCAAATGCTTATTTCGTTTTTGCTCCGCATGGTTTCTCACTAGTGCATGGTTCATGTTTTTGTTAATGCCTTGATAATATTATTGTTTTAGTGTGAGTAATTGGCTAATGGTATGACAGTGTTTTGACTCTTGATTAGTAATTATCTATACATGAAAGAAGTGGTTATGCTTGATTTATACTCTATTATATAGCAATAATTTTAGAGTATAGATAAGTTGTTATTTTGAGCCTGATCAGTCATTTTAGTGGATAGTAAGCATGGTTATTAAGGGTTAGAGTCTGAGTGCAGCTGCTATATGTTGACCCCGTTTGGGTCTTATAAGTCGAACCCGTTTGGGTCCATATGATTTGAGACTTTGGTCTCCCTTTTTACCTTCGGGTATATATGATTCGAGACTCGTATCTCTATATGCTTTTGATACTATGTCCTATCAGTATCATTAGTACTTGTATCCACTAGTTTAGTGAGTAATCAGGCTGTTATATGTTCCAACGATGTGAAATGGGTATATGCTACATGTTTAATTTCTTGAGATATAACAAGATATGATGAGATAATTGTAGTTGGATATTGATGATTATTTACTTTTTATTTATGAGTATGCTCTATGTTTATGTATATAATGGACAACTAGATGTAAAGCAGTTTGATGATTAATTACTCATTACCTCAATGTATGTGCTATAAACATGTAAAGTTGTTATATGAGCATACAATGTTTAGATCGCATAAATATATGGTTATATAAATGTTCTCATGTGTTGTAAGCTAATGGTTATGCATTTGATTATTATTGTTATTATGGTATACATGTTTCTCTTGGTTTTGTTCCTCCCCACTAAGCATTATCGCTTAGCACGGGTGTTTCCCCGTGTAAGTGGCAGGTTCTTTCGGAGTCGGGCATCTGCAGGTCGGCCACCAGGAGTTTGTAGATGAAGTTCTTTTTTGTCTTTTGTTATTGCTTTTGCCCATATATATGCATATGTTTTGTAAAGAGATATTGATTTCAACAGTGTAACCTTTTGTAAAGGAATATTTCAGCATATGTATATGAAAAGGTTTATAAATATCTTTTGTAATATTTGTACTGTTTTCTTACATTATAAGATGTTTTAATTTCTTTTTGATCTTAAATGTTTTTTGCTTTCGCTATATGCATGTTTAATTGTGTTTGCATGCATAGCACTCTGGTATCCTTCCAACGGGGGTATCGGGGTGTTACAGGTTGTGGTATTAGAGCACCGATTTAGTCGATTTTGGTCTATTTGATGTTTGAGTCTAGCATATATGTATGAGGGTCTATCTAGAGTCGTGGCCTAATGCAGATGTCGTCTTGTGTAGCGTATAGATGGAGTCAGATATGAGTGAGAATGTAGGCGAGACGATAGGCAGTGTGAATTCGATTGGGGTTGATAGACCTACATCTGAGTGTGCTCCAGCTGAGGGTCCCAGGTATGCTTATGGTGATCCGACATTGGTACAAGGGTTATTGCATTTGGTTGATCGATTGACGGCTCCTAAGGCTCCCTCTAAGCTTTTGAGAAAAAGAGGAGCGAAAGAGTTCAATGGAACCTCCTTGGACCAATCGGACTTGGCAGAGTTTTGGTTAGAGAAAACGAATAGGATTCTACAAGAGATAAGTTGCCCTCCGAATTAACGAGTTGTTTGCATCGTATCAGTTTTACAAGGATTGACATATGATTGGTGTAATACCCCAAAGTGTACCCTAGTTGGATTAGAGTGTCAATTGCATAATAGGGTATAAATGAGATTGGATTAAGTGAGTAATTAAGTGTGTAAGGGTATAATTGAAAGGAAGAAAGTTGTAATTAAAAGGCAGATTTGAGTAAGGGACTTAATGGTTATTTGCCAAGGGGCTGCATGTGAGATTTAGTGGAAGATTGGTTTTGGTGTAGTGGAATCCACGTGTGGATCTCACCTTGTGCCAGCCAACTTCTTTACATGCAAAGGTATAGGGATTTGGGAGCAAAATAGGTAGTGGAATTTTACAGCAATTCAGCCATTCTTTGTATTTTCTCTAATTCTGTATCTCTTCATATTTTAAGTTGAGTTTCATTTTCTTCTTAAATGGAACCCGAAATTCGGATATTGAATTGGTTGAAGAGTTAAGTGAAAAAGGTAAGAGTTGATGGTTATGTGTTTATTTCTTGCTTTTACCCCTTTCTTTGAGTTGGATTTGGATTGATTGAGTAATGGACTAAGAAAATATATTCTGCATGTTGGTGTAAGATTTGGACAAGATAAGAGCAAAGGGCAAGGAGAAGGTGTAGTTAGAGATTGAGAGTGTCCAGCAACCTGCTTTTGAGGTTTGGGATATATACGTGTTATATGTTGACTTTACTTGAATATATATGTTGATTAGTTTGCCTTTGATGTGTAAATGATGCATGAATGTGAGATTTGAGATATTGAGTATGATTATGTGCTAGGTGATGAAATGTAATTGAAGTGTTATAAATGCTTTATGGTGAGAATGAAAAACTAGCATGTGCAAAACAAAGAGCAAAATGAACCTTAATTTAGGGAAAATCCTGTTTATGTCTTACCAGACCTCTGTGTATTGTTTTGATTATAACTGGAGTTTGACAACTCCAATTTGAGTGTTTGTTGCACCATTTGAACCATAACTTCCGTACCTTTAAAAGTATAAGAGAGACCATAAATTAATTCTATCGCTAAGAGGCCTAAAAATGGAAATAAACGGACGTGTTTTTGTCTGGCTGGGTTGATTTGAGTAGTCTGTACTGTTTAATAAATATCTCTTAATTTAGGAGTCCAAATGACCTGAAATGTGTTCCATTGGAAACTAGACATCCTAGGAAACAATTGTTAAGAAGGAAACTTTGTCTAAAAATGAGGTCTAGAGGGTCGTTTAGGCGATAAAACCTTGGAGTGAAAACCAGTCTCGTAAGTCACCTGAGGGGAGCTACTGTCGCGAGCGCGACACAGGTCGCGACCTCACGAAAGAACAACTCACATGAAACCTTTTCTTCTTAATTTTGATCCCATGGTTGGCATGGATCAATCCCCTATCTTTCCCCTCAACTTATTATGCATGATTAGGGTTATTAAATGATTATAAAAGTAGTTAACACTGGGAAAAACTTATGAGTATGATTAAGATTAGTAATTTAACTAATAAAGTAACAATATATATAATTATGTGAAGGATAGCAAATGGAATGACAAACATGTGTGTGAGCTATGGGTATCTCAAGTATGATGAACCATGTATGCGAATGCGTATAAACACGTATGTGTTATTATGTAATAACATGTATAAGTTAGTATGCAATAATATATATATAAAGTGTTGTATGTGAATGAGTTTAGGATGACATGTATGCATAAGTAGTAATAAATGAAGAGAGTGCATGAATGTTCTAGTTGATATATGCTATAAGTTACATGTGTGTATAGTAAAGGTTAAAGTAAATGTATATGAGAATGTGTATATGCTTTGTTATGAATAATAGTTATAAGCCTAAGATGTTCATATAAGTGAATAGATAGGCATGCCTATAAAGGGTTAGATGTTTTGCAGCTGCTAGATGTTGGCACCAATGGTGTCTAGATGTTTGGCAAGACGGGTATCTATATGTTTGGCACCGATGGGTGTCTAGATGTTGATACTTGCAAAGTATCTAAATGTTCTAAGACTCCAGTCTCTAGATGACTTGAGACTACGGTCTCTATATGATTTGGTACCATTACTTGGTATCTATATGTACTCGTATCGACTTATGCTATGACATTAGGCTACCTATTATATGTAAATGTACAAGAGATGTTGTTAGTTATACATGAGATGTTATTTATAAGTACATGAGATGTCATATATGCTAGAGAGCTATAGTAAATGGTTAAAGAAGTATATGATTATCATATACCGAAAATGTTAAATGAGTAAGTACATGTATATGAGAAGTTATTATTTGTATATAATATGTTATAAGTATACCTAATTGTCCAGATGTGTGTATGATTGTATATGAGATGTGAAGATACGATATGGTATATGACATGTACACGAAAAGATGTTGGGATGCATGAGTTAGAGTAAATATGGTATTTTACATGCTAAATGTCTATGGAAGATTATGTATAATTTATTCCATCTTCATGTACATGAACATGAGCATATGTATATACGCATAGATTAGGATGTATTAAAAGATGATACATGATAAATGTATAGGTTATAGTTATGTTTAGAGGGACATGAGCATGAAATAGGTTATAAGAACTTATACATGATGCCATGTATGTATGTTAGAAGTTTACTTCATGGTTATGCGAATCTATATGCTTGGCATGCTGGTTGTAAATGAGTTAAATGTTGATAAAGTGATGCTTGTGACATCGTAAGAAGTCTTTATTATGTGTGATATCCCCACTAAGCTATTTTGCTTAGCACATGTGTTTTCTCGTGTAGGTTTACAGGTTCGGAGGGTTGCACATCTACAAGGTCATGGCCACTAGGAGTTTGAGTTGGTGTCTATATGGCATAGTTATGTCTACATGGTATAGAATTTTTGTATAGCTTGGCATATGAGATGTAAAGCAAATTTTATATACGAGATGTACATGATAAAGTAAAGTATAATTTTTGTAACCAATATGTAAATGTAAAAAGAATGCTTATATGTAAAAGAATAGTTTCATTTTGTAATATAAATGGATATATGACATGTTATTAGTTTATGTGTTTAAAAGGTTAATTTCCGCTGTGTGTGATTGAATGCTTATTATTTTCGCTTCCGCATGAGTGTTCTGTATGTGTATGCATGTGTGGCGACCTAATATCCTTCCAAGGGGTATTGGGGCACTACAATTGGTGGAAGCTTGTGCTTCGCAATCCTCAGAGACTGGCTGAGCTGACTTGGGAATTCTTTGTGCAAGAATTTGAGAAGAAATATGTTACCAAGGCCTACCGAGAGGTAAAGTGAAAGGAATTTATAAGTTTGAAGCAAAGGAATATGTTGGTCAGCGATTATGAGAAAGAGTTCAGTTGCTTGAGTAAGTATGTGCCAAGTGTATTATTGACCGAGGATTTTAAGTGCCGCCATTTTAAGGATGGCTTAAGAGAAGTGATTAGAGGTCCATTGTCGGCTATGGCGGTTATGCACCAAGTTGGATATTATCAGTTAGTAGCAGCGGCAATGAAGTTAGAAGAATCTGAAATGGTGAAACAGAGGATAGAGCAGAAGAGAAGAGCACTAGATAGTGGAGTTATCGGTAGTAAGAAGGCTAAAGGTGTTGCGAGTGGACAAGTAACTAGAAGAATTGCTCAAGTGCCTTCGGAGGTGGGAAGTGTAGCACCGCTCACTAGTAAGGGAAGTCGAGCACCAGAGTGTGAACATTATCAAAGGCAGCACTGGGGAACGTGCCAGAGGATCACAGGTGCGTGCTTCGAGTGCGGTATCATGGAGCACCGGTTTGCAAATTGCCGCAAGCGAGTTGAGAACAAGGAACAACAAGAAAGTAGAGCTACTGGAGATAGAGCTAGGACAACAAGAAGGGGTAAAGATAGTAGAAGGCTCTCTCAGGCGCCATCGAAAACTGTGCAATAGCCAGCGGCTGCAGGAGATTATGTTCATCCTCAGGTGTACGCGATGCTCACAGGAGATATGGCAGAACTAGCAGGCCCTTCCGGTAAGTCTTGATTTGTTAAGTTTTCAGATAAGTTTTATATCGGTAATTTGGGTTGCAAATTGCTAGCGTGGAAATTTCGAGGATGAAATTTCTTAAGGGGGAGAGAGTTGTAACATCCCAAATTAGGGCTTAGAAGGAATTTACATGGTTAATTGGATAATTAAGGGTGTTATTGTAATTGTGCAAGTGAATCTGGAATTAATTGAGGACTTATTTGAAAGAGTAATTAAAGTTAAGTGAAAGAATTATTTTAGTGAGCATTTGGTAATTGAGTAAGGACCCATAAGAGTTTTACCAAGGACTTAAGTGGTAAAGTCAAGATAATTGACTAAAGGAACCGATGAGGAATTGACATGTGAACTTGGTAGGTGGAGCATTAAATGAAAAGGGATGGAGGAGAGAGGGAAGGGCAGAAAATCTGCTTCCTCCCGTGGAAGCCAAGTTTGGCTTCTCTTTCTTGCTCTCTTCCCGTTCTCTTCTCTCTTTCTCTTTCATTTTTCTGCTCTTCACTCTTGCTTGTGTTTGTATTCAATTTGAGTTGGAATTATAGAGGTCAAGAGCTGGTTTGAAGAGGTAAGTGGTTATTTGTCTTCATCTTCTTCTTCTATTTGGGTTTATTTTGGGTTTATGGTTTTGTTGCATGGGTTAATTGAGTACTTGTTTTGGTTGGGTTTATGCAAGAATCTGAAGAGAGAAGGAAGAGTAAAGGCAAGGAAAAGGTTGGGTCTTGAAGATAGTTGTTAAAGCTGCAATTTTTGAAAGTTTGGGAGTTGTTTGTTCATCTTCTCTTCGGATCATTGAGTGTTATATTAATTTCTAGAAATTTGAGTGTTTTGATATGTGTAAATGCATGTGTTTAGTAGAGTAGTGATTATGGCAGGAAATGCTAGAGTTGTGATGGTTTGCATGTTAAGTTTTAAAGTGCATAAGCATGAACTGAGTGCATAATTTTTGGTTTATGTTTGATTGCGGTAATCTCAAATTATGTCATGTTCTTGTGTGTTATTAGTGTGTTAATTAAGTTAAAATGGTCATGAGCATGTTTTGAATGCATTGGAGTGATGAATTAGCATACCATTGCATGATTGAGTGGTTATGAGTTTGTTGGGTTGGAGAGAAGTGTAGAAGTGCAGAGTTTCTGGGCGATTCCGGGCTCTGTTGCGAGCGGGATGGTCATTAGTGAGTTAAGGAGCTCTCTATTGCGAGCGTGACCCTTGTCATGAGCGTGATATTTAGCTCGGTAGGCCGACCTTCGGTTGGGCCAACCCCCTTCGCGTGCGTGCCGCCGAGCGCGAACGCTAAGAGGTCAGTGTCCGGTCTCTGTCGCGAGTGCGACAGAGCTCAGTAAACCGAGTGTCTGCTGGGCTGTGTTTCATCGCGAGCGCATGCCGGGGTACCCCGCCCTCTATCGCGAGTGCGACAGAGGCTCGTTCTGCTTGCTTTTGCTAGTGTTCGGTGTGTCATGTGCGTGACAAGAGGTGAGCTACGGGTCGTCGCGAGCGCGACCCTCCACTATGCATCAAATGCTTATTTCGTTCTTGCTCTGCATGGTTTCTCACTAGTGCATGGTTCATGTTTTTGTTAATGCCTTGATAATATTATTGTTCTAGTGTGAGTAATTGGCTAATGGTATGACAGCGTTTTGACTCTTGCTTGGTAATTATCTATACATGAAAGAAGTGGTTATGCTTGATTTATACTCTATTATATAGCAATAATTTTAGAGTACAGATAAGTTGCTATTTTGAGCTTGATCAGTCATTTTAGTGGATAGTAAGCATGCTTATTAAGGGTTAGAGTGTGAGTGCAGCTGCTATATGTTGACTCCATTTGGGTCTTATAAGTCGAACACCCGTTTGGGTCCATATGATTTGAGACTTCGGTCTCCCTTTTTACCTTCGAGTATATATGATTTGAGACTCGTGTCTCTATATGCTTCCAATACTGTGTCCTATCAGTATCATTAGTACCCGTATCCACTAGTTTAGTGAGTAATCAGGCTGTTATATGTTCCAACGATACAAAATGGGTATATGCTACATGTTTAGGTTCTTGAGATATGACAAGATATGATGAGATAATTGTAGTTAGATGTTGATGATTATTTACTTTTTATTCGTAAGTATGCTATATGTTTATGTATATAATGTACAACTAGATGTAAAGCAGTTTGATGATTAATTACTCATTATCTCAATGTATGTGCTATAAACATGTAAAGTTATTATATGAGCATACAATGTTTAGATCGCATAAATATATGGTTATATAAATGTTCTCATGTGTTGTAAGCTGATGGTTATGCATTTGATTATTATTGTTGTTATTATGGTATACATGTTTCTCTTGGTTTTGTTCCTCCCCACTAAGCATTATTGCTTAGCACGGATGTTTCCCCATGTAGGTGGCAGGTTCTTTCGGAGTCAGGCATTTGCAGGTCGGCCACTAGGAGTTTCTAGATGAAGTTCTTTTTGTCTTTTGTTATTGCTTTTGCCCATGTATATGAATATGTTTTGTAAAGAGATATTGATTTCAATAGTGTAACTTTTGTAAAGGAATATTTCAGCATATTTATATGAAAAGGTTTACAAATCTCTTTTGTAATATTTGTATCGTCTTCTTACATTGTAAGATGTTTTAATTTCTTTTTGATCTTAAACGTTTTCCGCTTTCGCTTTATGCATGTTTAATTCTATTGGTGTGCGTAGCGCTTCGGTATCCTTCTAACAGGGGTATCGGGGTGTTACATGAACCTTGCAAAGCAATAGAGGAGCCCTCGAAAACCAGAAGAAGAGGAAAAGGACATGGTGGTTTAGGCCAGTCCCGAGGAAATCCCATTGTAATTTTAGAGATTGTGGAGTGACTTGGTCCTGCAATAGCTCTAGCTCGAGCATATGCCATAAAAGCCCGTGAGGAGCAAGATGCATCAGAAGTTATAGCGGGCATATTTTCTCTCTTTAACATTGATATGCACACTCTAATTTATCCTAGTTCCACCCACTCGTATATATGGACTAGGGGTTTATGTGACAAGATGCCATCTGTAGAAAAATTAGATTATGATATCGGTGTTATAAGTCCTTTGGGTCAAAGTGTATCTGTAAATCGGATGTATAGAGACTGCCAGATTTTAATTCATGGTAGAGAATTTCCTGCTGACCTGATAGACCTACCTTTTCATGAGTTTGATATGATTTTAGAAATGGACTGGCTATCTAAACATCGAGTTGTAGTTAATTGTAAATTGAAAATAGTTGTACTTAAGAGTCCTGGTCAGTCTAAAATAGTGATGCATGGTATCCGATCCAGTCCTCTGACTAATGTGATATCAGAGCTAGGCATTATCTTAGGAAAGGATGTGAAGCTTTCCTAGCCTTAGTACTTGATTCAAAAAGGGAACATATGAACTTACATGATATCTTAGTAGTGAACACGTTTCCTGATATATTTCCAGAAGAATTACCTGGGCTCCTTCTCGAAAGAGAGGTTGAGCTATCTATTGAAATATTATAACATCCCTTACCCGTACGTAGTAAACCACACTTGTCACTATAGCTTACTAAGCAGGGTGAAGAGTGTTAACAATTTGCTACAAAACTTAGTGCTACTAATATGACTAAGCATTTATCAAAATCAGGGTTATAAACTTTTTCTCTTTATATAAAATTACCATTTCGAGTTACTTTTATTATAGTTCATATTAATTTACAATACAAAACTATTACTAGTTACATACATGTGCGTACAGACTACTTCATACATATTTATTACAAAGATTATATTTATAAAGTAGTATCTAAACACCAAAACGTACATAAGGAAGCTCGGACTAGTGTGTTGGCCTCGAAGATTGCGAGATGTCCTTGGCATTATCTCCTACTTCAGTACCTACATGGATGAAACACTCGTGCTAAGCATAAAGCTTAGTGGGGATTATTAGCATGACATGGATGATCACTCACAGCGATCGTCGATGCATAAACACACACATGATAAACAAACACATATGAATATTCCATAACTAATTTACACATCATGATACACAATACCGAATAAATACATCACAAATTTTCAGAAGCTTGTGATCTTTATAGTTCATTTAACAGATATAACAACAATTCAAAGGGCCTGCAATGCCTAAGGTAGTGGATATCGGGAATACAGAACAGCAGGTACCCATAGGTACAAATTCATTTTAATTAATTATTTATATTTATGTGACAAAAGGCGACCCAAACGGGGCCGACAGAAGACCCAAATGGGGCCGAAGTAATGACCTAAATGGGGCCGAAGTAATAACCCAAAGGGGGCCAACAAAACAGAACAATAGGCTATAGCATTTAGGGTCCCTATAGGCATGCCTATCTATCCATAACCCAGACACAAGCAGGCAACTAATTTATTTTTATAAAATTCACTTTAATCATAATTAAATTCAAATGGGTGCCATTCATTTCAATTTCCATGTCATGAACAAATAAATCAAATTATTTTATCGGTTCCATAAACTCCATCCAAATACATATTTCCATATATATATTATAATTAATATTATAATATATAAAAATATAATGGAATGTGATTCCCATTTCATTATCACATTTCAAGAATTCCCACTCATTATTATAATATAATAGTCACAATTGTAAAGCTTAACATGAAGAATTACATAGTTGGGACAAACAAATCAAAAGAAAGAAAATGAGGAAAAGAAGGCTATCACAAGTCAGGCTTAATGACATGACTCATGATAGTGGCCTACTATCATGACTCATGACAATTATCATGAGTCGTGACAGGGCTAATCGTGACGAGTTGTGACAATCAGGACCTGCACTAGGGCAGATTCTGACCCTCTCCCTTTTCATTCAAAATGAGATAGAAAATGGCATTTTCAACCAAAGTACTCTGCTTAACAAATGTTTACCAAGATGTTAAATTTCTAATGGCTCTAATTTTAGGTAATTTGGATCACTATAACTCTAGATATGACCTAAACAATCCGGACTGCTCCCATTGAGGTGGCAGAATCCCTTTGTCAACTTTGAGCTCAATTTCTAGCATCCTAAAGTCAAAATTTGGTCATGGTTATTTCTATCAAACATGTAGATATATGTGTTAGATTTTCAACCCAAATAAAATCATTCTATTTAGAGTTTAATACCTCAACTTATTCTCAAAAAAATGCCTAAAGGTCTGACTGAATTTGTGCAGAGTTTCCCCTTAAAATTTAACCTTTCCAATTCAATCAATTTCACAACAATCATCAACACAATTCAACTCAATTTCACATGAAATATCCATATGCATATCAAGATAAAATTTTAATAATTAAAGGTATGTAAAACACACAAATCCCAAACCTTAAATTAGCTTACTGTCTCATTCTCTTTCACCTCCTTTCTCCTTTTTCTTTCTGCTTCTTTTCTGCTTCAGGAGCCTCTTCTTCACGTTTACACAACAGAGTTTTTTTTAGTTTATATAAGCCATGGCTTATACTCTTTAAGAAACTAGAAGAAAGAGATGATACATAACACAAAATTCTTACCTTGTTTAGTGCAAGCTTACACTTAAAATTGATAATTTTTGCTTACAAATCACTCTAAGCAAGTTGGTATAAATTTTGGTGATTTTGGGTTTAATAGAATAGTGAGTTTAGAGAGATAAGAATGGCTTTCTTTCTATGTTATTCCCTTTAGCCGACCTTCATGGCTTTTTAAGCCATGAAGACTCCTCTTCACATTTCTAGAAGTTGATAGGTGTTTTAATGTGATTGGTTGCTTTTCATATTTCCATCTCAATCCTTAATCTTCTCCATAATCATACATTTACATCTTAATTGTATCATATTTATACATTCGCATACTAAATAATCCATTTCATGCATGTAAGTCCATGTGAGTCAAATGACCATTTTACCCTTGACATTTTAATTAATACCAATTATATCCCTAACATGCATACTGAACCAAATATATATTCTTAGCCACCCTGGTACCCTAAGTGTATCCAAAACGACTACCGTACAAGTCGGGGCCTTACAATTATTACCCGGAATAGCTCCTATCTTTAAGCCACCTTACCAGATTGCTCCTACGGAGTTAAAAGAGATAAAAGTTCAATTGCAAGAACTCCTAGACAAGGGTTTTATCTTACTAGTGTCTTTCCATTGGGAGCACTAATTCTCTTTGTCAAGAAGAAAGATGGCACCTTATGGATGTGTATAGATTCTAGGCAGATTAATAAGGTGTGAGTGAAGAACAAATATCCTTTGCCAAGGATAAAAGATCTTTTTGATCAGTTGAAGGATGCCAGAGTGTTTTCTAAGATTGACTTGTGATCAGGCTATTATCAGCTTCGAGTTAAAGATGAAGATATATCGAAGACTGCCTTTAGAACTCGTTATAGCCACTATGAATTTTTGGTGATTCCATTCGGGTTAACTAATGCTCCTGTGTGTTCAGACCCTATTAGACCAGTTTATGGTAGTGTTCATTGATAATATCCTAGTCTATTCCAAGTGTAACACCCCTACCCATACATAAGAGAACCCGCACAAGTCGGGGTGTCATCAAGTAAGGAAAAAACCAAACACATATATAATATACAGAAATACAACAAAATTAAAATCTTGAAAACAAAATGATTATTCATAGATATAAAAGATTCATTACAAAAATGTTCTGAACAAAAACTGATATTATAAAAAGAATCATCTTCCAGAATTACATGGTGGATGCAGTACAAAATAATAAATACAATTAGAGCCCAAATACAAAAGAATCTTAATACAGATATTTAAGCCCTAACACTTCAATCCCTCTGTGTTGGCTAAACCTGCGGAGACTCTCCCAAAAGCTTACTACCATCGACACTTGCACGGATGAAACACCCGTGCTAAGCGATAACGCTTAGTGGGGAAAATAAACAATAATATGGACGTCCATTCACAATGGTTATCAAGGCAAAACACATACAATATGGCACAAGCTTATAATCACATATAATCAAATCATAACTGAGTCATATACATTAGCATTCGAAGACTCATAATTAAATTCATATATCAACTGATTCACATGCTCATACTCATAAACATTCAGATCTCATAGTCTCAAAATACAACAAAACACCTATCGACTCACAATAGTGGATAACGAGTGAATGTAATGGGGGTACCCGAGGGCACCACTGAAAAACAACATCATTATTTTCTCATTCAAAACATTTTCACATTGGGGATCTTAAACAAGATCCATACACATTGAGGATCGCGAGGATCTAAATGGGGACCTGATCAGGGTCCAAAACAGAACAAAGGGGCTGTAGCTACTGAACTCTATTAGGCACGCCTAACTATCCACTAAATTGACTCTTGCAGGCTATGCATAATTCAATCCATATTCAAAACATAACGTATAACTTATAATGGAGAAGCCATAATATTATACATTCATAAGCAAAGTCATGTACCATGCAGTAGTGAGAACCTATATAAATAAGACATGAAAATCATTTTCAGAAAATGAGCAGGCAGGGAGGGTCACTGTCGTGCTTGCGAAAGTAGCTAGGTGTACCAGGCACAAAGGAAGGCTGACATGAATCGTGCATGATGACACGACTCATGTCGAAGCCTACCTTCGCCCCCAACAAGCGAAAACTGTCATGAGTAGTGTCCTAGTGCACGACTTATGACAAGGCTTTCTAGCCGAGTTGTGCTGTCTGCTTTCACGAGTCATGAAAGTGCCAAGCTCCCCGCCGAGTCGTGCTGCCCTTCACGACTGGAGCAATTCATCCTGCACTGGAAAAATCCAGCAAACGCGAGAACTAGAATACCCAATTCTGTCACGCTCGCGATGACATCATGCTCGCGATAGAGTCGTGTCTTCCAAATCTTAGCCAAAACGCAGAAAACTCCGAGTTCCTAAAATCAAATCCAAACTTCCACTCACCTCAATTCAAGCCTTCTAAACACCATAAACAATATAAAACCCAACTTTTACACAATAAACACAATTAAAACAAAAGATAACAAGATCAAAATTACACATTTACAAAACCAGCAAAAAGCTACAAAGGTTTATCCAATTCCCAATAACTCAACCATAAGGCATTCCAAACTCAAATTAAATAAAATCCATAGCAATTAGACCCACATAAACCACATTAACCACCAGATACCCAAAAATCAAATCAAAATTATAAAATCATAAAAATGCATCACAAAGCACATAAATCCCAAACCTGGAAATCCTAAGCTCCAAATCAATGAGCACCACTCCCACTTGCTTTCTCCTTCCCCTTGGGATCATGAGGAGGCATCTCTAAACAAAGATACCCAAGAATCACACAACCACAAAAACCCTAGATCAAAACACATTCTAACAAAATCCAGAGAAAAGACAAAAGAGAAGAAAAAACCCAACAAAACTTACCAATAAACTCTTGAGTTGATCAATTTCTACCAAAATCTCAGCCAAAGGAAGATGGATCAAGATGAAACAAGAAGAAGAGGAAGAAGGGGAGAAGAAATGGCATTATGAGGAAGAGAACGGGAGAGCAAGGCAGCCAATTGCTGCTCTCTCTTTCTCTCTCCTTATTATTTATACCCCCTTTTAAAACCTTACCACTTATCATCCTACCATTGGAGGAATTTAACCACTCGCACCCTACATCCATACATGCCACCACACTTTACCATAACCCACAAAACATGCATATACCCCACAACAAATAACACATGCCAAAACACACACATGCAACGTGGCTCAAACTGCTAGGGTGGGGAATGGGGTGTGACACCAAGAATTAATAAGAGCATGCTCAACACTTGAGAATTGTACTACAGATTCTAAGGGAGAAACAATTGTATGCAAAACTGAGCAAATGTGATTTATGGCTTAAGGAAGTTTCCTTCCTAGGCCATATTATTTCTTTAGAACATATTCGAGTTAATCCATTAAAGATAAAAACTATTATTAACTAGAAACTGCCCCGAAATGTAACTGAAGTAAGAAGTTTTCTCAGCTTAACTGGTTATTGTCGGCAATTTATAAAGGGGTTCTCTGTGATTGCTTCTTTACTTACTAAGCTACTTCAAAAAGGTGCAAAGTTTGAATGATCAATAAGATGCTACGCTAGTTATAAGCAGTTAAAGAAGATGCTTACAGAAGCACCTGTGCTGAAACAACCTACTCTAGGTAAAGAATATTCCATGTACAATGATGCATCTAGAAATGGCATGGGATGTGTCCTGATGCAAGATGGTAAAGTTGTAGCATATGTTTCTAAGCAGTGGAAGCCGCATGAGCAAAACTATCTTGTGCATGATCTAGAATTGGCAGCTGTGGTGTTTGCCTTGAAAATAAGGCGACACTACTTATATGGTGAGAAGAGTAGGATTTATACTGACCACAAGAGTCGCAAGTACCTGCTCACCCAAAAGGAACTTAACTTGAGATAGTGCCGATGGCTAGAATTATTCAAGGATTATGACTGCATAGTTGACTACTACCTGAAAAAAGCTAATGTGGTAGCTAATGCCTTGAGCAAAAAGATAATTTCAGCCTTGTCTTTGCAACATAATAGATAGAGATTTGGCTCTAATGAAGCCTTGATGACTCGATTGAAAGCAAGACCTAATTTGAGAGAAATGATAGTCAATGCACAAAAGGATGATCCTAAGCTACAACAGATGATATAAGTAGTTAGAGATGGAAAATAGACTGACTATTCAGTGAAAGAAGATGGAAGTCTATATTATAAGAAGAAATTGTGTGTACCGACAAATGATGAATTGAAGAAGAAGTTGCTTCATGAAGCACATAATGTTGTATTCACCATGTATCCTTGAGGTACTAAGATGTACTGGGATTTGAACTAGTTCTATTGGTGGCTTGGAATGAAGAAAGATATAGTAGATTATATGTCCAAATGCCTGATATGTTAGCAAGTGAAAACTGAACATCAAGTCCCATCTGGTCTATTGAATCCCATTCCAATTCCATAGTGGAAATAGGTTAATATCACCATGGACTTTGTGATAGGTCTTCCACTTGCACAAAAGAAACATGATGTCGTCTGGGTGATAGTGAATAGACTTACTAAGTTAGTACATTTTATACTAGTCTGTCCTGATTATTTTATGGATTAGTTGGCTGAATTGTACGTGATAGAAATTGTTCGATTGTATAGAGTTCCATTATCAATTTTATCTGACCGAGACCCACAGTTCACTTCAAGATTATGGAAAGGGTTGTAAACAACCTTAGGTACTCGGCTCAACTTCAGTACAACCTTTCATCGATAAATGGATAGGAAATTTGAGAGGGTATTATAGGTGTTGGAAGCCATGCTATATTGATGTGTCGTGATGGAATTTGCTCATAACAACAGTTACCATGCCAATATTAGCATGGCACCATATGAAGCCCTGTATGGCAAAAAATGTAGAACACTAGTGTGTTGGACCGAACTGAGTGAGAGTAAGGTTATTAGGCTTAACATAGTAAAAGATATTGAAGAAAAGGTTCAGATCATCCAACAAAGTTTGAAGGCCGCTAATGACAAGCAAAAGTCTTATGTTGATCTGAAGAGAAAACACATTGAATGTGCAGTTAGGGACAAAGTATTTTTGAAAGTCTCTCCCTGGAGAAAAGTGCTCCAATTTGGGGAGAAAGGAAAACTTGGTCCGATTGGTCCGTATGAAGTCCTTGAGAAGATTGGATCCATACCTTATAGATTGGTTTTGCCTCTAGAGTTAGCTAAGTTGCATGACGTGTTCCCTATTTTAATACTCCAGAGATATCGGTTTGATGAATCACATATGCTTTTAGTTAAAGAGATTCAAGTATAATTGAATTTATCTTATGACGAAGAACCAAAAGCTATCCTAGCTAAGGAAATAAAGCAACTCTAGAATAAACAAGTTCCTCTTGTAAAATACTCTAGCACCACCATGGCATGAAAGAGGCAACTTAGGAGCCTGAATCAATAATGAAAGCTCAATATCCTCATCTTTGTTGTACAGGTATGAATTTTGAGGATGAAATTCTCTTAAGGCAAAGAGAAATGTAAGGCCCCAAAACATACCCTAGTTTTATTGAGGCATGATTATGGTTATCCGATAACTGAAAATGCTCGATTAAGTGATGGATGTCTTGAAAGGACATATCCATCAATAAATCAAAAGACTCGGCAAAATGCGACAATATAGTAACTTGTTAAATTATGGTAAATATGCATAGAAGGATTAATATGGTGGGCCAATGTATGAATATGAACAAATTAAAATGCCAATGTATGAATAAAAAGAAGTGTAAGGATCAAATGAGAATTAATCTAATTAATCAAATTTTAACATATGGAATTCTAGAAGAATGAAAAGGGAATGGCCATATAAAAGCCATTGGGGTTCGCTAGAAATGGGAACAAGAATCCAAAATTCTTACTTCCTTTCCACGACAATTCTTTACACCAAAATGCCCACTTAATGGATCTATAGGAGAAAGTTTCATTTGCAGCAAATTGTGAGAGGAAAAGGTAGGAAATAAACTTCTTTTCTTCACCCTCTTCTCCTTCTTGTTCTATGAATGGTTAGAGTTGGAAATTATGAGTTAAGATGGTATTAATGTGAATTTCAGGTGTTAAATAGAAGGATAATCCAGCAAGAAGAAGGGAAAAGAGAAGGAGGCAAGCACGTGAAGCAAAGTGTGCACAAGGAGGTTTGGGAACTCTCTAACCCATTTGTGTGTGTGTGCGCGCGTGCTTGTGATGTTTTGATTTGTGATTGATACTAAAATGAATGAGGAATGGATGCCAAAGTGCTGAATGGAGGCGGTTGTGCATGAATTTGATGGAATATGTCATGGAATTGAGCTTAGCGTAAAATTTGCTTTTGGTTCACTTAAACTAGTCTTGGTGTTTTGCTATAACTCAGCATACAAACCTCCAAATTGAGTGATTCCAATTGTAAAATGACCTTAAGAAATATATCTATAAATGTCATGAAGGAGCCTAAATCTAGTTCTACACTTAAGACCTTTGAAAATGAGATTGAAAATGTAGACCTATTGTTGCCCTTATATTGGGAGTAGTCTCTATCCCTAAGGGCATATCTCCTAAGATATGCATCTAAATTGTGTGTGTGTGTTTTTTTATGTCAGATGAAACTTAAGAGTAGATATACATTTTTTATGAGAGACTTTGGCCTAAAAATGTCTTTTTCTAGGTGGAAAACCTTAAAGTAAACTAAGAATTATGTCCAGGGTGTGCTCTATTTTACAAGGCAATGTAACAGGGTCACACGATGGTCAAGAATTCGCGACCACCATGTGACAATCCTCACCACTATGTAAGATGATTATGTAACTCCACATTTGCCTTTAAAATGACCTACACAGTGGTTAGGAATTCCTGCCTACCATGTGAGTATGTCTACCCACCGTGTGGTTTTTCTTGCCCACCATGTGAATTCCTTCACCACCATGTAAAATGGTTTTGGACTAAAGGAATTCCAAATACAGTAGGCCACACGATGGTCATGGATTCCTAACCTCCATTTGACCAACCCTACCCATCATGTAAACCCCTGTTTTAGCCTAATTAAATGAGTTTTTCTCACCAAATCGAACCCGAACTTCACCGAAAATTTCTAAAACTTATCTGGCATATTTTTAATGACTTCTAATGAGTATGCACATGTAAAATACATGACTATATGATAATATGTGCATAATTATAATTTATTAATTAATGGTATACATGGATGAAATTATGGCAATGCTATGAATTATGTGGAATGTATATATGGAATGTATTTGTGCACCAGTATGACTTTGAAATTATGGCAATGCTATGAATTATGTGGAATGTATGTATATGATCATAAGTTATCATTTATGACTAAAATATGGAAGAAATTAGTTCTATAATATAGGAAGCTTGCCTAGATACCTAGGTTGTGGATAAACAGGCATGCTTATAGGGAGTCTGATGCAATTGCTTAGTTATTTGACCCTACAGTGTCTTTTCTTTGAGACTTATGTCTTTGTTACATTCTTCCCTTCAAAGATGCTAGATAAGATGTCATTCCCCACGGGGATGCTAGTATGAGATGTTCTTCCCTATGGGGGTGCCTGATCAAATAATCTTCCCTATAGGGACACCTGATACTCTCCCAATTATACACACCTGTAGAATGGCTGACAATGTTTAGATTATATAAAATGATTCTGAGCCTGACATATGATAATATGGTTTCTGATTCTTTCTGTACTTGATAAAAATATTTAAAATGTGTGAGTATCATTATAAAATGAATAGTTGGATAATGATATTACTTACATAATGGTATGATGTATGTGTTTGATGGACGACTACTGTGAGTGGTCATTCAAAAATTAAATGTTCCCTACTAAGCTTTATGCTTAGCATGGGGTTTTCATTCGTCTAGGTATAAGTGTCGATGTTACTCATAATGACATGCTGCAGAGGTTAGGGCCAGCACAAGACTAGGAGTAAAGCTTGATGTAGGTTGTTTTCTTTGTGTAAAATAAAAAACTAAATATAATATATTGCCTTTTTTGTATAGAGAATTGCTTTGTAATTGTAATACTATGTAATAGTGTAATAGAGCTTGTAAATGTTAATATTATGTATATGTAATAGAGCTTGTCAATGTTAATATTATGTTAATATTATGTAAATGTTAATATTATATGATGGAATCTATCTTATTAGCATGTTATTAGAAGAAAATTTTTAGTATGTGGAAAGGTTTATATATGTATAATTGTATGGGAATGAATGCCTAAACCAGGTTATAATCTAGTTGTGTTACACTGTGACACGCGCCGGATCCCCGCGACTGCCCATGGGACCGCCCGCTTGAGGGCAATCGGGGCATTTGTGGGTCCGTTGACAGCTTGCAATAAATCGCAAGTGCGTCTATATTGGGCAACAAGGAGGTTTTATGGAGTCGCCACCCAATAGAACATTGGGAAAGTTTCTCTCGCCTCGGAGAGCCTAAGACTACGCTTAGTATCCATTTTGGGCCAACCAGAGGGGTCTTGGAGGGTTAACCTCTCGCCCTAAGGAGCCTAGGATTAACGCCAAAGTCTCATGACACAAGAGGTGTCTTGGAGGGTAAACCTCTCGCCTCTTTGAGCCCAAAGACCAGAGCTGGGTTCGGGATTTCTCATCTATTTCTACCTCGATTATTTTATGATCAAATTTTAATTATCATTAATTCGCTCTCTCTCCACATGATGCAATTGATTAAAGGCGCATTTGTTCATATTTGGAAAGCCGTAGATGAGCAAATAAATAGTGAAAGCAATAAATTACAATAATACAAGGAGCGGAATACAATTCCCTCTCATAAATGTGCAATACATACACGAATCGGGGCATTGTTTATTTTGAGGACTTTGGTCCTCGCGTGCATCATTATTTAAAATTGGATGCTTTTATTGTGATAATTTTTGTTGGATAAAAATAGGACGTTGGATCCTTATGCTTATGAAAACCTCTCTTTATCGAATATAAAACATTTACCAATTTTTATATTTAGCGGGATACAAAAAGGCACATCCATGTACATAAAGTAATTAATGAATAAACAAGTGAAGGAAATAACCAAAAAAAGTTAGAAAACTAAACGGGCGAAATCCTTCGAGCATGGTAGATAGCCCCTCAAGCTCAGGACAGTCCAAGAAAATCAGTATGTGCTCACAGAAAGTTAAAAGATGTCAATATATAAAAACTCAACATAAATAAAGGCAAAAAGCTTGAAAGGAATAGAAAAAGATTCGAAAACGTAGAGACAGGACCCAGCGACGGCCTCTATTTGGTGACCGACGGGCTTCAGTCAAAGTGACCGACATGTCCGTCGCTCACTCAAGGGAGAGGGCGTCTGTGAGTGGGGTGACCGACGGGCGTCGGTGAAGAAGATGACCCGTCGGTTACCACTGTCTCCGAAAATAAACCGTAGAAAACTCTCTTTTCAAAGAAAAAGGGGTTTTATCACAGAATGAGACGAAGAGGAATGAAAATAAAGAAAAATGAAGGCAGAAAAGCAAAAAGGACAGCAAAAATGAAGAGATAAAGATGAAATACTATGAAGAATAAGTCCAGAATATTTACCCTCAGATAATGTCTTAATAAGATTCTTGATGTCGATTAGAGTCTCGCACGCTCCACGAGAAACGAAATGAAAGGTCAAAAAATGGAAAATAGATGATTTCCTTCTAAATCTTTCAAAAAGAGACTGACTTTGGAATCAAAGAAAACCGAAGAAAACTAATTAGATTTAGTTCCTTTTTAATGGTTTTGATTCACAAATTAAAAGAGATTTCTTGATGAATGTGTTTGCTGGAAGAGAGAGAAAATGTGCTTGAATTTCGACAGAGTTTCCCCTCTTGAAAATTTTTGGAACCATTTTTAAGAGAAAATCCGAAGCTTTTATAAGCCAGGCACGACCGATGGGCGTTGGTGTATGGAGACGGGCATCGGAAGAATCCTTCTGACGCAAGGATTCATCCGACAGCCCTGCCATTTCCACCGACGGGCGTCGGAAAGGTTGCGTGCTCCGAGAAATCAGGTGGCGTGCTCGGGAAGAGGCGGTGCCTTCCGATGGGCGTCGAAAAATACCACAAGCCGTCTGTGACCCTAAGCGACGGGCTGGCCTCTCGCAGACGGGCTGGCCGTCTGTCGAGAAAAATATACCTTTTTGACTCATAAACTCCCTGTTTTCTCCCCCTCTGCCTACGAAAGGTGAAAAGACTCATTTCTCGTGGAGTATGGGACTAAAACCTCCAAATCCAAACCGTTTGTACAAGCTCGGATGCTGATTTCATCATAGGGTAATCTCTGATCCGGACCTCTCCGGGACACGGTGCTTACATACACCCATATGGTTTAGTACTAGCTTGTATGCATGAGTTATAGGTGCCTGTAAAAGGTGTTACAAAGACAACCCATTAATTGGATTTGAACATATTCGATATAGTATGGGCTTGACTTTGGTTAACAACTTATACTATAAAGCACTTTGATTCTTTTCCAATTAATGGAAGTCTTATGCGACTTAATATTGATTTGAGGGGTTTTATTAATTCGGTCTCATCATACATGGTTGGCATACATTGGTAATGCATCCTATATCTATCACTTAAATATAAAGCATACAAATATGATATACTTATGCACTTTACTACATTGACCTGCTCGAGTCATAAAGGAGATCCAAAGGTCAAACTTAGGTAGTATGCATGATTAAACAAAGATAAAATGATACAAAATCTTCAATCTTCTTAGATCTCTATTCGAGCCCGGTTTGCTCCTTTACTTGTGGTCTTCTTTCATTATTCTAATTCTATTATATGTAATCTATTTACATATTATAAGTAGAAAAATACAAAAAAAAAAAAAAAATTGACCGGAACATGAAAGTCCTCATGGGCCAAAACATGCATTATGCTCAATCACATTATGATTTAGTCCATAATCATCCATCATGTTAAACATACACCCTTATATGCAATTCTAATACATAAAAATAGAGCTATATTATGGAATACTTAACTTGTTTCAACTTTTGAAACATTCTATGAGCTATTGTCTTAATGTGATCAAATTTTGGAAACTATCCAAATTAGGAAACTATTTTCATTTTGGAAACTATCCATTTTGGGAAACTTTTTGTATGCATGTATTCTTGTCTTAATTTTCAATCCCATTGATTATTGAATTGATTAATTAATTAATTAATTAAGTATATTAAAACAATTAAAAATTAATTTGGGCTCAAATTTATGGGTGGGCCGAAATCTATTTCATAAACCCTAACCTTGTGTTCACACACAAACTAGTTTTGTGCATTTTGGCCATTTGGGCTTTGGGAATGGGCCAAATGTGTAGCAAGCCTACTCCAACCCTTAAAACCCATTAATAAACTTAATTAAACTATGTAACATTAATTTAAATTAGCTTATTGGGCCCGCCAGTCATTTGCTAACATAAATCAAGCACTTATTTAAGCCCATTAATCAATTTTAGCTTACTAATTCAAATCCAATTGATTTAGAGCCATTTTAATTAATCTAATTAATTAAAGCACTTTAGTAGATCTTACGTATCTAATATTAAGATCAAATTTCATTCTAACTATGAACACATCAAGAACACATGAAGAACAATGTTTCTTGAACTTATCGGTAAAACTAGTTTTCATGCGCAACTTAATCGATTTCGATTTTGTTTGCTCTTATAGCTTAATATCACATATTAAAAACATAAATAAGCATCAAAATAATTTTTGTACGGATCAAAATAAGAATAAAATTTGAAAAACCCATTTTTAGCTATTCTTTTACGCAAAAGAACAAAGTTTTCTCTAATAGAAGAAATTGATTTTTCTTCTTTTTTATCTATTTTAATCACTCATTTACAGAAATCATTTTTTATAAATCTAACATTCATGAATATAAAAATCAAATTTTAAAAACTCATGAAATTAAATAACTCATAAATAAAAAAGTATTCCGCAAATAATCAAATTGTAATTTCATGGCAAAACCTAGGCTTTGATACCATGTTGGTTAATACTGTAGTTACATGCATCTCATACAAGAAAAAATTAAAATTTTAACTATATTAAATAGGATCTTATCATGAAATTACATGTTCTAATTAGGTAATTAGGAAAATCAACTGTGAGTATTATTGAACAGTTGATTGCTTTGCATCGGGTTATCACAAAACCATTGCAAAACCAATGTCCAATGGTGAACACTTTCATTGCTAATCCACACTAGAGAAGGATCAAAATGGACCAAGAATCGAGTGAAAAGAAGCAGCCAAAATCTCTTTGTTTAAAGAGAAAAATTAGCAAACGAGGGAGAGAGTGAGAAGGAATGTGTTATGTTCAACTCCCATTGAACTGCTCCTTTTATACTCTGAGTTAAAAGCATAACTCTAATGGGATTAGAACTCTAAAATAGCTGGAGAATTGATTCATAATTACCTCTTAATTAATTAATTAATTAAATTGGCTTAATTAAAACCAATCTAGGCCTATTCAGAATGGGCCATGTGCAGAAACCCTAATGCTGCCTTTCTGTGCATACTTGGATTTAATTATCCAAATTGAACCAAATTAAATGTATCAAGTCCATAACACTTATAGATCATATTTAATTTGACTTGGTCCAAGAATTAGGCCATTAAGGCCTTCTATATGCTTTTTGCGTAGAAGCCAACAGGCTTCTACGTAGATGACTTTCATTCTATGCCTTATTTTAATTCTTCAATTAATCCAATATTATTATTTCAATTCTATAATACTTATAGTTCAATAATATTCTGGATCAAAATGAACCATTATTATAGAAAATGTGCAGAAAGTTTTGCGGTGTTTTCTGCATCTGAATAAGTAATTAAATTCCTTTAATTAATTATTTTTTTTCATTTCTTCTATCCATAATAACATCGAATATTATTGCATCTATCATTTTACCATTATACCCTTTCCCTATAAGTGGGTGACCCATTGGTTCTAGTCCACTTGGTAGTACAAACATATTTGCAATTAATGAATTTCATTATTTAAACTCTTTAAATTGTTATATTAGTTCTCTAATTAATATTTATTCTCATGTACTACAAGAAAATTGACTTTTAAAGACCAAAATTTAACGAATGGATAAAAATCCGGTCGTTAAAATATACAAATAACGAAGGAAAATTAATCCGGTCGTTAGTTCTTAAATTTTATTGTTATATAACGAGTGGATTAAATCCGGTCGTTAAAACAATAAAAATTCGGTCGTTAAAATATACAAATAACGAAGGGAAATTAATCCGGCCGTTAGTTCTTAAATTTTATTATTACATAGCAAAGGGATTAAATCCGGTCATTAAAACAATAAAAATCCAGTGGTTAATGGTATGAATTAGTGGGAATTATGAGAAGTAGAAAAAGAAAAGAAAGGGAAAGTCATGGAAGAGAGGCTGAACGGGAAAGAGACCGAGGAAGAGAAAGAGAGAGAGAGACGGCGGAAGGGGCGAGGAGGCTGGCGACGGTCGACGGCGAGCAACCGGCTCCTCGCAACGGCGATCTCAGCGTCTTATTCCCCGTCACGACGTTGCCATTCCAGGAGAGCGAGAGGAAAACAACGAGCTTCTTCTGCATTTTTCGGCCACCTCCGGCGGCGAACGACGACACAAATTGCATGACGGGACTCCTGGAGGGCAGGCGAATCTTCCGGTACTAATGGGTGGTCCTCAATTGCCGGTGACGAGCAGATCGGCGTTGGGAAGAACCGAGATCTCCGACATCGATTCCGGCAAAATGAAGGGCAGTCATGGCGCGTGGCCACCAGAAAAGCAACCCCGACGCTTTGAGCTTCCTTTCGGTGGTTTCGGTGGCTCCGGTGGAGCTTCGGCGAGGCTCCGGTGACGGTGAAGGGACCAGAAATAGCAGAAAAATTGGTAAGTGGAAGATATTAAGTTGTTTTCCGAATTGCTAAATTGTTCAATTGGATCAAGTTCTTGTCTTTGGCATTTGTAATTGGTGTTGCCTGTTGAGACATCCTAATTGTGCTTTTTTGCTTATCTATCGACCAGTTTTTCACTTAGTATGCTCTTCAATTTGTGTTCAGTTTGATCTTAGCAGATAATTAGTTATTTGCCTAATTGCTGAGTACTTAAATTGGATAAAGTTCTTGTTGTTGGCATTTGTGATTAGTGTTCGCTCTAGAGACATCTTGTTACTGTGTCTTGTATTGTCTTTTCTCAGCAAACATAAAGTTGTAATTGGATATCTATGTTTGTGTAATGTTGTATGAGGTGATTGAATGTCTATGTTAGTATTTTGTATATTCTGATGTGGATGGGCTATAAGTTGACATTGGTTATATTACATTTATTTCTCTCTCTCTCTACATCTGAGTTCAGCATTAGTTATTTTGCTGCCTGGTTGAATCTCCCTGTAGAGAGGGGTTAGGCATCGCTTAGAGGCTTCTGTACAGTGGTGCCCGGTTGAATCCTATGTATGAAGTTTCAAACTATGTCACGGTTGCCTAGTTTCATAATCTACCTAATATCTTCTCTGTAAGTTTATTAGTTTTTCTCCAATACTCAATTAGTTTTGTTTTGTTTTGATTCCCTGTTCTGTTCCATTTGTTGAAAGGGAAAAGTAAAACAAGAAGAAAGGAAAACATAAATTGCATCTCAGCCTTAACCTTAATTAATATCACTATTGTTTTTGTTAATAGCATAGGCTTATTGTTTCTTTTTCCATTTTCAGAGTTATTAAAACAAAACAGAATCTTATAAAAAGAAAAATGTATATCTACCAATTTATTGCCTCATTACAAGTCAATTCAATCGAATCAATATATATAAGCTAAATAATATAAATGCATAATTCTGTTGGAATGCTGTTTCTTCTCTTGGCAAAGACCTCAATTTCCCATGTAAACTTTAATATATCACTAAATATTTCGAGCAATATAAGAGATTTAATAGAGTGCATATGTGTATGTATTAAAAGTGAAGAGCAATTGAAAATTTAGTTTGAAAGTTGAATGTTTAAGATAGATAACATGTTTGGAATCTAATTTATACTAGGAATCCATTTTGGGTGTCCCGAGTTTGAATTTTAATCAGATGTTTTATAACTTAAAAGAAAAATATCCATTGTGTTATGAACTTCACAACTTTTAATTCAAGCTTATCGATCAGTTTTGCACAACTTGAATATTAGCAATTGAATAAGCAAGAAAAGAAATTTGCCAATGGCCACATGTATATGCTTACAGAACAGATGCAATCTACCCTAGCACTGTACTAGGATAGCTTACCTATTTTTGCAAATTTGAAATTTGATTGAATAGTTCTTCTGTGTATTAACATGGATTTAGTAATAGGATAAGGGGCTCTGTAAGATGACGAGAAATAATGAATCACCTCATGGTCCAAGCCCCAGGGAATTAATATGCCAGGCCGGAGCTGGGGCAGCTGCAGGTTAGCTTAATATTAAGATGGAATCTTAGTTCAATTATTGTTGGAATCAAGTTTTGTTTGGGAATTTCGTTTAGGGTTTTATTTATCCTATCCCGTTGCAAGTTGTTTTTGATACTAGCTTCAGTGGTTCTAATAGAATGCTTTTGCTTAATTTAATGGGTTGTTATTGGTAATTGCAGGTGCTATTGCAGCTACTTTTATTTGCCCATTGGATGTGATCAAGACAAGGTTGCAGGTGCATGGGTTGCCTACTACTCCCAATTCAGGTCGTTTAGGTATTGTTGATATTGTTCTCTTTAATATCATGTTTTATTTGTGGCCTCTGAAACTGTGGATTGGCATTCTTAGAAGAAATTCTCGTGGAAGGTGCATTTGCTGTGAATTTCACTCTTGGAGGACCCTGGTTTATTGTTTATGATTAAACATTTGCTTTCTTTTGTTAGTTAAGGGGCGTATATTTGTCATTTTAAAGTGCTTACAATTTGCACATAGTGGGGACAAATACAAAAGCTGTTAGGGTTACTATATTCTGTTTAGATTGGGTCTTCTAAATCACAATTCTAGTTACTTGAGCTTTTTCCTGCTAGCAAAAAAGTATACTTGTTATATCCTCTGTCTGCTAGATGGATCTACTGTTGATTCAGATGAAGCGCAATATGATAATTGAACTATTGAATGGCTATGGTTTTAAAGATAGAATTTTTGATCCTGTTCCTGATGCTTATGCTAGCTCTCTTGGTTTTCAATGATCGACCATTCTTTGTGTCCTTATCTTGCATTTTTGCTCAGGTAGCATCATTTGGACGAGTCTCAACAGCATAGTCAGGACTGAAGGTTTTAGGGGACTCTATCGTGGACTCTCCCCAACAATATTGGCACTGCTTCCAAATTGGGTTGTAAGTATTTTTTATTTTTATTTTTTTTTGGCTTGTGTTCTATGAGGCGGTTTTGTGAAGTACATTTATATGATGCTTGATCTAATTGCTTGAGATACTTTTAGATCTAGGATGAACATAGGCATTCTTTGAATGCATATTTCCATCCTAGGTAACCTTGCTCTGTGTTTCTCCTTTCTCTGTATAGGCATGCCAGTTTGTTTTCTAAATAATTCCAGCAGAAGGTTCAAGAAATTTTAATATGTCTAATCCAAAAGTGAATGACCTTCAAATTCAATGGATTACAGAAACATTTTAAGAAGGCTTCTCTTGTATAGTCTTTATGTCACGTTTGCCTAGTATAGAAAGAAGTCATAATGAAAGGAATTGCCAACTTTTACTTTGAATCTGTAAAATTTTTGAGGTCCCACAGAAAACTGAAGAATAAAGTTGGAAGTGTTGGCATATTTTGCTTTTAGAGTCTATATTGAACTACAATTCCACCGGCATACATCAGTTACTACTGTGGTTGGCAGAAAAAAGGAAAAAAATTAGATCTCCAGGTATTTTTGCTGGAGTTGAGTAAAAGAACATTGATAGTTCGTGTTCCATTTCTCTCTTAGCTCTCTCTACATCTGAGTTCAGCATTAGTTATTTTGCTGCCTGGTTGAATCTCCCTGTAGAGAGGGGTTAGGCATTGCCACAACAGTTTATGGTAAGTTTTCTTTAATGAGATTCTTAGTTTAATAATCATGTTGTGTATTCAATAAAATTTCAGTAGATTTTAAGAAGACATTTAAGTAATTAGTATTTATTTTTTAATTTCCTGACCTCACCAAAGGCATTGCAGATATATTGCTTCTCTACCTCGAAGGTTATAAGTTGCCCATACTTTCTATTATTGATATTTTTGTTTATGCCTGTGAATATTAATTTTAGCTTTTGTTATACATTTTGCAGGTCTTTAAAATTTTGGACAGTGAAGTTAGGAGGTTTATTTTTCACATTTTTCTCAAAAATCGTTTGAATATAAATTAGTTTGAATATAAATTAGTATAGAGAGGAGTTATTTTCTTGAATTTGTCATTGATAGTTTTTATACTTTGTAAATATGATTATACTTTGTACCTTTTCTTTTTCAATATATGAAAAGAATTTATTATATTTTTGTATAAAATATATGTGAATGATATGTACCGTACATGTAATATTATAAAATGGTTTATATTTTAAAGTACCATTTTGCTATCTATGTATGGTATATTATGATAAATAAAAAAGCATTATATATTAGTTAAAAGTGAACACAATTAGCAAAAAAAATCTAGTCGCTAAACAGTATCTTTAACGACCGGAATTTCATTCATTGCAAGTAAACACAATCAGCAAAGGAAAAATTCGGTCGCTAAAAGCTATTTTTAACGACCGGAATTCCTTTCGTTGAAAGTAAAAACAATCAGCGGAGGGAAAATCCGGTCGCTAAAAGGTATTTTCAATGACCGGAATTCCCTTCACTGAAAGTAAACACAATCAGCGAAGGAAAAATCCGGTCATTAAAAGGTATTTTCAATGACCGAAATTTCCTTCGTTGAAAGTGAAAACAATCAGCGAAGGGAAAATTCGGTCGCTAAAAGGTATCTTCAACGACCGGAATTCCCTTCGTTAAAAGTGAAAATAATCAGCGAAGGGAAAATCCGGTCGTTAAAAATTAGTATTTAACGACCGAAAACATTCCGGTCGTTAAAGACATTAACGACCGGATTCAAAATCCGGTCGTCTATACCTTTAATGAAGGGGCTTTTACCGACCGGATTTTTTGGTCGTTATTTGTCTTTAACGACCGAATTTTGACTTTTAACGACCGGATTTCCCTTCGTTAAAGGCCATTTTTCTTGTAGTTATAAAAGGCTTCTAGTCAAATATCATGATTATCCAAGTGATAGAAAAGTCAAGTGATTTTTATTGACCCTTCCATAGAATAGTTACCGTGCAATTACCTTTCACCTTACTTTATCTCATTTAGGTTTTGAGTATGAATTGTGTTAACTCATATAAACCTAGATACATTCATTCTAATAATTGAATCATTGTTCCCAAAATGTCCCTTGTGGATCTCATCCACCTCAAAAAATTCTTTGAACAAGGATATTATAGCACAAGTGAGATAACTCCTATAATTAATTCGGGATGGTGAATCCTTTATTGAGCACTTAACTATATTCAAGTAGGTAATGATATACCAAACCTCCTAATTATGTTTACCCTTCGATGAAGCTAAGTAGTTATAGAGTAAAAGTATATTACTTACTACTTAAGATAACTTTGGTTATCTCAAGTCTAGGGATACTTGCACCACTGCTGCGTAGAGATTCCTTACTGACATAGATTTAATATCCATGTGAGGATTCTCATGGCATTTCTCCAATGAACTTGTTCTTTTAGCAAGCATCCATATGTCAGCTTTGATTATCTCCATGGTCACAGTTATAAGAACCACTGCTTGAACCTTTCAAGAAGCATAACATATGCAATCTATCCGTATTAATAATGTCCTATCTTGTTAATACTATAACCAGGGATATTTAGGTATTAACACATTTGCATGCATAAGCATCTCACATCAGGAACTATTTCATGATTGTCTTTGCATTATGTTTACAATACCAAGGACTATATTTATTAATTTAAGATATAAAATCATACTAGAAGTAGTCATAACATAGTATTAATAAATGAATGATGCGTTCTCATAAATAATAATGAGTTCATATATATTAAAAATATTCCTAATTTACATAGGCTCTAGCGCATACTCTCAACACTTCATACTTTCATTTTCCTTTTTGCTTGCTTTCTAATTGATTACAACATTGATCAAATATCAATCTCAAGTTGTCAAATGCTTTTTTTTTCCATCGCAAGATCTTATTGATTTCTTCTATTATCTTCTTGAAGTGACAATAAAATAATATTGTGAGCTGACGTTCTCTCAATTGCTTATATTTCGCTCAAATTGGCTTTTGCCCTCTTCCATACTTACCCATTCTTGTCTTTTTCCACTCAAGTTCACTTTCTTCAGATTGCACTTCAGAACCAATTCCTCAACTAAGAAATTTAACCAAATAGCAAACAAACATGAGATGCAATCACTACAAAATAAAAAACTCAAATTGGTGACTTAAATTAGCGATGGACATATTTTCGTCGCTAATTAGGGACTGTTTTCAGAATTAGTCTTGAAAATTCATTTTTTCAATTTTAGGGCAAATTAAACAACGAAAAAAAGAAACAGTCGCTAAATTTTGGTGACAATTTATGGTGCCTTTTTTGCGACTAAATTAGTGACAGAATAATTTTTTGCTAAAATAGCGATGATAATATTGGTCACTAAATTTGGTGGCAATTTTAACCCCTTTGTTTGCGATGATTTTAGCGATAAATTATTGTTGTCGCTAAACACACTTGAATTAGCGACAGATTTTTTTGTCGCTAAATAAATAATAATACTAAAATAATAATAATAATAATAATAAGAATAAAATAAGAAAATAAATTAAAAAAAAGAGAGAGAAAATAAGAGAACAAAAGGAATGAAATAGGGGGCAAACACTAACATGAGAACGGAGCAAGGGAGGGGGAGAAAAAACTGAGAGGAAGAGTGAGAGAGAGCACGATGGAGACCAGCTCTGGCAACGACTAACGGCAATAAATTGCCGCTCTTCATTGCGCCGGCCAGCCAGTCGATTTTTCCCATTCACGACGTCATTGTCCCGAGGGAAAGAGAGAAAGATCGAATCTTCTTCCTCCCGTTCTAACCAACTTCGGTGACTGGTGGCGACACGCTAGGTAGTGGATGACTCCTGGCGATGAGGTACATCTTTCGATGTAGCTCCCCCATTCTCACATGCCAGCGATGGGGAGATCGACGTGGAGGTGAGCCGCATCTTCTAAGGTAATTTTCGGTCAAATGGTTCGGTGTACCGGTGTGTGACCACCACCGATGGACTTCTGATAGTCCCAACTTCCCTCCGATGATGGCGGTGTCTCCCTCGCTGGACTCCAGCGATGCTTCGATGACCGGTGATCGGTGAAGGAGACTGCAGAAATGAGCAAAAATTCTGGAATTCGACTTCAACTGGTATGTGACTAACAAAATTTCTTTTCCTTATGAATTTTATATAAAATTAAGTCTATTAGGTATAATTGTTGAATATAATTTATGTGTTATTATGGGTTGTTAAATAGTTAGTAAATTAGCATTGTTGCTTAATGAATTAGGTTGATTTAAATTGAATTTAATTAACTATTAGTATTTAAATGATGGAAGTTGTGTAAGTATAAATAGGTAGGAATAATTAAGTGTAGTCATTGTTTAAGGTTGTAAATTTCATAGAGAGCTGTCACACCCCAAAAAGGGCCTAGTCGGAATTTTGAGCGATAAGTCGTGGTATTAAGGGTATTTCCGTAATTTGTGTAAGAGGAAAATTGGATATTAAGGATTTTGTGCAAGAAAATTTATTAAGTATGTTAAGAGGAGAAATATTAAGGTGTGCAGGTGGTGTATGGATGTAGGGTATGCTAATTGTGATTAATCTAGTGTGTGCTTGTAATGTATGGGAGTAGGATGTAAGTGGGTTTTAAGGAATTATATGGTGTGAGTGGTGTTTGGTGCCTTGAAGATATTTATTCAAGACATGGTTGTGTGTGGTTTGTGTATGGTGCTTTTAGTGGAAAAGTCAAGTGAGTGGATGTTTGGTCCTATAGGATGTTGACAAGTGGCTTGGTAGGTGGGCAATTAATGGGAAAAGAATTAAGGAAAAGAAGAATGAGAGGGAGAGCAGATTTTCACGTGGGTTTCTCTCCTCTCTCTCCCGTTCTTTCTCTTCTTCTCTCCTTTCCCATTTCTTGCGTTTCCTCTCTTGGTTGTGTGAGTTGGAGCTGATTTGGTAGGGTTTGAAGAGCAAGATTAAGAAGGTAAGTGGTTAGATTTTGGATTATTGTGTTTGGATCTTCTTCTTCTTCTAGTTGCTTTTGATTTTGGGAATTTAAAGTTTGGATGGGTAATTTGTGAGTTTTGGTATGTGCAAGTTTTGAGTGACAAGAAGAAGAACAAAGGCAAGGAGAAGGTTCAAGAGTGAAGATCAGCTGGGTTTTTGGTCTACAAGAGGTTTGGGAGTTTTGATTTCTTCATTATGTTTGAGTATGTATTTATGTTTGTTTCCAATAAATTGAAGTGCTTTGATATGAGTTTATGCATGATTTAATTTGAGTAAATGTATTAGTAATCCATGTTATTGAATGAGATGAATTTATATGTGAGTTGGCTTGGAAATGCATGAGTTTGAGAAATCCTTTGAATTTGATGTTTGATGGTGATTTTGGGCAATTCTGTTCCGTTTTTGTTTGACCTCTGTGCATTGTTTTTGTCATATCTGTAGTTATAGAGCTCTGAATCGTGTGATTCCTGATCCATTAGAACCATGATTCCCATTCCTTTAAATGTCTCAGAAATAGCCTTGGACTAATTCTCGCTCTAAGACATCGAAAAAATTGATTTCAAATGTAGTGTCCCTGTTGTGTCGGGTTGTTTGAACAGTTTGGGTTGTGGAGATCATATCTGGAGTTATAGGTGTCCTTTTGACCTGAAATTTGTTGCATGTGAACGGTAACATCCTAGGGAACATTTGTTAAGAAGGAAGTTTTAGCTAAAAATGAGTTTTAAAGGTTGGTTTAGGCAATGCAAATCTGGGGCGTTAAACAGTCTTCTGCGGGTTCTGAATCGAGCGTCTGTCGCGATCGCGACAAGGGTCGCGACCTCGCGACAGAAAAATCTAGTTTAGCCTTTATTTCTTCATTTTTGAGCCCTCGATTGATTCGGATCAATCCCGTACCTTCCCCTCAACTTTTTATGCATGTTTAGGGTAATTAAATGGCTGTATAAGTAGTTGTCTTTGGGAGAAACTTAGGAGTATGATTAAGAATTGGTGATCTATCAAGTGATTAATAATAGATATAACTCCGTGAAGGTTGGTTTATGGATGAGTGTGGATATGTGTTGATCTCATGAGTAAACGAGGCATGTTGTACCGTATATATATATGAATGCATAACATGGGTGCGTTTGTGATGAATGGCGATTAGTGTTGATATTATAGATTGTGTAAATGGATATTGTTAGTGGCATGTTTATCGAAATTCTTGATACGGATGTTGTGTTTATGTTGTCAATAATGTGTGGCTTGCTGGAGATGAGGTAAGAGACCTTTGGTTATGTTTCGTGTGTGTGTAGGTGAGTATGAGGAAGGAAAGATTCTGCAGAATTCTGTAGATTTCCAGAATCATGACTCTGTCGCGATCGCGACACTGTCGCGAGCGCGACAGAGACCGGTGATTCTGATGCTGTGCCATCGCGAGCACGCGACGTTGTCGCGAGCCCGCGATAGCAATAGCTTGTGTGTTCTCTGTCGCGAGCGCGACGACCGCCGCGATCGCGACAGAGCACATTGTTGGCCTGTGCTATCGCGAGCACGCGACTTGTCGCGACCTCGCGATAGCAATGCTTGCCCTCTGTCGCGATCGCGATAACGTCGCGAGCGCGACAGAGCCGGGCCCTTCTCTCCTTCCCGCGATCGCGAAGTCCGTCGCGCGTGCGCAACGAAGAGACTATGGTCTCTGTCGCGAGCGCGACAGGCATCGCGAGCGCGACAGATGTGTTCTGCCGAATGAGTTTTCTGTGGTGATTCCAATGTTTGAATTCCGAACTTGTGGTACCTTTTGATTTATAATTGGACTATTTTATGAAGTATGTTAATATAATTGGATGTATTATGCATATCTATACTTATGATCTTTCTCTAAGATTGTTATGTTATGCTTAAAGTGTAAACTGTATGATGCATGTTTGACCTTATGAACTTATTCATATGTCTCACCTATTGCTGATTATGCATAATGATATAAATTATGTGATTTGAAATATGATTTGTATTATGTAAGACCTGCGAAAGTCAGTCTAGTGGATAGTTAGGCATGCCTAAAAGAGTCTTCCGCTGCAGCTTCCGTTATCGTTTGGACCCCGATCAGGTCCCCGTTTGGTTCCTCGCGAACCCCTTTAATGTATTTGGATCTTGTTTAAGATCCTTCCGAAAGAAAAATGTTTGTGAATGAAAATAGAAATGGTTTTCGATTTGTACCCGTAAGGTACTTTCCGTAATCGGTTTGTACCCGTAAAGTACTTTCTGTATACTCGTTATCCACTATTTTGAGTCAGCAGGTATTCTGTATGTTTTGCCTAATATGAACAAGAGAATGTGATATTCGATTAAGCATGATTCTGGGCACGCGAATCAGTTATGTATCCGAATGTGATTATGAATCTCTGAATGGGTTAAGTGTGACCTAAACATGTGAATTGGACATAATTATCTACACATATGGGTATATGCAGAACATATTGTGAATGTATGGTATGCTAACGATTGTGAATATAGATACGGGAATTCAGATGTGTGTAACTGTGACCATGATCTTTTGAATGACATGAGTTCGATTAGTTATGTCTATTTTGAATGCTATGATTAGTAAGTATGTGCACAAATGTGATTTTGTACTTTTGGCGGTTATAGTGATTTATATGAATCAAGATCCGTAGCTAATGTGCTCTTGACCTTGGAATATATATATATATTGTGTTATGTTACGTGCCTCCTCTCTCTAGTTTTCCTATTGTAGTGATTTCAGCATGTGGGCATGTATTTACATTTCAAGGCATGATAGAAGTATGTTTAGTTAACTAGCGTTCTCGGCATGATAATTGGGTGCGTATTGCCTGATAACTGTATTGCATGTGAATGGGTTTTCCGTTAAGTGCATGAGCCCTTGGCATGATAGTCGTATGTGTATATGAACTTCCGAATGCATGGCTTTCCTATGCAGGCTTATTTATCCATCTGTTGTGATTAATTGTATATGCTATTTGTGTATGTAATTTGTTCTGGCGACCATTGTGAATGGCCGTCCATCTTGCTTGTGTGTTCTCCCCACTAAGCGTTTATCGCTTAGCACGGGCTCTTTTCCCGTGCAGGTGGCAGGTTGGGTTCGGTTCGAGTCATGCATCTGCAAGGTCGGCCACATAGGAGTTGTAGCGTTTTATTATTTTGTTCAGCTTCTGTATTTCGAATTCTGTAATTTTGTAGCCTTTTTCTTATGTATTTGGTTATGTAAAGGATATTATTGTAATTAAGTTTTCAGTTATTCCTCAGTTTTATCGTTTGCCTTATGCTTCCGCTGAGTGATTATATGTATGTATGTGAGTTAATGTATGTTCAGCTTTTGTTTCTTTAAAGTTTTAATTTACCCTGTATTTTGGTATGTATGTTTATGTATGAATGTATGTATATTCTGTATCTGCGTGGTGGCACCTTTACTCTTACGGCATCTCACTCCTTATCGGATGGGATCGCCTAAGTACGGGTAAGGGGCGTTACAAGTTGTGGTATCAGAGCGCCGGTTTGGCGGTTCTGGGTGTGTTGTTTGTTATATGTCATGTCTTTGAATGTGAGTCGGTTTGTGTCGTGGCCTAATGCAGATGTGTCGAGTCTTGTGTCATGTTTAGATGGAGTCTGATCCTTGTGAGAATGTGGGCGAGACAACGGAATGTGTGAACCCAGTTAGTGCTGACCAGAGTGTTTCTGAGTATCCTTTGGTTGAAGGTTCTGGTCCTGCTTCCGATGATAGGACGTTAGTGTAAGAGCCTTTGGATTTTGTAAGGATTTGGTAGTACTCGGTATACCTGTCAGCTATCTCCAGAAAAAGTTTTTGAAAGAAAGCATATTAACTCATGGGGATGGGACAAAGCGCATCATTATAGCATCAATTACATCACTCTGCATACATGAGTCATTTCACTTTTATTACATCATCATCCCTTTGACCATACATGAGAAGCATTGCATATGTGTTTTAACTGAGGGAAAGCTGACAGGATGTACATGGAGTATTTGGTATTAAGGTTAAGAGTGGTGATGGTAACCATAGCAGCTGTTAAGGAAAGTGTTCTGTGTTTGATTTAAGTGGAGTAGAAAGAGTATTTCGGAATTTTGTGCGAGTGAAGGTGATATGATCTTGTATGGACATCTTTGAAGTATCGGCGAATGACGGGTGGTTTTTGCGTGAAGTGTTTGTGCTTTGGTTTCTAATGTACAGTTGAGTAAGGATTATTTGGCTGAACGTGTTTGATTCGGATGTATGAAAGTGATTTAAGAGTATAGCAATGAGGATAAGTATGAGCAAGCGGGTAGTTGGAAGTGAAGTGTTTGAGTTTGATGGCAACTTGGATTGTTGGGTTGTGAATCTTTCCGATGTTTGTGAATTTCGAGGACGAAATTCTTTTAGGAGGGAAGAGTTGTCACACCCCAAAAAGGGCCTAGTCGGAATTTTGAGCGATAAGTCGTGGTATTAAGGGTATTTCCGTAATTTGTGTAAGAGGAAAATTGGATATTAAGGATTTTGTGCAAGAAAATTTATTAAGTATGTTAAGAGGAGAAATATTAAGGTGTGCAGGTGGTGTATGGATGTAGGGTATGCTAATTGTGATTAATCTAGTGTGTGCTTGTAATGTATGGGAGTAGGATGTAAGTGGGTTTTAAGGAATTATATGGTGTGAGTGGTGTTTGGTGCCTTGAAGATATTTATTCAAGACATGGTTGTGTGTGGTTTGTGTATGGTGCTTTTAGTGGAAAAGTCAAGTGAGTGGATGTTTGGTCCTATAGGATGTTGACAAGTGGCTTGGTAGGTGGGCAATTAATGGGAAAAGAATTAAGGAAAAGAAGAATGAGAGGGAGAGCAGATTTTCACGTGGGTTTCTCTCCTCTCTCTCCCGTTCTTTCTCTTCTTCTCTCCTTTCCCATTTCTTGCGTTTCCTCTCTTGGTTGTGTGAGTTGGAGCTGATTTGGTAGGGTTTGAAGAGCAAGATTAAGAAGGTAAGTGGTTAGATTTTGGATTATTGTGTTTGGATCTTCTTCTTCTTCTAGTTGCTTTTGATTTTGGGAATTTAAAGTTTGGATGGGTAATTTGTGAGTTTTGGTATGTGCAAGTTTTGAGTGACAAGAAGAAGAACAAAGGCAAGGAGAAGGTTCAAGAGTGAAGATCAGCTGGGTTTTTGGTCTACAAGAGGTTTGGGAGTTTTGATTTCTTCATTATGTTTGAGTATGTATTTATGTTTGTTTCCAATAAATTGAAGTGCTTTGATATGAGTTTATGCATGATTTAATTTGAGTAAATGTATTAGTAATCCATGTTATTGAATGAGATGAATTTATATGTGAGTTGGCTTGGAAATGCATGAGTTTGAGAAATCCTTTGAATTTGATGTTTGATGGTGATTTTGGGCAATTCTGTTCCGTTTTTGTTTGACCTCTGTGCATTGTTTTTGTCATATCTGTAGTTATAGAGCTCTGAATCGTGTGATTCCTGATCCATTAGAACCATGATTCCCATTCCTTTAAATGTCTCAGAAATAGCCTTGGACTAATTCTCGCTCTAAGACATCGAAAAAATTGATTTCAAATGTAGTGTCCCTGTTGTGTCGGGTTGTTTGAACAGTTTGGGTTGTGGAGATCATATCTGGAGTTATAGGTGTCCTTTTGACCTGAAATTTGTTGCATGTGAACGGTAACATCCTAGGGAACATTTGTTAAGAAGGAAGTTTTAGCTAAAAATGAGTTTTAAAGGTTGGTTTAGGCAATGCAAATCTGGGGCGTTAAACAGTCTTCTGCGGGTTCTGAATCGAGCGTCTGTCGCGATCGCGACAAGGGTCGCGACCTCGCGACAGAAAAATCTAGTTTAGCCTTTATTTCTTCATTTTTGAGCCCTCGATTGATTCGGATCAATCCCGTACCTTCCCCTCAACTTTTTATGCATGTTTAGGGTAATTAAATGGCTGTATAAGTAGTTGTCTTTGGGAGAAACTTAGGAGTATGATTAAGAATTGGTGATCTATCAAGTGATTAATAATAGATATAACTCCGTGAAGGTTGGTTTATGGATGAGTGTGGATATGTGTTGATCTCATGAGTAAACGAGGCATGTTGTACCGTATATATATATGAATGCATAACATGGGTGCGTTTGTGATGAATGGCGATTAGTGTTGATATTATAGATTGTGTAAATGGATATTGTTAGTGGCATGTTTATCGAAATTCTTGATACGGATGTTGTGTTTATGTTGTCAATAATGTGTGGCTTGCTGGAGATGAGGTAAGAGACCTTTGGTTATGTTTCGTGTGTGTGTAGGTGAGTATGAGGAAGGAAAGATTCTGCAGAATTCTGTAGATTTCCAGAATCATGACTCTGTCGCGATCGCGACACTGTCGCGAGCGCGACAGAGACCGGTGATTCTGATGCTGTGCCATCGCGAGCACGCGACGTGGTCGCGAGCCCGCGATAGCAATAGCTTGTGTGTTCTCTGTCGCGAGCGCGACGACCGCCGCGATCGCGACAGAGCACATTGTTGGCCTGTGCTATCGCGAGCACGCGACTTGTCGCGACCTCGCGATAGCAATGCTTGCCCTCTGTCGCGATCGCGATAACGTCGCGAGCGCGACAGAGCCGGGCCCTTCTCTCCTTCCCGCGATCGCGAAGTCCGTCGCGCGTGCGCAACGAAGAGACTATGGTCTCTGTCGCGAGCGCGACAGGCATCGCGAGCGCGACAGATGTGTTCTGCCGAATGAGTTTTCTGTGGTGATTCCAATGTTTGAATTCCGAACTTGTGGTACCTTTTGATTTATAATTGGACTATTTTATGAAGTATGTTAATATAATTGGATGTATTATGCATATCTATACTTATGATCTTTCTCTAAGATTGTTATGTTATGCTTAAAGTGTAAACTGTATGATGCATGTTTGACCTTATGAACTTATTCATATGTCTCACCTATTGCTGATTATGCATAATGATATAAATTATGTGATTTGAAATATGATTTGTATTATGTAAGACCTGCGAAAGTCAGTCTAGTGGATAGTTAGGCATGCCTAAAAGAGTCTTCCGCTGCAGCTTCCGTTATCGTTTGGACCCCGATCAGGTCCCCGTTTGGTTCCTCGCGAACCCCTTTAATGTATTTGGATCTTGTTTAAGATCCTTCCGAAAGAAAAATGTTTGTGAATGAAAATAGAAATGGTTTTCGATTTGTACCCGTAAGGTACTTTCCGTAATCGGTTTGTACCCGTAAAGTACTTTCTGTATACTCGTTATCCACTATTTTGAGTCAGCAGGTATTCTGTATGTTTTGCCTAATATGAACAAGAGAATGTGATATTCGATTAAGCATGATTCTGGGCACGCGAATCAGTTATGTATCCGAATGTGATTATGAATCTCTGAATGGGTTAAGTGTGACCTAAACATGTGAATTGGACATAATTATCTACACATATGGGTATATGCATAACATATTGTGAATGTATGGTATGCTAACGATTGTGAATATAGATACGGGAATTCAGATGTGTGTAACTGTGACCATGATCTTTTGAATGACATGAGTTCGATTAGTTATGTCTATTTTGAATGCTATGATTAGTAAGTATGTGCACAAATGTGATTTTGTACTTTTGGCGGTTATAGTGATTTATATGAATCAAGATCCGTAGCTAATGTGCTCTTGACCTTGGAATATATATATATATTGTGTTATGTTACGTGCCTCCTCTCTCTAGTTTTCCTATTGTAGTGATTTCAGCATGTGGGCATGTATTTACATTTCAAGGCATGATAGAAGTATGTTTAGTTAACTAGCGTTCTCGGCATGATAATTGGGTGCGTATTGCCTGATAACTGTATTGCATGTGAATGGGTTTTCCGTTAAGTGCATGAGCCCTTGGCATGATAGTCGTATGTGTATATGAACTTCCGAATGCATGGCTTTCCTATGCAGGCTTATTTATCCATCTGTTGTGATTAATTGTATATGCTATTTGTGTATGTAATTTGTTCTGGCGACCATTGTGAATGGCCGTCCATCTTGCTTGTGTGTTCTCCCCACTAAGCGTTTATCGCTTAGCACGGGCTCTTTTCCCGTGCAGGTGGCAGGTTGGGTTCGGTTCGAGTCATGCATCTGCAAGGTCGGCCACATAGGAGTTGTAGCGTTTTATTATTTTGTTCAGCTTCTGTATTTCGAATTCTGTAATTTTGTAGCCTTTTTCTTATGTATTTGGTTATGTAAAGGATATTATTGTAATTAAGTTTTCAGTTATTCCTCAGTTTTATCGTTTGCCTTATGCTTCCGCTGAGTGATTATATGTATGTATGTGAGTTAATGTATGTTCAGCTTTTGTTTCTTTAAAGTTTTAATTTACCCTGTATTTTGGTATGTATGTTTATGTATGAATGTATGTATATTCTGTATCTGCGTGGTGGCACCTTTACTCTTACGGCATCTCACTCCTTATCGGATGGGATCGCCTAAGTACGGGTAAGGGGCGTTACAAGAGCTAAGCCTAATTATATGTCTAACTTGCTTGAAATTGGCCTCTAATATATGACATCAATTCCATCCAGATCCAAAATTGTATAAATTGGTAGAAACAACTCTTGGGAATTTGGTGATAGGTTCCTCTCAGAATCTCAGAATCCAATGATTCAAATTTCTATAGAAAGTTAACACATAAGAGAATAAATTTCAAGAATACCATCTGACCTGTTATTTTTACTCTTTATTGGTTAAAAATGGACATTAAGTTAAGACTTGAAATCTGTCCATGAAACTTGGATCTATAAGAGTTTAATTATTTTGAATTGATTATCACGACAATTTAGGATGAAAATAAACAGGAAAGGTGTATTAGTGAGCATAGTATTGTTAATATGCATATACTATATATATTTGAATATGTTGGACCCAAATTAGGAAAGCTCCCATTGAATAGAAAGTTGTAGTATACTTTTGAGTTGAATAGAAATAATGAAATTTGGTAGTATATTGCGAAGAGCTAATTAACATGATAAAAATATAAAGAATTTGGCTAGGGTCAACATGGGTTAAATCATATAAGTTAGTTATAAATATTTAGACTCACTTGATGTCTTGATAAGAATTAGGAAAGCTGTAATTATTCTGTATTTGATGAATTGGTACAAGACCTGCAAGAGTAGAAGAAATTTAGATTAATTTGAATGTTAGGATTTAAGCAGTAAATTATTTTATGATAGTTAAATCTTAATATACGAATTGGCATTATGTTTATTTTATGTATGTATATGAAGTATGTGTAATGTATATATGTACATGTGTGAGGGTTGTTGATAATTTTAGTATACAATAAAAGATGAAGTAATGATTAACTTGCAATGAGAGAGTTTAGACTACACTAATAATAATAGTTGTATAACCATAATAAGCTATGTTAATATAGTTAGACTCTTTTGCGATGAAATCATGATTTTGTTATGTTGCATGAGATATGTATATTAGAGAATTAATATAGATAAATTAAAATGAATAATGAGCAATAAATTAGCTGTGAAGAGTATGAATAAACTGTGTGTATGGTCCAAAAAATTTGCAGATATTTAGCCCACATCATACTACTTTGTTCTTATTATTAATCTTTGGATATTAATTCATTTGGATTTGCAGTGTACTCTACATATATTGCTGGTTTGCTTTTTTTTTTTTTTTTTTTTCTTTAGGCCTTTATTCAAGATAAGACTCAAACTCTCATCACTCAACGTGAGATGCAAAATGAGTCTGAGTTTAATCAAGCTACAAAATTATAGACAACATCTAAAAATTTATAGAGAAAAGCTATTAGACCAAGATTAGAGGACATTGAATGTATTATTAAATAAAATTTATGTTGTATTTATTTTTAATGTATCTTTTTTTAGTGTATTTTTGCTTAGTATTTATTAGGAACATAATATGAAAAATTTATGTATGTTATTTTTCTTTTAGTTATTTTAAATGGTTTTATTTTATTAAATATAAGTTCAATTCGGTCTATTCGGTTTGGTCCAAAATCAAACCGAACCGACCATTTGTATACCCCTAATTGTACAATTTAATAGAATTTTATAATATTATATTTTTATATTAATAGTATTGTTAATAATATTGCATAATTATTATTTACATAAATTAAATTTTGGATGAAATAATAATAATAAATTAAATTAAAAATAATAAAAAAATTTAATATTTTTAGCAACAGAATAGCGACGGCATTTTTTGTCACTAATAATTTTTTAATTATTATGGCGACTGAGTTTAGGGGTTATTTTGAGATAGAACATTTTATTTTTAGCAACAGTTGTATGTTTTAGTCACAAAATTCCTTGCAACAGAGCTAATTGCGATGGTTAGTCATTTTGTAGCTAAAATTAACGGAATTTGCCATATTAGCAACGGAATTTGCCGTCACTAATTTCCCTTTTTTTTGTAGTGAATGACTTTTTCTTAACAAAGAAATCATAGGCTCGATTCTAGTAGCAAACACATGTTTCCAATAAGATTGAGGCACACAAAATCAACGAGTATATATGCTCAAATTTTAGATATAAATGAATAATAAGAAACAACAATGTTATGCAAAATGATATGGAATTAAAATAAACCAACAACTACTAAAAAGCAATTTAAGAATAAAACAATATTGAAAATATGGATGCATTAATGTGGAAATTTTAATAATTGGTGTCTATAACCCAAAAGCAAAGTTTGGAATCATGAAAGCACACAATCATTCAATTAAGCTTCAAATTCAAACTAAAATAAAGAACTTGATTCTGCCGATTCTTTTTTTAATAGTAATATGGTGAATTCAACCAATATATCAAATTATTCTCTTTATTTTTTTGAGTATTGAATTTGGACTACTATAGTTCCATTATATTGCAATTTTAAATTGATGAACAAGAAGAAGATTTGTAATCCCCACAATGAGTAGAATTAAAAAACACAAGAGATCACAATAAAGAAAATTTGTAAATTAGAGTAAAGATAAGAAGATTTATCTTGACCAATGCTTTGATACCAAATGATGTGGAACCCCAATGATATATTGAATCCGAAACCCCAACGCACATTTTAGAACAAAAAATTAGCAATATAGATTCCCTCTTTAATTGAACCCCTAATAAATTAGATGGAAAGAAACGCAAATAATAAGGAATCAAAGAAAACAAGAACATGAAATTGCCTCAAAGTAAAATACCTTGAAAAGATATCGATTCTTGATGCAACATAAGAAGGATGAACACCTCACTTATGTAAATGGCATTGCTAAAATACAGATTATATTCACATTCGTTAAAAAGTCCGAAAGTCTTAAACTATTACATAAAAGTGCCTTATATAAGCCAAATAAGTACTAAGCCATGTTTGGCTAAATCAAATAAAACTCCTAATGCAGCACCTAAACAAGCCTTAAGGGTCACAATGAGATGCTATAGACACTGGGTTCTGAGTCGCCTTTGTCAGAGTTACCTAATGATGAAGTAAATCATTTAAAAAGATAAGAAGCAAAAAGATTCGATGGTTCCTGTGATTTTAAAAGGTTTTTAAAAGAGGATTTCATCTTTTTGAGTTGAAAAGTTCTCTTAGCATAGACGATCTTGGAAAAAGCAGTGGTTGGGTCAAGTCATGGCCGTGAATTGACTTGACACCCTTGACTGGGCTTCATGCACAGAAAAGGGTGAGCGTACTAAGATTTCTACATTGACGGGCACTTCACGGCCATGATTCACCCATCACAACCATGACTCATTGTTTTCCAATCGATAATTATAAATAGCTTGAATTTGCATGGATAAAGGACCTCTCCTTTTTTCCCCTCTACAGAATAGTGTTTATTTGGCATTTCTTAGCCAAAAACCCATTCAAAATCTTATTTTAATCCAATCAAACATCAAGAAGTTGTTGGATCTTGGGGCTTCAACATCTATAGAAGATTAGCAAACTTGAAGGTAATATTATGTCCTCTTAGCTTAGTCCCTCAATGGGTTGGTTCAACCATTCACCATTGAACGTGGTGAATTAACCCATAGTTGGTAGATTTAGTTTCTTTTAAGTTTTTTGCATATTTAGATAGTTTTTATTGCTTTCTAGCTTTAGGTTGTGAAATCCACTTAATGGGTATTTGATGTATGTTAGAAACATGTTTAGGTGCTTTGAGCATGACAATGTGTTTAATGTTTTATTTATTTGATTTTAAAATAAAATGAGTTTTAAGATGGTTTTGCTTCATCTTTCTTTCCCATTTTGAGTTTTGTTTTCTAGGTTTGACACTCATTTTTGGACAATGAATGATCAGAACAGAAAATAAGGAAGGCCATGACACGACCTTTTTTTTTTATTTCTAGTGAGTAGGTGCAGTGCACACCCGTGACTCACCAGTCACGGCTGCACACTCTATTTCACAGCTTTAACTCGTTAGTCGTGGGCATCAACTCTTTTCTTTTATATACTCTTTTTGATTCTTTTCTTATTTTGATTACCTTTCATGCTTGATTAAGTTTTTGCATCTATTTAATGCTTTTTATATTTATTTATCTCTTTAAAGGATTTTTATCTAATTAATTGGAAAATTTACACAAAAAAACATATTCATAATAATTAATTGGGCTTTTGTTTACAAATTTAGACCAATGACCTATTTTATGCTAAAAAAAATCACATGTAAACAATAACCTTTCGATATTGTAAAAGATTTTGTATATAATTAATAAATTTGAACCTTCTTAATAATACGATGTCCTCGTTTTCAACTAATAAAACTCACAATAAATGACTCTTTACAATAGCATGAGAAAACCAATGTCTTTATCCAAATAAATCCAATAAATAGCCCATTTTGATGTGTACTTATGCTATGCTAGTATAGAAATTTATATTTCTTACCATGCTTTACTATTTTCTAATGTGTAAGATTCCACTTTATCTTTACCATGACACTCGTGTAAGGAGAGGGATAATATCATTAATCTAAAGGCGTAATAGATGTCATATGAACTAAGGGAATGAATAAGAGTGAGGTTCTGAACCTTTCTCTCAGTATGGCCTCATAAGGTCGAACCACCATTTCCCTATGTTCTATTGGGTGGCAACTCCATTATACCTACCTTATGATGCCCAAAGATGCATCTTGAGGTCAATTGCCAATGATAAGATAAGAATAACCCTAAGATAGTGTCTCATGACTTTTTAAGGCCTTAGACTCAGTGAACTAGGTTAAACTCTTTGACCATTATGAAGTGCAAGAGACCTTCGCCTAGTCATCCCTAAATGTGGGATTGGTCCAGATAAAATGGTCACATCAGTGCTCTTGTTATGCGCCTGCCCGAAGACATGCGTCACAATGGCGACTGCATTGGGGCCTTATGAGATTTTGCTCTAAAAGTGCTTTTGGTTAATAAGACATGAATAAGCCTAAGGTTAAGAAATTTAATCTCTTTTCCGGATTGCATTAATTAGAATCATGCTAGAGCCTTCAAATAAGTTAAGCTTCCCTCTTTTTGCTCCGGTGCATTTATGAGGAACGACCCCATGTTCACTTAATGTGGGGAAGTGTTAAAGTTAATCACAAGTCTAAGTCTCGTACCTTATAGTATATCAGATGGTGACCCAATTGGTTGTTATGCCCATAATGGGATAGACCTATTAGTAGAGACTATGCTTCGATAGCCTTAAAGCTGTGTACCTAGATTAATGCCCATGTAATGGTATAGATACATCAACTAGGTTAGTTAATAAGCTCCTTAATATTGGTCCTTATTTATTGAGCAAATCCAAACGTGCCCAAGATGTTTCTCATTAGGCCTTTTATGCCCAAATGGACTGGATCCTTCGTTGGGCCTTTTATGCTTAAATGAGTCCATCTTGACATGATGCAATTGTTTAAACATGTAGTGGCTAAACATTTTATGTTCATTTTCAATAAAGAGATGATATGTTTTCGAATTTTTTCCACACACCATATGCACCCATTAGGTCCCACATTGACCTATGGATTAAGCCCACCTGGGAAAGAGACTTTTGACCACATGTGTGGAAGTAATAAGGTTTGAAGGACTTGCATGTGCTTGTCTATATTGCATACACGTGTATATAACGATCATGTATAGTAGAGCATACACATATTATCATATACCATAGTATGTACATATCATCATGTACCATGGCATGTACATAGTATTAACATACATACATCACCTCACCATGTCTCATGTATGCCATTGTGTGCGTATGCATAGCAGGCACCATATACACCTCATGATAAACCATATGCCACATTATGTGCACATCATCATGCTACATCTTCTATTATCATACCATATATATATATATATATATATATGTATGTATATATATATATATATTCACTCACACACACACATACGATCATGCATAACATATACCGTGTACATATGTTATATCATCCATGAATCATTGTACTATGTGTCATACATCATATATATATCATTGAAAACATGTATCATTCATCATATACACTCAATCCCAAGGGCGTAGCCACCTTATGTTGAGTGGGGTCAATTGACCCCACTCAACTATAAAAAATTTTAAAATAACTCTTATAGTTTATTTTTTTTTAAAAAAAATGACCCCACTTAATCGTAAAAAAAAAAAAAATTGAAAATCACTCTATAAGTTTAATTTTTTTTAAATTGGCTCCATTAAAATATTTAAATGAGTTCCATAATTTTTAGTGATAACGTCTAAATTTGCTCTTAAATTATTAAAAATAGTACATAATTGAATCTATTTTTTTTATAAAAATGCCATTCAATATATTAAAATGGTACAAATTTGCACTTATTCAATACTTTGAAAGGAAAATGTAGACCATTTCAATAATTTGAGATAAATGCGAACCATAATTTCATATTAACTATCAATAAAAATGTCCATATTTGCCTTTGTAAAAATAAATATGTACAATTTTTAATATCTTAACACATTTTAAAAAAATAAATTTAAATAACAAATTTGTATCGATTTCAATATTTTGACGAAAAATTTCGCACTTATTCATATTTTTATGTAATTGAAATTTTTATAAGTTATTGTAATTTTTGACCCTACTGGATTGAAATCTTGGCTACGCCCCTACTCAATCCTTTACCTTATATCATACATTATGTATATACCTTCATGTTATGTTACATATCATCACCATATACATTCTCTGCATACACGTGCATTATGTATACATATTTCAAAAATGAAAATCCATAAAAAAATCTTCATATATCTTATGCATCTATGTGTGTTTTTACCATGTATTATGGCCTAACTCTTTTGAATGTCAACCACCCTAGATTACCCATTAGAATTGCCTCCATGGAAAATATGTCTCATCATTCAGTAAACTCTTCCAATGATAACAAGCAAGGTTTAAAGGATGCACTAGCTACTCTTCGAAAACTTCGTAAGATCTTGGCTCTCTTTAAGAGGGACATGCTTACTCCCTTCATTGTAGTATAAGATCGTACCTCAGCAAGCACTATTATGCCATTCTATAGTTCAACTTAAGGGGACTAATTGAGTCAAGGCCATTCCATGCTTTGAACCTTACTAAGAGAGCCAGGATTAAAAAAAAAAAGAAAGAAGGAACTACTCCAATTTGGGCAAACCTCTATCTTAGTGCCTAAAGGGACTCCAAAATGAAGGAAAGTTGCAACCATTACAAGCTTGATCAGTTTAAGGTCGACACTTGACAACTCATGGGGCTCACCTGTACTGTGAGTCCTACCAGCACATAGGACACCACACCAAGGATTACGTGACACTAAAAAATAAGGTCCAAGATCTCATAGATAAGGGATGGGTCAGTCTAGAATGATCAATAACTTAGCCAAGATGTTGCTTCTATCTTTTGTTTAGGATTGTCATTTGCATTTCCTAAGCTTTGTTATGAACAGTGTTCCTACTTTCAATCAATAATATGAATACTTTTGCTTATCTTGTAATTTCTCATTTGATTGCATCATGCATAATGAGAAACATGACATAAAATAGACATTAATTCAACAATTATCATTCCATTTAATCTTGGTACTTAAACAAGATTATGATTGCACCGGATATGAAGTCCTGAATAGTGAGCTTGAGAGAATGAAAAGGAAAACATGAAAAATAGTCTTCACATGGATTCAAAATAGAGAATGACATTCGAGGTACATGATTGATGGGCCAAGGTCGATGTAATTATTTCCAAGAAAGATACAGATGTGTGAGGATCGCATAGAGTTATTTGGAAAAATGAGGTATATAATCGTTTTGGACATCGCATGAAGAAGATCCAAGTGTTCATGTGTAACACCCCTTACCCATGCGTAGTAGATTTCACCGCAAAATAGTGAGTTACTATGACCGATAAAGGATGCCACATGACTATCAAATAGACTTACTCACTTATGCTCAGAATTATAAAATTTCTTACATTTAATTAAAGCATGCATTCACATGCAATCATTCACATACACATCCACATGCAATTACAAGGACATCCTTTAGATTCATATAACCTTTTATATTCTTATACTTATACTAAAGTTGCTTCGTCCACACTACTTGTTACAAATTACTATACAGTCAAAAGGATTACAACACTATATTATATCAAAACATAAAACCCACAAAGAATGCGTGCCTTATCATGTGTTGGTCATTAGCAATGTGAGACGATCCTTTAAAATTAACTATCTTCCAAACCTGTACGGATGAAATGCCCGTGCTAAGCGTAAAGGCTTAATGGGAAAAAACATGTATGGACAACCACTCATAGTGGTCTCCAATGCATATCAACATACATATGAAGCATACTTATAACAAAATAATAACAGAATAATAAACATAACAAATAATCATTATATGGTATTCATTAAAAATTCTTCACATTAAATCATGCACACCTAATCACATATCTCATATGGATCATTATGTTTTTCCAAATTTATATATAATCTTTTAATCATGTAGAGCCTACCTTTTCAAAGAGGTGGATAACGGGTTAGAATACATAAGTACCGGAGGGTACTATTATATAGAGGGATCCCACCCTGGATCTAACAGAACACAAAGGGATCCACAATCGAAATTCAAACACAAAGGGGAATCCACAACCAGAACTCAAATGCATAAAGGGATCCGCAATCGGAATCCCAACAAAAGGCTGCAGCAACAAAGGACCCTATAGGCATGCCTATCTATCCACAACCCGATTTTGGAGGCTAATTAATCTATTAATCTAATTATTCACATTGTCACATTAAATAATATTAGCATAAATTGCTTCATAGAATAATTCCATACATGTATAATCCATTTAATGAGCCAAATAATCATCATTAAATTCATATTTCACATTGCATAATATTTAAATGGGGTAAGCAAATCATTTAATAAAGAATGGTAATTTTTAGCATTTACATAATTTATTTCACAAAATATTCCATACATGTATAATCTATTTAATAAGCCAAATAATCATCATTAAATTCATATTTCACATTGCATAATATTTAAATGGGGTAAGCAAATTATTTAACAAAGAATGGTAATTTTTAGCATTTATATAATTTATTTCTCAAAATAATTCCACACATGTATAATCTATTTAATAAGCCAAATAATCATCATTAAATTCATATTTCACATTGCATAATATTTAAATGGGGTAACCAAATTATTTAACAAAGAATGGTAATTTTTAGCATTGATATAATTTATTTCTCAAAATAATTCCATACAAGCCAAATAATCATCATTAAATTCATATTTCACATTGCATAATATTTAAATGGGGTAAGCAAATCATTTAACAAAGAATAACAACTTAAAAAGTAAGGGACGACCACACTTGGATAAGGGACGGTCGTCCCTTAAACTTGGTGGCCAAGGGACAGTCACCCACTCATCTATGGCCATCCTTGAAGTGGTCACACCTGAGGGAAGGGCATCCCTTATTTGGTGTGCCCATCCCTCACCCAAAGTCCCATGAGGGACGGGACAACCCAAAACAAACCCTGCAGCAACTCTGTTCTACCTAAAATAGTTTACAATTTCAAATAAATCCTCCAAAATCACAAGAAAACGTGAATTTTAATCAAACTATTCTTCTTAAAAATTACATCTCAGGATGTTATCTTTTTAATGGTGCAAATTTCAAGCCATTTGGAGCTAAAACCACGGAGATATACCTAAATCTATCTATATTGCTACAAACACTCGCCTAAAAAATTTAGCAACCAAAATGAGCAATTTTGAGGCCCTTAGAGTCCAAAATAAATTATCTCTATTTCTACAACAGTTTTATCCAACGAAGTCTTGGTTCCAACCCATTTTGAACCATGTAATTTGGAGTTCTAAATATTAACTTATGCCCTAAAGAGTCATCAATGGTCATTCTGCCCCTTTGGACAGAATTGCACTATGTAAATCAATTAACCTAAATTCTACTAATTTGACACAATCAATCCACAAAATTCAACCCAAATCAACATAACACATACACAAACACCTCAAAATATTCAATTCATTAATAAATATCCATTAACACCAAAAATTTATGCAACAAATCCCAAACCTATTTTTCTTTGCTCCTTTAGGCTCACTTAGCACTTTATTTAACTATATTTTTTTCCCCTTTGAAGTAGCAGCCTTCTCTTTAGCTTGTAAAAGCACTTAAAGAATACAAACTATATGAGATATCCTTGAGCAATTTACCATGTGAGGATTTGCGCAAATGAATTGTAAGATAAGGAAGATAGAATGCAGAATTGAATCTCCTTGAATGGTTGGCCAAGGATGAGGCGGTAAAAAGCCAAACTTGTAACATCCCAAAAATTACCCTGGTAGTATTGAGTGTGATTAGTGTAATTGCATGAGTGTTAATTAGGGTTTGAGGATTTGGACTAATTGGAAATGGGAAATAAGGGACTTAATTATTAAGAAATAAAATACTGTAGTGGCTAAAGTGTAACTTGCATGATTAAGTGATAAGTGGTGATTAATTAGTGTAATGGTGATTAATTATTGTTAAGTGAATGTTACTGGAAGCCACGTGGGCTTGGGGAAGCCGGCCAGCTAGCTTGAGAGGGAAGGGAATTTGACGCCCCCTCCTTGCATGCACATAAGGGGTTTACAGAGAGAGTGGGTGGATAGAATCTGCTATTATTTCCTTTGATCCAATCTCCCTCTCTTCGGTTCCTTCTTCTTGTGTTCCTCAATTCCTCAACCATTTTCCTTTCTTTTGTTCTTCAATCTGCCATGGATTCTTAAGAGTTAGGTAGCAATAGTTAAGAAGATTGAGTAATTGGTTAGAAAGGTATGTTTTGTTATATAGTTTATCTTCTTCATCTCCATCTATTTCTGATTTGGATTTTAAGTTATGAGTAGAGTCTAATGGAATTGTACATGTGTTGTATGTGCATGTGAGTTGAAGAGCCAAATAGAGCTGCCAAGGGTAAAGAGAAGGTGAGTGCTCCAAGAGGTTAGGGATTGTATGTGTATTTATATGTTTTGATGTGTTATTTGTGTGTTATATTGTTAAGTTTCTTGAGTTGAATAGTGAACTAGTGTAAAATGATTATTGAAATGGAATTAGAGATATTGACATGTAGTGGATAGTATAAGCTATTGGCATGCCAAGATTGGTAAGTTGATCTTGATACCTTGTATAATTGTTTATGTTAATTTGTACAATGAGTTTAGAAAGATGTATATAAGAGTTTAATTATGTTTAATGGCATGTGAAGTGATGTGGTAAAGTGTACTTGAGTTATGAGTGAGTTAGTCAAAAGATAGTGAATGCAAGAATGTAAAGTGTGTATATAGCACAACTATGTCTTGGTAAAACACAGTTGTGTATTGGCAATTTTGCATGGGTCACGGTCACAACCATTTGGTTGTCACCGTGGGGCATATAGAGATTGTATTTTGTCCGGATAGATGTGGTATGTCACGGTGACAATGAATTGGTTGCCACCGTGAGATACCCTAGTTTGTATTCTGTCCAGGTACTATTTCGTATGTCACGGTCACAACTAGATTGGTTGTCACCGTGAGGTATGAAATTATGCATTTTATTTTAAGAATTGGTGTACGTCACGGTCACAACCAGATTAGTTGTCACCGTGAGGTACCTTAACATTATTTTCCTTTCTAAAGCATCATGTGTAACACCCCATTCTCCCCCTAGTAGTTTGAGCCATGATTGCCATGTGTATGTGTGCATGTGCGAGTGTTTTGGCATGTGTTAAGGGTATTTTGGGTAAAATGCATGTTTTGTGGGCTTTAATAGAGTGTGGGTGCATATATTTTAGTAGGGTGTGTATGTGTGTTGGGTTGTGTTAGTGTGTGCATGTTCATATGGTAATATTGTGTGATTTATGAGGTTTAGTCTTGTGTGTATTGTCTTGCATGAGTGTAGGGTGTGAGTGGTCAAGTTCCACTAACCATAGGGTGACATGTGGCTAGAGCTTTTGAAAGGAGGTATAAATAGAAGAGAGAGAAAATGGGACAGCCATTTGCTGCCTCTTCCTCATTTTCTTCCTTCTCTTTATCTCTTCTTATTCTTTTCTCTTCATTTGTGTGCCCTAGCTTGGATCCAATTATTGTGGTGGAAATTGATCATTCATTGAGCTTTGATTGGTAAGTGTAGTGGGTTTCTTCTTCTTTTTCTTCTTCTTCTTCTTTTCTTGTTCTTGATTTTGGTTAGAATGTGTTTTAATTTAGGGTTTTGTGTTTGTATGAATTTTGGGTGTTCTTGATTAGTTGAGCCTCCTCATGATCCCAAGGGAAAGGAGAAGGCTAGTGGGAGTGGTGCTCATTGATTTGGAGCATAGGAATTACAGGTTTAGGAATTTGATTGATTTTGATGTACATTTGTGATTTGTGCCTTTGCATGAGATTTCTGGAAATTTGATGTTTGTTGAGGCTTATTATAGGGCTAATGTTATGGGTATTCAATTGATTTAAGTTATGATGCATGGTTGATAATTTATTGAAGCGAATTTGAAGTTGATGAACTTTTGCTAAAATTTATGGGTTTGTGTTCTTGAGAAGCTTGATTTTGTTAATGCATGATTTTGATTGTGTTAATTGTTGATTTAAGTTGTGTTTTATGTCACTTGTGATGCATGGAAGGTTGATTTGAGGCAAGATGATGTTTGGGTTGGTTTGTATTTGAGGTTGGAGGTTTGGGTGTTTTGGAAATGTGAAATTCTGCAGAAAATCACGTAAGAGCTAGAAATCAAGACTCTGTCGCAAGTGCGACATTGTCGTAATAGAGCTTGATGAAGTCAGCTCTTGTGCATGACCGAGTGAATGTGGGCTATCGAGCCGACCGCAGCGAGAGCTCTCTGTCGCGAGTACGACAGGGCGCTCGGCTGCCGAGCGAATTGGTGCTGAGCGGATTGGGTTGCCGAGCGGCCGCAGCAGAGCTCATTATCGCGAGTGCGATGCATGTCGCGATCGCAATAGAGTGCTCGGCTGCCTAGCTGTTTGGGCATTCCCCTATCATGAGCGTGCACCTGCGCGCAAGAGCGACAGCCTTTGTTTGTCGCTCACTGTCGTGATCGCGACGACCATGACGGTGAGGTGAGCTTCTGTCTCCGCGTGAACGTGAAGACTGCCGCGATCTTGACCTGGGGCCAGTTTGGCCTCTATCACGAGTACAACAGGCGTTGCGAGCGCGACACCCCTGGCTTCAAAAATTGAGTTTGCTCGTATGATTTTTGATGTCTCTTTTCTGAACTTGTGATGCTTTTAGAAGTATACATGGACTATTTTATGAAGTATGTGGATATAATTGGATGAATTATGCTTGGAAAATGTTATGAATTATATAAATGTGATTTGGTGGATTATGTATGACCTGCAAGAGTCAGTCTAGTGGATAGTTAGACATGCCTAAAAGAGTTCTGTAGTTGCAGCCCTCAGTTCTGTTCTAGACCCTGATCAGGTCCCTGTTTAGTTCCTCGCGAACTTCAATGTGTTGGATCTTATTTAAGATCCCCTTTGTAAAATGTTTTGAAATGAGAAAATGTGATATTGCTTTTCAATTCGTACTCGTAAGGTACTGCCATACGTTTGATTCGTACCGGTAAGGTACCGACATGTGTTGCTCGTTATCCACTACTGTGAGTCAGCAGGTGTTGTATTTTGTTCTGTTATGCTTATGAGAATGTGAATCCGAATGATTATAATTATAAGTTTTCGGATCTGAATGACTCTATTTCTGAGCATATGAATCTGTTGGCATATGAAAGTGATCCTTGAACCTTTGAATGGTTATGAATGTGATTCGGTTATGATTATAACTTATGATACTCAGTTTATGCCATTATGTATGTGTTTTGGCTCGACGACCATTGTGAATGGCCGTTCATACTATTATTGTTTGTTTCCCCACTAAGCGTTATCGCTTAGCATGGTGTTTCACTTGTGTAAGTACGAAAGGTGTATAGCTTTTGGGAGAGTCGCCGCCAGTCAAGCCAATATTGTGGGATTGTTGATAGGACTTAGCTTCTTTTTGTATTATGATTCTTTTGTAATAGTGAACTCTCTTTATATTTAGTCTTTTGTTCAGCTTCCACTTTGTATCTCTGAAAGATGTAACTATATTGGTATCAGAACAGTTATGTATTGAATATCATTATACCATCAATGAATGTTCAGTTTGGTTTTAAAGTTTTAATTTTCGCTATTTATATGTATGTTTATATTATGTGAATGAATGTTTTGTACCATTCTATTTGGGTGACACCCTTGCTCATACGGGTTCTCACTCCCTTGCGGATGGGTTCACCTATGTATGGCAAGGGGTGTTATAGTTTTTGGTATCAGAGCCCCGATTTAGGTGTTTTCTAGGTGATTGTTGTGTATAGATATATGTCTAGGACTGTGTTGGCTGATGTCTTTGTGTTTGTTTTAGATTGATTATTATTCCGTTCGTGGGTTGCTTGAGGGGTCCACTGAGAGTGTGAATCCTCAAGCAGTAGATCCCTCAGTGTCTGTTTTGGCTCAAACACCTAGGGTTTAGCCTGAGGCCGCAACCATTCCCTTCGAGGCAATGTTGAAGATTTCTCAGGACATGGCTCGAGTCTTGGATAGGGTGACCGCTCCGAGAGCCCCTTTAGAGAGCATGAGGAGAGCTGGTGCCAAGGATTTCTATGGGACCATTCTGGATGAGTCTAAGCTTTCTGAGAAATGGATTGAGAAAGTGGAGCGAGTGTTTGAGGAGACTAGGTGTCCTTCAGACAGGCAAGTTGAGAGTGTTGTGGCATTGCTTCAAGGATCTGCCTATGATTGGTGAAAGTTGGTCCGTAGGCATCCCCAGTTGCCTAACCCGGTCACATGAGAGTTGTTCGAGAGGGAGTTTACAAATAGGTATGTAACTAGGGAGTATAAGCATGCTAAGTGGGCACAGTTCTTGAGTTTGAAGCAGAGGGCTATGTCAGTATCAGAGTTTGAGAAAGAGTTCAACCGTCTTGCTAAGTATGTGCCAGAAGGTGTTATGACTGAAGAGTTTTAGTGTCGGCATTTTGAGGCCGATTTGAATGAGTCTTTGCGGGCTATGATCATTTCTTTAATGAGTACTCTGGGTATTGGGTACGACCAGATAGTGCAAGCAGCAGTGCGGACTGAGAGATCCGAATCAGTTTTAAGATAGAGGGCTCAGAGAAGGAATCCCCCTCGTGGTGGATCATCATCATCTTCGGGTAAGAGGTCCAGGAACCCGCATGATGAGTCTTCTTCAGGTCCGGCTTCGAGAGGCAGGAGGCAAGGTTCTGCCATGGGTTCTAGTGCAGGCAGAGGTGGTTCTAGTATTAGGACTGATGTATTGCCTAAGTGTTCTCACTACAGTAAATGCCATAGGGGTGAGTGTAGGTGGCTCATGGGTGGTTGTTTCCGATGTGGGAGCACTGATCACTACTTAGCTAATTGTCCGAGGTTTAGTAAGGCTTCTGGTGATCAGCGTGAGGCTAGCAGAGTTGGATCTAATACTTCGTAAGCCAGTCGTGGTAGAGGCCGAGGTAGAGGTCGAGGTGGTCGATATAGAGAGGGAGCTCCATCAGAGTCTATTGGTTGCCCCTTGACAGTTCCAGTTAGAGCGTATGCCATGAGAGCTCAGGACGAGCAGGATGCCCCGGATGTGATTGTTGGTAAGTTCCTACTCTTTGACACTGAGTTATATGCTCTAATTGACCTTGGTTCCACACACTCATATTTGTGCACGAGTAAATTGTTTGATAAGTTGCATGATGTTGATCAGTTAGATTATGAGATTTGTGTGACCAGTCCTTTAGGGCATAGTGTCAATGTGAGTAGAGTGCATAGGAATTGTCCTCTTTTGGTTCAAGGTGTTGAGTTCTCTGCGGATTTGATTGAGTTACCATTTCGGGAGTTTGATTTGATACTGGGTATGGATTGGTTGAGTAAGCACCGGGCTGTAGTGGATTATCATAGGAAGGTGGTTGTGTTACGAGATAGAGATCAGTCTTCTGTAGTGGTTAAAGGTTTGGGTTTGAGTTCTTTGAGTTATGTGATTTCAGCCATGCAAGCTAAGAGGTTTATGAGGAAAGGATGTGAGGCATTTTTAGTAGTTGTGTTGGATTCTAAGCGTGATCAAGATAGGATTAAGGATATCCCAGTTGTTAGAGAGTTTGGGGATGTGTTTCCGAGTGAATTGCCTGGGTTGCCTCCCGAGAGAGAAGTGGACTTGTCCATAGAGATTTTGCCGGGTACTTCACCCATTTCGAAAGCACCTTATCGGATGGCTCCTGTAGAGTTGAGGGAACTCAAAACTCAGCTACTAGAGTTATTAGATAAGGGGTTTATTAGACCCAGAATATCTCCATGGGGAGCCTCGGTTTTGTTTGTTAACAAGAAAGATGGCTCTTTGAGGATGTGTATTGACTATAAGCAAATTAACAAGGTCACAGTGAAGAACAAGTATCCCTTACCTAGATTCGAGGATTTGTTTGATTAGCTCAGAGGTGCAGGTGTCTTCTCCCAGATTGATCTTTAGTTGGATTATTATCAGCTTCTAGTTCAGGATGCGGATGTGGTTAAGACTGCATTTCGGACGCGATATGGCCACTATGAGTTCCTTGTGATGCCGTTTGGTTTGACCAATGCACCTGCGACTTTTATGGATTTGATGAACCGAGTGTTTAGGCCATATCTTGACCGATTTGTAGTAGTGTTTATAGATTTGGTTTACTCAAAGGATGAGAGTGAACATGAAGAGCATCTTCGGTTAGTGTTGCAAGTATTGAGGGAGCACCGTTTGTTTACAAAGCTTAGCAAGTGTGACTTTTGGCTTCGAGAAGTGTCTTTCTTGGGTCACATTGTGGCAGCTAAGGGTATTCAAGTGGATCCAGCTAAGATTGAGGCGATTGTGGATTGGAAAGCGCCTAGGAATGTTCCTGAAGTGAGAAGCTTCCTTGGTTTGGCAGGCTACTATCGTTTGTTTGTGAAGGGTTTTTTCGTTATAGCTGCTCCTATGACCAGATTGTTGAGGAAAGGAGTCAGATTTGAGTGGTCGGATAAGTGCTATTTGTGCTTTGAGAGGTTGAAAAGTTTGTTAGTTGAAGCTCCTGTACTGACTCAACCCACATCGGGTAAAGAGTTTGTAATGTACAGTGATGCTTCGAGTATTGGACTCGGTTGTGTATTAATGCAAGAGGGTAAAGTAGTGGCTTATGCGTCTCGTCAGTTGAAGCCTCATGAAAAGAACTATCCGACGCATGATTTGGAATTGGCGGCTGTGATCTTTGCTTTGAAGATTTGGCGGCATTATCTGTATGGGGAGAAGTGTAGGATCTTTACGGACCATAAGAGTTTAAAATATCTCCTCACGCAGAAAGAGTTGAACATGAGATAGTGTCTATGGTTAGAGTTGTTCAAGGACTATAACTGCATTGTGGATTACCATTCGGGTAAAGCCAATGTGGTTGCGGATGCTTTGAGTTGAAAGTCAATTTCGGCTTTGTTCTTGAGGCGGTTCAGATGGAGATTTGATTCAGTTGGGGCTTTGGTTACCCAATTGAGAGTGAAGACGACTTTGAGACATGCTCAGAAGGATGATTTGAAATTGTAGCGGGTTTTGCAAGAGGTTCAACAGGGTAAGCAGTTTGAGTTTTCGGTTTTGGATGGGGTGCTTATGTATAGGGATCGGTTGTGTATGTCCGAGAGTGATGAGTTAAGGAAGAAGTTTTTGAGTGAGGCACACACTATGGTCTTCACTATGCATCCTGGTAGTGAGAAGATGTATCGGGATATGAAGCAGTTCTCCTAGTGGTCTGGGATGAAGAGAGACATTGTAGAATTCATGGCAAAGTGCTTGACGTGTTAGTAGGTAAAGGCCGAGCATCAAGTTCCTTCGGGATTGCTCACTCCTTTATCCGTTCCTATGTGGAAATGGGATGACATCGCCATGAATTTTGTGTCGGGTTTGTCAGTGACTCAGAGGAAGCATGATTCAGTGTGGGTTATTATGGACCGGCTTATGAAGTCAGCTCATTTAGTACCGGTTAAAGTGGACTACTCGATGGATAAGTTAACCAGTGTGTATGTGGATGAGGTGGTTCTACTGCATGGAGTGTCATTGTCGATAGTGTCAGATAGAGATCCAAGGTTCACATATAAGTTCTGAAAGGAATTGTAGAGATCTTTGGGTACCAAGTTAAATTTCAGCACAGTATTTCATCCTCAGACAGATGGTCAGTCCGAGCGAGTTATCCAGATTTTAGAGGATATGCTTCGGGCAAGTGCTTTGGATTTCTTTGGTAGTTGGGATAAGTATGTGCGGCATATGGAGTTTATCTATAATAACAGTTATCAATCCAGTATTGGGATGTCACTGTTTGAGGCTTTGTATGGTCGACCGTGTAGGACTCCGGTTTGTTGGACAGAGTTAACCGAGCGATCTTTTATTAGGCCAGAGATGATTAGGGATACCAAAGAGAAGATCAGAGTTGTGCAGCAGAATATGAAAGTGGCTAAGGATAGGTGTGACGCGCGCCGAACCTAGCAAAGGCCCTCGTTTGAACCCGCTTTTAAGATTCGAGGGATTGGTTCGCGTCTTTTTAATCTTAGGTGCCATGAGACATCTTAGATGCCTCCTTCCTAATAGAACATTGGAAAAGATCATTTAGCCTCATTGTACCTTTAGGCACCTTTGAGGTATTTTGGAGTCGCCACCCAATTTACAAGAAATTGGGAAAAGTCTCTAACCTCTTATTGATCTAGACTAGAGATTGGTGTTCGGAACTTCACTCTTATTTATGCTTTGGTTAATTATAAATGAGTTTTTAACTTCCAAAAATTCTATCTCTTATCTCACACGATTTATGCATGTAATTAAAGTGCACTACAAGCACTCGAAAGCAATAAAGGAAAGCAATAAATAAAGCGATAAATAAACCAATAAAGGAAAGCAGTAAACATATCAAGCACACAATTACAAGAGAAATTGAGGCGGAATACAACCCCAATAAAAGAAGATTTAAAATGTAAATTGGTACGGAATACAATCCCAAATGAAAATTAAATAATGTTGCCCCAAAATTAATTACAAGGGCCCAAAGGGAAATACATGAATATAAATTTAAAATAAACAAATAAAGTCAAACATGAGAAAACATACATAAATCGGGACATTCATTTGGTTTAAGAACATTGGTTCCTTCTGCCTATTTTGAAAAGGGATCGAAGAGTTATTTGATTGCTAGTTTGAAATACCGGGATGAGTGATCCCATTTTTGGAAAACTTAACTCTTCGTTTTATTTGTGACATTTTATATTAATTGGCTAAAAGGAGGGACATTGGTCCCAATTTTATTAGTAAAAATTCCAATTTAATTACAAAAATACTTTTGTGATTTTTTATCTCACACGTGCATAAATAAAATATTTATTTGCAAAAAAACACAACACAAAGAGGGGGAATAGGAAAGGTCTCACCAAACAACACGGTCTCTTACACGTTGTGATTCTTCCGTGTGGTCACGAGAACGCTCACATAATGCAAGTCACAATAAATCTCAAATAGAAAAATAATATTAAAATGTTAGCAATAATTCTAAAAATTAATCAAATAAAGTCAAAATAAATATAGAACATGTTAATTTAATGTACAAATATTTACATGCAAAGGAAATAAAACAACTCATGCAAAAACCTAAGGTTAATGACAAAACAATGGTAACATAACAATAATGATAATAATAATAATAACAATAATAGTAGTTGTAAAGGCAACAGGATAATAATAATAATAATAATAATAATAATAATAATAATAATAATAATAATAATAATAATAATAATAATAATAATAATAATAATAATAATAGAAAATAGAGACAAGATAATAATAATGATAATGACAATGCCGTCAAATAATAATAATAATAATAATAATAATAATAATAACTGAGCATGCAAACATCAACAATGAACACAAATAGCAAGAATAATAGTAGTGGCAGCATAATAATAGTGCTAATAATCATGGCAACGAGATAATAAAACTAAGAATAATAATGATAATCAAGTTGGAGTCACAAAGAAATCAAATTAAAACCATGAATAATATATCAATAGTAATAATCATATTAGAAATGCTAGAAATGAATTATAAATATAGTAATAATAACAGAAAATAATAATATTAACAATAATAAATGATGAACAAAAATAAATGAGAACGGTTCTAAAAATGTTTACCCTCAGATTTTATAGGTCGGAAAATAGGATGTCTTGATTCGTTCTTCTTGTCGAATTTATGGTAATAAATTCAAAAATATTTGAGAAAAAATTCAATTTTTAAACAAATAAAACTCTAGAACTATTTTCTGGAGGGATAATACAAAACAAAGGAAATTGATTTTCCTTGCTTGAAAATAAATGCCCGACCGGAAAATACCTTGAAGAAAAAAGAAGAAGAAAAGCTAGACTAAAAAATCTAAATATTTTTTTTTTTTGCTTTTGAAATCCTTTGGCTGCCCTTGGCTTGAGAGGAAACTCTCTCTTTTTTTCTCATGAAAAAATGCAGCCCCCCATTGAAATGAATCCCAAAAACCCTTTTGATTCTCTGAATTGTCCCAAAATGGGAAAACACAAATTGTTCTTTTATTTTTGGTTACCCAAAAATTACACAAAATTGTGAAAGAAACGGGAAAAAAAGACTGGAAATTGCAGGTGACGCAGATGAAAGCGATCGCGGGGCAAAAATGCCCGCGTGTGGAGGGATGCGAGGCGCGCCCCAGGGGGCACGCGCAGCTTTCGCAGCGTGCGCGCCAGTAGGTACACGCCGCCCCCGTGGCACGCGAAAAAAAGTAAAAAAAACATAAAAATAAAAATGAAAAGAAATAAAAGTAAGAGTAATAATGCGAATTTTTGAATTAATTTTTTTAGAGGAACAAATGAGATTTTCAACAAGGATGACATCATTTTTGACACTACTACTTGTGGCAAGTATAACTTTCATCATCGGGTAATCCTGATCTTGGACTGCCCCGGTGTCTACAATAGGCAGAGGTCCTATACCAATCTAAAAAGGAAGGATATTTGGTTTGAGGTTGGGGACAAAGTTTTTCTTAATGTTTCACCTTGGAGGAAAGTATTGTGGTTTGGCAAGAAAGGTAAACTTAGTCCTCGGTTCATTGGGCCTTTTGAGATTTTGGAGAGAGTTAGTCCGGTAGCCTATAGGTTGGCCTTACTGATGGAGTTGGCTAAGATGCATGATGTTTTCCATGTTTCCATGCTTCGTCATTATAGATCGGATCTGTCGCATATGTTGTCAGTTTAAGACGTTCGGATTCAGCCAAATTACTCCTATGATGAAGAGCCGAAGGCTATTTTAGCTCGGGAAGTGAGACAGTTGAGAAGCAAGCAAGTCCCTCTGGTCAAGGTTCTTTGGCAACATCACGGAGTCGAGGAAGCGACTTGGGAACTAGAGGCGACGATGAGGATTTAGTATCCACAGTTGTACAGTTCAGGTGAGAATTTCGAGGACGAAATTCTTGTTAGTAGGGGAGAGTTGTAACACCCCGTTCTCCCCCTAGTAGTTTGAGCTATGACATGTGCGAGTGTTTTGGCATGTGTTAAGGGTATTTTGGGTAAAATGCATGTTTTATGGGCTTTAATAGAGTGTGGGTGCATATATGTTAGTAGGGTGTGTATGTGTGTTGGGTGTTAGTGTGTGCATGTTCATATGGTAATAGTGTGTGATTTATGAGGGTTAGTCTTGTGTGTGTTGTCTTGCATGAGTTTAGGGCGTGAGTGGTCAAGTTCCACTAACCATAGGGTGACATGTGGCTAGAGCTTTTGAAAGGAGGTATAAATAGAAGAGAGAGAAAATGGGACAGCCATTTGCTGCCGCTTCCCCGTTTTCTTCCTTCTTCTTCTTCTTCTTCTTGTTCTTCTTTTCTCTTCATTTGTGTGCCCTAGCTTAGATCCAAGTGTTGTGGTGGAAATTGATCATTCCTTGAGCTTTGATTGGTAAGTGTAGTGGGTTTCTTCTTCTTCTTCTTGATTTTGGTTATAATGTGTTTTAATTTAGGGTTTTGTGTTTGTATGGATTTTGGTTGTTCTTGATTAGTTGAGCCTTCTCATGATCCTAAGAGAAAGGAGAAGGCTAGTGGGAGTGGTGCTCATTGATTTAGAGCATAGGAATTACAGGTTTAGGAATTTGATTGATTTTGATGTACATTGTGATTTGTGCCTTTGCATTAGATTTTTGGAAGTTTGATGTTTGTTAAGGCTTATTATGTAACACCCCTTACCCGTACTTATGCGATCCCATCCGATAAGGAGTGAGATGCCGTATGAGTAGAGGTGCCACCACACAGATACCGAATATACAAACATTCATACATAAACATACATACCGAAATACAGGGTAATTTAAAACTTTACAAAACCATTCATCAAATAAGCTGATCATGCATTAATATAATGGAAATCATTACATTACTGTTCTGATCAACAAAGAGATACAACAATTAATTACAATTCCCGATATTACATAAACAAAAGCGGAAGCTATTACAAAACCAATATAAGAGAGTTCTATACAAAAAGAATCTCAAAATACTAAACTCAGTCCTATTCTAAACCCCTGCGGTGACTCTCCCAAAGCAACTCCTTTCGCACCTGCACGGGTAAACACACCGTGCTAAGCAATAAACGCTTAGTGGGGAACACACATATATTATAGGACAACCATTCACAACGGTCGTCAAGGCAAAACACAGGCGTACATCGTAGCTACCATATTCAAAGCATATTAAATGCATAAGCATGCATATACACTAAAGCCATACATTCAGGAACTCATAGCAATATTCATATTCCCATAATAGATTATACTTTTCGTTAATGAGTTCACACATGTATCACATACATTTCCTCATAACACAATTCATACCAGGCACCTGCTGACTCGAGAGAGTGGATAACGAGTATATGGACAGTACTTTACGGGTACGAGCCGATACGGACAATACCTTACGGGTACGAATCGATAAATCAAGATACCTTCACTTTTCACAAAACATTTTCAAAAGGGATCTTAAACAAGATCCGAACACATAGGCGTTCGCGAGGAACCAAACGGGGACCTGATCGGGGTCCAAACTTATCAAAGGCTGCAGCTATAAGACTCTATTAGGCATGCCTAACTATCCACTTTCTAGACTCTAGCAGGTCATGCATAAACCATTTAATACATTTCATAACATTCCGAAATTATCATCATGCATGTACATAGTTGTATCATGGATCCGCATTCATATAATTCATAAGATATAAAGCATAAATCTCTTAGACATTAAAGGAAACTGGAGTTCAAACCCGCACACAACAAATGAAAACTCATTCAGCATACAGGGAGCTATCGCACTTGCGACGTCTGTCGCACTCGCGACAGAGACCGAAGTCTCTTTGTTGCGTGTGCTCGACGGATTTCGCGACCGCAAGGAGGAAGGAAGGGCCAGGCTCTATCATACTCGCGACGGATGTCGCGATCGCGACAGAGAACAAAATTGCTGTCGCGGGCATGCGATAGCACTTAGCCAGCATCGCGCTCTGTCGCGATCGCGACTGAGGGTGCTAATACTTCGGCTGTCGCTGGCTCGCGACAGCGAAGCTCCGAAATGCCGATCTCTGTCGTGCTCGCGACATTGTTGCGATCGCGACAGTGTCGGGTTTTGCAAAATCTGTAGAATTCTGTAGATTTTCTTCCTCCCTCTCTCAACCACAAACACACAAAACTAATCCAAAAACCTCTTACCTCAAACCCAGCCGTCCATTAGCGTCAATAACCAATATATAACATTAATCAACAAGAAATTTCACACAATTCATTAATTTAAACCTCCAATTCCAAGAATCATCAAAAATCCCAATTTATGCACACAACCACATCAACTCCAACATTATCACATTTAACTCATGCTCTTGCAAAATCCACAATCCAAAACAAAAACCCATAGCATATACATCAAAATAAAGAACATATAACAACCTAATTCTAAGAAACCATCAAATCTCATATATGAACATATATATATACATGGAAACCAAGAATTTCCCAAACCTTAAAATCCTTAGCTCCTATTGCTTGGATCCACTTGTTCCAGCCTTCTCTTTGCCCTTTAGCTTGCATGACAAGAATACATTCATAATTAAGAATAATCAATTCAAGTTCTATTTATTATTACATTATTATCATTAATCATTTTTCTTCTCCGATAATCTATAACTAGGTTAGATAGTATTAAACATAGTATTTCCACTTTCATTTATGAAATTTATGATCATTGTAAACAAAATTAAAATTGAGTAGTAATAGTGTGTAGTATTTATCACATTCCTCGTGGGATCGACATCTTTTATACTATAACCGGTACACCGTATAGTTGTGGAATTAGCACTTAAAAATAGGCTAACAATAACGCTTTGTGGAGAGGAACAAAACCAAGAGAAACATGTATACCATAATAATAATAACAATCAAATGCATAATCATTAGCTTATAACACATGAGAGCATTCATACAACCATATACTTGTGCAATCTAAACATTGTATGCTCATATAATAACTTTACATGTCAATAACATATACCTTGAGATAATGAGTAATCAATCATCAAACTGCTTTACATCTTGTTGTACATCATATACATAAATATATAGCATACTCACGAATAAAAAGTAAATAATCATCAATATCTAACTGCAAATATTGCATCATAATTAGACATATCAAATATATAGATCCAAACGGGATCGACTTATAAGACCCAAACAGGGTCAACATATAGCAGTTGCACTCACACTCTAACCCTTAATAAGCATGCTTACTATCCACTAAAATGACTAATCAGGCTCAAAACACCTAACTTATCTATGCTCTAAAATATTGCCATACTACAGAGTATAATGCGAGCATAACCACATAATTCATGTATACACATATACCGATCAATTTCGGAGACATATAAATCATGTAAACCTATTAATCATGAATATATAACTTATAATTAAGAAACCATAACATTATACATGCATAAGCAAAGTCATGTACCATGTAGTAGTGAGAACTCATGCAAATGAGATGTGAAAATCATTTTCGAAAGAAAAATAGGGCAGGTAGGAGGGCTAACTGTCGCGCTCGCGATGGGTGGTCGTGCTAGCGCTAGTAGCCAGAGAAGCACTACGAGAGAGAAGGCTAACACGAGTCATGCATGTTGTCACGACTCATGTCGAAGCCGAACGCTCGCCTTACAAGAGGGAGCCATCACGATTCGTGTCCTTGTGCACAACTCGTGTCAAAGCTTCCCCGTCCGAGTCGTGTCCTTGTGCACAACTCGTGTCGAAGCTTCTCCATCTGAGTAGTGCTGGCAACTTTAATGACTCATGAAAGGCTTCACGACTCGTGAAAGTGTGAAGCACCTCGCCGAGTCATGCTGCCAATCATGACTCGGAGCCCTGTACTAGAAATCCAGCTAACGCGAGAAACTGGAATACCCGATTCTATCGCGCTCGAGACGAACATCGCGCTAGCTACAGTATCGTGTTTTCCAAATCTCAACCAAACTCAGAAAACTCAAAGCTTCTAAAATCAATCCGAACTTACCCAGAACCATATAACATGCAAAATCATGTGAAACTATACCTCCAATGCACTCAAAACATGTTTATGATCAAATCAACTCAATTGCACAATGATAATACACAATCAAATGACATAACTTGTGATTATAACAATTCAACATAACCTAGAAATTCATCTCAAAAATCATGCTCATTCACATCAAAATTGACATGCAAACCATCATAACCCTAGCATTTCAAATCATATTCACTACTTTACTAAACACATGCATTTACACATATCAAAACACTCAAATTCAGGAATCAACATATCATAGAATGATCCGAAGAGAAGATGAAAACAACTCCTAAACCTTCAAAATTGCAGCTTTAACAACTCTCTTCAAGATCCAACTTTTTCCTTGCCTTTACTCTTCCTTCTCTCTTCAGATTCTTGCATAAATTCAACCAAAACAAGTACTCAATTAACCCATGCAACAACACCATAAACCCAAAACAACCCGAATAGAAGAAGAAGAAGAAGCAACCGATTATAAACTCAACCACTTACCTCTTGGAACCAGTTCTTGATCTCTAAAACCTAGCTCAAACTTCAAGAACAACGCATGCAAGAGTGGAGAATAGAAAAAATAAAAGAGGAAGAGAGGAAGAGGACAGGAAAAGCAAGAAAGAGGAGCCAAACTTGGCTTCCACAGGAAGGAAGCATATTTTCTGCTCTTTCCTCTCTCTCTCTTTCAAATCCCATTAAATGCCCTCAACCACTCAAGCCACTTGTCATATTCCTATTGGTCTTCTTAGTCAAATAACTTGACTTTACCACTTAAGTCATTGGCTTTTTTGTTATAGGTCCTTGTTCAATTACTAAATGCTCACTAAAATAATTCTTTCACTTATCTTTAATTACTCTTTCAAGTAAGTCCTCAATAATCCAATTAACCATACAAATTCCTTCTAAGCCCTAATTTGGGATGTTACAATTCTCTCCCCCTTAAGAAGATTCATCCTCGAAATTTCCCTACTAATCACTAACATCCCAACTTTCCAAAACAGAACTTAACACGAAAACTTAACAAGTCAAAACTTACCTGAAGGGCCTGCTGGTTCTTCGACATCTTCTCTTATCATTACGTACACCTGTTGTTTGACATAACCTCCTACAACCTCAGGCTATTACACGGTCTCCGATGGCGCCTGAGAGAGCCTTCTACTACCTTTACCACTTCTTGTTGTCCCAACTCTATCTCTAGTAGCTCTACTTTCTTGTTGTTCCTTGTTCTCAATTCGTTTAGGGCAATTAGCAAATTGGAGCTCCATGCTACCGCACTTGAAGCATGCTCTTGTGATCTTTTGGCACGTTGTTAGCCTATTTTACATGCTAATTTCTGCAAGCATACAGTGTACCGGTTATAGTACAAAAGATGTCGATCCCACGAGGAATGTACTAATTATTACACACTATTACTACTTAATTTTAATCTTGTTTACAATGATAATAAATTTATTGAATGAAAGTGGAATAACTATGTCTAATTCTAATTAACCTAGTTATAGATAATTGGAGAAGATAAAAGATTAATGATTATAAAAATAATAAATAGAACTTGAATTAATTATTCTTGATTATAAATATATTCTTATCATGCAAGCCAAGTTGAATAAGATTCCAATTTACTCTTTCAACATGAATTAGAGTGCCTAAAATATGCATTTATAATTCCAACTCACAATTTTCATTAATGAATTAAAGTGTTATTCATGCAAATTTTAGGAATAATAAACAACCTATAGCAATCATTTAATATTATGATTTCTCAAATAATACTTCAATGATGAAATTCTATTAGATTTAAGTAAAAATTTATCTTTCAATTAAATACTTACTTATAATGATCATGCATAAAAATACTAATAGAAAATTATACAAGAAAGAATAATTAAATTGATATGAATAATAAAATATAGCATTAAATAATCAAGTTCATATGTTCATAATGAAATAATTACAAAGAAGAAGTAAAGATGAGAAATAAGAAAGAGATCTTTCAACCCTTTTTCCCTTCCACAAAGGATATCTTCTTCCTTTTAAGTAATCTTCTCTTCAAAATATAGAAATCTAACTTTTAACTTTAACTAAATAAATGTACTTTCTACTTACAGAATTCTTAAAAAAAAAAATATTCAGTAAAAACTATTCAACCTTTAAAATTATAGTTTTTTTTTGAATAAACCTTTAAAATTATAGTTAAAACTGCTATTTATAAAGTTCCAAGAGATATGTTCCTTCAAGTGTCCCTTAGGAAGGTTGCAAGGCTTTGTGAAAAGTCATCTTTCTTCAAGGCAAAATTTGAATTAAACTTCCAACGGCCCTCTCTGTCGCGATCGCGACGACTGTCGCACTCGTGACAAAACACACCTTGCTCTTCGCTCCACTTTCCCCGCGCTGGCTTTCCACCGCACCTTGTCGCGATCTCGCGACAGGCGGCCTTGCTCACGACCATGCACGCTGGCTCCCTTTCTCTTTCTCTTTGGCTTCCTTCAATTGCGCGTCCTGTCGTGCTCGTGATAGAATACTTTTCTCCTTTACTTTCTTTCTTCCTTCCTTTCTTCTCTTCTTCTTGGCTTCGTGTTCCTTGTCACGCTCGCGACACTTGTCATGCTCGTGATAGATTAATTCTTCCTTAGTTTATTTTTGCTCATTTTCTCCAATCTTCTCCATTTTCTCCAATTTCTCCTGCACACACAAAACTCAAACAAAAACATAAAACATACCTATTTCTAACACAATTAACTATACATAAACATTATTTTAAACCTAAAACATGGATTAAATATGAGCTATTTAGACTCATATCAAACCCCCACACTTAAAAATTTTCTTGTCCCCAAGCAAAACATAATAAATACTCAAACAATACAAATAAATAACATACAACAAAATTGCATACAATTGTGGAGCTTACTTATATGTTTGATAAACATTTGGAAATGACATATATAAGCTTTTATCTCTTAACAAAGTAGTCTAAATATGCAACATCTCAATCAATACCATTATCCATCATACTTGAATAATCATGCACATTTTGGAAAATCATAAAGTTGCAAAGCACAAGAATGTTTGACCTCAAGATGTTGAATATCTTAACACATGTAAAGATTATTTCACACAAGACATTGCCTAAAATAATTCTCACTCAAACACTATTTTTTCTTAAGCTCTCAATCACTCAATATGTTTCAAGGTTAGTGTTTCTCCCATTCCTTAAATATGCCATTACATACCATAAGCTTGTAAATAGTAAAAATTTCCACTACTAGTATAAAGTAGTACACGAAATCAAAAGGTCTTAAAAAGAGTTGTAACTTGGCCTAGGTAAAGGTAAGATAATTTTAGTTTAAGTAGCTAATATTGTGTAGAGAATAAGTATAACTATACCACAAGAAATGTAAAAACTAAGTATAACATGATATTCAAAGTTTCTATTCTAATTCCCTTCCTAATGTCCACCCTTGTTCTTCTAGTTTCATTTGCTTTTCTTTTTTTCTTTTTCCTTTGTTTTTTTTTAACGTTTACTTAGTGGGTACATTTTATGTTCCATCCCACTTATTTTTAATTTTTCTTTTTTTTTTTACAAAGAAACTAGATTTTTCGAATAATGGACTTTTGATACAAAAATAAGGAAAGTTACTTATACATCACTATAATCATGCTTATACTAACAAATGTATCCCATGGTATAGTAATCCTAATTCTCAACACAACAAGGGTAACAAAAAATGAGTAGTTATTGTTGAGCAAAGTATTTGGTTAAATAATATGCTTAACAACAAAAACAGGTTAAGGCTCAAAATGGCTACCTAAAGTCAAAAAGGTTAGTTTTTTAAAGCAAGCCAAAGTGGTTTAATCTAATTGCCCATTTCATTTCTCATGCACATCCCATACTAAATGTAATCTCAAAATTTACTAAAGACAAGTTCTAGAGGATATGGTATACTAAGGCTCTCATACAAGAAAATTTTCAAAGTATAAGGCTCAAAAGCTCACATAGCTATAGGTTAAACTATCCTAAGCAATGAATTGGAAAAATAATCCTTATATACATGTGAAAAGATACTCAACTTAAAAAGACCCTACACTAAAGTGCTTTGCCAAGTCATGACCTTCACTATGTATAATGAATTGTCCAAATAAAAATGAAAATGATATTTTTCAAGATATGGCATATATAGACATAATTAAAAGAAATACCAGCTTACTCATGCATATATTCCCAAATATACATCAAATATATAAGCTCCAAAATATAATGCACAAAACAACCTATACATAAAAACAATAACACACATATGTACAAATCTAATTCAAAATACCTAATATTAACAACCTAAAACTAGCAGCACATGCATAACACAGGCTACACTAAACACAACAACTAAACACAATATAACAATAATGCCCCCACACTTAAAGGACACAATGTCTTCATTGTGTGAAAACAACAAACATTATATATACAAGCAACCACAAAACACTATAAAATAAAAAACAAAAATAACACAAAAAATAAAAATTGTGTGGAGAAAACTTAGCTCAATTCCCACTAGGGGAATCAGGTGGAGATGGAGAAAAATCAACATTTTGCTTTTTGAAAAAGGAGAGAAGCTTGCGACTCAAGCTCTTATGGTCCTTGTGGACAGCCTTTATTGTGGTCTCTAAGGAGTCCATTATTGCAGCCATACTTTAGTTGGCAGCCTCCATGCCATCCAACCTAGTTAGCACTTGCTGCCAACCAGCATTTGCACCTTCACCAGCACCAAATGGTGCAGCTTCCTCCTCCTCATCATTTTCATCATCATCAGCATCATCATGCCCTCCAACTGCTATGGATGACTCAGGGGCTTTCCCTTTTCCCTTATCAAGGCATGAACTTGCAACCTGCAAACCTCTATCAACGAACTTGGGGGGCCAACCACCTTTTGTCAAAATAATAGCCCGCCTCAAGTAAACAACATCAAGCATAGCAACTTGTTCACCCTCTTCTAACTGAAAATTGTGTAAATCCCCTAGACATCCTAAAATAATCCCTGTCACCATGTGACACATCCCAACAGTTTTATTTTTTGCAGTGGAGGCATGATATAAACCATCAAATAGGAAATCAATAGAACAGGGGGTTCACTTAGATTGTAACAAATCAAGCACAAACAAGTCTTTGGTCTGAACCTTAGAACTCTCAACTCTACCAAATAAGGCATGACACAAATATTTATGAAAAAACCTTAAAACATCATCCTTAAGTTGGCGATTTGTGGAATTCTTATTATTAAATGAATCAAGACCAGACAACCATTTCCAAACAGGCCTAGGATCAAATAAATGTGCAAACACAAACCAATCATGCAATTCAGGGAATCCAAAGGAATAGTCTTACCTTTGATGTCTAAATTTCATCTTATCTCTACCCTTATCAACATAATCAAGAGTAACAAAAAATTCTAAGGCCCAATCACGCTTAATTGGTAAATTTAAGTGCACAAACTTCCCCCACTTCATATATTTCAAATATTTTTCAAATTGATCATTGATACCTAAATGATTTAACAGAGAAAAATCAACATGCCACATTCCCACATAGGTTTTCTTGTCAAAATACACAAATTTTTCACCTTCTTCCACATTAAAAATAGGGAAAGGACATTCAAACCTGTTTTGCAGGCGAGTAGGGTCTTGGTTTGCACTAAATCCCTCAGCAGCCTTCTTGCCCTTGTCTCCAACTGATTTTGTTCTTACCATCTTGATATTTGAGTGAAATCTAAATAAACTTTGAGAAAGAAACTCACAAAGAAGAAATAGATGAAGAACAAAACTGGAAACTTAAGAACTTTGAGAGAAGAAGAAGATTTGACAGATTTTTGGAGAGAAAACAAAGAAATGTGAGAGACAACTTAAAAGGGAAGAGGAAAGCTGTAGTTAGGACTTTAGGATATATATAAGGGAGTAAAAATCTAGGGTTGTAACGATTTAAAATTCAAAAATTTTCAAACTCCGTGCTCTTTCTCGACCTCGCGACATTGTCGCGCTCGCAACAGAGATGAATTTTCAAATCAACTGCTCGCGAACCAATCATGATCACACGATAAAAATTTTTCTCATCTTTCTGTCGCACTTGCAACAGAATAGATTTGCCCAAACTAACATTTTCCTATCGCATGCTCCATGCCAGGCACCATCGCGACAGCAACTTGCGAAAAAAACTTCCCTCCACTATCGCGCTCGCGACAGTGAGGAATTTTCAAAGAACAAAATTTTCTCTTTTCAAAATAACACTGGAAATTAAATAAGTTGAATTCCTCACTATCTAAGACACCATGTAGAATCAATAATAAACAATATTAGTAATATATTAAAGCAAAAATCACACTAAAATCTAATTAACAAATAACAAAACAACTTAAAATTACAATAAGTACAAAATAAAAAGAAATGTAAGTAACTTTCAAACCATTTTTAAAGAGATATAGGAAACCTCTCTACCATGAAAAGTTTCCTCTAAATAGACCTTGCATCTTTCACCATTTGTTTTAAATAATTCACCATTACTATTCTTTAACTCCAAATAACCATGACCAAAAAATTAGTTGACCTCAAAGGGTCCACTCCATCTAGATCTCAATTTTCCAAGAAATAGTTTCAATCTAGAATTATATAATAGGACCTTATCCCCAATCTTGAAACTTTTGTATTTAATATGAGCAAAATGCCATTTTTTGGATCTTTCTTTGTATATCTTAGCATTTTCATAAGAAAGGAGCCTTAACTCATTAAGCTCATTAAGTTGTAAACATCTTTTAACACTTGCATCTTTAATGTCATAATTTAAAGTTCTAATAGCCCAATATGCTCTATGCTCTAACTCAACAGGCAAATGACAAGCTTTTCCATATACTAACCTATATGGTGTCATTCCAATAGGTCCTTTAAATGTTGTACGATATGCCCATAATACATCATCTAACTTGTGTGCCCAATCCTTCCTAGAGCTTGAAACTATTTTTTCTAAGATCCATTTTAGTTCCCTATTAGATACCTCTACTTGACCACTAGTTTGTGGATGATATGGAGTGGCTACCCTATGATGCACACCATATTTATGCAATAAAGAATCAAAAGAGAGATTAATAAAATGCTTGCCTCCATCACTTATGATGGCTCTTGGCACTCCAAACCTTGAAAAGATCTTCTTCAAGAATTTGATCACCACCTTGGAATCATTAGTTGATGTTGCTTTGGCTTCAACCCATTTTGATACATAGTCAACACCAACCAAAATGTAATTTTGTCCAAATGATGTAGGAAAAGGACCCATGAAGTCTATCCCCCACACATCAAATATCTCTACTTCCAAGATATTATTCAAAGGCATTTTATCTCTCTTCCCAGTGTTACCAGCTCTTTGACACTTATGACAATGAGATATAAATACTCTAGCATCATAAAATAAAGTAGGCCAAAAGAAACCACATTCTAGCACATGAGAGGCAGTCTTAGTAGTACCATTATGACCAGAATACAAAGATGAATGACAATGTGTTAAAATGTTTGCATACTCACTCTCACTAACACACCTACGAATAATACCATCTCCACTTATCTTAAATAAATAGGGTTCTTCCCAAAGATAATTTTTGACATCACTAAAGAATTTTTTCTTTTGTTGCCATGTCAAATCATTAAGTATAATTCCTGCAATAAGAAAATTAGCAAAATCTGCAAACCAAGGACCATTTACTTGTTCAATAGACAAAAGAGATTCATCCAGAAAGGATTCATTTATTTCATTGTTATCTCCTATAGGTCCTTCATCATTTTCAAACCTTAACAAGTGATCAGCTACTAAATTTTCTGACCACCCCTTCTTGTCTCTAATTTCAAGGTCAAACTCTTGCAATAAAAGAACCCAACGAATTAATCTAGGCTTAGCATCTTTTTTAGCAAATAAGTACCTTAATGCAGCATGATCCGTATAGATGATTACTTTAGATCCTAACAAGTAAGATCTAAACTTATCACATGCATAGACAACTGCTAACATTTCTTTTTCAGTAGTTGTGTAATTAACTTGAGGTGATGACAATGTATGGCTAGCATAGTAAATCACATGCAAATTTTTACCTTGTCTTTGTCCTAACACACATCCAACAGCAAGGTCACTTGCATCACACATAATTTCAGAAGGTAATTCCCAATTAGGAGAAGTAAGTATAGGTGCACTTACAAAAGCATTTTTTAAAGTATCAAAAGCTTGCATACATGCATGAGAAAATTCAAAAGGTACATCCTTAACTAACAAATTAGTTAAAGGCTTAGCAATTAAAGAAAAATCCTTTATAAACCTTCTATAAAAACTAGCATGTCCCAAAAATGACCTTACACCCTTAAGTGTAGCTGGTGGAGGTAATTTCTCTATCAATTCTGTTTTGGCTCTATCTACCTCAATCCCTTTACTTGAAATTTTGTGGCCTAGAACAATTCCTTCTTCAACCATAAAATGACATTTCTCCCAATTTAGTACCAAATTAGTTTCCTCACATCTAGCCAATACTCTATCTAAATTACTTAAACATAACTCAAATGAGTCCCCATACATAGAAAAATCATCCATGAACACTTCCATAATGTCTTCTATCACATCCCCAAAAATAGAAGTCATGCACCTTTGAAAAGTTGCTGGTGCATTGCATAATCCAAATGGCATTCTTCTATAGGCAAAAGTTCCATATGGACAAGTAAAGGTGGTCTTTTCTTGGTCACTAGGATAGATAAATATTTGGAAATATCCTGAATAACCATCTAAAAAGCAACAATGAGAATGGCCAGCTATCCTTTCTAACATTTGGTCAATGAATGGTAAAGGAAAATGATCATTTCTAGTGGCTGAATTTAATTTCCTATAGTCAATACACACCCTCCAACCAGTGGTGGTTCTAGTAGGAATCAATTCCCCAATCTCATTTCTAACTACTGTCATACCCCCTTTCTTTGGTACATAATGAATAGGACTTACCCAAGAACAATCCAAAATTGGATAAATAATCCCAGCATCTAATAGCTTAATGACTTCTTTCTTAACAACTTCTTTCATATTAGGATTTAGTCTTCTTTGTCTATAAGCTTTTGGTTGACATTCATCTACCATATTAATCCTATGCATTACTACATTAGAACTAATTGTAGATACCAGGTCCTGAGGCAGCCCAGATCAGAGTTACCCAATGATGATAAGATGCCTTGTCAGAGGCAAAAAGGCTAAAAGTGGTGATTTCCTTGTTAAACTTGCATTTTAGAGTGAAAAAATAAAAAATAATAAAAAATACTTTAAAAATTAGATTTGAGAAATGGGGCTTAGAAATTATAGTATTATTGTTAATTTTAAAATCTAAAAAAAAAAAAATTCGGGCGCTTTGCGGCAGCCGCGGCACGCTGGGGGCGCTCGTGTGCTCGGGTGCATCACAGCGCACAGCGCACGCGCACACTTGTACGGAGCGCTGCCCGTGCGCTCGCGCGCGCTCCTGCGCCCCTTTCGCGCCCCCCAGCGCCCAGTCTCGCCCAATTTCGCCGTGTTTCGTCAATTTCTGCCCCAAAACGTGTTTTTTCACCCAAATTAAGGTTTTTGAGTCCAAATTAAATTCTAAAACATTTTTTTAGATAATTAATTAATAAAACCTGACTTTATCAGTAAAAATAGTGGATTTTGTGTTAAAATAAAATTCTTTTCCCTAATTGAATTAGGGCATCATCTTTTACATCTTATAAATTCTTTATGATGAAAACCTAAAGGGGGAGCCCCCATGATTATTTTTGACATCAGAATTTTCTGCATTCTTTCTTCTTTGATTTTTCTTTTCTAAAATTTCCAGATTTCTCTTTTAATTAATAAGATTTAATTGAGATTGGAAAATGAATTTTGATTTCTTAATTATTCCAAATTAATTCCTTTATTTTTCCATAAACACAAAGAATTGATTTTCACTTTCAAATCATTTTTATTCTTAAGCATACAAATTAATTTCTTTGTTTCCTCCAAAAACAAAAGTGATTAATTTCATTGCTAAATTATTTTTCAAGCAACTTTCCAAGAAGATCATCACTTTACCTTCATCGAATCTGACTCTGAGGGTAAATATTCTGGGCTTGATTTTTATTTTCTTTTATTTTGTTTATATTTAATTTATTCATGTATATTTTATTATTTTCATTAATTTACTTATTGTTTACATTTATTTTTTTATTCTATTATTGTTATATTCGTTTTATTTAATATATTTATATATGATTTTATTCTTATTCATGTGAACATTGATTTCTTTTAATTCCTAACATGTAAATAATTTATTTTGTTTTGATTCCTCATTATTTTTAGCATGTAATTAATTAATTAATTAATTAATTTTGATTAATCATTTTGTCATACAAATGGTTCATATTAATTGTGATAATAATAATTAATCATGTCATTGTTTTAATTATTTTTATCATTTTTTTATTAATTATCTTTTATCATTCTTTTATCATTGTTACCTGTTATATTTATTGTTTATTCAATTATTTGTTTATTTTCATTATTTTCATCATGTTCATAATTTTTATGTATTAATTCATTAACATATTATATCTTATTTTAATCATATCATTTACTTAATTTGTCATTTTCAATGTATTTTTCTCATGTATTTTAATTACTGACATATTAATTCACTTGTCATTTTGATGTCATGCTATTTTATCTCATTTTATTCCATGTTATCATTTATTATTGATTTTAATTGTTTTAATTACTAACATTATTTTTTTTATGTTTTTTTTTGTGTCAAAACTCATTTTTTACTTGGGCATTTTTTACGAGCACACGGGGAGATCCAGAAGGCTCGTTTGGATTATATATTTATTTTGATTATTTGTAATATTTATTTATTTGGCTTTTCCATTTATTTTGCTATTTATTTCTCCTATGAAATTGTTTATTTAGGCCCGCTAGAAAGAAAATCACTAAATATTTTTTATTAATTAACTTGGTATTTTTCCTAAATAAAAATGGGACCAATGTCTCAATTTTCTTCATCCAAAATCATCACATCAAAATTGTTTCAAAATAAATATGCATACGAGGACCAATGTCCTCATCATTAATGAATACCCCGGTTTATGTATGTTATGTATTTTATTTACAATGGGGGTTGTATTCTGCCCCTAGTTTTGTTATATTTACTTTCATGAACTTTATTTTGCTTTATTTATTAATTCCACTACGTGATTGACCTGTGCTTTAATTAACTGCATTAAAATGAATGAGAAGTGGGATGAAACTTTAAATTCAAAACTCAATCATAAACTTAGCCAAGGTATGAATAAATGGGAAGTCCTGAACCCACTCTGGTCTTAGGCTCAACGAGGTTAGAGGACCTTCTCAATGTTATATTGGGATGGGGCCTCCAAAATATCTCTTGTTGCCCACCAAAAGGCCCAACTCGAATAATCCTAGGCTCCAAGGGGTTAGAGGATCATTCCAATGTTTTATTGGGATGAGGTCTCCAAGATTCCTTTGGCTTGCCAAAAATGGATATATATGCACTGTCTTAGGCTCACTGAGGCTAGACGACCTTTCCCAATATTCTATTGGGTGGCGACTCCAAGAAACCTCCTTATTGTCCAATATAGATGCACTTGTAATTCGTTACAAGTTTTAATGAACCTCTCTCGAAAGCCCTAAAGGTGAGCCTTCGGGGTGCCCCGGGGTTCGGCGCGCGTCACAGTGGCGACTCCACTGGGGACAATACTCGAGACTTCATTTCGAAAGTACCTTGGTTAAAATTTACAGTTGAGTTTTAATTTAAACATTTCATCCTTTTTCAAAATTGCATTACATCTCATTAAAGGCTTAGATCTACGCTAGTTTGGTCCCTCTTTTAGCCCCAATGTGTTCCTAAAGCACAACCCTACGTTCACTCAATGTAGGGAAGTCTTAAGGATAATTACTAGCCCAAGCCTCGTACCATCATGGTATATTAAATGGAGACCTGACTGGTCGTTACTGTAACACCCCCATCGCCATCCCCGTTGGAAGGACACCGACGGACGCGCTACACGACGCTCACATATACAGATATACACATGCACAATGCGGAAGCATACATTCATACATAACATACATACGAAAATACGGTTTAATTAAAAACTTACCTTGACTTACCTTGCGGTACAGACTGAACATGCAATAACTCATGCACACGCAGGCACTAAGCAAAAGCATACACAAAGGCATACATATGACCCTTCAACGGAAGCATAATCGAAATAATAAAACAAAGGAATAACTAAACATAAGGACATACTAACTATTACATTCCCAAAAGAAAACTCAAGAACGAAACATAATAATTACATATACAATACTACAGAATTACAAAAGCTGAAATACAGAAGCTGAACAAAATACAGAACTTCTAACTCCTACGTGGCCGACCTTGCAGAAGCGCGACTCGAACAGAACCAAACCTGCCACCTGCACGGAAAGAAAATCCGTGCTAAGCGATAAACGCTTAGTGGGGAGAACACACAAGAATATGGACGGCCATTCACAATAGTCGCCAAGGCAAAACACATTCAAATGGCAAATGCGGATATTCATAGCATATCAATAATCAGGCTGCATAATAAAGGCATTCAATCGATAACTCACAAACAGACCATAAACTCATGTCCAGGATAGGCCAAAACAGACATAATATAATACACATTACAAGCATCATCAAGCTGAACCTCATACTATAACACATGCATAACCCTACATAGGTAGCAATTATCAACATCTTACCGTGAGGAATCACATGAGCTTAACACAAGCAAAATGACATAACTAAGTACCTGTGCAGAGACTGACAACCCAATCATCTTGTTGAGAGTGCTAGCTATTGAACATACTTAGACATGCCAAACACATTCACTAATCAAATATCCAAAGGATAACATTTAGAGCATCACCATACCGCTGCACAACTCTAATATATTAAGCATCATGCGAAACACTCTGATGGCGGAGACTGAAGCATAACCACATAGCATTACCTTCATATCATCATCAAGCAGAAAGTACAGTTAATCATTACATACTTACCATCACAATTGCTTCAGTTCCCAAGCTAATGTATAACAAAACGTGTTTAAGTCACATACATAAATTCTCTAGTCGCATCATAATCAAAGCATTCAGAAACTTATAACAGATCACATGACGAGTACGGATAATCATGTTAGATATAAAGTCATGCTTATTTAAAACAGACATACATTCTGAAGCCCATAATCACATTCATATACACATAAACTGATTCCTGAGGTCTTTATCATAATCAAACGGATATCACATTCATATAGTTATTTCAAAGTAATACAAACCAGTAAAGCACCTGCTGACTCACAATAGTGGATAACGAGTGTACTGAACTGATTAGTACCTTACGGTTACAAATCGAAAACCACTTTATTTTGTCACAAAAGCATTTTACTGAAGGGGGATCTTAACCCGATCCAAATACATTAAAAAGGATCACGAGGATCCGTACTGAGGGGGGCGGTTCGCGAGGAACCAATCGGGGGACCTGATCAGGGTCCAATACGTTCAAAGGGCGCTGCAGCTACTGAAAGACTCTATTAGGCATGCCTAACTATCCACTAGACTGACTCTCGCAGGTCATGCATAAAACAATTCACGCTTCGTATCGCATAACACATAAATATATATACACATCATGCATAACTAGAGAATGATAGACATATAAATATGCTCATCAAGTCGGTCATATATCATGCAATTCGCATTGCAAAACGTATTACAGTCCAAACACATTAACATTAACAATGTTCTTAAACATGCCACTGATTATCAGTATAAAATCCTAATCATGTGATAGGTGAGGATTACTAATTAAAATCATGCATAATCCAAATTACATTTAAACATAACACATTGAGTTCAAAGGCTAAAACATAACAATGCATTCAGACATTAACCATATTAATCAAATAAATATAGCATAGCATAATATCAATCATACTTCATTCAAGTCATATTCTGAAGCATGCAATAGGTCAATCAATCTCATATTATGCCAATGATCAATAACGTATAATCTGAATCATGGAATGATACAATGCTCTTAAACATGGCATGTTATTCTAGATAAGAATCCGATCAAGGACAAGCATAACATAATGCTAAACACAACTAAAATAGGCTAACCACTCAGATAAGATAGCATACAGTAGAGAAAAGAGTCATAAAAGTATTTGAAAGTCATTCTATAATAAACTAGTCACGGGGGCACAAATCAAAACAGAAAAGCTATACAGGAGCATATAATAGTATGGCATAATTAATACAGCAGTGAAGACCCATACAGAAGAGATAGGAATTTCATTTTGGTTAAAACTGGGCGGAATCGGAAAAAGGAGCTGAAGAGGGGTCGGTCACGAGCCGTGTCACGACTCGTGACTGACCTCAGGAAGGTCACGAGACGTGACCTAGTGTCACGTCTCGTGACCTGCTAGAGAGTCACGGGACGTGACTCTATGTCACGCCTGGCTTCACAAGAGTCACGCCGTGACTCTAAGTCACGAGACGTGACTTCCCTCTCACAGAGAGAGGAGTCACGCTTCGTGTCTTGGAGTCACGCCTTGCCTTTACCAGAGTCACGTCGTGACTCTAAGTCACGAGACGTGACTTCCCTCTCACAGAGAGAGGAGTCACGCTTCGCGACTAAGGGTCACGCCTGATGATTTTCATCCGGCCCGCCGAGAAGTCACGCATTGGGACTGGGAGACAGAGTCACGTGGCGTGACTGGAAGTCACGTCTCGTGACTTGTCTCTCACAGGAAGTCACGACACACTGGAAACGGGAATTCCACAGAATCGCAATTTCCTGTTCCCAGCAACCCAGAATTCAAAGAACCCCATAAAAATCATTTTCAATCTGATCCAAAACACATCCAAACTCATCTTACCTTACAGTCGATCTTCCAAACATCATAAACAAGATAATTGCAACTTAATTCAACAATCAAATCAACCAAAATCATGTATAGACATATTTAAGAATATAAACCCTAAAAGTTACAGTAGGTTCAAAACACAAACTCAGAACTTCCAAATCAATACTTGTCATGCATTACTAATACATCTACTCACTTAGTCATGCATGTACATATTCCAGAACACATCTATTTCCATAAATTAGACCACACAAACACAATTATAAGCCTAGTGAGAAAAAGGGGCAGAGACAATCAACTGAGATTGAAGAACAGAGAAGTTCAAAAACGTTGCATGCAATCAAACACTCCCAAACCTGGAATCGAAGATCCAAAATCACACTTTAAGCTTCAAGATCAGTCCTCAATCCTTTCCTTGCCTTTACTTTGCTTCTTCTTACAATCCCAAGCTTACACAAACAAAACCAATAATTATTCTTCAAACCCTAACTCAACCAAAAACCAGGAGAAAAGAAGAAGAAGAAGAACAACACGTAGAAAATCTCAAACCAACTTACCTCTTCAAACAAAGAACAATCCAAGCCCAACACAACCCAAGCCAAATGAGAAAGAAAGGAAAAGCAAAGAAAGGAGAAGAGAAGAAGAAGGAGAAGCGTGAGAGGGGAACAAACGGGAAATGAAGTCTGTGTTCCCTCTCTTCCTCTTTCCTTTCTTCTTTTTCTTCTTTCCATGCTCACCTAACAAGCCACTTGGCAACATCCAATTGGACCCCAAACTCCACTTAAACATTTCCAAATCAATTAATGCTCTTTAGTCCTTAGGCCAATTACACTTCACTCACTTACACAATTCTTACTTAACAAACTTAATTATCTTATCAATTAGGTCCTTAACATTCCAACTTTCTCAAGCGCAAATTACCGAAATACCCTTCCGATCCCGACTTAGCATGCACAATCCGACCAGGGCTATTTTGGGGTGTGACAGTTACGCTCATGATGAGCTAGACCCGTTGGCAGGGACCATGCTTGGGTAGACCTAAAATGTCACCTTTGACCAAAGCCCATATAATGACAATAGATACTTCCCCTAGGTGGTATGAACCATAATACCTTACTTGCTGTATGGATCATTACATATTAGACAAACCCAGATAATTTGATTGGTTACCTAATCAAAGGCTTTCATGCCCCGATATGCCCAGGTCAACTTATTCGGACTGCCTAAATAGATAATGATCATAACCCATGCGCCTGTTCATTAGTTAGGAGAGGTTATGCTACCGGTTTCCCACCGTGCACTATACGTGCCCATCGGGTTCCCTGTTAATCCATGGGCCAAGCCCACCTAGGACAGAGACCGCACGACCTCATGTGTGGGGCCAATAAGGTTGGAAGGACCTATGTGCTTGCATCTGATTTATGGATGAAGCATTGCATATTCATATCATTCATACACAAATAAAATTTTTATTTCCTCCCTATGTATACATCCTATTCTTTGCATATAATTATTACATGTACATATCATTCTGTGTATAGTTTTTCAAATGTTCACATGTATCATTGTAATCTCTTTTAGTCATTGTATACCATTTGTTGCACAGCACGACCATGCATTGCATATTATTCATGCATCATTCTAACTCCTTGCTTTTCAGCCATTGTAGACCATTTGCTTGGGTGGTTTAGGGATCCCGATAGTTCTCTAAAGAACAATCAGAGTTTGGATTGGCCAACAGAGACCTAGTATCCTTACCAAAGCATCTGAAGGTATTAAAAATGGCTGGCCCTTCACAACAGAATGAAGAGACTCGTGCCCTGATTGCTAAAGAGATAGATAGAAGGTTTGAAGAGCTAGAAAAAAGGCTATTAGCTGTGATCAAAGAAAGAATGGATGCCATGGCACTCGTTCTCCAAGCTCAACTTATGGCAACCACTACCCTCAACCAAGTGGAGCCGGCCACGATCAAGAAGGCTCATACAGCGACAGCTGCGGTGCCTCCATTTCCTTTTGAGACCAGAGGCAAGGGGCCATTGTATTCACCAATTGAGCAAGGACAAAATGGGGGGCCTACTCTAGAATGTAGCATTGTGCCTAAAGAAGATGGGGACCCCGCAATCACGCATATTCTAAAAGGTGAAAGAAGCCATAACATCAGTGAGGCAAATGTTAAGGTCACAAAAGTCTCGGCCACTAGAGCAATTCAGTCCCACCTCACTATTTCGGGTAGGCCATTATCCTAGCACTTCACCCGTCTCGTCAAGAAAGGGAAGTCATAACCCTTGCTGGCCCGGCTTGCCCCAAGTCAGATTGGTACTGCACGTATCACCAGTATTCAGGGCATAGAACGGACTACTATTGTCCCTTGAGAGATCGCATTCAAGAATTGATGTCAGGCCCAAAAAAGGAAAAGATTGTAAAAGCGCCAACCACGGAAGTAAAGTAAAGGCACTTTTCTAATTTGGCCAGATCTTTGTCTTGGGTCCTCAAGAGGCTGATGAAGGAGGGGATATTATAGCCATTGCCAGCTAGGCCTGCCAGAATCCAGGGACAGCTCGATCATAAAGGGGATGAGTATTTTACCTTCCACCAGTACACCGGGTATACCACAGATTATTGCAAGGCCTTAAGACACTACAAAAAAAAGGGTTATTAGCGACAGAAATTAGGGACTAAAATAATTTAGTCGCTAATTTGCGATAAATTTGTGACTAAAATTTATTTTAGTCGCAATATCGTAATTTGCATGTGGGAAAACGCATTTAGCGACTAAATAGCGACCGGTAAAAGTAATTAGTCGCTATTATTTGGCAGGAGATTGGCGCTCTTTTTTTTGCGACTAAAATAGCGACGAAATATTTAGTCGCTAATAATTAGTGACTAAAAATTTGTCGCTGGTTTTTTTTAATGTATTAGCGACTAAATAGCGACTAAAATTCAGTATTATTTTAATATATTAGCGACAAAAATGACGTTGTCGCAATTTCTCACGCATTTAGCGACTAATTAGCGACTAAATGGTCCGTCGTTGATATTTATTTGCGACTAAATTATTTAGTCGCAAATTAGTTGCTAAAATTCGATTTACATTCAATTTAACCTAAACCCCCAAATTTTGTCTCTCTAAAAAAATGCACAAAATCGAACGTGAAGCTCGATCCCCTTTTTCGGCCAACCCCACGGCACCTGTGTAGATCACCATTATCGCCGGCGGTGTTATCGGCGTCTGGTACTCCGGGTAGATCGATGGTACGGTGTGAGAGGTATGTAAATCGAATTTTAGTTTCTGGTAGTCCGGGTAAATCGTACTTTCTGCTCTTCTAAAAGAAATTGGGGGTTTGGTGAATTGCTGCTCTTCTAAAATTCGTTTTGCTCTTGTATGTTGAGGTTTTGGGGGAGATTTGTTTAGGTGAAAGGAAGAGGAAAGAGAACCGAGGTAGCTGTCTGCCATCCCATCCAACTCCGGTGAACTAAAACGAACAAAAGAGGTATGTTCCAGTTTAATAGATGTGCAATTTGTTAGGTTTGAAGAAAGTGTTTATGGTGAATCTGTGTGTTTTATTCTGAATGTAGAATTGATTCTGAATATAAACCATTATTTGTGTTTATCTTGACTGTGAATGTCAAATGTAATGTCTACTGTAGATTTATTATCACAAATTTTGAAGGATGGAATGAAATGATAAATGGAATGAATGAAATGATATTATGTATACCAGCTTAATTAGTCGGTAATTAATGAACATAATAATGGAATCCATAATGGAACACAAGAAATACTGGATTTCATATGTATCCATAAAGATAACATATTGGCTAAGTGGATAAAGTCAATCAGTAAAAGCTTATTTTTCTGTGTTTGATTACCAAGTTACAAATTAGTGACAGCTCATTGTTCTGTGTTTAATTTCCAAATTTGAGTTAGTGACAGATCATTGTTATGTTTCTGATTACCAATTTCTTTACTTTTACATTTATTATTCAAATTCATTAGTGCAACACTTTGTTATATTAGCTAAATAGTGTTGGATCTCCTCAAATGATATGGCCATGCCATCAAACGTTTGAAGAGTGCCCCCATTCAGACTAGAATTCTGTATTGGAATGAATTATATTTAATTTGTTTTATGGAAAGTACAAATTGCTTTTTTTTTTTTCATCCAAGGAAACACATAAGCCATAATTAAGAAGACAAGAAAACCCAAAATACCTAAGTAGTACAATTATGGAACGAATAGAATCATAAAGTATGCAAAGGGATAAGAGTTCTTGAAACTCAATGTGTGAATTCCAGGGGAGAGAAAGAGATTAAATTAAATAAAAAGAACATAGTACAAATTATTAAATCTTGGATTAAGAAAATTTCAATTTACATGGGATGAATGAATGCTGGATGTTTGGTTCAAATTAAAGGGTACAGAAAATTATTTTTCCAAAGGATGAGGAATTTGAACAGTCGTCTGATTTGTTCAATTAATTTGTTCAATTGAGTAATTTTGAAACATTTAGCCTTTTTTATATGGATTATATAGAACCAATTAAAGAATGTATTTCAATTATGTGCGAATTGAATAACAATATATTGATTGATTTACATGTTGGAGGATGGGCAAATTGTGTTAGTGTTTGTTGAGGGGATCGGAGTATATTTGTGCTTTTAAGAAGTGTAAAATGAATTTTTATTTACAGGAGGTTGTCAATATTATAGGAGAGATGCTGCCAAAAATTTTATTGATTTTTTAAAGAATTTTCACTTCATATAATATAATGAAATAGCATAAAGGCGGAAAAAAATTGAAATGTCGTGTTTTAATAACAAAGCAAGTAGTTATCTTCGTTAATCATTTTCTTCTTTTTCAATTACTACTTTCTACTGCACAATATAGGAAAAAGAGTTGGGTCGGCCACCTACAATTCCCGAGGCCTATCTGCACACACATACTATAAATCATGATGGGAAGTCGTATGTGGTGGATCGTCGCAGGGAGGTACATGTAAGTTAGATGTACTTTACTTATTCATAATATTTTCAGTTTCTCAAATGCTAAATTGTTATAAAATATGATTTGTTCTTATATTTACGTTTATTAAAAATTACTGTTGTTTACCATGTCAGGAGAGGTTTAAGCAACTCCGATCTGAAAGATCGTAGGATGAGTCATTGGTTGATGAGTCTGAATTGTTCTTTGAGGCTGCGAGATGCAATAAAAGGAAATCAATTTACGGTCTAGGCTCATATGTGCCTCCTGGTCTTTATCCATCCGGTCCATCGTGTGGTGCTGGTGCAAGCACAGCCTCTCATTCCGGTGGTCCTTGCTTGACAAAAGAAGATGTCACGGAGATTGTCGCTACGACTATTCGTTCATTATTTCCGCACTTGACGCCTCAGCCGCCAGCCACTCAGCCCAGTACCACCACTACATCACCTGCACCACATGATGATGTCGGCCCTTCATGTCCACACGGTCTTGACCCGCCTGATGATTTTCATTTCGGTAGTGGTGGCCCTACCTGAACATTAATCTCTGTATATATTTTTTTTTATGTATGATACTTTTATTGCAATTTGTTACTTTGAATGGTAGTATGTGACACTTTAAGGTTATTATTTTAATTTAGTTTTTATGTATTTTGTATTAGATATATATATTATGTACGTACGAATATTAATATATATATGTTTTGGATTATAATTCTATATATTTGATTATAATTTGCATTCATATGTACGAATATTAATTATATATATTTTGAACTATAATTGCATGCATTTAATTATAATTTACATTTATATTTATATTTATTTATTTCATTTAAAAAAAAATTTCAATAGATTAGCGACCAAATAGCGACAGAAAATTTAGTCGCTAATAATTAGCGACTGAATAAAATGGCGACTAACTGTCGCAATATCCAATTAGCGACTAAAAATTGTGATGGCATTTTAGTCGCTAATTACTGTTGGCGACCAAATGAGATTCTTAATTAGCGACTAAAATTAAAGATTTTGCGACAAAAAATTCCGTCGCTAAAATTAGTGACCAAATCATGTTTAGTCACTAAATTGCTTGCGACGGCCTGAATTACGACTAACCGTCATTCCGTTGCTAAAATTAATTAGCGACTAAAAACCTCATTTTAGCGACTAAAATTGCAGTCGCTATTTTCCTATTTTTTGTAGTGAGACATGCCGTTCAAGATCTGATTGACTCCAAGAAGATCTTCGACCCAAAAAAGCGAGAGGGAAAGAATAAGATGGATTAAGTGCCCAAATGGGAAGGGAAGGATAGTTCCTAAGGGTGATGGTGGACCATCGACTGCAACAGCTGTGTTGGCAAAAACAGAAGTTCATTAGCTATTTAGAATGTTCTTTTTATTTTTGAACTGTTTAATAATGACATTTTAGTTTCATTAATAAGATGAACGTCTTTGCTTATATATCTCTAATGATTTCACTATGCATAATCATGATCATAACTCATTCATATTTGACATTGATTCAGTTGATGCTACTCTATTTAATCTCAGAAAATTTGGAAAGTCCAAAGAAAATCTTGATAGAATCTAATGTAACTCCTGAAGTGAGATCAAAATTTGAGAGAATTAAAACAAAGCATAAAAAAGGTCTTTGCCTGGACATATGAAGACATGCTAAGAGTTGATCGTGGAATCACTAGGCACATCATTCAAACACACCACAATCATGAATCGGCCATGCAAAAGCTCAGAAGATTGAAGCCAGGAGGGGCAGAAAAGATTAAAAGGAGGAATCAACAAGCAGAAGCGGAGCCAAAATTTCTAATCGAAGTTCAACGCCAGACTTAGTTGGTTGATATTGTCCCAAATTGAGAAGAGGAGGAGTGCGTGTATGTGTAAACTATTAGGATTTGAACAAAGCTTATCCTTGAAAAAAAAAAGAAGATGGTAGAGCCAGAGCCGAAGATTGAAGGTTTCAAGGTTTCACCGGAGGTAGTTGAAAAGCCACTAAGTCAAGGAGCCAAAGTACAGTCGGCTGTAGCATCAGCATCGGCAGGAGATAAAGATGATAGTTATTTAGATGCTCTTTTTATACCCGAACTTTTTAATAACAATGTTAATGTTTCTGATTATGTTAATGAGATGAACAACTTTGCTTACTTGTGTGATGTTTCTGATGATTTCATTTCGCATGATCATAAACATGATGCATTCATTTTTTATATTAATTCAACTGGCACAACTACATTTAATCTCGGAACTTTGGAGAATCTAAAGGAAATTTTGATAGCATCAGATATAACTCCTGAAGAGAGGATAAAATTTGAAAGAATATTAAAAAAATATGAAAAAGTCTTTGCCGGACCTACGAGGATATGCCAGGAATCGATCGGGATGTCGCCGAGCATGCAATCCCAACTTATCTAGAGTTTAAACCAGTTAAGCAAAAGCTCTAGAGACTAAGGCCAGAATGGGCGCAGAAAGTGAAAGAGGAGATCCATAAGCAAATTGAGGCTAAGTTCCTGATAGAGGTTCAATACCCAACATGGTTAGCTAACGTGGTTCCCGTGGCTAAGAAGGACGAAAAAGTTCGAGTATGCGTGGATTATCGGGACCTGAATAAAGCTTGCCCGAAAGATGATTTCCCTCTGCCTCATATTGATGTGCTGGTAGATAGCACTGCTACTTGCATGATGTACAACTTTGTGGATGGATACGCGGGGTACAATCAAATCCTTAACAAGATAGTAGATCGGATTAAGACGGCCTTCATTATCGAGTGGGGGACATATGCTTACCGGGTTATGCCTTTTGGTTTAAAAAATGCAGGAGCAACCTATCAGAAGATGGCCACTAGGGTTCTCAATGAATTGATCCACAAAGAGGTGGAAGTGTACGTCGATGACATGATGATTAAGTTGGCTACCAGAGAAGGTCACTTTGAGGCTCTAGAAAAGTTCTTTCAAAGGATTAGCAAGTATGATCTGTGCCTCAATCCCAAGAAGTGCATTTTTGGAATTACCTCAGGAAAGTTGTTGGGTCATATAGTAAGCCAGAGGGGAATCGAGATAGATCCTGATAAGGTCAAAGCCATTAGAGAGATGCCGGTGCCTTGAAAGGAAAAGGAGGTTAGGAGTTTCCTGGGAAAGCTTCAGTATATCAGCCGGTTCATTGCAAAGCTAGCTTTAGTATGTGAGCCCATTTTCAAGCTTGTAAGGAAGAACCAGCCTGTGGTATGGAACGATGATTGTCAATTGGCCTTTGACACCATTAAGGATTATCTCTTAAACCCGCCAGTCTTAAGACCACCACGCCGTGCCAAACCACTAATCCTGTATCTGGCAGTATATCAGCCGGTTCATTGCAAAGCTGGCTTTGGTATGTGAGCCCATTTTCAAGCTTGTAAGGAAGAACCAGCCTGTGGTATGGAACGATGATTGTCAATTGGCCTTTGACACCATTAAGGATTATCTCTTAAACCCGCCAGTCTTAAGACCACCACGCCGTTCTAAACCACTAATCCTGTATCTGGCTATAGAGGATAGTTCAGTGGGTGCTATGATGGCTCAGGAAGATGATTTTGGTGTGGCGTTTGCGGTTTACTATCTTAGCAAGAAGTTCCTACCGTATGAAGCCAGATATATTGAGGTAGAGAAGATTTGCTTGGCAGTTATCTGGGCTTCTAAGAAGTTGAGACATTACTTTCATTCCTTCACGGTACAGGCGGTTGCCAAGCATAACCCTCTTAGATATCTTCAGGAAGCGCCCTCTCTGCTAGGGAAAATGGGGAGATGGTTACTGTTGTTACAGGAGTTCGACATTGAATACATAACCAAGAAAACCATTAAGGGAAGAGCCGTAGCGGAGTTCTTAGCCGAGCACCCTATTGAGGGAGATCAGTTCGAATACAATTTCCCAGATGAAGATGTCATGGCCATAGCAGTACAAGGGTGGCAATTGTTCTTTGATGGGGCAGTTAATAGTAAAGGGGCAAGAGCAGGGATTATTCTTACAACCCCGGATGGTGAAAAGCTGCCATTAGCCAAGAAGTTGAGGTATAAGGCTACCAATAATGAAGCAAAATACGAGGCTTGCATCTTTGGATTGGAAGCGCTGCTCACCCTAGGAGCAAAGACTGTAGAAGTATTCAGAGATTCTTCCTTAGTAATTCATTAGATCAGAGGGGAGTGGTCCGTCAAGGAAGAGAGGCTGCTGCCTTACGTGAAACGTTTGAGAATGCTATGTAGCCTGTTCGAGACTTGCACTTTTCGCTTTTTCCCTAGAGATGAAAATTAGTTGGCTGATGCTCTAGCGACGTTAGTGTCTATGTGGGATAATCTAATAGGAATTGCTATGAAACCCGTGCTGATTCTAGCTCAGATAAACCTTGCTTTGAAGCTGAGCAGGTGATGGATGTTGAGGCCGCCGATGTAAACCCGTGGTACTATGACATTCAAAATTATTTAGAAAAGTTAGTTTTTCCAGAAGAAGCCACGGAGAAAGACCAAAGAATGATTTGAAAGCTATCCACTCAGTTCATCAGTGTAAACGATACCTTATACAAAAGACAAGCTGACGGTATCCAGTTAAGATGTTTGGTAGAGAAAGAAGCAGAAAAAGTTATAGAAGAGGTTCATGCGGGGGTCTGTGGAGCTCACATGAATGGCTTAGCCTTAGCAAAGAAGATCATGCGCCAAGGATTCTATTGGCTCATAATGGATACAGATTGTTCAAAATATGTGAAGCAATGCCAGTTATGCCAATAATAGGCAAATTTGAGGCACGTGCCAGTTTCAGAGTTGCATAACTTGACTTCTCCATGGCCATTTGCAGCTTGGGGGATAGATATCATAGGCGAGATCCATTCTACAGCTTCTAATGGGCATAGGTTCATTATAGTTGCCATTGACTACTTCATTAAGTGGGTTGAAGCTGAATCTTTCAAGAAAGTTGATGCAAGGGACATGGCTAAGTTCATCGAGCGAAATCTGATATGCAGATATGGTCTCCCGCATCATATTGTGTCTGACAATGGGGTACAATTCCTGGCAGAAACTAAACAAATGCTCCAGAAATATGGAATCTAGCATCATAAGTGTTCTCCCTACCGTCATCAGGCCAATGGCGCGGTTGAAGCAGTGAACAAGAACGTGAAGAGGATATTGGCCAAGATGGTTTAGAGCTATAAAGACTGGGCAGAAAAGTTACCTTTTGCGCTTTGGGGTTATAGAACCACAGTCAGGACTTCTACGGGGGCGACACCATTCTCTCTGGTATATGGAACTGAAGCGGTCCTGCCGGTTGAAATTGAGTTGAAGTCTTTAAGGGTAGTCATGGAAGCCGAGATTCCAGAGGCAGAATGGGCACAACAGCGATGGTCGCAGCTGAATCTATTGGATGAAGATAGGTTAACGGCCTATTATCACAACCAGGTTTACCAGAAGAGGTTAGCTCGGTCATTTGGCAAGAAAGTACGAAAGCACCCATTGAAGGAGGGGGATTTGGTCTTTAAGATGATGAGGCCGGGAATGCCAGACATACGAGGAAAATTCAGGCCAACCTGGGAAGGTTCGTTCGTTTTAAAGAAGTTGCTAACAAAAGGAGCAGCAATATTGGCGGATAGCGATGGGAATGAGTTCAAGGACCCGGTCAATGTCGATAGACTAAAAAGGTTTCATGGCTAAAGACCAAAAATAAAAAGAAGAGAATAAATGCCCTGCGGGTCGAAAATCGAAAAAAGGCGGCCTTGCTAAAATTGGGCGACTTGTCAGGGTGAAAACCGAAAAGAGGCATCCTAGGCAAAAATTAAGGGCCAAGACAAAATGTTCAGTGGAGAAAACCCGAGAGGGCCGATTGATAACAGGAGTTTAATGCTTATAAGATCTATTCCGAGATTAGGTGTAGTCTTGTGTTTCTTTTGAATTCCAGTCAAATGAGAATTATGTATGATGAAATCATATAGAAATGTACACAACCTTGTAATGAGTAAAAGAATACATTTTCATTGTTCTTTTAGTTCTGTCTTAAAAAGAAATGTATCATTTATCTATCTAATGACTATTGTATAATCTTGGTGTCGAAAGATGTCTAAGTGGATATATGTTGGCCACCTCCTAGCAATTATTCTGATAATCGCTTTCTCCAGTAGTTCCACAAAAAAAAAAGCCGTTAGAGATGAAAACCGTAACTGGCTCTCTAAGCAAAAGTTAGGCCAAAGGGCAGGGTGAAAACCTGGAAACAGGCAGTCTGTCCTACAAAAAAAAATGAAATAAATAAAAGCCGCTGGATTGGGTTGGGTCCATCCCAGGCAAAAATTAAGCAAAGGGTTATGTGAAAATCCCTTAGGGGACGCATTTCCCGCAAAGAAAAGCTAGTGTGAAAATCCACAAGGGACGCACTACCTTTAAAATAATGACGTTCGATGTCTGGAGCGATAAGGCAGCATTACTTCAGATGATCCTCTTTCAATCAGATAACATGTAGCACGGGACATGGATCAGGATCCTGGGTATCTGATCATCGACCGGGGGGCAAAGATGTACTGGATGTCTCTTTCAGAAAACTTGTTGGGGACAGAATCCCTAAGGCCAAGATGACAATCCTCTGGATTCCAGGGGGCCTGGTGGAGCAACCAAGCTATATCCTTAGCAGACCCTGGGCCACCTAGGACATGGTCTATACATTCTTGCAAGCATTTTGCATCTCATATCGTACACATACGTTTTCTTGTATATATTTTTGTGCACATAATTTTTCAGGAAATGTCTAAAAGACGACAGTCACCATCAGAAGATGGAACCCTGCACTTTTAGTAGTCTTGTCAGTGACTCGGTGCAGTGCACTTTTGGTAGTCTATAGCAGACTCGGTGCAGCTCAGAAGAGCAAATTTCGCATTTTGTAGCCTTGTCAGCGACTCGACGCATCATCATCAGAAGATGGAACGGTGCACTTTTGGTAGCCTTGGTAGAGGCTCGGTGTAGTTCTTTCGTGCACTTTTGGTAGTCCTGGTAGTGGCTTGGTGCCTCTCTCTTGCGCGTTTTTAGTAGCCTTGTCAGTGGCTCGGTGCATCACCGTCTTAGGATGGAACACTGCACGTTTAGTAGTCTTGTCAGCGACTCCGTGCAGCGCACTTTTTGTAGCCTTGTCAGCGGCTCATTGCGATTTTTCGTTCTGCACTTTTAGTAGTCTTGTCAGTGGCTCGGCACATCGCTATCAACGGATAGCACCTGTACGTTTAGTAGTCTTGTCAGCGACTCCGTGCAGCGCACTTTTTGTAGCCTTGTCATTGGCTCGGTGCGATTTTTCATTCTGTACTTTTAGTAGTCTTGTCAGTGGCTCGGCGCATTGCTATCAACAGATAGCACCTGTACGTTTAGTAGTCTTGTCAGCGACTCCGTGCAGCGCACTTTTAGTAGCCTTGTCAGCGGCTCGGTGCGATTTATCTTTCGTGTTTTGTAGTCATGGTAGCGACTCGGTGCATCACCGTCTGAGGATGGTCCCCAGCACTTCGTAGCCTTCTCAGCGACTCAGTACAACTCGGAGAGGATATTCATATTTCAAGTCATAGCCGTGTTCCCCAGGGAGCAACAGGAAGGTCGCCGCTTCAGGTACGCGCTTCTTTCATTTTCCTGAATTTTGGCTCACCTAGGCACCCACGCACTAGCCTCCCCAAAATTAGGGGCAACTGTAGATACCGGGTCCCAAGTAACCTTGATCAGGATTACCCGATGATGAAATTTAGCTATGCCGGCTTATAGGCAAAAAGAATGAAGGTCGCAAGTAAATTCGCTTGTCATTTGGATTTGTTAGGAATGGAGAAAAATGTATTTTCTTAAATATTTTAAAATATTTAAAAAATTATTTTGGGGTAAAAAATGAGTTTTTAGGTTTCTTATTTAAAAAAAATAAATAAAAATAAAATTTCGTGAGTGTCAGGGCACGGCAGCGCGGTGGGAGCGCGCGCCAGCACCCGGAGTGCTCGCCCGCGCGCTGCACCCAGCGCACTCGCGCGACGCTCGCTCCGCGAGCGACGCCCCACGTGTCGCACGTGGAGCGTCCATGCACTGCGCGTCGACGGGCGTCCCTCACCCACTTTCGCCCCCATGACGCCCAGTATGCGATTTTTACGATTTTGTGGGGTTTTTGGGTGGTTTTTTGGCAGTTTTTGGAGGGAATTAAAGGCAAAAACTTGGGGAATTTTGGAGGACGATTTGTGCGAGTTTTGGAGGATGGTTTTTGGAAAAAATTTGATTTTTCTTAGGGAGAAAAAATAGGGTTTTAGTTGAAAATTTTGGAAAGGATTTTCTTAGAAAATTGCTTCATTTTTTTTCAAAAAATTACATAAAATTATTTTCAATTTCTTACATCTGAATTTTATTTTTATTCCAACAAATCAAGGCAAAAGGTTAGTCCATCTACCTTCAATTCTACAAGAAAATATTGAGGGTAATTATTCTTGGCTTTATTCCTTTATTCTTTTAGTTAATTTCATTTATTTAGTTTTCAATTAACTAATTAGCATGTAAATTCTTTTAGACCCATTTTTTTTGTTTTGTTTTTGACTAATTATTTAGTATGTAAATTCTTTTAGCCTATTATTTTCTTCTTATTTTTATCTTGAAATATTTATCTAATATGTAAATTCTTTTGAATCTATTATTTTCTTTTCTTGTTAAATTGTTTCTTGCATATGTTAATATTTTTATTATTTGCTTAAAATTGCTGTTTTTATAATTATTTATTTAACATGTTCTGCATGATTAATGTGTTTTTATCCTTATGCGTGTTAAATTGCCTCATAATTATTTTATGCATGTTTTAGGTATGATAAATTTGTTATTATTAATTTTTATGCATGCTAATCTTTATTTATAATTTGCGTTCATCATTATGTTGTGTTATTTTATGCATGTAAAGTTGCTAAATTGTTAAATTATATATTTTATCATGTCATTTAATTAATTTTGTCATAAATAATGCATGTTTTATTTATGTTAATCTATGATTTATTATTTTATATGTTTAAATAATTTCTTTGGCTTAACCACTAACATGAATTTCATTTTTTTATTTTTGGTTGCAAATCATTATTTTATTTTTATTTGAGCATCCATGCACGCGAAGGAGGAGATGCGGGGTTTGGTATTTTTATTATACATTTTAATTCTCATTTTGTTTATATTTTTGATTTACGTGTATGCAATTTTTAAATAAAATAGTTTTCTTATGCACATTAAATAAAAATCACAAACGCATTTCTACTATATTAATTTGGATTTTCCTAATAAAGGGGACCAATGTCCTAGTTTTCATCCCAAATAAAATTGTCACATTAAAATCATTCTTTTTATATGCATGCGAGGACCAATGTCCTCATCTCTAAAAAATGACTCGATTTATGCATGTGTCGTGTTTTATTTACAAATGGGGGTTGTATTTTCGCCCCTAGTTTTATTGTACTCTATTGCTTTGCGCTTTATTTTTGTATTATGTCCTTTTATCGATTTAGTAAATGATTGTTGTGCATTTTGAATTATTGTATTAAAATTGAATGAGAAAAGGATGAAATATTTAATTCAAAACTCAATCATAAAATTAACCAAGATATTAATAAATGGGAAGTCCCGAACCTTCTCTGGTCTTTGGGCTCAACGAGGTGAGAGGTATATCCGATCATTCATTGGAATGAGACCTCCAAGACACCTCTTGTGTCAAAAGGCTTAATAAATCCTAGGCTCCAAGGGAGAGAGGTTCATCCCCCAAGACCCCTTTTGGTTTGCCTAAAATGGATACATGCGCTGTCTTAGGCTCTCCGAGGCGAGAGGAATTTTCCCAATGTTTTATTGGGTGGCGACTCCATAAAACCTCCTTGTTGCCCAAAATAGATGCACTTGTAATTCATTGCAAGTTATCAACGTACCTCATCTGCTCGATCGCCCTAAAGCAGGCGGTCAAAGGGGCATCCCGGGGTCCGGCGCGCATCACACACCTACCTCTTGAATGGATTAGTGGGAGTGAAAGAATAACCCCCGATAGATGGCATAATAGTCTTCGCCGACAGCTCGCCTAGAGGCCATGATGTTTAGAGGTAAGAGCCGACGATAAAGGATACACCTTGGAAAGATAGGGGATGCCTCATGATAGGAGCTAAAATGAAGTATAATTATGTATTTATTTTGTGTGAATTTATGTAATTAATCATGCTATTGTGTGTATAATTTGATGTGATATATTAGTTTATGATTATTTGTACAAGTTGAGTGTTTATGCTGTTTATGGTTGTTTTTAGGTGAAATGAAGAGAAGAACAGATATAGAATGAGAAGATCACGTTTCACTCAAGGATCACGCCGTGACTATGAGTCACGTGACGTGACTTGCTAAGAAGAATGAAGAAGAAGGAGGAAAGGAAGAAGGAGCTGCGAGAGAGATGAGTCACGCCGTGACCAGGGATCACGTGACGTGAAGAGAAGCTAGAGAGGAAAGAAAGGAAAGAGAAGAAGAAAGAAGAAGAGTCACGGCGTGAGCAAAGGTCACGCGACGTGACGCCACAGAGAGGCCAGGAAAGGAAGAGAAAGAAGAGAAAGGAGAAGAGAGGAGGCAAGGCGTGAGCGCCAGTCACGCCACACGCGAAGAAGAATCACGCCGTGATGGGGAGTCACGCGACGTGACTGGCCAGAGAGGGAAAAGAAAACCGAAGAGAGGAAAGAAGGAAGAAATGGGCAAGCGCGTTCTGTCGCGAGCGCGACACCGTTGCGATCGCGACAGAGGCGACCGTTGGACGGTTTTGGGCCAAAAGTCACTTGGAAAATCACCCTCTTTCACCAAAGTTTGCAACCATTCTCAAGGGTCATTTCAAGAGACACAAGCTTTCAATTATTATCTATAAATACTTAGTTTAACTGTAATTTTAAAATGTGGAATTTTTAGTAAAGTAATTTTCTGTATTTTAGTTAAACAATATTCTTTAGTTTTATTTTCTTATTTAGTTTTTATGGTTTGAAGAAGAAGATCAAGGAGAAGAAAATCTGTTTCAAGAGATTTAGAAAAGGGTTGAAGAACTTCTATCTTATTCTCTTATTTCTAATTCTTCTCCAATATTTCTATGAATATCATTTTAATGAATTTGTATGTTATGATTATTTCTATTTTCATCTACTTTAATAGTCTTTCATTGTAGATTCTCTATTAATATCTTTTGCATGATCTTTATAAGTTAAAGTAATTCGAGAGTTTGCTTTATCCGACATTTAATAGAGTTTCATTATTAAGATATATTCAAGAAATTGGTATATTGAGATAATTGCTATAGGTTAGTGATTATTCTTAAAATATGTAATTAGAAACCTCTAATTCATTAATGAAAATTGTGAGTTAGAATTTTAATTATATGTTTTAGGCATTTTAATTCATGTCGAGAGAGTGAGTTAAAAGTTTATTCTAACTTGGCTTGCATGAAAGATGAAAGATGTTAATCTAAATGATGGAATCAAGTTCATTGTTTTTAATTCTTCATGATTTATTTTATCTTCTTTTGACTATCATTAACTAGGTTTAATTAGTTTACATGTTAGATTAGATTAAAACCAATTCTACCTTTAAATCATCATTGTAAACAAGATTAAAATCAATTAGTAATAGTGTGTAAGACGTTCCCTGTGGGATCGATATCTAAAGTACTATTGCGGTACACCGTATACTTGCGGTATGTTGCATCATTAGAAAATGCACAACAAGTTTTTGGCGCCGTTGCCGGGGAACGGTTCTATGCCATTGTGAAAATTGATTTAAGATTTTGGATTACAATATTTTGTTTTGTTTTAATTTGTATGTTTGTTTAATTAATTTTGTGTTTTATTTTTGGTTTTTACAGGATTTTAGAAGTTCATGCCTAGTACAAGGAGTTCTTTAGAAGAGCTTGAGCCTATAAATCCTGAAATTGAGAGGTTTTTATTAAGTAATCGAAAATCAAATAAAAAGAAGAACAAAAATAGGAGAGCAATTATCATGGCTGATGAAAATCCACCAAGATTGATGGACTTTGCCACACCTGCTTTGAGTGGTGCTCAACAAGGAGTGGTAAGACCAACGGTAAATGCCAATCAATTTGAAATTAAGCCTTCATTATTACAAATGATTCAAAATAGTATACAATTTTATGGTTTGGCAAATGAGGATCCAAATGCTCATTTGGCAAACTTTCTTGAGATTTGTGATACCTTTAAGATAAATGGGGTTTCAAATGATGCAATCAAGCTTAGGCTTTTTCCATTCACATTGAAGGATAAAGCAAAGGCTTGGTTGAATTCTTTGACAAGGGGTTCTATAACTACTTGGGACCAATTGGCCCAAGCATTTTTATCAAAATATTTTCCATTGGCCAAAACCGCAAAAATCATAAAGGATATCACTACATTTGTACAAAATGAAAATGAATCACTATATGAGGCTTGGGAAAGATTCAAGGAATTGTAAAGAATGTGTCCACACCATAACTTGCCAAGAGAGTTGTTGATGCAAACATTCTATAATGGTGTAAATCCTACCACAAGAGGAACTATTGATGCTGCTGCTGGTGGATCTTTAATGAGGAAAACAATTGATGCAGCATATGAGCTTTTGGAAGAAATGGCAATGAACAATTGTATGTGGCCTCCTGAAAGAGTAAGGGAGTATAATAATTCTAATGTTAGGGGGATACATTCAGTAGATTCTATGGTTGCATTACAAGCTCAAGTTGAGGCTTTAACTCATAGAGTTAATAACCTAGGCATGGGAGGTAATGTATCAAATGCATGCAATGTGTGTGGTCAAAATGGGCATGATAGTGGCAATTGCACTTTGGGTATAGCTAATAAAGAGCAAGTTAATTTTCTTCAAAGCCAAGGTCGTGGTAATCCTTATTCTAACACTTATAATATTGGTTGGAGAAATCATCCTAACCTTTCATGGGGAAATAACAATAATAACCAAAATAGGGGAGTAGGATATCAACAACCACAAGATAGGTTTGGGGCCTTTGAAGGTAAAATTGATAAGTTTATTGAAGAAATTAATTATAAGATGCATTCTCAAGATGAAAGCCAAAAGAAACTTGAGGCAAAAATTGATCAAATCACTAAAAATCATGCAGCCTCTATTCATAATCTTGAGGTTCAAATAGGCCAACTTGCTAATTGTTTACCTTCTAGGAATCTAGGATGCCTTCCAAGTAATACCGAGGAAAATCCTAGGGAGAATATTAAGCCATGATTTGTCTATTTCTTTTATTTAGGTTACTTAATTATATTGTTTTTATTTATGTTTTTGTACTTTGTTTTAAATTTGTTTATATAGTTTATTTTTGTATTCTAGATTTTCATGTTACTAACATATTTGTTTTATTTTACAGCTAATTTAGTAAGAGTAGCTTTGTTTAATAAATATATAAAAAATAAAAAATTATATATATAATAATAATAATAAAGAAAAATAAAAAAAAATTATTATGCAGACGTTGCTTCTGTCGCGATCGCGGCAAGTATTGCGATCGCGACAGAAGGCGATGAAGCAAAAAGTGAGAAAGTTCTGCAGGGTTCACGTCGTGATGTACTTTCACGTGACGTGCTGATCTGAAGAAGCTCTTCGCCCAGGTATGTGGAGAGCGTCGCACGTCGTGATGTTGCTTCACGCGACGTGACGCTCTTTGGTTTTCGCTTGAGATGATCTCTCCCAGGTAAGTGAAGCGTCACGAGTCGTGACTTTACCTCACGCCGTGACGCCGTGGTATGTTTTAAATTTTTCTTTCTTTTCTTTTCTTTTATTTTCTTATTTCACTTATTGTTTTTATATTATTTGGTTTTGTTTTGCTTTATTTTCTACTTTAGATAATTTAATTTCAATTAAGTTAACTTAATTTAACCAGTTAGGAATTAAAACACAGTAAAGGAAGACTTAAAAGCGGGAACTTAAAATTTTAAAACCCTAAAAGTCGTGACCCTTCATTTTTCTTCCCTTTCTATTTCATTTCACTGTTAGTTTACTTCTTCCTACACAGGTCACGAGATACAAGACCCTCCTAAGCCATTTTTATTCTTCATTTCTTCTTTTTCCTCCTTCCACAGTGACTTTCGAACTTCCGAGCTCTGTTCTCCTTGCGTTTTTCTTGTTCTCTATTTTAGCATTCTATTTCTCTTCTACTTTCTTCAAGAAAAGCTTGATTTAGGGATTTCGGGTTTTGCATTCTCTTTACAGGTTTGTTAATGTATTTTCATTTTTCTTTTCATTTTTCTTTTCATTTCTTTTTTCCCCTAAACCCATTTAATTTCTGCGTGTTCATGCATCACTACATCACATTTCGTTTTATAGTTTGTTCTCTGTTTACATTTCTTTTTCTTTATTCTTTTCTGTTTTCCTTTAGTGTGTTTGTTTTTGTTAATTTCTTACATTTGTGTTCAGTTTACTTCTCTATATTTTTCATTCTTGTTTACCCAACACCAGCAAGAATGGTGAGAACAAAGAATCCCACTGTTCCCCGACCTGAGCAAGAAGAGCAGGAAGTGGAAGTGGTGAATATTGCTTCTCACTATGGTGCTCTATTTCCCATTTTCTCTGTAGACGAAGGCAGTAGGTATTTACTACTTCGTAATAGGTATTTGATGCGCTGTAAGTTTTTTCCTGACTCTTTACTTAATCAAATTGGTATGCTAGAAGTAGTTAATGACATGTTAAGAGTATGTGGGTTGTTTAAATTTGCCTCTATGCATGAAGTTGTGCGTCCTGATTTAGTTTTAGAATTTTATACCACATTGAAAAAAAATGATGATAATGAGAATTGGTTAGACTTTAGGATGGCTGGAAAACCTTATACTTTAACCTATTTTATGATGAATAGGATATTTAGATTTTCTCAAGCTGGTTTGACTGAGCCACCTAAATCGTTTAAGCCACATGAATTTTGGACATTTTTGACTGATTTGCAAACACGTTATAGAGCTAGGGATGCTAAATCCATGTTTATTAAAGATTTAAGGTATTGGATTTTGCATAGGATTTTAGCTTCTTTGGTTTTTAATAGGTCCGAATTCAATAGAGTTTCATATAATGAGTTGTTTTTAATGTGGTGTGTACATAAACGCAAGGATGTATGTTGGCCTTTTTGGATAGTAGGTCAATTGTTGCAATGTGTACATAAACATGATTCGCCTTTATCACATGGGCATGTTATTTCTAGTATTGCAACTAATTTAAATGTTGATCTTGGTGCTTATTATAGAGTTTTTCCTTGCCAGTATTTTAATAAGACTATGTTAGTTCGTGGAGAAATTGTTGGCAATAATTTTCAGGAAATTCCTGCACGTGCTCGATCATGTTGGAGGGATATTGCTGGAAATGCTGCGCCACAAGTTGAGGAACAAGAAGAAGAAGGAGAGGAGGAGGCAAGTGAAGATGAGGAGATGGCAGATATTCCAGCTGCTCCTGAAGTTGGCTCATCCAGCCATAACATTCCCTCAAAGCTATCTAATATGCAAGAGCAATTATCTTCTATTGAGCGACGTCAAAGGAGGCTGGAGTACAAGTTTGATAACTTCTTAATGCAATCGGGTTTTCGGGTTCCTTCACCTCCACCTTCACCATGATAGGGGAGTTTTCTTTTTATTCATTTCATTTATTTCTTTTTACTTGTTTTTGTGTGTCATTCCTACACATTGAGGACAATGTTGGTTCTAAGTGTGGGGGAGTGACTTAGTTATGTGTTGTGATGTTTGTGACTGTATTTTTGAGTTTGTATAAATATTATGTATGTCAAGTGCATGATTATTTTTGTTTGTGTGTTTTTATATTTCAATTAGGCTTTTAAGTAAAATTTATTATGAATCATTGTTTATTTGGTATATTGTACAGGTTGTTAAGTTCATTATCTTTGATGCTCATTTTTATTAGTTTTTCAAAAATTTTTAGCATGTATTTTAAGTTTTTCAAGTTATTTTGTTTTACTTATTTCAACATTATAGATTATTTAGTCTTTTTAACTAACCATTTTTTTAAAGTTAGAATTTATTCATTTAGTTTATAATTTTCAATTTCTAGTTGTTTAAGGAAACTATACCCTTTTATCTTTTCAATAATGGATGAGGACTAAATTTAAAAAAAAAATAAAAATAAGTGGGATGGAGCATAAAATGCACCCACTAAAGTCATAAAAAAACAAAAGAAAAGCAAGATATATATCAAAAATTGCAAAAATATGGGATGGAGCGTAAAACGCACCCATATACTTTCTCTTGCTAGAAATCAAAAAGAAAAATCAAAGAAAAAGAAAAAGTAAAGTCTAAAAATGCCATGAGATTGGATTAAGGGTAAGTGAGCTCAAAATGTCCTAAGTGCAACTAGTAGCTTGAGAATTTAAACTTTATGATTAATTTTCTTTCTTTATTTCATGTTTAGTTTTAATAGACTTCATACTCTTTATGTTGGCATTAGTAAAGTTAAGTAATTTGCTGAATTTGAAATGCATATTCTTAAATTTTGACTTACTGATTTTATTATGAGTGTATGAGATATTTTGGTTCTTTTCAATTCTATTACATGTGCTAAATAACAGTGTTTTGTAGTAATTTTTACTGGTTATTAAATTTTCTTATTTCTTTGATCTTGCTTGAGGACAAGCAAGGGTTAAGTGTGGGGGAATTTGATAGGAGCTAAAATGAAGTATAATTATGTATTTATTTTGTGTGAATTTATGTAATTAATCATGCTATTGTGTGTATAATTTGATGTGATATATTAGTTTATGATTATTTGTACAAGTTGAGTGTTTATGCTGTTTATGGTTGTTTTTAGGTGAAATGAAGAGAAGAACAGATATAGAATGAGAAGATCACGTTTCACTCAAGGATCACGCCGTGACTATGAGTCACGTGACGTGACTTGCTAAGAAGAATGAAGAAGAAGGAGGAAAGGAAGAAGGAGCTACGAGAGAGACGAGTCACGCCGTGACCAGGGATCACGTGACGTGAAGAGAAGCTAGAGAGGAAAGAAAGGAAAGAGAAGAAGAAAGAAGAAGAGTCACGGCGTGAGCAAAGGTCACGCGACGTGACGCCACAGAGAGGCCAGGAAAGGAAGAGAAAGAAGAGAAAGGAGAAGAGAGGAGGCAAGGCGTGAGCGCCAGTCACGCCACACGCGAAGAAGAATCACGCCGCGATGGGGAGTCACGCGACGTGACTTGCCAGAGAGGGAAAAGAAAACCGAAGAGAGGAAAGAAGGAAGAAATGGGCAAGCGCGTTCTGTCGCGAGCGCGACACCGTTGCGATCGCGACAGAGGCGACCGTTGGACGGTTTTGGGCCAAAAGTCACTTGGAAAATCACCCTCTTTCACCAAAGTTTGCAACCATTCTCAAGGGTCATTTCAAGAGACACAAGCTTTCAATTATTATCTATAAATACTTAGTTTAACTGTAATTTTAAAATGTGGAATTTTTAGTAAAGTAATTTTCTGTATTTTAGTTAAACAATATTCTTTAGTTTTATTTTCTTATTTAGTTTTTATGGTTTGAAGAAGAAGATCAAGGAGAAGAAAATCTGTTTCAAGAGATTTAGGAAAGGGTTGAAGAACTTCTATCTTATTCTCTTATTTCTAATTCTTCTCCAATATTTCTATGAATATCATTTTAATGAATTTGTATGTTATGATTATTTCTATTTTCATCTACTTTAATTGTCTTTCATTGTAGATTCTCTATTAATATCTTTTGCATGATCTTTATAAGTTAAAGTAATTCGAGAGTTTGCTTTATCCGACATTTAATAGAGTTTCATTATTAAGATATATTCAAGAAATTGGTATATTGAGATAATTGCTATAGGTTAGTGATTATTCTTAAAATATGTAATTAGAAACCTCTAATTCATTAATGAAAATTGTGAGTTAGAATTTTAATTATATGTTTTAGGCATTTTAATTCATGTCGAGAGAGTGAGTTAAAAGTTTATTCTAACTTGGCTTGCATGAAAGATGAAAGATGTTAATCTAAATGATGGAATCAAGTTCATTGTTTTTAATTCTTCATGATTTATTTTATCTTCTTTTGACTATCATTAACTAGGTTTAATTAGTTTACATGTTAGATTAGATTAAAACCAATTCTACCTTTAAATCATCATTGTAAACAAGATTAAAATCAATTAGTAATAGTGTGTAAGACGTTCCCTGTGGGATCGATATCTAAAGTACTATTGCGGTACACCGTATACTTGCGGTATGTTGCATCATTAGAAAATGCACAACACCTCACTATATTGTTAATCCCTCTGAACTATTGAACACAATGGGTAGGTAAGGTAAAAAGCAGCCCCATGAAGCCCTAAAGAACCCGATTTTCTTCTGCTACCTCACCAAATCTGGCAACACATTCATCCAGAAAGTCAAAGGAATGCAACTGATGCCTAGGGAGAAAACACCTCAGAGAATAACTGCTGATTACCTTAGGAAGGGACTTTAATAGTGGCTTCAACTTTTCTTGCAGCCGTACCTGAAAGACAAGAGAATCTCAAAAAAAAAAAAGAAGAAGAAGGTCGTTAGTGATGAAAACCGTGACTGGCTCTCTAAGCAAAAGTTAGGCCAAAGGGCAAGGTGAAAACCTGGGAACAGGCAGTCTGTCCTTCAAAAAATGAAAATGAATAAAAGCCGCTGGATTGGGTTGGGTCCATTCCAGGCAAAAGTTAGGCACAAGGTTATGTGAAAATCCCTAAAGGGACGCATTTCCCACTAAGAAAAACTAGTGTAAAAATCCATAAGGGACGCACTATCTTTAAAACAATGACTTTTAAAGCCTAGAGTGATAAGGCGGCATTACTTCAAATAAATTTCCTTTAGGCAGGTAGTGCATAATGCAGAACTTGATTCAGAGTCATGGGGACAAAATGCTCATTGACCGGGGGGCAAGGAGGTGTACTGGTCAGTTCTCCTTAAAAAGATTATGGGTCAGAGTCTGTAAAGCCAAGACAACGCTTTTCTATATCCTTGGGAGCATCAGACAATGTGGGCAGCCAAGTAGTACCCTCAACGAATCCCTTAACCACCTGGGATATGGTCTATTGATTTTTGCATATCACATGAATGTCACGTGCATTCAATCTTTTACATGTATAGATATGCACACACAATTCTTGTACATTAATCCTTTACATGTGTTTCTTATATATAGTTTTGTATGTATATTTCACACACATGATTCCATGCACACACACAATCTGTTGTATATGTTATTGTGTACATGATTCTGAGGGAAAGGTCCGAATAGACCTCATGGGCAAGGATGGTCCAAAGGACGGATTCATATCAACATTATCGGCCACTGTATCCGGCATAAAATCTGGTGAATACGTATAAAGGTGGAACACCTAAAAGAATAAGCCTGTCCAGGTACACCGTGCTAAGGGCAATCCGAAATCACACAAATCTACAGAAACGAAGATCCTCTGAAAAGCCAGACTACCCACACATACTTTAGTCAGAGGCAATCAGATGCAAGAGTGGGCCAGGGTACAGCTTCAGCTCTACATCGGTGCTCATCCACGCCAAACAATCGGATCAAGATAAAGCCCTCACGAGAATGGAATCTCAAGGATCTGCTCCTGGAAAGACATTTAAAAGAGCAAGCCTACTCAAGTGCACCATGCCAGGAGCAGCAAGGTAAGTTTCTGTACCATGAGATGTATGCTTGTACATGTCATACAGTAATCAAGATGAAGTCCTCATGAGAGAAGAATCTCAAGGATCTGCTCCCAAGAGGTAAAAGAGCAAGCCTACTCATGCACACCATGCCGGGAGCAAACAGGTAAGTTTCACTGCCATAAGATGTACGCGCACACACCTCACACAAAGCGTACAAAATCCGGATTCAAATGTATGTATATTGCACACACATGATTCCACACACGTGCACAGTGTTTTGTATACGTACATGGCTCAGATGAAGGGTCCGAATAGACCTCATGCTTAAAGATGAACCAAGAGATGAGTTCAGCTTAACATTGTCAGATTCATATATGCCATGCCGGGGGCAATCAGGTAAGTTTCTCTATCGTAAGATGTATGCTCACACACATCACATAATAAGTGCATCAAAGCCAAATTCAAATGTACAAATTCTCAAACAAAATAAATGTACAAGGATACAAACTCTCAAACCAAAACCAACACAAAGAAAAACGACAAAACGATAGAACAAAACAAAAAGAAGAGGATATTTTCAAGGCCTTGAAAATCCAATATACTGTAAAAATTCAAATACATCCAAAATGTAAGAATCCCAAAAACTTACAAATAAAAAAAAAAAAAAAAAAAGAAACAGAAACAGAAACAGAAACAAAGACGAAAATGAAAAAAAATAGAAAAATCATCCGCCCGCAGGCAAGTAACAAAACCTCCAATCTAATTTTTCTCTGAGGAGGTTCAAATCTATTTTCCTCTCTAGAGGCTCAACATCAAATTCTCTCACCCTCTTGAGAAGTACGCAGGTACTTTCAACAAGGAGACCCCGATGGAGATGATAGAGGAATTAATATTTGGGAAAAAAACCAACCGTCCTTCAGGGGGCACCCGTCTGACATCGGCCCTAATAGGTATGTACTGCCATAGGTAAGCATCTCTTTTATATACCTTGCACTTTTGCTTTTCCCTTTTTGGTAGAAAAAAAAAAGAAGAAGAGGCTCAAGATAAGCGCCAGCAAAGAAAATGACGAACGAGTCACCATACTGACCTAAGAATAGTCAACAATCAGATATTGTACTAGCCGGATGGGGGTTAGCAGATCAGACATTGTACTAGCCCGATGGGGTCTAGCAGATCAGAATGTTGTACTAGCCGGATGGGGGTTAGCAGATCAGACACTGTACTAGCTGGATGGGGGTTAGCAGATCAGACACTGTACTAGCCAGATGGGGGTTAGCAGATCAGACATTGTACTAGCCGAATGGGGGTTAGCAGATCAGATATTGTACTAGCCGGATGGGGGTTAGCAGATCAGATATTGTACTGACCGGATGGTGGTTAGCAAATCAGATATTATGCATACCGGATGATAGTTAGCAGATCAGATATTATACATACCGGATGGTGGTTAGCAGATATTACACTGACAGAATAATGGTTAGTAGATAGGACGTTACACGGATCGGTTAGAGATTACCAAGGTTATGCTGTGCAAGCCCAGAAGCGGCTAACAAGACAAAATGTTCAATCGCATGCGATAGAACAGATCGCAATGGGATTGTAGTTAAAAAACACTACATCTCACAGACACTGCACGAGCCGAGATGAGGCCAGCAGAGCACATGCAGTAGAACAGATCGCAACCGGGATGTAGTTAGAGAACACTACATCCCACAAACACTGCGCGAGCCGAGATGAGGCCAGTAAAATACACGCGATAGAACAGATCGCAAATAGAGGTTGTAGTAAGAGAACACTGCATCTCACAGATACTACGCCAGTTGAGATGAGGCCAGCAGAATACACGCGATAGAACAGATCGCAAATAGAGGTTATAGTTAGAGAACACTGCATCTCACAGACTCCGTGCAGGCCGGGACAAGGCTAGCGGAACACCAGTGATAGAACAGATCGCAAACAGAGGTTGTAGCCATAGAGTACTGCATCTCACAGACACCGTGCAGACCGAGATGAGGTTAGCGGGGCACCAGCGATAGAACAGATTGCAACAGAGGTTGGAGTTAGAGACACTGCACCTCACACAGTGGGGCACTAGCGATAAAACAGATCGCAACAGAGGTTGGAGTTAGAGACACTGCACCTCACACCGTGCAGGCCGAGACAAGGCCAGCGGGACACACTAGCCACCGTGCAGACCGAGATGAGGTTAGCGGGGCACCAGCGATAAAACAGATCGCAACAGAGATTGGAGTTAGAAACACTGCACCTCACACAGCAGGGCACTAGCGATAAAACAGATCGCAACAGAGGTTGGAGTTAGAGACACTGCGCCTCACACCGTGCAGGCCGAGACGAGGCCAGCAGGACAGACTAGCCACCGTCCAGACCGAGACGAGGTTAGCGGGGCACCAGCGATAGAACAAATCGCAACAGAGGATGGAGTTAGAGACACTACATCTCACATCGTGCAGGTCGAGACAAGGCCAGCAGGACATATCAGCTACCGTGCAGACCGATACGAGGTTAGCGGGGCACCAACAATAGAGCAGATCGCGATGGAATTGTGGTTAGAGAATACCGCATCTCACGGACGCCGTGCAAGCCGACCAAAGGCGAGCAGGACAATGCGATAGAAAAGATTGCAAATGAGCAATAGTCGGATAGCACTACAGCTCAACGGCAACAAGTCGCAACATTCCACACAGCAAAAAGGTAAGGGCTGCCTCAGGTATGCATCTCTTTCCTTCTTCTCTGAATTTTAGCTTACCTAGGCACTAGTGCACTAGTTTTCCCAAAATTGGGGGCAACTGTAGACACCAGGCCCTGAGGCAGCCTAGATCAGAGTTACCCAATGATGATAAGATGTCTTGTCACAGGTAAAAAGGCTAAAAGTGGTGATTTCCTTGTTAAACTTGCATTTTAGAGTGAAAAAATAAAAATAATAAAAAATACTTTAAAAATTAGATTTGAGAAATGGGGCTTAGAAATTATAGTATTTTTGTTAATTTTTTAAAAAAAAGAAAAAAAAATCGGGCGCTTTGCGGTAGCCGCGGCGCGCTGGGGGCAAGCGTCCCGAGCACGGAGCGCCGCGCGCTCTCCTGCGCCCCTTCTGCGCGCGTTCCATGCCCCCCAGCGCCCAGTCTCGCCTAATTTCGCCGTTTTTCGTCAATTTCCAGCCCAAAACGGGTTTTTTCACCCAAATTAAGGTTTTTGAGTCCAAATTAAATTCTAAAACATTTTTTTAGATAATTAATTAATAAAACCTGACTTTATCAGTAAAAATAGAGGATTTTGTGTTAAAATATAATTCTTTTCCCTAATTGAATTAGGGCATCATCTTTTACATCCTATAAATTCTTTATGATGAAAACCTAAAGGGGGAGCCGCCAAGATTATTTTTGACATCAAAATTTTCTGCATTCTTTCTTCTTTGATTTTTCTTTTCTAAAATTTTCAGATTTCTCTTTTAATTAATAAGGTTTAATTGAGATTGGAAAATGAATTTTCAAATCTTAATTATTCCAAATTAATTTCTTTGTTTTTCCATAAACACAAAGAATTGATTTTCACTTTCAAGTCATTTTTATTCTTAAGCATACAAATTAATTTCTTTGTTTCCTCCATAAATAAAAGTGATTAATTTCATTGCTAATTATTTTTCAAGCAACTTTCCAAGAAGATCATCACTTTACCTTCATCAAATCCGACTCTGAGGGTAAATATTCTAGACTTGACTTTTATTTTCTTTTATTTTGTTTATATTTAATTTATTCATGTATATTTTATTGTTTTCATTAATTTACTTATTGTTTACATTTATTTGTTTATTCTATTATTGTTACATTCGTTTTATTTAATATATTTATATGATTTTATTCTTATTCATGTGAACATTGATTTCTTTTAATTCCTAACATGTAAATAATTTATTTTGTTTTGATTCCTCATTATTTTTAGCATGTAATTAATTAATTAATTTTGATTAATCGTTTTGTCATACAAATGGTTCATATTAATTGTGATAATAGTAATTAATCATGTCATTGTTTTAATTATTTTTATCATTATTCTTTTATTCATTATCTTTTATCATTCTTTTATCATTGTTACATGTTATGTTTATTGTTTATTCAATTATTTGTTTATTTTCATTATTTTCATCATGTTCATAATTTTTATGTATTAATTCATTAACATGTTATATCTTATTTTAATCACATCATTTACTTAATTTGTCATTTTCAATGTATTTTTCTCATGTATTTTAATTGCTGACATATTAATTCACTTGTCATTTTGATGTCATGCTATTTTATCGCATTTTATTCCATGTTATCAGTTATTATTGATTTTAATTGTTTTAATTACTAACATTATTTTGTTTATGTTTTGTTTTTTTGTGTCAAAACTCATTTTTTTACTTGGGCAATTTTTGCGAGCACACGGGGAGATCCAAAAGGCTTGTTTGGATTATATATTTATTTTGATTATTTGTAATATTTATTTATTTGGCTTTTCCATTTATTTTGCTATTTATTTCACCTATAAAATTGTTTATTTAGGCGCGCTAGAAAGAAAATCAATAAACATTTTTTATTAATTAACTTGGTATTTTTCCTAAATAAAAATGGGACCAATGTCTCAATTTTATTCATCCAAAATCATCACATCAAAATTATTTCAAAATAAATATGCATGCGAGGACCAATGTCCTCATCATTAATGAATACTCAGGTTTATGTATGTTATGTATTTTATTTACAATGGGGGTTGTATTCTGCCCCTAGTTTTGTTATATTTACTTTCATGAACTTTATTTCGCTTTATTTATTGATTCCACTATGTGATTGACCTGCGCTTTAATTAACTGCATTAAAATGAATGAGAAGTGGTATGAAACTTTAAATTAAAAACTCAATCATAAACTTAGCCAAGGTATGAATAAATGAGAAGTCCCGAACCCACTCTAGTCTTAGGCTCAACGAGGTTAGAGGACCATCTCAATGTTACATTGGGATGGGCCTCCAAAATATCTCTTGTTCCCCACCAAAAGGCCCAACTCGAATAATCCTTCCACGGGGTTAGAGGATCATTCCAATGTTCTATTGGGATGAGGTCTCCAAGATTCATCTGGCTTGCCCAAAATGGATATATATGCGCCGTCTTAGGCTCACTGAGTCTAAACGATCTTTCCCAATGTTCTATTGGGTGGCGACTCCAAGAAACCTCCTTGTTGCCCAACATAGACACACTTATAATTCATTACAAGTTTTAATGAACCTCTCTCAAAAGCCCTAAAGGCGGGCCTTCGGGGTGCCCCAGGGTTCGGCGCGCGTCACACTAATTCTTTTTAAATCAGAAATTTGCCAACCTATACTCTTTATCCTCTTTCTAACAACCTCTAATAATGAAGACTCTTGTGCACTAGTGAGTTTGTTAGAAATAATAATGGGTAAATTATGATTTGGACCAAGAAATGCATACCTCAAATGACTAGGTAGCTCTTTCAATTCAACATTAGGAGGACTTACAATGGATGGTGGCAATAGAGTTTCATTTCTATTTAGAAGTTCAGGCCTTGAGCTCTCTTGCTCCACCTCTTCATTGACTTCTTCTTCAAAATCAACCTCTCCTTGACCTGCATTGTCAAACACTTCCAAAACACAAGCATCAATGACATCTATTTTCATGCACACATTCTCATCCATGGGATATTTTAAGGACTTATCCATTTGATATTGCACACTATCTTCCCCCACTCTTAAGATTAAAGTGCTTTCATAGACATCAACCAAAGCCCTACCAGTTCTCATGAAAGGTCTTCCTAAAATTAATGGACATTTCGCATCATATGCAAAATCTAAAATAATAAAGTCAGCTGGTAGAATGAATTTATCAACTTTCACAAGCACATCTTCCACTATGCCATATGGCTTTTTAATAGATTGATTAGCCAATTGCAAAATCATAGAAGTAGGTTTAACATAGTCCAATCCTAATTTCTTAAAGATATTCAAAGGTATAAGGTTTATACTAGCCCCCAAATCACATAAACATTTAAGAAACTCAACATCCCCTAAAGTGCAAGGAATAGTAAAACTACCATTATCCTTAATCTTAGTAGGCAAATTATTTGAAATTATTGAACTACATGCTTCAGTCAATTCTATAGTAGATATATCCTCCCAACTTCTTTTCTTTGAAATCAAGTCTTTAAGGAATTTTGCATTGTTAGGAATTTGTGTAATGGCCTTAATAAAATTTAAATTTATGTGTAAGTGTTTCAATTTATCAATAAAAGATTGGAATTGCTTATCTTGGTGTTGCTGCTTCAAGCATTGTGGAAAAGGCGGACGAGGTTGAAAAACTTGTGGAGTTGGGCTTTTGGTCACCCCTTCTGTCGTGCCCGTGACAAGTGTCGCGATCGCGACAGTAGGCAGATTGACAGTCCTCATGCTCGCGAAAGGTAGTATGCTTGCGATGTCTGCCTGCCCCTCTTCTGTAACGCTCGCGACAAAAGGTTTATCCTTCTGAAAATTTTTCTATTTTCCTGCACATTCTAACCCACATTAGTAGAAACAAATTCATTGTTATAAGATTTACTTGACCTCAATTTAATGGCTTTAAGATGTTCTCTTGGATTCTCCTCCGTATTACTTGGTAAATTTCCTTGCATTCTTGAAGGTAAAGCCTTAGCTATTTGCCCTATTTGCACTTCCAAGTTATGGATGGATGAGGCTTGATATTTAGTAATTTGATCAAATTTTGTTTCTAGCCTCTTTTGGTTCTCTTCTTGTGAACTAAATTTTAGATTAATCCCCTCTAAGAACCTATCCATTTTTACCTCTAAAGCTCCAAACATATCTTGAGGTGGTTGAAATCCTACACCCCTATTTTGGTTACTACTATTACCCCAAGAAAAATTAGGATGGTTTCTCCAACCAGGGTTATATGTGTTTGAGTATGGGTTACCTCTTCCTTGCCCTTGGATAAAACTAACTTGCTCTTCAGAATTACTTATTCCCAAATTGCACACCTCACTTGTATGACCTTGTCGGCCACAAATAGTGCATACCTTTTGTGAACTACCCCCCATTCCTAAGCTACTAACTTTTTGAGTTAAAGCTTCTATTTGGGCTTGTAAGGCTACAACAGAATCTATGGTATGAACCCCCCTAGCATTAGAATTAGATTCCCTTACTCTTTCGGTGGGCCACATATAATTGTTCATAGCTATCTCCTCAAGCAATTCAAAGGCAGATTCTATTGTTTTCCTCATCAAAGATCCACCAGCTGCAGCATCAATGGTACCTCTTGTGGTAGGATTCACCCCATTGTAGAAGGTTTGCATCAATAGCTCTCTTGGAAGGTTATGGTGAGGACACGTTCTCTGCAATTCTTTAAATCTCTCCCATACTTCATACAAAGATTCATTGTCATTTTACATAAAAGTTGTGATATCTTTTATACTTTTTGCAGTTTTGGCTAGAGGAAAGTATTTTGATAAGAATGCTTGGACCAATTGGTCCCAAGTGGTTATTGATCCTCTAGTTAATGAATTCAACCAATCCTTGGCTTTATCCTTCAAACTGAAAGGAAAAAGTCTAAGCTTAATTGCATCATTAGAAACTCCATTAATTTTAAAAGTATCACATATCTGTAGAAAATTTGCAAAATGAGCATTAGGTTCCTCATTTACCAAACCATAAAACTGAATGCTATTTTGAATTATTTGCAAAAGAGAAGGTTTAATTTTAAATTGGTTAGCATTTATCGTAGGCCTTACCACACCTTGTTGAGTACCACTCAATGGGGGTGTCGCAAAATCCATCAACCTTAGTGGATTTTCCTCTTCAGCCAATATTAGTCTCTTATTCTTATTCTTCTTTTTATTAGATTTTCTATTACTTGATAAATATCTCTCTATTTTAGGATTCAAAGGTTCAAGCTCTTATTGAGAACTTCTAGTACTAGGCATGAACTTATCAAATCCTATAATAACAACACAAAACAAAAATAAGTCAAACTAAACAAATAAACAAACAAAATAAAATAAATATTGTAATCCAAAATCATAAATCAAGTTTCATAATGGCAACAAATAAAACATCATTTTCCCGGCAACGGCGCTAAAAAATTATTAGCCTATTTTACATGCTAATTTTCGCAAGCATACGGTGTACCGGTTATAGTACAAAAAGATGTTGATCCCACGAGGAATGTGCTAATTATTACACACTATTACTACTTAATTTTAATCTTGTATACAATGATCATAAATTTGTTGAATGAAAGTGGAATAACTATGTCTAATTCTAATTAACCTAGTTATAGATAATCAGAGAAGATAAAATATTAATGATTATAAAAATAATAAATAGAACTTGAATTAATTATTCTTGATTATGAATATATTCTTATCATGCAAGCCAAGTTGAATAAGATTCCAATTTACTCTTTCAACATAAATTAGAGTGCCTAAAATATGCATTTATAATTCTAACTCACAATTTTCATTAATGAATTAAAGTGTTATTCATGCAAATTTCAGGAATAATAAACAATCTATAGCAATCATTTAATATTATAATTTCTCAAATAATACTTCAATGATGAAATTCTATTAGATTTAAGTAAGAATTTATCTTTCAATTAAATACTTATAATGATCATGCATAAAAATACTAATAGAAAATTCTACAAGAAAGAATAATTAAATGGATATGAATAATAAAATATAGCATTAAATAATCAAGTTCATATGTTCATCATGAAATAATTACAAAGAAGAAGTAAAGATGAAAAATAAGAAAGAGATCTTTCAACCCTTTTCCCTTCCACAAAGGATATCTTCTTCCTTGCAAGTAATCTTCTCTTCAAAACATAGAAATCTAACTTTTAACTTTAACTAAATAAATGTACTTTCTACTTACAGAATTCTTAATAAAAAATATTCAATAAAAACTATTCAACCCTTAAAATTACAGTTAAAACTACTATTTATAAAGTTCCAAGAGATATGTTCCTTCAAGTGTCCCTTAGGAAGGTTGCAAGGCTTAGTGAAAAGTCATCTTTCTTCAAGGCAAAATTTGAATTAAACTTCCAATGGTCCTATCTGTCGTGATCGCGATGACTGTCGTGCTCGCAACAAAACATGCCTTGCTCTTCGCTCCACTTTCCCCGCGCCGGCTTTCCACCGTGCCTTGTCGCCACCATTGTCGCGGTCACGACAGAATACTTTTCTCCTTTACTTTCTTTCTTCATTTCTTCTCTTCTTCTTGGCTTGGCACTCCCTATCGCGGTCGCGATAAATTAATTCTTCCTTGGTTCATTTCTGCTCCTTTTCTCCAATCTTCTCAATTTTCTCCAATTTCTCCTACACACACAAAACTCAAACAAAAACATAAAACATACATATTTCTTAAAACCCTTGCCTCTTTCTCTTACTTTGTGGCCATCCACTGCTAAGAGGACTTGGTGTTCAACTCGATTCCGACTGTATTGCCCAGAATGACTAGAATAAGACAGTAAGCGTGCTACCAACCTTATTTCTTGGGTCTTCACATTATTTTCAACCTAAAACATGGATTAAATATGAGCTATTTAGACTCATATCACACGTACCCCAATGCTAGCTCTGGCAATGCTCACACTCTGGTGCTCGACTTCCCCTACTCGTGAGTGGTTCTACACTTCCCACCTCCAAAGGCACTTGAACAGTCCCTCTAGTTACGTGTCCACTCGGAACACCCTTAGTCTTCTTGCTACCGATAACTCCACTATCTGGTGCTCTCCTCTTATGCTCTATTCTCTATTTCACCATTTCAGATTCTTATAATTTCATGGCCGCTGCCACTAACTGATAATATCTAACCTGGTGCATAACCACCATAGCTGACAGCGGACCTCTAATCACTTCTCTTAAGCCATCCTGGCGGCACTTAAAACCCTCAGTCAATAATGCATTAGGCACATACTTACTCAAGCGACAGAACTCTTTCTCATAATCACTGACCGATATATTCCTTTGCCTCAAACTTATAAACTCTTTCCACTTTGCCTCTCGATAGGCCTTGGTAACATATTTCTTCTCGAATTCTTGCACAAAGAATTCCCAAGTCAGTTCAGCCGATCTCTGAGGGTTACGAAGCATAAGCTTCCACTAATCATATGCCGATCCTTGTAAAAGCAATACGGCACAAACAACTCTTTGATTCGGAGGGCAACTTATCTCTTATAAAATCTTATCCATTTTCTCTAACCAAAACTCTGCCAAGTCCGATTGATCCAAAGAGGTTCCATTGAACTCTTTCGCTCCTCTTTTCCTCAAAAGCTCAGAGGAAGCCTTGGGAGCCGTCAGTCAATCCACTAAATGCAATAACCCTTGCACCAATGCCAAATCACCATATGCATGACTGGGACCCTCTGCTGGAGCATGCTCAGGTGCAGGTCTATCAACCCCTATCAGATGCACACTGCCTGTTGTCTTGCCCATATTCTCACTCGGATCTGACTCCATCTAACTCTACACAAAATGACATCTGCATTAGGCCACAACTCCAGACAGACCCTTATACATTACGCTAGACTCAAACATCAAATAGACTAGAACTGTAACACCCCCTACCCATACGTAGGCGATCCCATCCGTTAAGGAGTGAGATGCCGTATGAGTCAAGGTGCCACCAAACAGATACAAAGCAAATCATACAATCATTCATAACATACATACTGAAATACAGGATAATTAAAAACTTTAAAGGAAAAGGAAGCCATAGCTGATCATGCATTAATATAATAAACCATTACAATAATGTTCTGATCAAACCAGCCAAAACAAAAGACATTACATAACCAAAATATAAGTACAAAAGCGGAAGCTAAAACAAAACTGATACAGGAGAGTTCTATATAAAAAGAATCATCACAGATTACAAAAACTGAGCCCTACACTAAAACCTTCTGTGTTGGCTTGACGGCGGCGACTCTCTCAAAGCAAAACTCCTTTCGCACCTGCACGGGTAAAAACATCGTGCTAAGCGATAAACGCTTTGTGGGGAAACACACATAAAATATGGACGGCCATTCACAATGGTCATCAAGGCATAACACATACACAAAGGCAATTGCAATAGTTTATAACATACTCCATAAGCATGCTCACAATATAAAGCCTTACCTTCCGCATCTCAAATTCATGTCCATTCCGAAATAATCAAACATGTATCTCATCATTATACTCATTCAGATATCACATTTATATAGTCAACTCAGAATAGAACAAACCAATCGAACACCTGTTGACTCGAGGTAGTGGATAACGAGTGTACTGAAGGTACCTTATGGTACGAATCGAATATTGAGGGTACCTCACAGGTACAAATCAAAAGTCATTTCATTTTTATCAAAACACAATATTTTTACTGAGGGGATATTAAACAAGATCCTAATACTGAGGGGTTCGCGAGGAACCTAACGGGGGACCTGATCGGGGTCCAAACTGAATTGAGGGCTGCAGCTAAAAGACTCTATTAGGCATGCCTAACTATCCACTTACTTGACTCTAGCAGGTTATGCGTCATTCAATTCATATTTCAAAGTACCGCATACAATTCATCTGAAGAATCATGATATCACCCATATCAAAGCATATGAAAGTATGACATACATCATACAGAAGTATAAGTCCATTCGAAAGAAATACAAAATTCATTTTTGAGTTAAAACCGGGAAATTTCGAAAAATAGACCAAACGGGGGTGACCAACAAGGTTGGCTGGTCACGAGTTGTGACTGGCATCACAACTCGTGACTGGCCTCCTTCTCTGGCTGGTCACGAGTCGTGACTGGGAGTCACACCTCGTGACTGGCTTCTGGTCACGACGTGACTTGCCTTTCCTCTTGCTGGTCACGAGTCGTGACTGGGAGTCACGTCTCGTGACTAGCTTCTTTCTTTTGGCTAGTCACGGGTCGTGACTGGCAATCACCACCCGTGACTGCCTTCTCAGGCCGGTCACGAGTCGTAACTGGCTTCCTCTTGGCTGGTCACGAGTTGTGACTGGTAGTCACCACTCGTGACTGGCCTCTCTGGCTGGTCACGAGTCGTGACTGGGAGTCACGACTTGTGACTGGCCTCTCTTCTTGGCTAGCCACGCGACAGACACAGATAAACGGGAAATTCTAACAGTATCACAATTTTCCATTTTTCCAGAAATCCATAACTCAAAAATCAATTCCATAACTTGAATCAAAACCACACAAATCTGTTCTTACCTTCCAGAAAACATCCCATACAGCATAAACAAGATAATTACAACTTAATTCAGAAATTAAAACAACTAAATCAAGCATAAATGCATTCAAGCTTCTCAAGAACATAAACCCTAGATTACAGTAAGTTCAAATTCAAATAATTATCTCAAGCAAAATCCCAGACTTGAAATTCGAAGCTTCAATCACTTAGCTCCGCTAGTCCCAGCAATATCCTTGCCCTTAGGATCTCGAGGAGCTTCAGCTAAGCACAACACATCAAATAACACCCAAAAAAATACAAACCCTAAGTTAAATCTAAACCCAAAGAAGAAGAAGAAGATGAAAACAAATGGAAAACAGAGTGAGGAATGCAATGACTTACCACAAAAATGCAAAGAGATGATTAATTTCACCAACAAGACTTGAATCCACATTAGGGTTCTTGGAGAAAAGAAAAGGAAGAAGAAGAAGATGAGGGGAAGAAGGAAACGTGAATCTGCCCTTTTCCCTACTTTCTTTCCTTTTTCTTTTTCTTTTCTTTGCCCTAAACATGTGTCAATTTCCTATTGGTGAAACTAACCACTCACACCAAACAAACATGCACTACACACACCCAATACACTCCCAACTAATGCACACCCTACAATGGTATGAACACACACAGAATGCACTCCCATCTTAAAACACCTTAATATGATATGCTCAAGTGCACACAATCATTTCCCAATTAATTCACACACTAAAGTCATACATATAACCATATGCTAATAAACCCCAAAAACATGCATTTTACCGAAATACCCTTATGATATGCCGAACACATGCACATGCATGCTCACACAGACAGGCTCATACTACTAGGGGGCAAACGGGGTGTGACAACTCTCCCCTACTAAAAAGAATTTCGTCCTCGAAATTCTCACCTGAACTGAACAACTGCGGATACTGAGCTCTCATCGACTCTTCCGGGTTCCCAAGTCGCTTCCTCGACTCCAAGATGGTTCCATAACACTTTTACCAAAGGAATCTACTTACTCCTCAGTTGCCTCACCTCACGGGTTAAAATGGCTCTCGGTTCCTCATCATAGGAAAAATCTGGCTGCACTTGCACATCCTGAACCGAAAGAACATGCGAAGGATCTGATCTGTACCGACGAAGCATCGACACATGGAACACATCGTGCAACCTTGCCAACTCCATCGGTAAAGCCAATCTATAGGCTACCTGTAATACCCCCATCGCCGTCCCCGTTGGAAGGACGCCGACGGACGCACTACATGACACTCGTACATACAGATATATACATGCACAATGCGGAAGCATACATTCACACATAACATACATACAGAAATACGGGTTAATTAAAAACTTACCTTGACTTACCTTCCGGTACAGACTGAACATGTAATAATTCACACACATGCAGGCACTAAGCAAAAGCATACACAGAAGCATGCATATAACCATTCAACGGAAGCATAAACGGAATAGCTAAACATAAAACATACTAACTATTACATTCCCAAAAGAAAACTCAATATCGAAACATAATTAATTACATATACCATACTACAGAATTACAAAAGCTGAAATACAGAGGCTGAACAAAATACAGAACTTCTAACTCCTACGTGGCCGACCTTGCAGAAGCGCGACTCGAACAGAACCAAACCTGCCACCTGCACGGAAAGGAAATCCGTGCTAAGCGATAAACGCTTAGTGGGGAGAACACACAAGAGTATGGACGGCCATTCACAATGGTCGCCGAAGCAAAACACATTCAAATGGCAAATGCGGATATTCATAGCATATCAATAATCAGGCTGCATAATAAAGGCATTCAATCGATAACTCACAAACAGACCATAAACTCATGTCCAGGATAGGCCAAAACAGACATAATATAATACACATTACAAGCATCATCAAGCTGAACCTCATACTATAACACATGCATAACCCTACATAGGTAGCAATTATCAACATCTTACCGTGAGGAATCACATGAGCTTAACACAAGCAAAATGACATAACTAAGTACCTGTGCAGAGACTGACAACCCAATCATCTTGTTGAGAGTGCTAGCTATTGAACATACTTAGACATGCCAAACACATACACTAGTCAAATATCCAAAGGATAACATTTAGAGCATCACAATACCGCTGCGCAACTCTAATATATATTAATCATCATGCAACAACACTCTGATAGCGGAGACTGAAGGCATAATCAAATAGTATTACATTCATATCATCATCATGCAGAAGGTACAGTTAAACATCACATACTTACCATCACAACTGCTTCAGTTCACATGCTAATAATTATAGCAAAACTATGCTTAAGTCATATACTTAAATACATTAATCGAATCATTTCAAAGCATTCAGAAACTTATAACAAATCACATGACAAGCACGGTAATCATGTTAGATATAAAATCATACTTATTTAAAACAAACATACCTTCTGAAGCTCATAGTCACATTCATATACATATAAACTGATTCCTGAAATCCTTATCATGCCCAAACGGATATCACATTCATATAGTTATTTCAAAGTAATACCAACCAATAAAGCACCTGCTGACTCACAATAGTGGATAACGAGTGTACTGAACTGATTAGTACCTTACGGGTACAAATCGAAAACCACTTTATTTTGTCACAAAAGCATTTTACTGAAGGGGGATCTTAACCCGATCCAAATACATTAAAAAGGATCACGAGGATCCGTACTGAGGGGGGGTTCGCGAGGAACCAGTCGGGGGACCTGATCAGGGTTCAATACGTTCAAAGGGCGCTGCAGCTACTGAAAGACTCTATTAGGCATGCCTAACTATCCACTAGACTGACTCTCGCAGGTCATGCATAAAACAATTCACGCTTCGTATCGCATAACGCATAAATATATATACACATCATGCATAACTAGAGAATGATAGACATATAAATATGCTCATCAAGTCGGTCATATATCATGCAATTCGCATTGCAAAACGTATTACAGTCCAAACACATTAACATTAACAATGTTCTAAAACATGCCACTGATTATCAGTATAAAATCCTAATCATGTGATAGGTGAGGATTACTAATTAAAATCATGCATAATCCAAATTACATTTAAACATAACACATTGAGTTCAAAGGCTAAAACATAACAATGCATTCAGACATTAACCATATTAATCAAATAAATATAGCATAGCATAATATCAATCATACTTCATTCAAGTCATATTCTGAAGCATGCAATAGGTCAATCAATCTCACATTATGCCAATGATCAATAACGTATAATCTGAATCATGGAATGATACAATGCTCTTAAACATGGCATGTTATTCTAGATAAGAATCCGATCAAGGACAAGCATAACATAATGCTAAACACAACTAAAATAGGCTAACCACTCAGATAAGATAGCATACAGTAGAGAAAAGAGTCATAAAAGTATTTGAAAGTCATTCTATAATAAACTAGTCACGGGGGCACAAATCAAAACAGAAAAGCTATACAGGAGCATATAACAGTATGGCATAATTAATACAGCAGTGAAGACCCATACAGAAGAGATAGGAAATTCATTTTGGTTAAAACTGGGCGGAATCGGAAAAAGGAGCTGAAGAGGGGTCGGTCACGAGCCGTGTCACGACTCGTGACTGACCTCAGGAAGGTCACGAGACGTGACCTAGTGTCACGTCTCGTGACCTGCTAGAGAGTCACGGGACGTGACTCTATGTCACGCCTGGCTTCACAAGAGTCACGCCGTGACTCTAAGTCACGAGACGTGACTTCCCTCTCACAGAGAGAGGAGTCACGCTTCGTGTCTTGGAGTCACGCCTTGCCTTTACCAGAGTCACGTCGTGACTCTAAGTCACGAAACGTGACCTTCCTCTCACAGAGAAAAACAATCACGCTTCGCAACTGAGTCACGCCTGCTCCTTACAAGAGTCACGCCGTGACTCTAAGTCACGAGACGTGACTTTCCTCTCACAAAGAAGTCTGTAAATGGAAAATCTACAGTGACGCGATTTTTCATTCCCAGGAACCCAGAATTCAAAGAACCCGATAAAAATCATTTTCAATCAATTCAAAACACATTCAAACTCATCTTACCTTACAGTCGATCTTCCAAACATCAATTGACATAAAACCAGCTTAATTCAACAATCAAATTAACTAAAATCATGCATAAACACATTTAAGAATATAAACCCTAAAAGTTACAGTAGGTTCAAAACACAAACTCAGAACTTCCAAATCAATACTTGTCATGCATTACTAATACATCTACTCACTTAGTCATGCATGTACATATTCCAGAACACATCTATTTCCAGAAATTAGACCACACAAACACAATTATAAGCCTAGTGAGAAAAAGAGGCAGAGACAATCAACTGAGATTGAAGAACAGAGAAGTTCAAAAACGTTGCATGCAATCAAACACTCCCAAACCTGGAATCGAAGATCCAAAATCACACTTTAAGCTTCAAGATCAGCCTCAATCCTTTCCTTGCCTTTACTTTGCTTCTTCTTACAATCCCAAGCTTACACAAACAAAACCAATAATTATTCTTCAAACCCTAACTCAACCAAAAACCAGGAGAAAAGAAGAAGAAGAAGAACAACACGTAGAAAATCTCAAACCAACTTACCTCTTCAAACAAAGAACAATCCAAGCCCAACACAACCCAAGCCAAATGAGAAAGAAAGGAAAAGCAAAGAAAGGAGAAGAGAAGAAGAAGGAGAAGCGTGAGAGGGGAACAAACGGGAAATGAAGTCTGTGTTCCCTCTCTTCCTCTTTCCTTTCTTCTTTTTCTTCTTTCCATGCTCACCTAACAAGCCACTTGGCAACATCCAATTGGACCCCAAACTCCACTTAAACATTTCCAAATCAATTAATGCTCTTTAGTCCTTAGGCCAATTACACTTCACTCACTTACACAATTCTTACTTAACAAACTTAATTATCTTATCAATTAGGTCCTTAACATTCCAACTTTCTCAAGCACAAATTACCGAAATACCCTTCCGATCCCGACTTAGCATGCACAATCCGACCAGGGCTATTTTGGGGTGTGACAACTCTTCCCTCCTAAAAGAATTTCGTCCTCGAAATTCACAGCGAAACACTTACATCCACACAACCCAAACAAACAAAACTTACTTAGACAAAAGCTTGCAAAGTAACTTACCAGAAGAACCTGCGGTCTCCTTCGAATCCTTGCTAGATGCTACAAACTCTGAAGACACTCGAGAAGATCTGAGCAAATCCTCCACATCCTTTCTAGCTTGCCCAGCTAGACTCTCACTCATCTTCTTAGGACAACCGGCAATCCGATGTTCCATACTGCCACACCTGAAACAAGCACCTGAAAGCTTCCGACATGGACCCCGATGTCGCTTCTGGCAGTGCGAACATACTGACGGTACCCACTTCTTACACTTGTTCCCATGCTGCTTCTGAAGTTGTTGACACACTGAAGGTTCTCGAACCATTTTCCCTGCTGGCACTTCACTAACCAATGCTTTTCTCTTCTGAGGAACATGCCGCACAACTTCTTGAGAAGCACGAGGAGCAGTCAATCTATCCAAAATCCGAATCAACCCTTGTACAAGAGCCCTATCTTCAGAAACCCGACCAGAATCTTCAACTGGAAGATGCTCTGAAACATCCTGATCAGCATTAACTCGGTTCACACTTTCTGTTGTCTCGCCCACATTCTCACTAGGATCAGACTCCATCTAGACATGACACAAAACAAGACGCATCTGCATTAGGCCACGACACAAAACCGACTCTCATGCAAAGACTCAACACAAAACAAACAACACACCCAGAACCAACAAACCTGGGCTCTGATACCACTAACTGTAACACCCCCATCGCCGTCCCCATTGGAAGGACGCCGACGGACGCACTACACGACACTCGTACATACAGATATACACATGCACAATGCGGAAGCATACATTCACACATAACATACATACGGAAATACGGGTTAATTAAAAACTTACCTTGACTTACCTTCCGGTACAGACTGAACATGTAATAATTCACACACATGCAGGCACTAAGCAAAAGCATACACAGAAGCATGCATATAACCATTCAACGGAAGCATAAACGGAATAGCTAAACATAAAACATACTAACTATTACATTCCCAAAAGAAAACTCAATATCGAAACATAATTAATTACATATACCATACTACAGAATTACAAAAGCTGAAATACAGAGGCTGAACAAAATACAGAACTTCTAACTCCTACGTGGCCGACCTTGCAGAAGCGCGACTCGAACAGAACCAAACCTGCCACCTGCACAGAAAGGAAATCCGTGCTAAGCGATAAACGCTTAGTGGGGAGAACACACAAGAGTATGGACGGCCATTCACAATGGTCACCGAAGCAAAACACATTCAAATGGCAAATGCGGATATTCATAGCATATCAATAATCAGGCTGCATAATAAAGTCATTCAATCGATAACTCACAAACAGACCATAAACTCATGTCCAGGATAGGCCAAAACAAACATAATATAATACACATTACAAGCATCATCAAGCTGAACCTCATACTATAACACATGCATAACCCTACATAGGTAGCAATTATCAACATCTTACCGTGAGGAATCACATGAGCTTAACACAAGCAAAATGACATAACTAAGTACCTGTGCAGAGACTGACAACCCAATCATCTTGTTGAGAGTGCTAGCTATTGAACATACTTAGACATGCCAAACACATACACTAGTCAAATATCCAAAGGATAACATTTAGAGCATCACAATACCGCTGCGCAACTCTAATATATATTAATCATCATGCAACAACACTCTGATAGCGGAGACTGAAGGCATAATCAAATAGTATTACATTCATATCATCATCATGCAGAAGGTACAGTTAAACATCACATACTTACCATCACAACTGCTTCAGTTCACATGCTAATAATTATAGCAAAACTATGCTTAAGTCATATACTTAAATACATTAATCGAATCATTTCAAAGCATTCAGAAACTTATAACAAATCACATGACAAGCACGGTAATCATGTTAGATATAAAATCATACTTATTTAAAACAAACATACCTTCTGAAGCTCATAGTCACATTCATATACATATAAACTGATTCCTGAAATCCTTATCATGCCCAAACGGATATCACATTCATATAGTTATTTCAAAGTAATACCAACCAATAAAGCACCTGCTGACTCACAATAGTGGATAACGAGTGTACTGAACTGATTAGTACCTTACGGGTACAAATCGAAAACCACTTTATTTTGTCACAAAAGCATTTTACTGAAGGGGGATCTTAACCCGATCCAAATACATTAAAAAGGATCACGAGGATCCGTACTGAGGGGGGGTTCGCGAGGAACCAGTCGGGGGACCTGATCAGGGTCCAATACGTTCAAAGGGCGCTGCAGCTACTGAAAGACTCTATTAGGCATGCCTAACTATCCACTAGACTGACTCTCGCAGGTCATGCATAAAACAATTCACGCTTCGTATCGCATAACGCATAAATATATATACACATCATGCATAACTAGAGAATGATAGACATATAAATATGCTCATCAAGTCGGTCATATATCATGCAATTCGCATTGCAAAACGTATTACAGTCCAAACACATTAACATTAACAATGTTCTAAAACATGCCACTGATTATCAGTATAAAATCCTAATCATGTGATAGGTGAGGATTACTAATTAAAATCATGCATAATCCAAATTACATTTAAACATAACACATTGAGTTCAAAGGCTAAAACATAACAATGCATTCAGACATTAACCATATTAATCAAATAAATATAGCATAGCATAATATCAATCATACTTCATTCAAGTCATATTCTGAAGCATGCAATAGGTCAATCAATCTCATATTATGCCAATGATCAATAACGTATAATCTGAATCATGGAATGATACAATGCTCTTAAACATGGCATGTTATTCTAGATAAAAATCCGATCAAGGACAAGCATAACATAATGCTAAACACAACTAAAATAGGCTAACCACTCAGATAAGATAGCATACAGTAGAGAAAAGAGTCATAAAAGTATTTGAAAGTCATTCTATAATAAACTAGTCACGGGGGCACAAATCAAAACAGAAAAGCTATACAGGAGCATATAACAGTATGGCATAATTAATACAGCAGTGAAGACCCATACAGAAGAGATAGGAAATTCATTTTGGTTAAAACTGGGCGGAATCGGAAAAAGGAGCTGAAGAAGGGTCGGTCACGAGCCGTGTCACGACTCGTGACTGACCTCAGGAAGGTCACGAGACGTGACCTAGTGTCACGTCTCGTGACCTGCTAGAGAGTCACGGGACGTGACTCTATGTCACGCCTGGCTTCACAAGAGTCACGCCGTGACTCTAAGTCACGAGACGTGACTTCCCTCTCACAGAGAGAGGAGTCACGCTTCGTGTCTTGGAGTCACGCCTTGCCTTTACCAGAGTCACGTCGTGACTCTAAGTCACGAAACGTGACCTTCCTCTCACAGAGAAAAACAATCACGCTTCGCAACTGAGTCACGCCTGCTCCTTACAAGAGTCACGCCGTGACTCTAAGTCACGAGACGTGACTTTCCTCTCACAAAGAAGTCTGTAAATGGAAAATCTACAGTGACGCGATTTTTCATTCCCAGGAACCCAGAATTCAAAGAACCCGATAAAAATCATTTTCAATCAATTCAAAACACATTCAAACTCATCTTACCTTACAGTCGATCTTCCAAACATCAATTGACATAAAACCAGCTTAATTCAACAATCAAATTAACTAAAATCATGCATAAACACATTTAAGAATATAAACCCTAAAAGTTACAGTAGGTTCAAAACACAAACTCAGAACTTCCAAATCAATACTTGTCATGCATTACTAATACATCTACTCACTTAGTCATGCATGTACATATTCCAGAACACATCTATTTCCAGAAATTAGACCACACAAACACAATTATAAGCCTAGTGAGAAAAAGGGGCAGAGACAATCAACTGAGATTGAAGAACAGAGAAGTTCAAAAACGTTGCATGCAATCAAACACTCCCAAACCTGGAATCGAAGATCCAAAATCACACTTTAAGCTTCAAGATCAGTCCTCAATCCTTTCCTTGCCTTTACTTTGCTTCTTCTTACAATCCCAAGCTTACACAAACAAAACCAATAATTATTCTTCAAACCCTAACTCAACCAAAAACCAGGAGAAAAGAAGAAGAAGAGGAACAACACGTAGAAAATCTCAAACCAACTTACCTCTTCAAACAAAGAACAATCCAAGCCCAACACAACCCAAGCCAAATGAGAAAGAAAGGAAAAGCAAATAAAGGAGAAGAGAAGAAGAAGGAGAAGCGTGAGAGGGGAACAAACGGGAAATGAAGTCTGTGTTCCCTCTCTTCCTCTTTCCTTTCTTCTTTTTCTTCTTTCCATGCTCACCTAACAAGCCACTTGGCAACATCCAATTGGACCCCAAACTCCACTTAAACATTTCCAAATCAATTAATGCTCTTTAGTCCTTAGGCCAATTACACTTCACTCACTTACACAATTCTTACTTAACAAACTTAATTATCTTATCAATTAGGTCCTTAACATTCCAACTTTCTCAAGCACAAATTACCGAAATACCCTTCCGATCCCGACTTAGCATGCACAATCCGACCAGGGCTATTTTGGGGTGTGACAACTCTTCCCTCCTAAAAGAATTTTGTCCTCGAAATTCACAGCGAAACACTTACATCCACACAACCCAAACAAACAAAACTTACTTAGACAAAAGCTTGCAAAGTAACTTACCAGAAGAACCTGCGGTCTCCTTCGAATCCTTGCTAGATGCTACAAACTCTGAAGACACTCGAGAAGATCTGAGCAAATCCTCCACATCCTTTCTAGCTTGCCCAGCTAGACTCTCACTCATCTTCTTAGGACAACCGGCAATCCGATGTTCCATACTGCCACACCTGAAATAAGCACCTGAAAGCTTCCGACATGGACCCCGATGTCGCTTCTGGCAGTGCGGACATACTGACGGTACCCACTTCTTACACTTGTTCCCATGCTGCTTCTGAAGTTGTTGACACACTAAAGGTTCTCGAACCCTTTTCCCTGCTGGCACTTCACTAACCAATGCTTTTCTCTTCTGAGGAACATGCCGCACAACTTCTTGAGAAGCACGAGGAGCAGTCAATCTATCCAAAATCCGAATCAACCCTTGTACAAGAGCCCTATCTTCAGAAACCCGACCAGAATCTTCAACTGGAAGATGCTCTGAAACATCCTGATCAGCATTAACTCGGTTCACACTTTCTGTTGTCTTGCCCACATTCTCACTAGGATCAGACTCCATCTAGACATGACACAAAACAAGACGCATCTGCATTTGGCCACGACACAAAACCGACTCTCATGCAAAGACTCAACACAAAACAAACAACACACCCAGAACCAACAAACCTGGGCTCTGATACCACTAACTGTAACACCCCCATCGCCGTCCCCATTGGAAGGACGCCGACGGACGCACTACACGACACTCGTACATACAGATATACACATGCACAATGCGGAAGCATACATTCACACATAACATACATACGGAAATACGGGTTAATTAAAAACTTACCTTGACTTACCTTCCGGTACAGACTGAACATGTAATAATTCACACACATGCAGGCACTAAGCAAAAGCATACACAGAAGCATGCATATAACCATTCAACGGAAGCATAAACGGAATAGCTAAACATAAAACATACTAACTATTACATTCCCAAAAGAAAACTCAATATCGAAACATAATTAATTACATATACCATACTACAGAATTACAAAAGCTGAAATACAGAGGCTGAACAAAATACAGAACTTCTAACTCCTACGTGGCCGACCTTGCAGAAGCGCGACTCGAACAAAACCAAACCTGCCACCTGCACGGAAAGGAAATCCGTGCTAAGCGATAAACGCTTAGTGGGGAGAACACACAAGAGTATGGACGGCCATTCACAATGGTCGCCGAAGCAAAACACATTCAAATGGCAAATGCGGATATTCATAGCATATCAATAATCAGGCTGCATAATAAAGGCATTCAATCGATAACTCACAAACAGACCATAAACTCATGTCCAGGATAGGCCAAAACAGACATAATATAATACACATTACAAGCATCATCAAGCTGAACCTCATACTATAACACATGCATAACCCTACATAGGTAGCAATTATCAACATCTTACCGTGAGGAATCACATGAGCTTAACACAAGCAAAATGACATAACTAAGTACCTGTGCAGAGACTGACAACCCAATCATCTTGTTGAGAGTGCTAGCTATTGAACATACTTAGACATGCCAAACACATACACTAGTCAAATATCCAAAGGATAACATTTAGAGCATCACAATACCGCTGCGCAACTCTAATATATATTAATCATCATGCAACAACACTCTAATAGCGGAGACTGAAGGCATAATCAAATAGTATTACATTCATATCATCATCATGCAGAAGGTACAGTTAAACATCACATACTTACCATCACAACTGCTTCAGTTCACATGCTAATAATTATAGCAAAACTATGCTTAAGTCATATACTTAAATACATTAATCGAATCATTTCAAAGCATTCAGAAACTTATAACAAATCACATGACAAGCACGGTAATCATGTTAGATATAAAATCATACTTATTTAAAACAAACATACCTTCTGAAGCTCATAGTCACATTCATATACATATAAACTGATTCCTGAAATCCTTATCATGCCCAAACGGATATCACATTCATATAGTTATTTCAAAGTAATACCAACCAATAAAGCACCTGCTGACTCACAATAATGGATAACGAGTGTACTGAACTGATTAGTACCTTACGGGTACAAATCGAAAACCACTTTATTTTGTCACAAAAGCATTTTACTGAAGGGGGATCTTAACCCGATCCAAATACATTAAAAAGGATCACGAGGATCCGTACTGAGGGGGGGTTCGCGAGGAACCAGTCGGGGGACCTGATCAGGGTCCAATACGTTCAAAGGGCGCTGTAGCTACTGAAAGACTCTATTAGGCATGCCTAACTATCCACTAGACTGACTCTCGCAGGTCATGCATAAAACAATTCACGCTTCGTATCACATAACGCATAAATATATATACACATCTTGCATAACTAGAGAATGATAGACATATAAATATGCTCATCAAGTCGGTCATATATCATGCAATTCGCATTGCAAAACGTATTACAGTCCAAACACATTAACATTAACAATGTTCTAAAACATGCCACTGATTATCAGTATAAAATCCTAATCATGTGATAGGTGAGGATTACTAATTAAAATCATGCATAATCCAAATTACATTTAAACATAACACATTGAGTTCAAAGGCTAAAACATAACAATGCATTCAGACATTAACCATATTAATCAAATAAATATAGCATAGCATAATATCAATCATACTTCATTCAAGTCATATTCTGAAGCATGCAATAGGTCAATCAATCTCATATTATGCCAATGATCAATAACGTATAATCTGAATCATGGAATGATACAATGCTCTTAAACATGGCATGTTATTCTAGATAAGAATCCGATCAAGGACAAGCATAACATAATGCTAAACACAACTAAAATAGGCTAACCACTCAGATAAGATAGCATACAGTAGAGAAAAGAGTCATAAAAGTATTTGAAAGTCATTCTATAATAAACTAGTCACGGGGGCACAAATCAAAACAAAAAAGCTATACAGGAGCATATAACAGTATGGCATAATTAATACAGCAGTGAAGACCCATACAGAAGAGATAGGAAATTCATTTTGGTTAAAACTGGGCGGAATCGGAAAAAGGAGCTGAAGAGGGGTCGGTCACGAGCCGTGTCACGACTCGTGACTGACCTCAGGAAGGTCACGAGACGTGACCTAGTGTCACGTCTCGTGACCTGCTAGAGAGTCACGGGACGTGACTCTATGTCACGCCTGGCTTCACAAGAGTCACGCCGTGACTCTAAGTCACGAGACGTGACTTCCCTCTCACAGAGAGAGGAGTCACGCTTCGTGTCTTGGAGTCACGCCTTGCCTTTACCAGAGTCACGTCGTGACTCTAAGTCACGAAACGTGACCTTCCTCTCACAGAGAAAAACAATCACGCTTCGCAACTGAGTCATGCCTGCTCCTTACAAGAGTCACGCCGTGACTCTAAGTCACGAGACGTGACTTTCCTCTCACAAAGAAGTCTGTAAATGGAAAATCTATAGTGACGCGATTTTTCATTCCCAGGAACCCAGAATTCAAAGAACCCGATAAAAATCATTTTCAATCAATTCAAAACACATTCAAACTCATCTTACCTTACAGTCGATCTTCCAAACATCAATTGACATAAAACCAGCTTAATTCAACAATCAAATTAACTAAAATCATGCATAAACACATTTAAGAATATAAACCCTAAAAGTTACAGTAGGTTCAAAACACAAACTCAGAACTTCCAAATCAATACTTGTCATGCATTACTAATACATCTACTCACTTAGTCATGCATGTACATATTCCAGAACACATCTATTTCCAGAAATTAGACCACACAAACACAATTATAAGCCTAGTGAGAAAAAGGGGCAGAGACAATCAACTGAGATTGAAGAACAGAGAAGTTCAAAAACGTTGCATGCAATCAAACACTCCCAAACCTGGAATCGAAGATCCAAAATCACACTTTAAGCTTCAAGATCAGTCCTCAATCCTTTCCTTGCCTTTACTTTGCTTCTTCTTACAATCCCAAGCTTACACAAACAAAACCAATAATTATTCTTCAAACCCTAACTCAACCAAAAACCAGGAGAAAAGAAGAAGAAGAAGAACAACACGTAAAAAATCTCAAACCAACTTACCTCTTCAAACAAAGAACAATCCAAGCCCAACACAACCCAAGCCAAATGAGAAAGAAAGGAAAAGCAAAGAAAGGAGAAGAGAAGAAGAAGGAGAAGCGTGAGAGGGGAACAAACGGGAAATGAAGTCTGTGTTCCCTCTCTTCCTCTTTCCTTTCTTCTTTTTCTTCTTTCCATGCTCACCTAACAAGCCACTTGGCAACATCCAATTGGACCCCAAACTCCACTTAAACATTTCCAAATCAATTAATGCTCTTTAGTCCTTAGGCCAATTACACTTCACTCACTTACACAATTCTTACTTAACAAACTTAATTATCTTATCAATTAGGTCCTTAACATTCCAACTTTCTCAAGCACAAATTACCGAAATACCCTTCCGATCCCGACTTAGCATGCACAATCCGACCAGGGCTATTTTGGGGTGTGACACTACCGGTCCAACCTTACCCAGAATCTCATAAGGACCTAAGAAACGAGGACTAAGCTTACCTTTCTTTCCAAATCGAAGCACTTTCCTCCAAGGCGAAACTTTAAGGAAAACCTTGTCCCCGATCTCAAAATGCACGTCTTTCCTCTTCAAGTTGGCATTAGACTTTTATCGATCCTTGGCCACCTTCAAATTCCGCTGCACAACTCTGATCTTTTCTTCGGTATCTCTAACCAACTCTGGGCTAATCACTGATCTCTCGGATAGCTCGGTCCAACAAACCGGAGTCCTACACTGTCGACCATACAAAGCCTCATACGGTGACATACCAATGCTCGACTGAAAACTATTATTGTAGGCAAACTCCATCAGCGATACATATTTGTCCCAACTACCCGAAAAATACAAAACACAAGCCCTCATCATATCTTCTAGAATCTGAATGACCCGCTCTGACTGACCATCTGTCTGAGGATGAAACGCTGTACTGAAGTTCAACTTAGTACCCAATGCTCTCTGCAACTCTTTCAAAAACTTGGAAGTAAACCTCGGATCCGGACCTGAAACTATGGATAATGGCACACCATGTAACCGAACTATCTCATCCACATAGATACTGGCCAATCTATCCATCGAGTAGTCCACTCTAACTGGCAGAAAGTGAGCTGATTTCGTAAGCCGATCCACTATCACCCAAACTGAGTCATGCTTCTTCTGAGTCAAAGGCAAACCGGATACAAAGTCCATGGCGATATCATCCCACTTCCACTTAGGAACGGATAAAGGCGTAAGCAATCCCGAAGGAACCTGATGCTCGGCCTTTACCTGCTGACAAGTCAAGCACTTGGACACAAAATCCACGATGTCTCTCTTCATACCGAACCACCAATAAAACTGTTTCATGTCCCAATACATCTTCTCACTGCCAGGATGCATAGTAAAAACTGTACTATGCGCCTCACTCAAGAGCTGCCTCCTCAAATCCTCAGACTCTGGCACACACAAGCGATTTCTGAACATAAGCACCTCATCCTGAACTGAGAACTCTGACTGCTTACCCGATCTGACCTCTTGCACAAACCGCTGAAGCCTCTCATCATCCCTCTGAGCATCCACAATCCTCTGTCTCAAGGTAGGCTTCACACGCAACTGAGCAATCAAAGCCCCATCTGAATCAAACCTCCATCTAAACCGTCTCAGGATCAAGGCTGAAACTGACTTCCGACTCAAAGCATCAGCGACTACATTGGCCTTACCAGGATGGTAATCCACAATGCAGTCGTAGTCCTTAAATAACTCAAGCCAACGGCGCTGTCTCATGTACAACTCTTTCTGTGTGAGGAAGTACTTCAAGCTCTTATGGTCCGAAAAGATCCTACATTTTTCCCCATACAGATAAGGACGCCAAATCTTCAAAGCAAAGATCACAGTCGCCAACTTTAGATCATGCGTCGGATAGTTCTTCTCATGTGGCTTTAACTGACGAGAAGCATAAGCCACGACCTTACCTTCTTGCATCAAAACATATCCAAGACCAACACCCGAAGCATCACTATAAATGACAAACTCTTTACTCGAGATGGGTTGAGTAAGTATAGGAGCCTGAACAAGCAACTGCTTTAACTGATCAAAATAAGCCTGGCATCTATCTGACCACTCAAATCTGACCCCTTTCCTCAACAATCTAGTCATCGGAGCGGCAATCACAGAAAAACCCTTAACAAACCGACGGTAGTAACCTGCCAAACCAAGGAAACTCCTCACTTCCTGAACATTTCTAGGCACTTTCCAATCAATAATCGCCTCAATCTTGGCCGGATCAACCTGAATACCCCTAGCTGAAACAATGTGACCCAAGAATGATACTTCCCGAAGCCAAAAATCACACTTGCTAAGCTTGGCAAATAACCGATGCTCTCTCAACATCTGCAAAACCAATCTGAGATGCTCCTCATGCTCACTCTCATTCTTGGAATACACCAAGATATCATCAATGAACACTACTACAAATCGATCTAAGTATGGCCTAAACACACGGTTCATCAAATCCATAAAAGCCGCTGGAGCATTGGTCAAACCAAACAGCATCACAAGAAACTCATAGTGGCCATACCTAGTCCGAAATACAGTCTTAACCACATTTGCATCCTGAACTCGAAGCTGATAGTACCCTGATCGAAGATCTATCTTGGAGAAGACTCCTACACCTCGAAGCTGATCAAACAAATCTTCAATCCTAGGCAACGGATACTTATTCTTCACTGTAACCTTATTGATCTGCCTGTAGTCGATACACATTCGCAGAGATCCATCTTTCTTCTTGACAAACAGAACTGGAGCTCCCCAAGGAGATATGCTAGGTCGAATAAACCCCTTATCCAATAGCTCTTGTAGTTGAGTTTTAAGTTCCCTCAACTCTACAGGAGCCATCCGATAAGGTGCTTTCGAAATGGGGGTGGTACCCGGCATAATCTCAATGGACAACTCGACCTCTCTCTCAGGAGGCAAACCAGGCAACTCGCTCGGGAACACATCACTAAACTCCCGCACAATAGGGATGTCCTCAATCTGAACTTGATCTCTCTTGGAGTCCAACACGACCCCTAGAAAAGCCTCACAACCTTTCCTGATAAACCTCTTGGCTTGCATCGCAGAAATCACATTATTCAAGGAACTAGCACCCAAACCTTTCATAAACACGGGAGACTGACCTCTATCCTAAAGCACAACTGTCTTCCTATGGCAATCAACCACAGCCCGATGCTTACCCAACCAGTCCATACCCAGAATCAGATCAAACTCTCTGAAAGGCAACTCAATCAAATCCGCTGGAAGCACAACTCCCTCAACCATTAGAGGACAACTCCTAAAGACTCTACTCACACTGACACTATGCTCTAATGGACTGGTCACACAAATCTCATAATCTAACTGATCGACCACATGCAACTTATCAACAATTTTATCTGTGCACAAATATGAGTGTGTGGAACCAGGGTCAATTAGAGCATACAATTCAGTGTCATGGAGTAGGAACTTACCAGCAATAACATCAGGCGCATCCTGCTCCTCTCTGGCTCGTACAACATATGCTCTAGCTACGACCGGCAACTCATGCTCCACTGTCTCTGATACAGCACCCTCTCTAGGTCGACCACCTCGACCTCTACCACGGCCTCTACCACGGTTAGCCTGAGTAGCATTCGAACTAACCCTGCTAGCCTCCCTCTGGGAACCTAAATCCTCATGCAATCTCGGATAGCTAGCCAAAAGATGCTCAGTGCTCCCACACCTGAAGCACGCACCGGAGAGCCACCTACACTCACCCCGATGAGTCTTACTGCAATGAGGACAAACTGATGTAGTCTCAAATCTACCACCTCTACCAGAACCTGACATAGCTGCAGAACCCTGTCTTCTACCTCTAGAAGCTGGGCCAGATGATGACGACTTATCCTGCGGGTTCCTCGATCTCTTACCTAAGGATGAAGAAGATCCTCCACGAGAAGGGTTCCTCCTCTGAGCCCTCTCTCTCAGCACAGTCTCTGACCTCTCAGCCCTCACAGCAGCCTCCACAATCTGATAATAACTTACCCCAGGCATGCACATCAAAGAAATCAAAGCAATCTTCAAAGACTCATTCAATCCCGCCTCAAAATGCTTGCATCTGAAATCATATGTCATAACCCCATGCAGAGCATAGCGAGACAACCGATTGAACTCTTTCTCATAATCTGAAACTGACATGGTCCTCTGCCTCAAACTCAAAAATTGCCCATCTAGCATCTCTATAAGTCTGAGTAATATACTTCTTTGTGAACTCACCCTCAAAGAACTCCCAAGTGATCGGATCCGGTAGCTGAGGATGCCTGCAAACCAATTCCCACCATTCAAAAGCAGACCCTTGCAGTAAAACTAGTGCACACTCTGCCTGCTGGTCGGGAGGACACTGAATTTCTCTCAGAGCATGCTTCACTTTATCTAACCATTTCTCAGCCATCTCTGATTCATCCAAACCTGTGCCATAGAAGTCTTCGACACCTGCCCTTCTCAAGTTCTCCATAGGTGCTCTAGGAGCAGTCACTCTCTCCAAAACCCTAGCTATGTCCTGATGCAATCTAAACATAGCCTCAAAAGGCATGGCTGCGGCCTCGGGCTGGACCCTAGCATGCTGAGCCGACACAGAAATTGATGGATCTACTGCTTGAGGGTTCACACTCTCAGCGGACTACTCAAGTGATCCACAAGCAGAGTTAGAAGCCATCTAAACAAATAAGAAATAACCGCATCAGCCAACACAGATCTAGACACATACACATCTAAGCAACTCAACATAACATCAACAACACCCAGAAATGCCTAAACCGGAGCTCTGATACCAAAAACTGTAACACCCCCTACCCATACGTAGGCGATCCCATCCGATAAGGAGTGAGATGCCGTATGAGTTAAGGTGCCACCAAACAGATACAAAGCAAATCATACAATCATTAATAACATACATACTGAAATACAGGATAATTAAAAACTTTAAAGGAAAAGGAAGCCATAGCTGATCATGCATTAATATAATAAACCATTACAATAATGTTCTGATCAAACCAGCCAAAACAAAAGACATTACATAACCAAAATATAAGTACAAAAGCGAAAGCTAAAACAAAACTGATACAGGAGAGTTCTATACAAAAAGAAACATCACAGATTACAAAAACTGAGCCCTACACTAAAACCTTCTGTGTTGGCTTGACGGCAGCGACTCTCTCAAAGCAAAACTCCTTCCGCACCTGCACGGGTAAAAACGCCGTGATAAGCGATAAACGCTTAGTGGGGAAACACACATAAAATATGGATGGCCATTCACAATGGTCGTCAAGGCATAACACATACACAAAGGCAATTGCAATAGTTTATAACATACTCCATAAGCATGCTCACAATATAAAGCCTTACCTTCCGCATCTCAAATTCATGTCCATTCTGAAATAATCAAACATGCATCTGATCATTATACTCATTCAGATATCACATTTATATAGTCAACTCAGAATAGAACAAACCAATCGAACACCTGCTGACTCGAGGTAGTGGATAACGAGTGTACTGAAGGTACCTTACGGGTACGAATTGAATACTGAGGGTACCTCATAGGTACAAATCAAAAGTCATTTCATTTTTATCAAAACACAATATTTTTACTGAGGGGATCTTAAACAAGATCCTAATACTGAGGGGTTCGCGAGGAACCTAACGGGGGACCTGATCGGGGTCCAAACTGAACTGAGGGCTGCAGCTAAAAGACTCTATTAGGCATGCCTAACTATCCACTTACTTGACTCTAGCAGGTTATGCGTCATTCAATTCATATTTCAAAGTACCGCATACAATTCATCTGAAGAATCATGATATCACCCATATCAAAGCATATGAAAGTATGACATACATCATACAGCAGTATAAGTCCATTCGAAAAAATACGAAATTCATTTTTGAGTTAAAACCGGGAAATTTCGAAAAATAGACCAAACGGGGGTGACCAACAAGGTTGGCTGGTCACGAGTCGTGACTGGCATCACAACTCGTGACTGGCCTCCTTCTCTGGCTGGTCACGAGTCATGACTGGGAGTCACGCCTCGTGACTGGCTTCTGGTCACGACGTGACTTGCCTTTCCTCTTGCTGGTCATGAGTCGTGACTGGGAGTCATGTCTCGTGACTGGCTTCTTTCTTTGGGCTGGTCACGGGTCATGACTGGCAATCACCACCCGTGACTGCCTTCTCAGGCCGATCACGAGTCGTGACTGGGAGTCACGCCTGTTGACTGGCTTCCTCTTGGCTGGTCACGAGTTGTGACTGGCAGTCACCACTCGTGACTGGCCTCTCTGGCTGGTCACGAGTCGTGACTGGCCTCTCTTCTTGGCTAGTCACGCGACAGACACAAATAAATGGGAAATTCTAACAGTATCACGATTTTCCATTTTTGCAGAATTCCATAACTCAAAAATCAATTCCATAACTTGAATCAAAACCACACAAATCTGTTCTTACCTTCCAGAAAACATCCCATACAGCATAAACAAGATAATTACAACTTAATTCAGAAATTAAAATAACGAAATCAAGCATAAATGCATTCAAGCTTCTCAAGAACATAAACCCTAGATTACAGTAAGTTCAAATTCAAACAATTATCTCAAGCAAAATCCCAGACCTGAAATTTGAAGCTTCAAACACTTAGCTCCGCTAGTCCCAGCAATATCCTTGCCCTTAGGATTGCGAGGAGCTTCAGCTAAGCACAACACATCAAAGAACACCCAAAAAAATACAAACCCTAAGTTAAATCTAAACCCAAAGAAGAAGAAGAAGATGAAAACAAATGGAAAACAGAGTGAGGAATGCAATGACTTACCACAAAAATGCAAAGAGATGATTAATTCCACCAACAAGACTTGAATCCACACTAGGGTTCTTGGAGAAAAGAAAAGGAAGAAGAAGAAGATGAGGGTAAGAAGGAAACGTGAATCTACCGTTTTCCCTACTTTCTTTCCTTTTTCTTTTTCTTTTCTTTGCCCTAAACATGTGTCAATTTCCTATTAGTGAAACTAACCACTCACACCAAATAAACATGCACTACACACACCCAATACACTCCCAACTAATGCACACCCTACAATGGTATGAACACACACACAATGCACTGCCATCTTAAAACACCTTAATATGATATGCTCAAGTGCACACAATCATTTCCCAATTAATTCACACACTAAAGTCATACATATAACCATATGCTAATAAACCCCAAAAACATGCATTTTACCGAAATACCCTTATGATATGCCGAACACATGCACATGCATGCTCACACAGACAGGCTCATACTACTAGGGGGCAAACGGGGTGTGACAAGAACCGACTAAACCGGGGCTCTGATACCACAAACTGTAAGACTCCGATACCCCCATTGTAAGGATATCTGAGCGCCATGCAAGCATACACAAATAAATATGTATATAACGATAGCAAAAATTGTTTAAGATCAAAAAGAAATTTAAAACATGTTATAATATAAGAAAATGGTACAAATATTACAAAAGAGATTTGTAAACCTTTTTATATACATATACTAGAATATTCCTTTACACAAAGTTACACTGTTGAAATTAATATCTCTTTACAAAACATAAGCATATACATGGGCAATAGAAATAACAAAAGATAAAAAGAACTCCATCTATAAACTTCTAGTGGCCAACCTGCAGATGCCCGACCCCAAACCAAACTTGCCAGCTACATGGAAAAATAACCTGTGTGTGACGCGCACCAAATCCCGAAGTGCCTCGAAGACCCGCTTTTAGGGCTTTCGAGAGAGGTTCATTAAAACTTGTAATGAATTACAAGTGCGTCTATGTTGGGCAACAAGGAGGTTTCTTGGAGTCACCACCCAATAGAACATTGGGAAAGGTCGTCTAGCCTTAGTGAGCCTAAGACGACGCATATATATCCATTTTGGGCAAGCCAGAGGGATCTTGGAGACCTCATCCCAATAGAACATTGGAATGATCCTTTAACCTCGTGGAGCCTAGGATTATTCGAGTTGGGCCTTTTGGTGGGCAACAAGAGATATTTTAGAGGCCCCATCCCAATGGAACATTTAGATGGTCCTCTAACCTTGTTGAGCCTAAGACCAGAGTGGGTTTGGGACTTCTCATTTATTCATACTTTGGTTAAGTTTATGATTGAGTTTTGAATTTAGAGTTTCATCCTATTTCTCATTCATTTTAATACAGTTTAATTAAGGCACATGTCATTCATTCAAGGGAAAGCGATAAATAAAAGCGTAAAGTAAAGTATATGCAAATATATTACAGCAATACTAGGGGTGAAATACAACCCCCATTGTAAATAAAATACAAATCATATATAAATCGGGATATTCATTAATGATGAAGACATTGGTCCTCGCATGCTATTTATTATAAGATAATTTTGATGTGACAATCTTGTTTTAGATGGAGAAAATAGAGACATTGGTCCCATTTTTATTAGGAAAGGTTTCAAGTTAATTAAAAAAATGTTTAATGATTTTCTTTCTAGCGTGCCTAAAATAAACAATTTTATAGGAAATTACATGGCAAAATAAATAAGGCAAATAAATAAAATATTACAAATAAAGCAATTAAACATTTAACCCAAACGATCATTCTGGATCCCCTCGTGCGCTCGCAAAAATGCCCAAGTGGAAAATAGGTTTTGACATAAACAAACAAAATACAGATTAAATAATGTTAGTGATTAAATCAATTAAATAATAATAAATGAATGACAAATTAAAATAAAATAAGGTGATGTGAAAGAATGATAATTGAATTAAAATGTTAACAAATCAAAATAAATAAAAATATACATTAAATGATAAAAGAATTAAATGATTTAGCTGGAATAAATAAAACATGTTAATGAGTTAATATGTAAAAATATGAACACGATAATAATAATGATGAATAATGAAAATAAATAAATGAATGAATAAATAAATAGCAATGACAATGATAAAAGAATGATAAAAAAAATGAATAACAAAATAATGATAGCAATTAAATGAATGATATGGTTAATCAATATAATCACAATTAATATAAAACATTTCCATGGTAAAAATATCAATTAAAATGAATTTATTAATTATATGTTAAAAATAATAAGAAATCAAAGCAAAATAAATCAATTACATTTTAGGAATTAAAAGAAATCAATATTCACGTGAACAAGAATAAAATACTATATGAACATATTAAGTAAAAAAATATAAAAATAATAGAATAAATGAATAAATAAAAATGATAAAAATATACATGAATAAATTAAATATGGACAGAAAAATAAAATAAAATAAAAGCGTCAAACCCAGAATATTTACCCTCAGAGTTTCGGATTCAATGAAAGTAAAAATGATATTGATTTTCTTGTTTGTGGTTTGCAAGATTTAGAGTGAAATATGATGAAAATGTTGGAATTTTATTCCAAGGAAAAATATGCTTGATTTAAGAAGTGATTAAAAATTCTTTAAGAACAAGGAATTAATTTCTTTGCCTAAAGAATAATATTTATTGATTAAATAAAAAAATTTTCTCAAGAACAAATAATTATTTTGTTTGTCTCAAGAAATAACACATAAAACAAATCTTACTTTTAGAAAATAAAATGAAAAATTAGATTTTGATAACAAACAATTTGCTTTGATTTTCTCAAAATTAATTTTTCATCAAAAAGAGATTTAAACGAAAATCATTGAAAAAAGTTTGATTGAAAAACAAATTACAAGTTAAAAAATTGAAATCAAGCAATAAAACTTCTCTTTGAAAATGTTTAAAAGAAATTCTATTGGAAAAAAACCAAAAAGATGAATTGAAATTTTTAATTTTTTTTGTTGGGGAGAAATCTGAAAATTTTAGAGAGAATTTTAGAGGAAAAAGAAGAGAAAATATGAAAAAACCTAAGAAAAATCCCCCCCCCCCCCCCTTCATTTTTTATCCTATTCTTTTTATATGAAGAAAATCAGAAAAAAAAAATAACTAAAGGGATAAAACCTAATAAAATCAGATATTATCTATTTTGAATTTTAAAAATTGAATAAATCACTAAAAATCTAAAAAAAGTGATAAGAAACCAAATTTTAGACCCCAAAATCCAAAAAAAACTCATTTTTGGCAAAAAGGGGCGAACTGCCGCGGAAAAAGGGGGCTAGGCGCGGAAATGGGCGACCGATGCCCGTCAGCGCGCGCGACGGGCATCGGCGCCTGCAGATCGCGTGTGGGACTGCTCGCAGACACGCGCAGTCCGTCGCTTCGCGTGCGCGACGACACTCGAAATTTTTTTTTTAATTTTAAAATTTTGCTAAAAACACAACAATTTCTAAGCCCCATTTTTCAAATCTAATTTTTAAAATATTTTTTTAATTTTTCACTCTAAAATGCAAATTTTACAAGGAAACCACCACTTTTAACCTTTTTACCTGTGGCAAGGCATCTTATCATCATAGGGTAACTCTGATCTGGGCCGCCTCAGGATTTGGTGTCTACACCGTGCTAAGCGATAACGCTTAGTGGGGAGGAACAAAACCAAGAGAAACATGTATACCATAATAATAATAACAATCAAATGCATAATCATTAGCTTACAACACATGAGAGCATTAATACAACCAAATAATTATGCGATCTAAACATTGTATGCTCATATAATAACTTTACATGTTAATAACATATACCTTGAGATAATGAGTAATCAATTATCATACTACTTTACATCTAGTTGTACATCATATACATAAATATATAGCATACTCACAAATAAAAAGTAAATAATCATCAATATCCAACTACAAATATTGCATCATAATTAGACATATCAAATATATAAACATGTAGCGTATATCCAATTACCACATCATTGGAAAGCATAGAATAGCCTGATACTCACTAAACTAGTGGATACGGGTACTAATAATACTAATAGGACACAGTATTGGAAGCATATAGAGACATGAGTCTCGAATCAAATATACCCGAAGGTAGAAAGGGAGATTGAAGTCTAGAAACATATAGATCCAAACGAGATCGACTTATAAGACCTAAACGGGGTCAACATATAGCAGCTGCACTCACACTCTAACCCTTAATAAGCATGCTTACTATCCACTAAAATGACTGATCAGGCTCAAAACAACTAACTTATCTATGCTCTAAAACATTGCCATACTACAGAGTATTTGCGAGAATAACCACATAATTCATGTATACACGTATGCCGATTAATTTCAGAGACATATAAATCATGTAAACCTATTAATCATGAATATATAACTTATAATTAAGAAACCATAACATTATACATGCATAAGCAAAGTCATGTACCATGTAGTAGTGAGTGTTGGGTTTCATCGGATTAATTCAACAATAACGCAGCGGAATAAAATTGAAACCCGAAACAGGATCCATGTATATTCTATTGATTCAAAAGGAAGAGATAAAGAATTACTAACCTTTAGAATGAAATAACGCCTTATCTCGGACTATAGGTGCTGCTTTGATCACGAACACCCTCTACTGGTATCCACACGCACAAACAAAACGAACAGAACTTCGCAGGGGTGCTAGCTCCCTTGTGTTGCGAATGGATTTTGTGTTATTTCTTTCTCAAAGAAAATGGTGGCTAGGTCTCTTTTTTCTCTTAAGAAAAATATGCAGCCACTCTTAATCTCTTATCACTTGAAAAACGTAATTGAAGTTTGATAAGGGTTAATCACTTTTTATTAACCTATATCTCATATATATCTGTATATATATTTTCAAATCCTTTTTCTCTTAGGAAAAGATAAATAAGGATATTATCTCTTAATTCGAAATAAGAGATATTTACCTTATATATGTATATATATATATATATATATATATATATATATATATATATATATATATATATATATATTTACTTCTTATTCAAAATAATAAGAAATATTATATTAATATATACTATTATCTCATATTCAAAATAAGAGATATATGCATATGTACATATATATATATATATATAAATATGTAATTTCGAAATTAAATATAAATACCTATATTTATATTTTATTCCGAAATAACCTAATAAAATCCATTATGTTCATTTGATCTTGGTGTGTGACCCAATAGGTTTATATTATGTTGGCAGTGGGCCTAATCCCATGATAAGCCCACAAGTCATAATTGGTCTTTAGCAAGACATTACGACTACCCAAATAATATAAATATCGTTAGTCCGATTTTAACCTGACAATAGAACATGTTATTATCCTTTTGTCACACGATATCTTGTTTGAACATAAGTCATGGTTCATGTCAAACTTAAATTGTTCAAACATATAATTTCTCGATCACTAAGCAGACTGATAAATTCAAATGACATTGAGGACACTATCAATTCATTCTAGCACGGCCATGCATTTTACAGTCCTACTTATCGAGGGGCCCAATAGATATCTCTCTCATTAGAGAGGGACAAATTCCATCTTGATTATTCACTTTCCTCCGCATAATTCTCATTATGTCCGATCATAAACTTTATAATTATCCGATTAAGGATAACGTTTGATTATGTCAAAACATAATGATCCTTATGTAGGAAACTATGATAACCTCAGGTCAAAGGATTCAATAACATATCTATTATAAGATCACTTATGACACTATCCCATGAAGTGATCTTACAGTGGGTCTATCTAGTACTTTGTTCTCTAGCAAGTACCTATAGATTTGATTTATATCATCATATATAATCATCCCATGATTATCAATTCAAATCCATACTAGTCTTAATTTATCTTTATGCCCTTTATTGATAAATGACTAGGGACAACATGAATAACATTGTTATTCATAAACATTACAATAATGTAACATGCCAATAATATCAATGTGAAGAAAGCCATTATATAAATGAAAATGTAATGATTACATCAAGGTCCAAATGTTTGGCCTAGGGCATAACCACTAACAGTGAGAACTCATGCAAATGAGATGTGAAAATCATTTTCGAAAGAAAAATAGGGCAGGCAGGAGGGGTCACTGTCGCACTCGCGCTAGTAGCCAGAGAAGCACTGCGAGAGAGAAGGCTGACACGAGTCGTGCATGCTGTCACGACTAGTGTCGAAGCCAAGTGCTCGCCTTATAGGAGGGAGCTGTCACGAGTCGTGTCCTTGTGCACGACTCGTGTCAATGCTTCCCCATCTGAGTCATGTCCTTGTGCACGACTTGTGTCGAAGCTTCTCAATCCGAGTCGTGTCCTTCTGCACGACTTATGTCGAAGCTTCTCCATTCGAGTTGTGCTGGCAAATTTTGCGACTCGTGAAAGTGTCAAGCACCTCACCGAGTCGTGCCGCCATTCACGACTCGGAGACCTGCACTAGAAATCCAGATAACGCGAGAAACTGGAATACCCGGTTCTGTCACGCTCGTGATAGTATCGTGTTTTCCAAATCTCAGCCAAACTCAAAAAACTCAAAGCTTCTAAAATCAATCCGAACTTACCCAGAACCGTACGACATGCAAAATCATGTGAAACTATACCTCCAATGCACTCAAAACATGTTTATGATCAAATCAACTCAATTGCAAAATGATAATACACAATCAAATGACATAACTTGTGATTATAACAATTCAACATAACCCAGAAATTCATCTCAAAAATCATGCTCATTCACATTAAAATTGACAAACCATCACAACCCTAGCATTTCAAATCATATTCACTACTTTACTAAACACATGCATTTACACATATCAAAACACTCAAATTCAGGAATTAACATATCATACAATGGTCCGAAGAGAAGATGAAAACAACTCCCAAACCTTCAAAATTACAGCTTTAACAACTCTCTTCAAGATCCAACTTTTTCCTTGCCTTTACTCTTCCTTCTCTCTTCATATTCTTGCATAAATCCAACCAACACAAGTACTCAATTAACCCATGCAACAACACCATAAACCCAAAACAACCCAAATAGAAGAAGAAGAAGAAGAAGCAACCCATTATAAACTCAACCACTTACCTCTTGGAACAAGTTCTTGATCTCTAAAACCTAGCTCAAACTTCAAGAACAACACATGCAAGAGTGGAGAATAGAAAAAATGAAAGAGGAAGAGAGGAAGAGGATAGGAAAAGCAAGAAAGAGGAGCCAAACTTGGCTTCTACGGGAAGGAAGCAGATTTTCTGCTCTTTCCTCTCTCTTTCTTTCAAATCCCATTAAATGCCCTCAACCACTCAAGCCACTTGTCATAATCCAATTGGTCTTCTTAGTCAAATAACTTGACTTTACCATTTAAGTGCTTAGTGTAACACCCCCATACCCCCAGTAAGGAATATCAGGGCGTCACGCAGGCACAAACGTATACATATACATATAAACACACTAGCGAAAGCGATAATAATAAAATAATTAGACTATCTTGAGGGCCAAACAAAACACACTTCTCTTATAACATATGTACACTGTACATATTACAAAAGCTTTATACATATACATCTTCGGTACATATACCAAACAGTTAACATATACATATAAGCACTGTTCTTTCTATCTACATAATGATGTTACTCAAAATGTTACCAACTCTATCTCTATTTTATACAAAAAGAAATCATAACAAAACTCCCAGTGGCCTTGACCCACAGATATCCGCTCACTGGTCCGAACCTGTAAACCTACACGGAAATAAACATTTGTGCTAAGCGATAACGCTTAGTGGGGATGAAAATAATACAAAGGACTTCTTTTCGAAGTCACAAATAAATCACACAATTCATGTAACAAAAATAACTAGCTCATGCATATAGCTTTTATACGTATATAGGTTGCATGTTCAAATATCAAATACTATGAGCTCACATATATATATAACATCTACTCTTTTACTTATTCATGTACACTACAACTTGTACATATCCTTTATTTAAATATACGCTATCATATGTCCACATTCATGTAAACACACTCATGTAATCATCTACTTATATACAGAACTATAATGTACTTAAACATGACTTTCATGTACTATAGCATCTATCCAGAATAATACTTTTAATCGTCTCAAGTTCACTACACAACGTTAATAAGACAAGCTTGAATTCCTTTCATGGTGGATACGGGTAACTCTGGATACTGTTCACAGTACTTTATGTATGGAGAATTAACTCAAACTCTATGGAATACACAAGGTATTCCAAACTTTGGACACAATTAAGGCTAACTCTAGCAGCTACACTCTAACCCTTTATAAGCATGCTTATCTATCCACTATAACGGTAATCAGGCTCAAAAAAAACAACTCGATTATACTCTACTTTGATACCAAGCATAGATTATAACTCAAGTGCACTCATCAACTTCAGAGGCATTTAATTCATATACAGTCTTTATTAATCATGTTCAACAACTAAAAGCATGTAACATTTAAATTCCATGCATAAACTCTTATATCACATCATCATATATATGCACTCATAGGTTCTTACATTTTATCACACCATTTACAATCCTTAATACAATTATACATTGTTACTTTATTAGTTAAATTACCAATCTTAAACATACTCAAATGCATTTCCCCGTTGATAACTACTTTATAGTCATTTGCTAACCCTAAACATGCATAATAAGCTAAGGGGTTGACCCATGGAAACTAGGAGCTCAAAAAGAAGAAGAAAAAGCCTTATATGCATTGTTCTGTCGCGAGGTAGCGACCTGTGTCGCGATCGCGACAGAGGCTCGCCTCTGGTGCCTCACGAGACTGCTTTTTATCCTAAACTTGTATCGCCAAACCCACCCTCTAGAACACATTTTTAGGCAAAGTGGTCTTCATAATAATTGTTCACTAGGATGTTAGATGTCAAATGGGACAAATTTCAAGTCAAATGGACATCTAAAAATTTAGTTATGATCTAAATAACCTATACTATTCAAGTAACCCGACCCAAACAGGGATGCTACAGTCTTTAACATTTTCGAGGATCATAGAGCCAGAATTAGCTCCAGCTCCCTCTTAGACATTTTTAGCTATAGATCTTAGCTTTCGGATGCAATTTGACTCAACACAATTGAAGCTCTGTAACTCTACCTATGAGAAAAACCATATTCAAAGGTCTAATGAAACCCAAACAAAATTTCTCTAAAATCACTTTTTACACACAAAACCATATGAAAACCATTTAACACATCCAAAACTCATACACCATGATTCAACACATGATCACAAACATGTATACATATATTGTGAGCTCACTACAAGCAATCAAAATCAACGAAATAAAGATCGCACGCGATCCCTACCTAGGTGGCTTGAACTCAGCCCTCTATTTAGCTCCACCCTTTCCTTTCCTTGTCCAATCTCTTGTCCATAGCTCTCATGCATAACCAGACCAAAACACTTAGGTTAACCCTCTTTTCACTTTAAATCAAAACCAAAGAGAAAAAGGAGGTCAGATCGGAGAGCAAAGAAAACTCACCTTCTGAAGAGACCCAATCAAGCCCAACTACTCACTCTTTAGACCAATCCAAATGGTTCTCTTATAGAACAAAGCAAATGGATGAAGAAGAAAAACAAAGAAATGGCAAGAAGGAGGGACACGGCAACTAAGAGCAAAGAAAATAAAAAGGAGAATTATAAGGCCAAATGTAGAAATTGAAATGGGAGTAGGAAAGTGGCCGGTCAACTCTTATCCAACCCAAATAAAGCCAAACCTTCTCACATAATGCTCACCTACAAGCCATAAATGCCAACCATTTCCTTTAATTCATGCATATCCCAAGCCAAGCCAAGCCAAACCAAGCCAAACCAAGTCAAGCCAAGCCAAACCAAGTGTCTCTTCCCTACAATGACACTTGGCACACTCCTTTATGCATACAAACAAATCCCTTGCCAAGTGTCACACCCTCTTGTTGCCAAGTATCACTCTCCTAAGATGCCACTTGTCAATCTCCTATGCCGCCACGTGTCACAAAACCCATCTCAAGGTCTCTTAAAACCCACTTATGCACGCATCTCGCGAAAGGGTTCTGTTGCACTGGCGACGCTTGTCGCGCTCGCGACAGAACGCTCACATCCACACTAACCAGCTGTAGTTGGGAAACCGCTTGAGTGGTCTGTCATGCCCACGACACTCATCGCGCTCGCGACAGAACTCTCGCACACAACACTTATTTTTCCGAACAAAACTCCGTAATTCTTCTAGGGCCACTTTGGGGTGTTACACTTAGCTTTTCTCTTATAGGTCCTTGTTCAATTACCAAATGCTCACTAAAATAATTCTTTCACTTAACTTTAATTACTCTTTTAAGTAAGTCCTCAATAATCCAATTAACCATGCAAATTCCTTCTAAGCCCTAATTTTGGATGTTACAAAACTCCACCTCTTCCTTCACCTTAAATATGCATATAAATGCATTAGGTGGAGTGAACAGCACATGATCTTTATTTTCCACTTCCACACACACTTACACCTTTTTTAAAATTAATTAATCCAACTTAACCTTAATTAATTTCTCACTTAATATTTAATCACACAAATATCTCTTTGGTCACTTAACTTATTTTATTTATGTAATTATGTCCTCTCGAACTTCCAATTTAATCCGATTAAGTCCCAAACACAAATAATTGACCAATTTCAAAACTTAAACCACTAACGTACCCTAACAGTATATAATACAACTAGGGTATAGGGCGGGGCCTTACATAGTGGTTATGCCCCAGGCCAAATATTTGGAACTTTATCTTAATTCATATTTTCATTTATAAAAGGGTTCTCTCAACATTTATATATTATTTGCATGATACATTATAATAATGTTTATGAATGACTATTTAATGTTATTCTAAATATCCCAAGTCATTTATCACTAAAGGAATAATGATAAATTAAGACTAGTATGGGTTTGGTTGATAATCATGAGATGATTATATGTATGGTGATATAAATCAAACTTATAGTTATTAGTTAGAGAAAAAGGTACTGATAGACCCCTGCTATGAGATCATTACATGGGTTAGTGTCATAAGTGATCACATAATAGTTGTGTTATTTAATCCTTGAGCCTGAGATTATCATAGTTTCCTATATGAGGAACATCATGTTTTGACATAATCAAACATTATTTTTAATCTGATAATCATAAAGTTTATGATTGAGCATGGTGAGAATTATGCAAAGGAAAGTGAATAATCAAGATGGAATTTATTCCTCTTTTATAAGAGAGATATCTAATATGCCCCTCGATAAATAGGACTGAGAAAAGTATAGCCATGCTTAAATGAATTGGTAGAGTGATCAATGTCATTTAATTTTGTCAATCTACTTAGTAATCAATAAATTATATGTTTGAACTATTGGGTTTTAAATGGAATAATTAAAAATTAAATGTGTAGTGAAAATTAAATAAAACCCATCAGGATCCGTACAATTCAATTGATTCAAAAGGAGAGATGACGATTACTGACTTGTAGCGCATAAAATGATTTAACGCCTTAAATTCGACCGAATGAATCCTTTCTTACTTCGAAACAAATGATTTGCTCCAAAAATGAATCAAACTCCAGGTGTTGCTCCAAAGGAACGGCCACCCTTTATGGGTATCCTCACATGAACGTGATGAACGGATTTGCAAGGGGTGCTAGCTCGCTTCATGTGCAATTGGATTAGATTATTCTATGTAGTTTTTCTTTCTCAAAGAACGACAGTGGCAAAATGAGAAAACCCTTTTTCTCTCTTTCACAAAAGGCGATAGTAGAGAATAATTAGATTAATTAGGGCTTATAACTATATTTCCTTATATAGTCACATGTTAACAATATGAAGAGATTTAAAGATGGAATATTCCTTATTCAAATAATAAGGAATATTTACTTATCTCTACAAAGTTATTTTGAATTTAAAAATCTGACATATTTAAATTCAAAATGCTCAAATTAAAATTCAATCCGTTCATTATGTTCTTGGTGTGCGACCCAATAGGTGCATATTATGTTGGTAGTAGGCCCAATCCCATTATAAGCTCACAAGTAGTAATTGGTCTCTGGTAAGATATTAAGACTACCCAAATAATATGAATATCGATTGTCCAATTTTAACATAACCAATAAAACATATTATAATCCTTTTGTCATGCAATATCTTATTTAAACATAAGTCATGGTCCATATCAAACTTATATTGTTCAAACCTATAATTTCTCGATCACTAAGTAGATTGATAAATTCAGATGACATTGATCACACTGTCAATTTATTTGAGCACGGCCATGCATTTCTCAGTCCTACTTATCAAGTAGCCTTATAGATATCTCTCTCATAAGAGAGGGATAAATTCCATATTGATTATACTTTACTCTGCATAATTCTCGTCATGCCCAATCATAACCTTTATAATTTTCCAATTAAAGATAATGTTTGGTTATGTCAAAGGATAATGTTCCTTATATAGGAAACTGTGATAATTTTAGGTCTAAGGATTCTTCAATAATATAATTATTATAAGATTATTTATAACACTAACCCATATAGTGATTTCATAGTGTGTCTCTCTAGTATCTTCTTCACTAATAAGTACCTACAAGTTTGATTTATATCACCATATATAATCATCTCATGATTATCAATCAAACTCATACTAGTCTTATTTTATCATTATGCCATTTTTTTGTGATAAATGAATAGGGATAATTAGAATAATATTAAGTATTATTCATAAACATTACTATAATGTAACATGCCAATAATATGTTTGAGAAAATCCCTTTTATAAATAAAAATGTGACATTACATAAAAGTCTAAATATTTGGTCTAGGGCATAACCAATAACAATCTTCCACTTGCACTAGTATCTCTATCATGTTTGGCTTATGGGAGAGCCTTGGTAAGTGGATTAGCAATGTTGTCATCTATTGGTACTCTACATATTTTAACGTCTCCTCTTTCAATGATTTCTCAAATGAGATGATAATGCCTGAGTATATGTTTGTTTATCTAATGGGATTTGGGCTCTTTACTCTAATGGGATATGGGCTCTTTAGCCTATGCAATCGCACCATTATTGTCACAGTAAAGAGCCACAGGGTTTATGATACTGAGAACTACTCCCAGTTCAACAATGAATTTCTTGATCTAAACTTCTTCCTCAACTACATTTGATGGTGTTATATACTCAGCTTCTGATGTAAAATCAACGACAATGCTTTATTTAAAACTTTTCAACTCACAACACCTCCATTTAACCCAAACATATATCCTGATTGCGATCTATAATCATCTTTGTCAGATTGGAAGCTTGCATCTGCATAACCATTTACTACTATCTTATCTTTCAATCCTCCATACACTAAGAATGCATCCTTAGTTCATCTCAAGTACTTAAAGATTTTCTTAATGCTTCTCCACTGACTCTCACCAGGATCTGACTAATATATGCTCGTCATGCTTAATGCATACAAAACATCTGGTCAAGTACATAACATGGCATACATGATAAACCCTATAAATGAAGCATAAGGAATCATACTCATGCAATCTCGCTCATCAGATGTCATAGGAAATTGATTCTTGCTAAGAGAAATGCCATGAGACATTAGCAAAAATCCTCTTTTAGAATTTTGCATGTTGAACCTATTCAACACCTTATCTATATAAGTACTTTGACTCAAACCAATTATCCTTTTAGATCTATCCCTATAAATCTTAAACCTAAAGATATAAGGAGCTTCGCCCAAATCTTTCATTGAGAAAAACCTCTCTAACCATTCTTTGGTCTTTTGCATAGTAGGGATGTCATTCCTAATGAGTAATATGTCATCAACATATAACACAAGAAACATTATTGCGCTCCCACTAACCTTCTTGTGTATATAAGGTTTATATTCATTTTTTATGAATCTAAACTCTTTGACTGTTTCATCAAAACAAAGATTCCAGCTTCAAGAAACTTGCTTCAATCCATAAATGGATTTTTACAGCTTACATACCTTTCTAGAATTCTCAGGATGGACAAAACCTTCAAATTGTGTCATATACATATCCTCAAGTAAGTTTCCATTAAGAAATGCTGTTTTGACGTCCATTTACCATATCTTGTAGTCATAATATGCAACAATGGCAATAAGAATCCTTATCGATTAAGCATCGCAACTGATGAAAAGGTTTCATCATAGTCAATATAATGAGTTTGTTTAAAGCCTTTTGCAACTAGTCTTACTTTAAACGTATCCACTTTGCCATCCATCTCAGTTTTCTTTTTGAAAACCCATTTACACCTAGTGGTTTTAATACCTTCAGATGGATCAATCAAGGTCCAAACTTGATAATCATACGTGGATTGCATTTCAGATTATATGGCTTTTAGCCATTTCTCAGATTCTAGATTGGAAACAACATCTTGATAGGTAGTAGGCTCATCTTGATCCATGAGCATTACTTCATGACTATCCGTCATGAGAAATGTAACACCCCCTTCCCACACGTAGGCGAACCCATCCGCAATGGAGTGAGAACCCGTATAAGTAGGTGTCACCAAGCAAAATGGTACAATAGCATTCATACACATAACAACAACATACATAAATATAGAAAAAATTAAAACTTAAACCAAGCTGATCATAAACTCATAGATAGAATAATAATATTCAATACAATTGTTCTGATATAACCAAAATAATTACATCTTACAGAGTTACAAAGCGGAAGCTGAACAAAAGACTAAATACAATCGAGAGTACACTATTACAAAAAGAATCATAATACAAAAAGAAACTAAGTCCTGTCAATAATTCCCCCTGTGTTGGCTTGACTTGCGGCGACTCTCCCAAAAGCTATACACCTTTTGCACCTGCACAGATGAAACACCCGTGCGAAGCGATAACGCTTAGTGGGGAAACAAAAAACAGTAATATGGACGGCCATTCACAATGGTCGTCGAAGCAAAACACATTCATAATGGCATACGCTGATAATCATAAGATATAATCATATTCGAGTGACATTTATAAGCATTTAAGGTTCATAATCACATTCATCTGTTAACTGATTTATAGGCTCATAAATAGAATCATTCAGATTCACATACTTATCATCATAACAAAACAAATCACAACACAATATAACACCTGCTGACTCACAGTAGTGGACAACGAGTAAACGCATGGCGATACCTTACGGGTACGAAATCGAAAAGCAACATTACATTTTCTTTCTCATTTCAAAACAATTTACGGAGGGGATCTAAAACAAGATCCAAACACATTGAAGTTTGCGAGGAACTAAACAGGGAAATGATCAGGGTCCAAAACAGAACTGAGGGCTGCAGCTACTGAACTCTATTAGGCATGCCTAACTATCCACTTATTTGACTCTAGCAGGTCATGTATAATACATCATATTACATTTATATAATTCATGAAATTATCCATGTATAATACATCCAATTATATTCATATACTTCATAAAGTAGTCCAAGTGTGAAATTAAAAGCATCACAAGTTTGGAAATTAAACATCAAAAACACAAAGGAAAATTCACAATTGAAGCTAGGGGTGTCGTGCTCGTGACGTCTGTCGCACTAGAGACAGAGGCAAAACTGGCCCCCTGTCGCGATCGCAGCAGTCTTCACACTCGCGCTGAAACAGGAGCACATCTCACTGTCGCACTCACAATTGTGAGCGGCCAACAAAGGTTGTCAAGCACGCGCTCACAACAAGAGATTGCCCAGACAGCTCGGCAGCCAAGCGCTCTGTCGCGCTCGCGAAATGCGTCTCGCTCGCGATAGGGAGCTCTCGCTATGGTCAACTCGGCAGCCCAATCCGCTCGGCCATGCACGTTCGCTCGGCCATGTGCAAGTGCTGAATTCACCAAGCTCCATCGCGATGTCACTATAGTGTCGCGCTCGCGACAAAGTCGTGATTTCCAGCTCTTACGCGATTTTCTACAGAATTTCACACTTCCAAAACACCTAAACCTCCAATCTTAAATACAAATCAACCCAAACATCATCTTACCTCAAATCGACCTTCCCATCATCACAAATAACATAAAACACAACTTAAATCAACAATTAACACAATCAAATCATGGATTAACATAATCAAACTTCTTAAGAACAACAAACCCAGAAATTTCAGCAAAGTTCAACAAACTTAGAAATTTGCCCAATAATTCATCCTTCATGCATTATAACTTAAATCAAACCAAAACCCATAACATTTACACTAACATGCATCTCATCAAACCTCTATTTCTAGAAATTCATACAAAGACATAAAATCACAAATGTAAATCAAAATTAATCAAATTCCCAAACCTGTAATTCCTATGCTCCAAATCAATGAGCACCACTCCCACTAGCCTTCTCCTTTCCCTTAGGATCATGAGGAGGCTCAACTAACAAAAACATCCAAAATTCATACAAACACAAAACCCTAAATTAAAACACATTCTAACAAAATGAAGAACAAGAGATGAAGAAGAAGGAGAAGAAGAAGAAGAAGAAGAAGAAGAAGAAGAAGAAGAACCCACTAATAACTTACCAAATCAAAGCTCAAGGAATGATCAATTTCCACCACAAAACACTTAGATCAAAGCTAGGGCACACATATGAAGAGAAAAGAGGAAGAAGAAGTAAAGAGAAGAGGAGGAAATGAGAAAAGCAACAAGAATGGCTATCCCTTTTTTCTCTCTCCTTCTATTTATACCTCCTTCCTAAAGTCCTAGCCACATGTCACCCTAAGAGTGGTGGATCTTGCTCACTCACACCCTACACCCATACAATATATCACACACAAATCCAACCCTCACTAATGTACACCCTAATCCCTTATGAGCATGAACACACTAACAAGACCCAAATGCTCACATCCTAATACAATATATGCACCCACACTATAATAAAGTCCACAAAACATGCATATTGCCCAAAATACCCTTCACACATGCCAAAACACTCACACATGCACACATACACATGGCAATTATAGCTCAAACTACTAGGGGAAAATCGGGGTGTGACAACTCTCCTCCACTAACAAGAATTTCATCCTCGAAATTCTCACCTGAACTGAACAATTGTGGATACTGAATCCTCATAGTCACCTCTGGTTCCCAAGTAGCTTCCTCAACTTCATGATGCTGCCAAAGAACCTTGACCAGAGGAACTTGCTTGCTTCTTAACTGTCTCACTTCCCGAGCTATAATGGCTTTCGGTTCTTCATCATAGGAATAATCTGGCTGAATTCGAACGTCTTGAACCGACAATACATGCGACGGATTCGATCTATACCGACAAAGCATGGAGACATGGAAGACATCATGCATCCTAGCCAACTCTATCGGTAAAGCCAACCTATAGGCTACCGGACCAACCTTCTCCAAAACCTCGAAAGGCCCAATGAACCGAGGACTAAATTTACCTTTCTTGCCAAAATGCAATACTTTCCTCCAAGGTGAAACCTTAAGGAAAACTTTATCCCTGACCTCAAACTGAATATCCTTTCTCTTCAAATTGGCATAGGATCTCTGTTTATCCTTAGCCACTTTCAGATTCAGCTGTACAACTCTGATCTTATCCTCTGTATCTCTAATCATCTCTGGCCCAATAAAAAATCACTCTATTAATTCTATCCAACAAACTGGAGTCCTACACGGCCGATCATATAAAGCTTCAAATGGTGACATCCGAATGCTCGACTAAAAGCCGTTATTGTAGGCAAACTCCATAAGCCGCACATACTTGTCCCAACTACCAGAAAAATCCAAAGTACAAGCCCGAATTATATCCTCTAAAATCTGGATAACTCGCTCGGACTGACCATCTGTCTGAGGATAAAATGCTATGCTGAAATTTAACTTAGTACCCAAGGCTCTCTGTAACGCTTTCCAAAATTTTGATGTGAACCTTGGATCTCGATCGGACACTATCGACAATGGTACACTGTAACACCTCAAAATGGCCCTAGAAGAATTACAGAGTTTTGTTCGAAAAAGGTAAGTTTATGTGCGAGAGTTCTGTCGCGAGCGCGATAAGTGTCGCGGGCGCGACAGAGCCCTCCAGTGGTTTTCGAACTTTAGCTGGTGAGTGCGGGCGTGAGTATTCTATCGCGAGCGCGACAGAACCCCCTCGCGAGATGTGTGCATAAGTGGGACTAAGAGACTTGGAATTGTAGGGAGTTGACACGTGGCATCGTATAAGAGTGACAAGTGGCGGCATAAGAGTTTGACACGTGGCATCGTATAAGAGTGACAAGTGGCGGCATAAGAGTTTGACAAGTGGCATTGTAGGAGTGTGCCAAGTGTCATTTTGGGGAAGAGAAACTTGGCTTGGCTTGGTTTTGGCTTGGCTTGGCTTGGCTTGATTTGGCTTGGCTTGGCTTGGCTTAGGATAGCGATGGATTAAATGAGATGGTTGACATTTATGGCTTGTAGGTGGCAATTAGTGTAAGAGGATTTGGCTTTAGTTGACCGGCCACTTTCCTACTCCCATTCCAATTTCTTCATTTGGCTTTTTAATTCCCCTTTTTGTTTTCTTTGTTCTTAGTTGCCGTGCTCCACTTTCCTTTCTTTTCTTCTCTTTTCCATTTGCTCCTACAGAGAATCATTTAGGTTGGGATAAAGAGAGTGTAGAAGGGGCTTGATTAGGTCTCTTCAAGAAGGTAAGTTGGATTTGTTTTCCGATCTGACCTCCTTTTTCTCTTTGTTTTTGATTTAAAGTGAAAAGAGGGTTAACCTAAGTGTTTTGGTCTGGTTTTGCATGAGAGTTATGGACAAGGGAAAGGAGAAGCTCGAAATCAATTAGAGAGAAGTGGTTAAGCCACCTAAGGTAGGGATCGAGTGCGATTTTATTTTCCTGGCATGTGATTGAATGATATGTGTTTAAAAGGAACCATGACTGGATGTAGATGTATATGATGAGCTTTAACTAGCTCAATTGCTCTTTTAGTGTATATTGATTTATTGTTCATTTTGATTGCTTGCAGTGCTTATGACATGTGTATATATGTTTATAAGCATGTAACATGATCATTTGAGTGTTTGTGTTGATAATAGAGTTTGATGTTGCGAAATTCTGCTTATTTGTCATTAGACCCCTGTGTATAGTATTTGTTATAAGTAGAGCTATAAGATCTCAATTGGGTTGATTCCAATTGTATATGAAAGATAAGATCCGTATCTAAAAATGTCTAAGAGGGTGCTTGATCAAATTCTGGCCTGAAGTATCCCAAAAAGTAATTAAAACGTAGGTGACCCTGTTCTAGCGGGTTCACTAGAACAGTATATGTTGTTTAAATCATATCTTTTGTTATAGATGTTCAAACGACCTGAAACTTGTCCCATTTGAAAGTTAATATCCTAGATAACAATTGTTAAGAAGAACGTTTTGCCTAAAAAAGACGTTTAGAGGTTCATTTAGACGATACAAGTTTAGGGTAAAAAGCAGTCTCGTGAGGCACCAAAGCGGAGCCTCTGTCGTGAGCGCGACACAGGTGGCGACCTCGCGACAGAACAACCTATATTAAGCTCTTTTTTCTTCATTTTGAGCCCATGGTTGGCATGGGTAAACCCCTTGCCTTTCCCCTTAACGTTTTATACATGATTAGGGCTCCTAAATGATTACAAATTAGTTGTTAATGGAAAAATACATATGAGTATGATTAAAGATGGTAATTTAACTAATAAAGTAACAATGTATAGATTTAGGAAGTATAGTAAATGACATGATAAATATGTATGAACTTAGGAATTGTTATATAATGCATTTGGTATCGAGTATAGAGCCTTTTGTAATCTATCTTCTGTCGCGAGCGCGACCTCTTGTCGCGATCGTGACAATGAACTTGGCTTCTGTCGCGAGCGCGACTTTTTATCGCGACAGTGAACCTCTTCGCATCCTGTTTTATTCTTTTTGAAGAGAGTGTTTTCTTCTGTCTTGGTTTGCATGATTTATATGTTTATGTAATGAGTTAAACACATGTATATGATGATTATTAAAGATTGTACATCAATTAAATGTCTCTGAATTTGATAAATGCACTTGAATTTTAGTTTATGAGTTGATATCTGTTTATAGTGTGTGAGTTGTTATTGAGCCTGATTACCGTTATAGTGGATAGATAAGCATGCTTATAAAGGGTTAGAGTGCAGCTGCTAGAGTTGGCCTTAATTGTGCCCAGAGTTCGGAATACCTTTTGTATTCCATAGAGTTTGAGTTAATTCTCCATATGTAAGATACTGTAAACAGTATCCAGAGTTACCCGTATCCACCATGAAAGGAATTCAGGCTTGTCGTATTAATGTTGGGTAGTGAACTTGAGATGATTAAAGTGTTGCTTTGAATAAAGCTATAGTACATGAGAGTAATGTTTAAGTACATTATAGTTCTGTATACAAGTATATGATTACATGAGTGTGTTTATAAGAATGTGGACACATGATAGCGTACATTTGAATACATGATATGTACAAGTGATAGTGTATATGAACAAGTAAATGAATACATGTTATATACATGAGAGCTCATAATATTTGATATTTGAATATGCAACCTGTACACGTATAAGAGTTATATGCATGAGATATATGATTGTGTGATTTATCTGTGACTTCGTAAAGAAGTCCTTTGTAGTATTCTCATCCCCACTAAGCGTTATTGCTTAGCACAGATGTTTATTTCCGTGTAGGTTACAGGTTCAAAACAGTGAGCGGACATCTGCAGGTCAAGGCCACTAGGGAGTATTATTCAGGTCTTTTGTATAGATTAGATACAGAGCTAGTGATGTTTTGAGTAACATCATTATGTAATAAAAGTTAAAGAATCACATGTAAATGTATATGTAAAGTTAAATGAAAACAGAGTGTAATATGAACATGTAAATGTATATGTAGTTGATATGAAATGCAAGTGGGCCCTAATGTAGTATTTAATTACTTTTAAATGGATGTGTTTATGCTATCGCTTCCGCTAATGCATGTACATGTATACATAAGTGTCCGCGTAGCGCCCCGATATTCCTTACCGGGGGTATGGGGGTGTTACACACACCATGTAATTTAACCACCTCATCCATATAAATACTGGCCAACTTATCCATCGAATAATCCACTCTAACCGGCAGAAAATGACTTGATTTTGTAAGTCGATCCACAACAACCCAAACCGAATCATGCTTCCTCTGAGTTAATGGCAAACCTGACACGAAATCCATGGCGATATCATCCCATTTCCACATAGGAATGGATAAAGGAGTGAGCAATCCCGAAGGGACTTGACGCTTAACCTTTACCTGCTTACAAGTCAGACACTTTGCCACAAATTCCACAATGTCTCTCTTTATCGCAGACCACTAGTAGAACTGCTTCATGTCCCGATACATCTTCTCACTACCGGGATGCATAGTAAAGACCGTAGTGTGTGCCTCCCTCAAAAGCTTCTTCCTTAACTCATCACTCTCGGGCACACACAAATGATCCCTATACATAAGCACCCCATCCAAAATTAAAAACTCAGATTGTCACAACCCGAAATAGGCCTAGTCAGAATTTGCATGCTGAGTCGGGAATTTAAGGGTATTTCGATAATTTGTGCATAAGGAATTTGGATGACAAGGATTTAAAGTAAATAATTTATTAATTTATTAAATAAGTTAAGTGTGGGAAATTATTTGGTGTGCATGTGGTGTATGGTTGTAGGGTTTTTTGTTGTGGCATTTATCTAGTGAAGTGTGTGTATTGTACCCAAGGATGTGAAGTGTTTTGAACAATTGTTTGGTGTGTGTTGTGTTTTGGTACCAAATATTTCAAAGCATTGATTTAAGGGATCATTTAGTGTGTGAGTGGTGTATGGTGCATTGGAGCTTGAAAGTCAAAGTGGGTTTGTTTGGTCCAATAGTAGGCTGCCATGTGGATTGGTTGGTAGAGCAATTAATGAAGAGGGAAAAGAAAGAGAAAAAGAGGAAAAGAAAATCTGCCTCATGTCCTCTCCTCTCTCTCTCTCGGTTTCTTCTTTCTTTTCCTTGTTCATTCTCTACTCCATCTCCTTTCTTCTTGGCTGGTGTTTTGCAAGATCCTTGGTTTGTTTTGGTTGAGTTTTGGGGCAAGATTGAAGAGGTAAGAGTTAGTTTTGGTTTGCATGTGTTTGGTTCTTCTTCTCCTCCTGTTTGCTTTTGATTTGGGGAAAGTTAGGTTTTGGATGAGTAATTTATGGGTTTTGCTGGTGCAAGTGATTGGTGTTAAGAAGAAAGATTGATGATTGAAGGTTGAAGAAGAGTGATTTTGGATCTTCAATTCCAGGTTTGGGAAACTCTCTATTATGTATATGAATTTTAGTATATTCATGTGTGATATAAGTTTCTTGAATGTGTTGTTGATGATATATGATGATGGTAGTGAGTGTTGGTTTAAATTGTTCATTTGTGCATGTGAATAGGATTTTGGGTGAAAAACTGGGTTAGAATGCACTTGACCTTTCTTTGGTTTTTAAGCTGTATTGGGAGTTGCAGAACTCCAAATAGTATGAAACTAGTACCGTTTGAAAGCTAAGATATATTCCTAAAAATTTGTCAGAAATAATTTTGAGCTAATTGTGATTCTAATTGTCTCAAAAGTAGTCATGAAGTAGAGCTATCTTCTCTAGCCGGGTTCAGGGAAGCACTATAGGTTTTGTAGATCATATATGAAGTTATAGATGTCTAATTGATCTGAAATTTATTGAATTTGAAAGTTAGCATCTTAGGGAACAAATGTTAAGAAGGAAGTTTTGCCTAAACATGTCGTTTAGATGCCCGTATAGGCTGAACAAAAAGGTGTTGTGAAGCAGTCCTGAATTCTATCTTCTATTTTGCAAATTTTTGGTAGGTCATTGTGGTAACCAAATTCATTACCACCGTGACATATGAAAATGCTAGGCAGAATGCTTAGTTTGGACCTCATGTTGGTAACCAAATTCATTACCACCGTGACATATGAAAATGCTAGGCAGAATGCTTAGTTTAGACCTCACGGTGGTAACAAAATTCATTACCACCGTGACCCCTTCTGTCTTGACCATTTTATGTGTTTTTCTTCCCGAATTCAACCCACTTTCCGCCGAAACTTTTTAGGATCTATTCGATGCAAGTTTAGGACTATTAAATGAGTATAAGAATAGTTATCACTTGGAAAATAAACATGAATAGGATTAAGATTAATAGCAAACTAATGAAGTAATGATGTGTAATTATATGTATTAGAATCATGTCAAGTTTAATGACATTATTGAACATTATAATACTTTAATCTATATAAACGTGTATGATATGAACAAGTATGCATAGGTATTACTTAAGATCTAAGTTATATACACAAGAAAGACATCACATGAAATGAATTTGCTTAATGAAATATATATATATATGGGATATGAGTAGTGAATGTGTGATTGAAGTAATTGCCTAACAATATTATATGATGCATGCATTGATAATAAATGTTAATAGAATGTATTAGTATGCAAGATATCTATGATGCTATTATGGTTCACGTGGATATTTGATTCATTATATAATATGATAATGATAAATGTGATTTAATGCTTTTAGCTTATGAATTCCTCTTTTAAATGGAGATCCATAATGTGGCAAACCGGGGTAAGTAAGTATTTATAGAAATGTACAATTAGTTGGTATGAATGATATGATAAAGTGTGAGGAATTGCATTTTGTTTTGGGCAGTGGGTATATCACGGTGACAACCTCAAGGGTTACCACCGTGAGGTACCCCAGACTTGCATTCTGTCGAGATCCTTGGTATGTCACGGTGGTAACCAATATGATTACCACCGTGACCTACCCTGTTTTTGCAATAGAATCTTATTTATTTTATATGATTTAGGGATGTTAAATTATGGATTTTTGTACACATTGTCACTTAATATGAACTGTATACTAGTAAGGTGATATCTGTATTCGATTCGCACCCGTAAAGTGATGTCCGTATTCGATTCGTACCCGTAAGGTACTGTCAGTACATTTGTTATCCACTATTTTGAGTCAGTAGGTATCCTGTTTGTTTTATCTGATATGATTAAGAGAATGTGATATTTGGATGAGCATAATTCTGGACATGTGAATCAGTTATGTACTCGAATGTGATTATGAATCTCTAAACGGATTGAATGTGACTCAAGCATGTGTATCGTACATGATTATCAACATATATCATATTGTGAATGTGTTCGTATACAATCAGTCATGGACATAAGTATGTGAATTGAAAGGTGTACAACTGTGATCATGATCTCTTGAATGCCATGGTTATAGTTTATTATGTTGTGCTGATGAGCATATGAATCCAATTAGTTATGTTTATAAGCATATGAATTAATAGGTATATAAATGTAAACTTGAATTACTGAATGCTATGGTTAATAAGTATGTATATGAACGTGATTTTGGTGCTATTGACTATTATGGTGAAGTATGTGAATCAAGATACGTATGAATGTGCTCTTGACCATGGAATGTTATAAATATTGTGTTACGTTATGTGTTCTCTCTCTAGCTTTTCCTAGGGTAGTGATGTCGGTGTGTGGTCATGTGTTTACATTTCAGGCATGATAATTAGTAGCTATGCATGTGAAATCTCTGACATCTGATGCCCGTGAGTTCGGTAAGTGAAAGTTAATTTGTATGTGTAATTGCACGATATTCGCTTGTATCCTATATGGTATCCTGTCTGCTTTGGTTGCTTTAGTATGATTATAGAAATATGGTAACCGTATAATTACGATAATGGAAAGAACAATCAGGTAATGTGTACATGAATGTCGTTATGATCTTCTGAATGCATGACTTTTTATGCAAGCATGTATATCTATCTGTTAGGACTATATGCATTTGCTATTATGAATGTGTTATGCTTTGATGACCAATGCGAATGGCCATCCATGTTGCTTGTGTGTTCTCCCCACTAAGCGTTATCGCTTACCACGGATTCTTTTCCCGTGCAGGTGGCAGGTTTGGTTCCGTTCAAGTCACGCATCTGTAAGGTCGGCCACCTAGGAGTTAGAAGTTTTGTATTTTGTTCAGCTTTGGTATTTTTGATTTTATAATTCTATAGTCCTTCGTCTATGTAGTTACATGTAAGGATCTTAGTGTAATTAAGTTTTCAGTTATTTCTCCGTTTTATCTTTCGTCTGCACTTTCGCTGAATGATTATATGTATGTATGTGAGTTAATGTATGTTCAGCTACTGTTTGCTTAAAATTTTAAATTTCGCTGTATCTCCGTATGTTTTTATGTATGAATGTATGCTTCAGCTTAGCGTGTGTGCATGTATACGAGTGAGCATCGGCAGCGCTCTCCGGTGTCCTTCCAATGGGGACGTAGGGGGTGTTACATTTAGTGGTATCAGAGCGCCAGTTTGGCAGTTCTGGTTGTCTTGTTTATTATATGTTGAGTCCTTGCATGAGAGTCAGTTTCGTGTCGTGGCCTAATGCAGATGTGTCTTGCTTTGTGTCGTGTCTAGATGTGTCTTGCAAGTGAATGTAAAATGATTTTGGCAGTTTAAATCGTTAAGAGAACAGTATGCATGACGAACCTCTTTGAAGTATTAAAGGATTTGTGTAGCTATCAGTGGAAGTTAAATGATTTATGTGTGAAGTGTTTGTGTTTTGATTTTGGATGTGCAGTTTAGTAATTATTATCCAGGTAAGTGTGATTGACTCGAATATAAGAAATTGATTCAAGAGTGTAGCGATGGCGATAAATGTAAACAAGTGAGTAGTTTGAAAGGGGAGTATATGAGTTTGGTGGTGACTTGGAATGTAATGTTGGGAATTCTTTCTGATGTAAATGAAACAAAATTCTGTTAGGAGGGAAGAGTTATCACAACCCGAAACAGGCCTGGTCAGAATTTGCATGCTGAGTCGGAAATTTAAGGGTATTTCGGTAATTTGTGCATAAGGAATTTGGATGACAAGGATTTAAAGTAATTAATTTATTAATTTATTAAATAAGTTAAGTGTGGGAAATTATTTGGTGTGCATATGGTGTATGGTTGTAGGGTGTTTTGTTGTGGCATTTATCTAGTGAAGTGTGTGTATTGTACCCAAGGATGTGAAGTGTTTTTGAACAATTGTTTGGTGTGTGTTGTGTTTTGGTACCAAATATTTCAAAGCATTGATTTAAGGGATCATTTAGTGTGTGAGTGGTGTATGGTGCATTGGAGCTTGAAAGTCAAATTGGGTTTGTTTGGTCTAATAGTAGGCTGCCATGTGGATTGGTTGGTAGAGCAATTAATGAAGAGGGAAAAGAAAGAGAAAAAGAGGAAAAGGAAATCTGCTTCACGTCCTCTCCTCTCTCTCTCTCGGTTTCTTTTTTCTTTTCCTTGTTCATTCTCTACTCCATCCCCTTTCTTCTTGGCTGGTATTTTGCAAGATCCTTGGTTTGTTTTGGTGGAGTTTTGAGGCAAGATTGAAGAGGTAAGAGTTAGTTTTGGTTTGCATGTGTTTGGTTCTTCTTCTCCTTCTGTTTTGCATTTGATTTGGGGAAAGTTAGTGTGACGCGCGCCGGGCCCCGCGTGCGCCCGCCCGCTCGTAGGGCGATCGAGGCATTTGTGGGTTCATTGGTAACTTGCAATGAATTGCGAGTGCGTCTATTTTGGGCAACACAGAGGTTTCATGGAGTCGCCACCCAATAGAACATTGGGAAAGTTTCTCTCGCCTCGGAGAGCCTAAGACTGCGCTTATTATCCATTTTGGGCCAACCAAAGGGGTCTTAGAGGGTAGACCTCTCTCCCAAAGGAGCCTAGGATTAACGTCTAAGTCTCGTGACACAAGAGGTGTCTTGGAGGTTCCAATGAGTGATCGGATAGACCTCTCGCCTCTTTGAGCCCAAAGACCAGAGTTAGGTTTGGGACTTCTCATCTATTTCTACCTTGATTAGTTTATGATTAAATTTTAAGGTCATTAATTCACTCTCTTTCCATACGATGCGATTAAATTAAAAGCGCACTTTACTCACGTATTAAAGCAATAGATAAATAAAGGAATATTAAATCAAAAAATACAATAACTCTAAGAGCGGAATACAACTCCCATTTATAAATGTACAATACATACATAAGACGGGGGATTATTTATTTTGAGGACTTTGGTCCTCGTATGCATTTATTATAAAAAATGATGTTTTTATTGTGGAAATTTTTCATTGGATGATAAATAGGACATTGGGTCCTTTAATTCATGAAGAATCTCTCTTTATTAAATATAAAACATTTATCAATTTTTATATTCAGCGAGATACAAAATGGTACGTTCCTGTACATAAAATAATCAATAAATAAACAAATGGATGAAATAAATAAGAGGAGTAGAAAACTAAACCGATCGAAATCCTCCGAGCATAGTAGATTGCCCTTCGAGCTCAGAACGGTCCAAGAAAAAAACATATATGCTCACAAAAGGTTAATGAGTATTAATATACAAAAAACGCAATATAAATAAAGCTCTAAGACTTACGAGAGATAAAAAAGGTTTTGAAAATGTGGAGACAGAACCCAGGGACGGCCACTGCCGAGTGACCGACGGGCGTCAGTCAAGATGACCGACGTGCCCCGTCGCTCACTCGAGAGAGGGCGTCTGGGGGTGGGGTGACTGACGGGCATCGGTGAAACAGATGATCGTCGGTTACCGCTGTCTCTTAAAAAAACAACAGTAAAACTAGTTTTTCAAAGCAAGACAGATTTTTACCACAAAAACGAGATGAAAAGGATCAAAATAAAGGAAGATGAAAGCAAAAAGTAAAAAAAAAACGAGAATAAAAATGAAGATGAAGTAATAAGGAGAAGAAGTTCGAAATATTTACCCTCAGATAATATTTTAGTTGGATTTTGATGTCGATTAGAGTCCCGCACGCTCCATGAGAATATAAAATGAAAGATCAAAAATAAGGAAAATAGATTGTTTCCTTCTTGATCCATAAAAAAAAAATGAAGTTTGGAATCAAAACCTTAGGAAAACTAATTAGATTTAGCTCCTTTTTAATGGTTTGATTCTTAAAACTAAATGAGATTTCTTGAAATTTGTATTTGCTGGAGGAGAGAGAAAATAAGTGTTAATTTTGACAGAGTTTTCCCTTTTAGAAATTTCTCTAACCCCATTTTAGGTGGGAAATGAAAGTTTTTATAGACCAGGGGCGACGGACGGGCGTCGGTTCCACAGACGGGCGTCGAAAAATCCCATAGGCCGTCTATGACCCAAAGCGACGGTCTTGCCATTGACAGACGGGCAGATTGCCGGTGGAGAAAATACATCTTTTTGACCCCAAAACCCCCCATTTCCTCCCTCTTTCCTACGAAGACTGAAAGAACACATTTCTCGTGAAGCAGGGGACCAAAACCTCTGAATCTCAACCGTTTTTACGAACTCGGACGTTGATTTCCTCATCGGGTAATCTCTGATCCAGACCGCCTCGGGACAGGGTGCTTACAGTTGCCCCCAGTTTTGGGGAAAACTAGCGCACGAGTGCCTAGATGATCCAAAATTCAAAGAAAGGAACAACAAGAAGGAAGAAAAGCGTACCTGTAGCGATTCTTACCTTCCGCGTCCCTCGTCAAGTAGACTTCGTCTCAGTCTGCTCAACGGATGGAAGCATCCCTACAGGTCTCGTCTCGACCTATAAGGCGTTGGTGAGATGCAGCGTTCTCTAGCTACGACCTCGGTGTGAAGAGCAGTGTTCTCTAACTGCAACTTCGGTTGGTGAAGTTCCCTTGCTAACCCCCATCCGATCTGCAAGGTGCGTAGCACTCTCTGGCTGCCGCATGAACTGTGAGATGTAGCACTCTCTGGCTACAATCCCGGTGTGAAGAGCAGTGTTCTCTAACTGCAACTTCGGTTGGTGAAGTTCCCTTGCTAACCCCCATCCGATCTGCAAGGTGCGTAGCACTCTCTGGCTGCCGCGTGAACTGTGAGATGTAGCACTCTCTGGCTACAATCCCGGTGCAAAGAGCAGTGTTCTCTAACTGCAACTTCGATTGGTGAAGTTCCCTTGCTAACCCCCATCCGATCTGCAAGGTGCGCAGCACTCTCTGGCTGTCGCGTGAACTGGGAGGACATGAATTTCGATCTGTCTGTCCTCAGATTGTGATTGATGTCCGTATTCAGACCAGTGTTAAGCAATGTCCCTGCATGGCAAAGGATTTTGTTAATTTATGTATGAGTTATTCCCTTTCAATATGCTCATAAATGATTTGGCTTTATTATTTATCATCTCATTTTCATTATTTTCATCATGTTTTGTGTCATCGTATTGCTTTTTATTATTTTTCTCGTCATATGATCATTTTGACCTTTAATATGAATAAGTATAAGAGCATACAATCATCTTTAATGCGAATAAAGCATAGATAAAGACAAATAAACAAATAAATATACAAAGCTACAAATAAAAGTTTTCCACTAACATCAGCTTTTGTATAATGTATATAAAATCGCGACAATAATGAACAAAATACAAAAAAGAATGTCATCCAAACTCCTTGAATGACTATGATGGCAGGTAGTCCGTGAGCTCCTCATCCGGGTCCTCATCATCCGAGAGGTGAATCGGCTCAGGCTGAGGTGGAGGGGGCTGAGTCAGAGATGGACGCTAAAGCGCAGATGGTCTAACCCCAGAAGCATGAGTCTGTCTGAATCTAACCTGAGTGTAGCCGTCCAAGAAGGGCTGGGTACACGTCCTCATGAAGCTCAAGGTATTAAAAACTGTCCCCCCTAACTGCTTGAAGGTCTGGCTCATCTGGCTGGTCTGCTCACTGGCGGCCTTCCTCATCTGCTCCAGCCTCTGCTCAGTGTGCTCCCTGAACTCTCATATGGACTGGGACAGGGGAGGAACGATCCCCTCTATCGCCTGGACCCGAGACCTAAGAGAATCAAGTGACTCATCAATCATCTGCAAAGTCACGTCCATCCTCTGAGATGCCTGATCCTGGGACTTCCTCAGATCCTAACCAAACTGCTCTCTGAGCTCTCTCTGTCCCTGGACAACATGCTCCACAAGCCTAGCCTGCTCGTCTCTGACGCTCTCCATAAGCCGGGCCTGTTCCTGCACCATATGGTCAATGAGCTCGAGCTGCTCTTGGGTCAGGCGCTCAATGACTCTGGACTGCTCCTGGATAGCAGCCTGCTGTCTGTCTAGTCTCTCCTGGGTAGCCCTGTCCCTCTCCTCTAATCGACGCTCGAACGCTGTGAGCATGGAGGTCAGGAGCTGTGAGATGTCTGGCTGCGGCTGCAGTGGCTCCTGAGTCGGCTCTGATGGCTGAGCTGCAGAAGTGGATGCCCTCGGGTCGCTCCCGAAGTAGGGATGAAACCTCTCGGAGGGCCTGAGGGTGGATCGATGTACTCTGATGGTCGGTGAGGGAAAAGGAGTCGGTGCCCTGGACGCCGGTGGGGTGCCAAAAAGCTCGTCCATGGTGAACTCCATGTCAAAATTTGACGGAGTTCTTGGCTGCTCCTGCTATGGTGGCGGTGGCGCGGTCTGAGGCTGAGGTGGTGCCTGTTGCTGCGGGGACTGTGGAGGCTGAGGTGGTGGCTGCTGCTGCTCCTGCTCTAGCTTTGGTCCTAAAGGCGGAAGAGCAAAAACCCGCCTAGTCTCGTGGATGGTGAGCAGTCTCAAGGCCTTAGGCTGCCCTGGCAGCGGCAAGATCATGCCCATCTGAACAGCAGCTGTCGCGTCAACATAGATCCCCTCGTCCAAGGGTCCTCTGAGCCTATCTGGGGCGACTCCTAAGCCCAAAAGCAACCTGGTGACAACCCCTCAAACTATCACCACTGGGGCTGACCCCCTGCCGACCCTAACCATGTTAGCTAGGATCTCATGGCTAACATTGAGGCGCTGGCCTGCCACCATAGCCCAGAGGCTCCAGATCTCGGCCGCGTTAAGCGACCCTGGATTACCAGCCCGACCAAGGTACGAGCTGGAAAGCACTCTATGCAGGTACCGGAGTGCCTGAGAGACCAGTACGGTACTCTTCGCTGTATCGTGATCATACAACACTCCTGGAAAAGCAATAGCCGCCCAATGAGTGCGCCTCACCGCTCTCTGTGAGACTATAACCCCATCACCCACTGGGAATCCCATTGCCTCCGCAAACCGATGCCTCGTGATACTAAAAAGCTGGCCGTCAAACCAGAACTGCACTACGCCCGGCTCAGTGTCCGATCTCTAATACCCTCTATAGTGTAGAGTGGCTAACACCTACCGTGTAGCCTTAGGGAACGTCTGAAATGTGGGAGTCAGAAAGTCCATCCATCCAGCACCCTCTATCAGCGCGTCTACCTCTGCGGTCATCCCTAGCGCCTCTAGGAATGGCCTAGATATAAAACGGCTAGCCCGGAACTCGACCTGGGCCAGCGCCCTGTATCTCTGGGCGGACTCATCATCCATCCAGGCCGGGACCTCTACCTTGGACCGGGCCTGGGGAACTCGTCGTCTCGGAGGCATCCTGCAAAAGAAAAGATTATATAAATTAAATTAATTTAATGGAGCGGGCATTAATAGGCCCAATTTCCAAAACAAAAGCACACTGGACCTCATCCGAGCGATAGCGGCCCAGGTATGAGGAGAGAAAGATAAAGAATTAAAAATGAAAAATAAAATAATCGGGTAGCACCCCGGCAGGGATCTGCCCAACCTCCTGTATGGAAAAAACACAAAACGGGCTTCAGGCCCCAACAAAACAATCGCATGCATATCTTCACAAAAAAAATGGGCAGCACCCCAGCAAGGGTGTGCCCCACCTCCTGCACAAAAGGGATAGGCCTCAGGCCCCAACAAAACAGCACATATATACATTCATAAAAAATGGGCAGCACCTCGGAAAGGGTGTGCCCCACTTCCTGCACAAAAGGGACAGGCCTCAGGCCCCAACAAACAACACATATATACTATACTTATATACACTTGCTAGCATGCATTAGGAATTCCTATTTCTAAGGGAACATGTTTTAAAGGCAAAATCATGCAAAAGTTCGACTAATTAGCATGCCAAAATTATAAAAAAAACTAGCAGCATCTACCCTTGATTCCTAAGGCAAACTAAAGCAATCTACTCATTCTAAAAGCAAAAAGAAGAAGAAAAAAAGGAAATAAATTAAAATTTAAAGAGGAAGTGATTAGTTACTTACCTGTAATTTGCAGAAAATAGTAAAAAATGAAGAAAAGTAGTTCCTTGGATGATCGGTCGAACGAAAAGGCCCCAAAAATGTAAAGGAAATGAAAAAAGAAGAGAGAAGAGTGCAAAAAACGACAAAAAAAATGAGGGAGAGGAAAAGAGAAGATGGCAAAAGTGTTTGTCCGTCGGTCACAAGGCCCTTATATAGATTTCGTGACCGACGGGCTGGGCGCCGCTAGGAGCGACCGACGGTTGGGCGTCTGTCATTCACTATTCCCCATTAAATGCGAAATTAATGCACGTGATGCAATGCTGACGTATGCAAACTGCCAGGTGGACGGCTACCGACGGGCAGGCCGTCTCTCTTGAGGCACGGGCAGGCCGTCTGTGGCGCTTCCCAATATATTTAGTCAATTTTTCTAATTTATTGTGTCTTCTCATTTTCTCAACACTTCTCTAGCTTTCATCCTTTGAATATCACAAGATGTCATCTCCTCTCCTCCAGAAGATGTACCGCATCTTAGACGACAACCGCACTTGGGAAAACGACACTCTTTCTCCTCTTTCCGGTCTGAAATACCTCCGCAGGGCTAAGGTAGACCACAACCTTCTTCTGGCTGCAACCCATTTCTGGAATCCCCGGTTTCACGTCTTCAAGTTCATGTACCAGGAGTTATGCCCCCTGCCTGAGGAGTTAGCTGCCATTGTCGGTGCCTGGTATCCCCCTAGCGCTATGCCTTGTATCCTTGCGGTCTACTCCAGACTCGAGATATTGCTCTATCCTTAGGTATAGCCCCCTCTAAAGCTACGCAGTTGGTTCCCCCGGGGTCTACCTTCTCTTTAGAGCCACTGGTCGAGGCTCTAGACAGATTCTCTGACGTCCCCACCTATCGGGTAAGTATCGTATTCTTATTATGCATGATGAGCTTCTTGACTGTGGTTTCAGGGGGTTTGATCAGCGATCTTCGCCTGTTTGGGGCTTTGGACGATTTCCACTGCGGGCTATCTCCCTTTCCACTTATTCTGGCTGAGACCATTCTGGGCTTAGATGCTGTATGCTCTGGGTCCACCCCCACGTTCACGGGAAGCCCCTTATTGCTACCGGTACATCATTATTTTAAAAGTAGTGCGTCCCTTATGGATTTTCGCACTAGCTTTTCTTGGCAGGAAGCGCGTCCTTTCGGATTTTCACACAACCCTATGCCTTATTTTTGCCTGAAGTAAATCCTACTCACTCCAGCGGCTTTTTTTTTGTAGGTCTGGCTGCAAGAGAAGCTGAGAATGTTGTCAGAACCACCTCCCCGAGTCATTGCGCAGTACTCCTCGAGACACTTCCTCCCGCACCGACGGCTGTATACATGCGCCACTGCTGATGAAGGCATTGCCAGATTTAGCGAGCTATTTGATGACGATACCAGTTTCACATCTGCCTGGCTCCCTCTGTCCCATGCGATCATTGATGGACCATCGGGGTGTGTTCCCCTCTGTGGGCTTCATCAGGCTACTTTTCTTATCACAGCTCGGTGTGCTCGCCAGCTCGGGATGATCCAGGATGTGGTGAGGGTCCCACTATCTTTTCGGGGAGGAACACTTTCTGCTGCCTTTGCTTATCGGTATCACGAATTGTGGAGCCGCCTACCGGTGAAGACTGTCATTCCTCGGTTCGGGGCTCATTATGTGGCTTCCACTAGCGAGTACAAGAGATGGGTCCTTAGCCCGGCATCTGACAATAGGACGCGAGGGCTCAAGCATCAAACTGGCGAGAGCAGCAGAAGGATCTAGCTTAGTTTACATATGCACCCTTTTTGCATTTCTTTTTAATGCAGAACTAGAAAATGACAGAAATGAGAAGAATAATCCTTATTTTATTTGACGAAATTATGTACATTTCCATGGAATTTCAGCATACATGATTAGTTTTGATCTTAACTCGACTGTGCATGCCCTATGAATGCATGAAACCAAATTTTAACAGCATTGACTCCTGTTACCAACCGGCCCTCTCGGGTTTTCACGCTTGGATATTTTCTCTCGTGCCTCTAATTTTTGCACAGGATGCCTTTTTTCGATTTTCACCCTGTCGAGGCGCCCAATTTTAGCAAGGCCGCCTTTTTTCAGTTTTCGACCCGCGGGGCATTGTATTCTCTTCTTTTTATTTTCAGTCTTTAGCCGTGGAACCTTTTGAGTCTATCGACGTTGATCGGTTCCTCGAACTCATTACCATCGCTATCCGATAAGATTGCAGCTCCTTTGTACAATAGCTTCTTGAGGATAAACGGCCCTTCCCAGGTTGGTCTAAACTTTCCTCTGATATCTGGTACACCTAGCCTTATCTGTTTGAACACCAAGTCCCCCTCCTTCAGCGGATTCCTTCTCACCTTCTTCCCAAATGGCCAGCCTCTTCTGATAGATCTGATTATGATAGTAAGCTTTCAGCCTACTCTCATCCAATAAGTTCAAATGCTATAACCTTTGTTGCGCCCATTCGGCCTCCGGAATCTGAGCTTCCATGACTACTCTCAGCGATCTGAGCTCTACCTCGACTGGCAGTACCGCCTCTGTCCCAAAAACCAGAGAATAAGGCGTAGCGCCCGTAGACATCCTTATCGCCGTTCTGTAACCCCACAATGCAAAGGGTAGCTTCTCTGCCTAGTCTTTGTAGGTTTAGACCATCCTGGCTAGGATATTCTTCACATTCTTATTGGCGGCCTCTACTGCTCCTTTAGCTTGTGGTCGATAGGGAGAGGATTTATAGTGCTCGATTCCGTACTTCTCAAGGAGCTTCCTGGTTTTCCCCATGAACTGCACCCCGTTATCAGACACTATGTTATGTGGGAGGCCGTATCTGCAGATCAGATTTCTTTCAATGAACCTGGCCATATCTCTTGCGTCGATCTTCTTGAAGGATTCTGCCTCTACCCATTTTGTAAAATAGTCGATTGCGACTATTATGTACCTGTGCCCATTGGATGCTGTAGGGCAGATCTCTCCAATAATGTCTATTCCCCAAGCAGCAAATGGCCAAGGCGACGTTAGGCTGTGTAGCTCTGACACTAGCAAGTGCCTTAAATCTGCGTACTGCTGGCATAGCTGGCACTGCTTGACATATTTTGAGCAATCATTGTCCATTGTAAGCCAATAGAAGCCTTGCCTTATGATCTTCTTCGCCAGGGTTAACCCATTCATATGAACCCCACAGACGCCTGTATGGGTTTCTTCCATCACCCTCTGGGCTTCCCTTTCGTTTAAGCACCTGAGCTAGATGACATCTGCCTACCTTTTGTATAACACCCCGTCTAAGGATATGAATTGAGTGGATAGCCTTCGGATCATCCTCTGATCCTTCTCGATAGCTTCCTCTGGAAACCTCGCGTTTTCTAAATAATTTATGATGTCAAAGTACCATGGCTTTCCATCTGCTACTTCTACTTCCATTATTGGTTTGACCTCGAAGCTGGGCCTCTCAGAACTCGAAATCAGGACAGGATTCATAGCTATCCCTTTAGGATTATCCCACTTCGACACCAGAGTTGCCAGTGCATCAGCCAGACGGTTCTCCTCTCTTAGCACAAAACGGAACGTACAAGTCTCGAACTGCCCACATAGCTCCTTCAGATATTCAACATAAGGTACCAGCCGTTCTTCCTTCACAGCCCACTCACCCCGAATTTGGCTGATTACCAAGGATGAGTCACCAAATTCTTCTATGTTCTTTGCCCCCAAGGCAGCTAAGGCTTCTAACCCGAAGGTGCACGCTTCATACTCAGCTTCATTGTTGGTGACCCTGTACCTCAACTTCTTGGCCAACGGGAGCTTTTCATCATCTGGGGTCGTCAAAATGATTCCAACTCCTGCTCCCTTGTTATTTATGGCCCCATCAAAATATAACTGCCATCCTTGGACAGAGATCGTGGCTATGCTCTCATCAAGAAAATTGAATTCAGGTGCATCGCCCTGAATGGGATGATCAGCAAGGAACTCGGCTACTGCTTGCCCCTTTATAGTTTTGCGAGTGATGTATTCGACATCGAATTCTTGTAGCAATAACAACCACCTTCCCATCTTACCAAGCAAAGACGGCGCTTCTTGCAAATACCTCAAAGGATTCTTCTTTGCCACTGCCTGAACTCTATACGAATGGAAGTAGTGCCTAAGCATCTTCGATGCCCAAATCACTGCCAGGCAGATCTTCTCTACTTCAGCATATTTTATCTCGTAAGCCAGGAACTTCTTGCTGAGATAGTAAACTGTGAATTCCACCCCGAACTCATCTTCCTGAGTCATCATGGCTCCCACGAAACCATCCTCCACTGCCAGATACAAGATAAGCGGCTTGATTGGTTGCGGTGGCCTCAACACTGGCGGACTCAGCAGATATTCCCTGATTCTATCAAAAGCTCTCTGGCAATCTTCATTCCAAACCATGGGCTGGTCCTTTCTGAGCAACTTGAAGATTGGCTCGCATATCGAAGTGAGCTTCGTAATGAATCGGCTGACATATTGTAGCTTGCCCAGGAAACTTCTTACCTCCTTCTCTTTTTGTGGCACGGGCATTTCTCTGATGGCCTTCACCTTGTCCGGGTTAATTTCAATTCCCCTCTGGCTGACGACATGCCCCAGTAGCTTTCCTGAAGTTACTCTGAAAATACACTTCTTGGGATTAAGTCGCAGGCTGTACTTATCAATCCTAATGAAGAACTTCTCTAAAGCTTCGAAATGGCCCTCCCTGGTGGCTGACTTGACCATCATGTCGTCTACGTACACCTCCATTTCCTTGTGGATCAAGTCACTTAGGATCTTCGTTGCCATTCTCTGGTATGTAGCCTCTGCATTCTTTAGGCCGAAAGGCATTACTCTGTAGGCGTAAGTCCCCCATTCCGTGATGAAAGCTGTTTTAATCCGGTCGACTATCTTGTTAAGGATCTGGTTGTAGCCTACATAACCATCCCCAAAACTGTACATTGCGCAGTTGGCGGCACTATCTATTAACACGTCAATGTGGGGTAGTGGAAAATCGTCTTTAGGGCAGGCCTTGTTCAGATCTCGATAATCCACACATACCCTTACTTTTTTGTTCTTCTTGGCTACAGGGACTACGTTCGCTAGCCATGTAGGATACTGCTCTTCAACCAGGAATTTGGCTTCGATCTGCTGCCGAATCTCCTCTTTAACCTTGTCTGCCCATTCTGGTCTAAGCCTCCTCAACTTCTGTTTTACAGGCTTATGGTCCGGATACGTTGGAATAGCATGCTCTGCGATGTTTCGATCAATTCCTGGCATGTCGTCGTAGGTCCAGGCAAAAACTTTTTCATATTTTTTTATTATTCTCTCAAATTTTTCTCTCTCATCAGGAGTTATATTCGATGCTATTAAGATTTCCTTCGGATTTTTCGAGGTTCCAAGATTAAAAGGCGTGGTTTTAGTGGAATCAATATAAAAAATAGATGGGATATGATCATGTTCATGCATGTTGAGATTGCTGAAAACATTGCACAAATAAGCAAAATCATTCATCTTACTAATAATATTATTATTGTCATTTACATCATAAAAAAGTTCCGGAATAAAAAGACAATCTAAGCTAGTATCTTCTTCTGCTTTCATCGAGGTCGATGCTGCAGCAGCTTGTGCCTCGGCTTCCTGGCTTGGCAGAGGCCTCTCAGCTATCCCTGAGGAAATCTTCAAATCCCCAATCTTCAGTTCTTGCTCTACCATTTTTTCCTTCCCTTTCAGTCTGGCAGCAAACATCTTCTCGGTGATAACCTCTTCGGGCTCATTCCTACCCCAGGCAATACATTGGGTCATAACTTCCTCATCCCAGAAGTCCTCAGCCGTTTTAATAACTCCCACATCCCAGTCAAAAACGTCACTGAAGATCTCAAATCCAGGGACAATCTTTCCATTCACCCACTGTGGCTCATCTTCACTAGTGTAAGCACATACTGAGGATGCGGGCACGAAGCTTTCTGAAATGTGAGGGATCTTTTTCGTTGTCTTCTTCTTGCCAAGTCCGCCTTTGTATCCCAAATCCTTCCGATCTTTCTGACCTCAAGTAGTGATTGCGGATTGCGGCCCTTGCAAATTTTTACCCAGACCAGCCCCAGGGAGATAGTGCATCCTTTTCATCATATTAACCACTGGAGGGCTATCCACTGACCTCTGCTCTTCCCCTATCATCGATATATGAAAGCCACTGAATGGCTGATTAGCAATCTCTAGGGCCGATACTTGATTATCCCTGGCCGCCTTGATGGTTACCACCTCGCCTTCATGCGGGAATTTAATCATTTGGTGTAACGTAGACAGCACTCCCCCCAGGGGTCAATTTCACTCATGGTCACTCAACTTATCGCACAAAAATAACCGACTTTTTTTTTCTTACTTAAATGTCACTAAATTTCTAAAATTTTTGCAAAAAAGTCATGTTGATCGGAATCCGGTGAGAACCTTTACCGGATTGATGACATGGCATATGACACGTGGCAACGAATAGTAAATATATGACTTTTTTGAAAAAATATTAGAAGTTCAGTAACATTTAAGTTGGAAAAAAAGAAAATTGGTTACTTTTGCGCTATAAATGATAAGTTTAGTGACCGTGAGTGAAATTGATTTAGATGTAGCATTTGTTGTAGATATTATTAAACGACATGTAGTTTCTGACATGGCATGCCATGTCATCAATCCGGCGAGGGTCCTCTCCGAATTCCGGTCAAAATGACTTTTGTGCAAAAATATTAAAAGTTCAGTAACATTTAAGTAAGAAAAAAAAAAGTCGATTACTTTTGCGCGATAAGTGATAAGTTGAGTGACCGTGAGTGAAATCAACCCCTCCCCCCAGTTTATGAAATCAGGGCCTCCCAAGCAATGCTGAGAAGTTGGCCGGAATAGGCATAACTACAAATTCTATCTCCGTCTCAATAGGTCCAGCCTTGACCAAAGTCTTGAACGTCCCCGAAGCTTGCCTTCTAGAATTATCGTAAGCTATAATAGTCAAATCCGACTCGCTAAGCATACCTTCTTCCAAACCGAAAGCCTGAAGCACCACCAGAGGGCAAACATTTATAGATGACCCATCATCTACCATAACGCAAGCAGTGTGCTTGCCGTTGATTTGCGCCTTAATGTATAGCGGTCGGTTATGATTACAGCCTTCGACTGGCTGGTCGGCATCAGAATACACTAATCTCTCTCCTGATCCCCCTTTTACAAGGTCTAACAATTCTGATGGAGAGATTGTAGTAGCCACAGTAGACTCAGTCAAAGCTTCTACCAACTTTTGTCTATGAGAAGGGGACTGCCTCAGAAGATCCCATATAGATATTTGAGTCGTGGTCTTCTTCAACTGTTTGGCTATCTGATTCTCTTCCAGTTCTTTTTCTGTTGATGCTTGCGCTGGTTCTGGTGATCTTTTTATCTCTAGGACTACTCTTCCACTCCTCGTTATAGCTCCTACGTCCTTTTCCTCTTCATCTGACTTCCACAGATCCAAAGATATTTTAACCTCCTCCTCATTATCTTCATCGCTTTCGCTACTAGACCAACAATTAATTATTGCTACAGACATCCCTTCCTTCTTGGCCTCAGGGTGAGTAATAGCAGCATACTCGTTCCCATACAGGTCCTGCAGCACGTACAATTCTGGTAGGCTTGATCCAATCATGAAAATAGGGGGCGGCACAGCATTATAGCTAGGCTTCTTCTTTTCCTCTCTCCGCTCGGGGTCAGTGATTTGTTTACTGTCAATCAAATCCTGGATTGAGTGCCTCAGCGCTTTACAATTATCCGTTAAATGGCCCGTATGCTGATGAAAGGCACAGTACTCATTATCTTTATGCCCCAGCGTCCCTTGCGTCATAGCAGGCCTGGGAGGCAATGGCTGCAACTTCCCTTCTTTCATCAACCTTCTTAAAACCCAAGACAGTGGTCTTCCTAAGTTCGAAAACTTCCTCGGGGTAGCTGCGTCAGTAGCAGACACCTCAACCGTTCTTCTGGTGCTACCATTGGGACCGGCTGGCCTACTTGCCCCTTGACTGGCATTAGCTTTCTTGGCAAAATTGTCATTGCTCGCCTTTCGGACTAAGTATTCCCCTTCCGCTTCTATGGCTATGTCCTTTAAAGACTCCCAGTCCTTTAGACCCTTCATCTTCAAACCTTCTTTCAAGTACGGGCTCGCGTTCTTGATGAACAAACGGATCTGGTCTTGAGTGTCTGGTTTTCTCCTCATCTCCATTACTCTACTCCGCCAGTGGGTTAGGTAATCATGGAAGGATTCCCCGGCCTTTTGCTGAAGCAACTCCAAATCCTTGAGGGTCACCTCCATCCTCGTGTTACAGTCGTACTGCCTCAAAAACTCCTCTATGAGCATATCCCAATCCTCCTTGGTTCGGCGATCGAGGCTGTGGTGCCAATCTATGGCGAGGCCAGTTAGGCTCAAGCGAAAGTACTCCACTTTTTGCCTCTTGGATAAGGTAGTCCCTTTCATGATCAAGGAGTACTGCTTTACATGGGCAGTCGGGTCAGAAGTGCCGTCAAACTTGGGGACATCAGGCATCTTGAAATTGTATGGGATTGGGTCATCTCCCTCCAGCTCCTTATCTTCTGGGTTCATCCCTTGACCTCTACCCAACATACGGGCCATACCCTCAAACTTCTCTTCCATCTTTTTCCAGATGAACTCCTCGGTCTGGGGTGCCTTCCCCCTCTCAGATACAATGCTCATTTTGTCATCTTTATTCTCCCGGTCATCTTCTAACCTCGGCGCTTGTCTCCTTCTCTGGACCCCGGAAGCCACTGACCTCAGATCTATAGGTGGTGGTCGAATTAGTTCCTCCTGTCTATCTACTCTTTCCTCTTCCCGCTCATTTTGTCTTATGGGAGGAGGAGGATTTTGCGGAGTGGGCTGCTGAGCCATTGTAGCTAACATATTCATCATACGGCCTTCGAACTCCTCAAACCTTCTACCCACTTCTTCAGCAATCAAGGCCCTGGTAGCATCATTTTCCCTTGGTGAGTTGGCCATCTCTGATATGGTTCCACTGGTTTCTGAATGGGTTCCTAGAAGACTCTCTCTTTCTTGCAGCTCAAACACAGAACCTTTGATCAGTCGTCCGGTCGGTCCTCTCGTCCACCTGGGCAGATCTATGATGGCTGCATAGATAAGGTGTTAGAATGATGCATGAAATGCAAATGAAATGTATGGCCGTGATATGCAACATCCACAAATCACAGGCAAGCAGATAGGTCCTTCCACCCTTATTGCTCCCACACACGTGGTGGTGCGGTCTCTTTCCTAGGCGGGATCAATCCATGGGTCAGCGGGGAACCCAATGGACATGGATGGTACGCGGCAAAAAACCGGTAGCATAACACTCCTATGCCAATGCACAAGCGCATGGATAATGATCATCATGTATTTAGACATCCCAAATATATCGATATGGCCCTACCGGGGCATGGAAGCCTTTGGCTAGGTTACCAAGCAAGACACCTGGATTTACCCAATACATAATGACCCATACAACAAGCATGATATTACGATTCATATCACCTAGGGAGAGTATCTATTGCCATTATATGAGCTTTGGCAGAGGGAGATGTTTCTTTAAGACTACCCAAGCATGATCCCTGCCGATGGGTCTAGCTCATCACAAGCATAACGACCGATCGGGTCAACATTTTATATACCAAAAGGTACGAAACTTGGGCTAGTGATTATCTTTAACACTTCCCCACATTGAGTGAACGTAGGGTTATGCTTCGGGAATGCACCGAGGCTAAGAAGGGACCAATCTAGCATATTCTAAGGCTCTAATGGGATGCAAATGCAAATTTTGAAAGAAAGCGAATTTTATGAATTAAACTTTAATCATAAATGTTAAACGAGGTATTTTCAAATCGAAGTCTCAAACCATAAGTCCCCAGTGGAGTCGCCACTGTGACGCGCGCCGGGCCCCGCGTGCCTCCCATGCGCCCGCCCGCTCGTAGGGCGATCGAGGCATTTGTGGGTCCGTTGGCAACTTACAATGAATTGTGAGTGCGTCTATTTTGGGCAACACGGAGGTTTCATGGAGTCGCCACCCAATAGAACATTGGAAAAGTTTCTCTCGCCTCGGAGAGCCTAAGACTGTGCTTATTATCCATTTTGGGCCAACCAAAGGGGTATTGGAGGGTAGACCTCTCTCCCAAAGGAGCCTAGGATTAACGTTTAAGTCTCGTGACACAAGAGGTGTCTTAGAGGTTCCAATGAGTGATCGGATAGACCTCTCACCTCTTTGAGCCCAAAGACCAGAGTTCGGTTCGGGACTTCTCATCTATTTCTACCTTGATTAGTTTATGATTAAATTTTAAGGTCATTAATTCACTCTCTTTCCATACGATGTGATTAAATTAAAAGCGTTTTTTACTCACGTATTAAAGCGATAGATAAATAAAGGAATATTAAATCAAAAAATACAATAACACTAAGAGCGGAATACAACTCCCATTTATAAATGTCCAATACATACATAAGATGGGGGATTATTTATTTTGAGGACTTTAGTCCTCGTATGCATTTATTATAAAAAATGATGTTTTTATTGTGGAAATTTTTCATTGGATGATAAATAGGACATTGGATCCTTTAATTCATGAAGAATCTCTCTTTATTAAATATAAAACATTTATCAATTTTTATATTCAGCGAGATACAAAATGGTACGTTCCTGTACATAAAATAATCAATAAATAAACAAATGGATGAAATAATTAAGAGGAGTAGAAAACTAAACCGATCGAAATCCTTCGAGCATGGTAGATTGCCCTTCGAGCTCAAAACGGTCCAAGAAAAAACATATATGCTCACAAAAGGTTAATGAGTATTAATATACAAAAAGCGCAATATAAATAAAGCTCTAAGACTTGCGAGAGATAAAAAAGGGTTTGAAAATGTGGAGACAGAACCCAGGGACGGCCACTGCCGAGTGACCGACGGGCATCAGTCAAGATGACCGACGTGCCCCGTCGCTCACCCGAGAGAGGGCGTCTGGGGGTGGGGTGACCGACGGGCGTCGGTGAAACAGATAACCCGTCGATCACCGCTGTCTCTTAAAAAAAGGACAACAAAACTAGTTTTTCAAAGCAAGACAGATTTTTACCACAAAAACGAGATGAAAGGATCAAAATAAAGGAAGACGAAAGCAAAAAGTCAAAAAAACGAGAATAAAAATGAAGATGAAGTAATAAGGACAAGAAGTCCAGAATATTTACCCTCAGATAATATTTTGGTTGGATTTTGATGTCGATTAGAGTCCCGTACGCTCCACGAGAATACAAAATAAAAGATCAAAAATAAGGAAAATAGATTGTTTCCTTCTTGATCCTTTAAAAAAATGAAGTTTGGAATCAAAACCTTAGGAAAACTAATTAGATTTAGCTACTTTTTAATGGTTTGATTCTTAAAACTAAATGAGATTTCTTGAAATTTGTATTTGCTGGAGGAGAGAGAAAACAAGTGTTAATTTTGACAGAGTTTTCCCTTTTAGAAATTTCTCCAACCCCATTTTAGGTGGGAAATGAAAGTTTTTATAGACCAGGGGCGACCGACAGGCGTCGGTTCCACAGACGGGCATCGCCGGAAGATCAGTCACTCCGACGGGCGTCGAAAAATCCCATAGGCCGTCTGTGACCCGAAGCGACGGTCTTGCCATTGACAGACGGGCAGACCGCCGGTGGAGAAAATACATCTTTTTTACCCCAAAACCCCCCATTTCCTCCCTCTTTCCTACGAAGACTGAAAGAACACATTTCTCGTGAAGCAGGGGACCAAAACCTCTGAATCTCAATCGTTTTTACGGACTCGGACGTTGATTTCCTCATCGGGTAATCTCTGATCCAGACCACCTCGAGATAGGGTGCTTACAGTTAGGTTTTGGATGAGTAATTTCTGGGTTTTGCTGGTGCAAGTGATTGGTGTTAAGAAGAAAGATTGATGATTGAAGGTTAAAGAAGAGTGATTTTGGATCTTTAATTCCAGGTTTGGGAAACTCTCTATTATGTATATGAATTTTAGTATATTCATGTGTGATATAAGTTTCTTGAATGTGTTGTTGATGATATATGATGATGGTAGTGAGTGTTGGTTTAAATTGTTCATTTGTGCATGTGAATAGGATTTTGGGTGAAAAACTGGGTTAGAATGCACTTGACCTTTCTTCGGTTTTAAAGCTGTATTGGGAGTTGTAGAACCCCAAATGGTATAAACCTAGTACAGTTGGTAAGCTAAGATATATTCCTACAAATTTGTCAGAAATAATCTTGAGCTAATTTTGACTCTAAGTGTCTCAAAAGTAGTCATGAAGTAGAGTTATCTTCTCTAGCCGGGTTCAGGGGAGCACTATAGGTTGTTTAGATCATATCTGAAGTAATAGATGTCCATTTGATCTGTAATTTATTGCATTTGAACGTTAATATCTTAGGGAACAAATGTTAAGAAGGAAGTTTTGCCTAAAAATGTCGTTTAGATTCCCGTTTAGGCTGAAAAAATAGGAGTTGTGAAGCAGTCCTGAATTCTAGCTTCTGTTTTGCAAATTTTTGGTAGGTCGCTGTGGTAAACAAATTCATTACCACCGTGACATATGAATATGCTAGGCAGAATGCTTAGTTTGGACCTCATAGTGGTAACCACATTCATTACCACCGTGACCCCTTCTGTCTTGACCATTTTATGTGTTTTTCTTCCCGAATTGAACCCGCTTTCCACCGAAACTTTTTAGGATCTATCCGATACAAGTTTAGGACTATTAAATGAGTATAAGAATAGTTATCACTTGGAAAATAAACATGAATAGGATTAAGATTAATAGCAAACTAATGAAGTAATGATGTGTAATTGTATGTATTAGAATCATGTCAAGTTTAATGACATTATTGAACATTATAATACTTTAATCTATATAAACGTGTATGATATGAACAAGTATGCATAGGTATGACTTAAGATCTAAGTTATATACACATGAAAGACATCACATGAAATGAATTTGCTTAATGAAATATATATATATGGGATATGAGTAGTGAATGTCACACCCCATTTATCCCCCTAGTTGAATGAGCCATATATGTGTATGTGTGTAATTGCATAAGTTTTGTATCATAAGGGCATTTTGGTAATATTGCTTAAATTGGGGTTTTTCTGGTGCGTGTGTATGTGTTTGGCACTATGGTGCTAATTAGTTGGGGTGGAAATTGTGTGTGCATGAGTGCACCATAGTAGGATATGCACTAGTGGGATTGGTTTATTATGTGGTCATGCATATGGTTATAGGGTGTGTTTAAGGAGTTGCACTTGTGTGTGTTGTGCATACAATTGTAGAGTATGTTTTAGTTGGGAGAGTCTAGTGTGTGTGTGTGACATAAGCATCTAGGGTGTGAGTGACCAAATCCCTCCATTAGGATCTTGACATGTGTCTAGGGTTAAGAAAAGAAAAGGGAAAGAAAGGAAAAAGGGAAAATCAGATTTCTTCACTTGTGTTTCCCGTTCCTCCCGCCGCCCCTTCTTCTTTCTTCTTCTTTTCTTCTTCACTTGGACCTTAGTTAAGATTCTAGAGTTCTAGTGGGGTTTGATCATCTCTTAGTAGTCATTGGTAAGTTTTATGCATTCATTTTTACTTTTGTTTAAGTTTTCCATCTTCTTCTCTTCTCTTATTTTCGGAATTGGGTTTGAGGTTTGGATTTTGTTTTGTTTGCTTGTTCTTGGTTGGGTTCCTAGTTGAGCCTCCCCGGGATCCTAAAGGCAAGGAAGTTGCGGGATCAAGTGGAACGAAACACTAGGAGCTAAGGATTTTGAGGTTTGGGAATTTCTTCCTTTTTATGTGCAAATGTTCATGTGTGTGTTCTTGATGGGTTCATGGAATTAGGTTGTTAGATGTTCCTTATTTTGATGTTTATGATATGGGTATTTGCTTTGAAGTGTGAATCTTGCAAAAGTATGAGTTAATTATGGAATTTTAGAATTGATGTGGTTTAATGCATAAATGGGGTTTTTGATTGATTTATGAAATTGAATGTGTAAATTAATGGATTGGATGAAGTATATTGTGAATAATTGTTGTATTATGGTTGTTGATGTTATTAGATGGCTGGATTTGAGGTAAGGGACCTTTGATTGAGTTTTGTGTGGTTTGGAGAGGAAATGGAAGAGGAAAATCTGCAGAATTTCTGCAGATTTTCAAAGTCCCGACGCTGTCGCGATCGCGACAGAGAACGGTTGTGGGAGCTTCGCTGTCGCGAGCACGCGACATCCGCCGTGAGCCCGCGACAGCCGAAGGGTTGTATACCCTCTGTCGCGAGCGCGACAACCGTCGCGATCGCGACAGAGAGTATTGTTGCCAAGTACTATCGCGAGCACGTGATCCGTCGCGAGATCGCGATAGCACCTTTTGTCCTCTGTCGCGATTGCGACACCTGTCGCGAGCGCGACAGAGCCTGGCCTTCTGTCCTCCTCGCGGTCGCGAAATCCGTCGTGCTCGCAGCGAAGAGACTTTGGTCTCTGTCGCGAGCGCGACAGACGTCGCGAGCGCGACAGTCCCTTGTATGCTGAATGAGTTTTCTTTCTTCGCGTGTTCCTTGAACTTCAGTTTACTTTAGCAGTTATGAGATTTATGCTTGGTATTCTATAAATGATATGCAAGTGTAACCTTGATATGATTATGCTCATTTAATGATAATGATTTTGGAAACTGTGAAATGGTTTGAATGGTATATATATGACCTGCTAGAGTCTAGTCAGTGGATAGTTAGGCATGCCTAATAGAGTCTTTGCTGCAGCTTCTGTATTTCCGTTTGGACCCCGATCAGGTCCCCGTTTCGTTCCTCGCGAACTTCTGTATTGCGTTTGGACCTTGTTTAAGGTCCTTCTGGAAATGTTTATGACTGAAAAGTTAAAAATGGTTTTTCGTATTCGACTGGTACTCGTAAAGTACTTTCTGTTCACTCGTTATCCACTACCTTGAGTCAGCAGGGTTTTCAATGCTTAAAGTACTTGCATGAATTGTTATATGAGCGAATACATGTTTATCCTTATGGACTCAATGATGAAAAGTACAATCTGTTATGAGAATATGATTATTAATATGAACCTTCTGATGAATGGCTATATGTATGTACGCATGTGAATTGCCTTGACGACCGTTGTGAATGGTTGTCGTTTTGCTGTATGTGTGTTTCCCCACTAAGCGTTTATCGCTTAGCACGGTGTGTTTACCCGTGTAGGTGCGGAAGGAGTCGCTTTTGGGAGAGTCGTCGCCATCAAAGCCAACACAGCAGGGTCTTAGAATAGGGCTTATTTTTGTAGCGTTATGATTCTTTTTGTATAGAACTCTCTTACTTTGGTTTTGTAACAGCTTCCGCTTATGTATATGTATTTTTGGGGTTTGTAATTATCTATTGTTTCTCTCAGTTGATCAAAACAGTAATGTAATGCCTCTATTATATTAATGCATGATTAGCTTTCATGAATGGTTTTGTAAAGTTTTAAATTACCTGGTATTTTGTTATGTATGTTTATGAACCTGTGTATGTATGTTATGTATCTGCGTGGTGGCACCTTTACCCCTACGGCATCTCACTCCTCATCGGATGGGATCGTCTGAGTATGGGTAAGGGGTGTTACAAGTTGTGGTATCAGAGCACCGGTTTAGGCGTTTCTGGGCGATTGTTTATATGATGCTATGTGTGTATATGTCTATGTTTAGGGCTGTGTTGGCTGATGTGGTTGTCCTCTTGTTTGTTAGATGAATTCCGATTCTGCTCACGTTGCACTCGAGGAGTCCGCTGAAAGTGTGAACCCTCCAGTGGTAGATCCGTCTGTCTCTGTTTCGGTGTCGGCTCAACGCGCTAGGGTCCAGCCTGAGGCCGCTGCCATGCCTTTTGAGGCGATGGTTAGATTGCATCAAGACATGGCTCGGGTTTTGGAAAGAGTGACTGCCCCGAAAGCTCCGATTGTGAGTCTAAGAAGTATGTGACTCAGGCGTATAAGGACGCAAGATGGGCGCAGTTTCTGAGTTTGAGGCAAAGGGCCTTATCGGTTGCGGATTATGAGAAGGAGTTTAACCGGTTGTCTCGTTATGCTCCGCGTGGGGTCATGACGGATGATTTCAGATGCAAGCACTTTGAGGCCGAGTTGAATGATTCTTTGAAGATTGCTTTAGTTTCTTTGATGTGTATGCCGGGGGTACATTACTATCAGATTGCTGAGGCTGCTTTGAGGGCAGAAAAAGCGGAAACTTTGATTAGAGAGAGAGCTCAGCGCAGGAGTTCTGCTAGAGGTGGTGTTTCCTCATCTTCGGGTAAGAGGACTAGGAACCCGCAAGATGATCCTGCGGCTGGTTCGGCTTCCAGAGGGAGAAGGCAAGGTTCAGCTGCAGTGTCTGGTTCTGGTAGGGGTGGCCGGTCTGATGCTGCACCCGTTTGTTCGAACTGCAGTAAGGCTCACTGGGGTGAGTGTAGGTGGCTTACTGGTGGGTGTTTCAGGTGTGGGAGCACCGAACACCGTGTGGCTAATTGTCCTCAGATGGGCGAAGACTCGGGTCCTCAGGGAGGAGCTAGCAGAGTTGGATCGAATGCTCCGCAGGCCACTAGAGCTAGAGGTAGAGGTAGAGGTCGAGGCGGTCGACCCAGAGATGTAGCTGGTTCTGAGACAGTTGAGCGACCTCCCCCTATGGCCGCTAGAGCTTATGCAGTTAGAGCCAGAGAGGAGCAGGATGCCCCCGATGTGATTGCTGGTAAGTTCCTACTCCATGACACTGAATTATATGCTCTAATAGATCCTGGTTCCACACACTCATATTTGTGCACGCATAAGTTTGTTGATAAGTTGCATGTCGTAGAACAGTTAGACTATGAGATATGTGTGACCAATCCGTTAGGGCATAGTGTCAGTGTGAGTAGAGTTTTTAGGAATTGTCCGTTGATGGTTGAGAATGTTGAGTTTCCTGTGGATTTGATAGAGTTACCCTTCAGAGAGTATGATGTGATTCTGGGTATGGATTGGTTAAGCAAGCATAGGGCCGTGGTTGATTGTCATAGGAAGACTTTTGTGCTTCGGGTTAGGAACCGAGCTCCAGTGTTTGTCAGAGGTTTGGGTGCGAGTTCCGTGCACAATGTGATTTCTGCTATCCAGGCTAAGAGGTTTATGAGAAAAGGTTGTGAGGCTTTTCTGGCTGTGGTTTTGGATTCCAGGAGGGATCAAGTTAGGATTGAGGACATCCCTGTTGTCCGAGAGTTTAGTGATGTTTTCCCGAGTGATTTGCCGGGTTTGCCTCCAGAGAGGGAAGTTGAGCTAGCCATAGAGATTATGCCGGGTACCACACCGGTGTCGAAGGCACCTTATCGGATGGCTCCTGTAGAGTTCAGAGAACTTAAAAATCAACTGCAAGAGCTGTTGGATAAGGGATACATTCGACCCAGCATATCTCCTTGGGGAGCTCCGGTTCTGTTTGTTAAGAAGAAGGAAGGATCCTTGAGGATGTGTATCGACTACAGACAGATCAATAAGGTCACAGTAAAGAATAAGTATCCGTTGCCCAGAGTTGAAGATTTGTTTGATCAGCTGCGAGGTGCCGGTGTGTTTTCTAAGATTGACCTTCGGTCTGGGTATTATCAGCTTCGTGTTAAGGACGAGGATGTGGTTAAGACTGCATTTCGGACTCGGTATGGCCACTATGAGTTCCTTGTTATGCCGTTCGGTTTAACTAATGCTCCAGCAGCATTTATGGATTTGATGAATAGAGTGTTCAGGCCATACTTAGACCGGTTTGTAGTAGTTTTTATAGATGATATTTTGGTATTTTCCAAGGATGAAGCCGAGCATGAAGAGCATCTTCGGTTAGTTTTGCAGATTTTGAGAGAGCATAGGTTGTTTGCTAAGTTGAGTAAGAGTGATTTTTGGCTTAAGGAAATGTCGTTTTTGGGTCATATAGTCTCAGCTAAGGGTATCCAAGTGGATCCAGCCAAGATTGAGGCGATAGTGGATTGGAAAGCGCCTAGGAATGTCCAGGAAGTGAGGAGTTTCCTTGGTCTGGCGGGTTATTACCGTCGGTTCGTTAAGGGTTTTTCAGTGATTGCTGCTCCGATGACCAGGTTAGTGAGGAAAGGAATTAAGTTCGAATGGTCGGATAAGTGCCAAGTTTGTTTTGAGAGGTTGAAGCAGTTGTTGGTTGAAGCTCCTATACTAACTCAACCCACTTCGGGTAAGGAGTTTGTTATATATAGTGACGCTTCAGGTGTTGGTTTGGGATGTGTTCTGATGCAGGAAGGCAAGGTGGTGGCTTATGCTTCTCGACAGTTGAAGCCACACGAGAGGAATTATCCGACGCATGATCTTGAGTTAGCTGCAGTTGTCTTCGCTTTGAAGATTTGGCGTCATTATCTCTACGGGGAGAAGTGCAGGATCTTTACGGACCACAAAAGTTTGAAGTATTTTCTGACTCAGAAGGAATTGAATATGAGGCAACGTCGTTGGTTAGAGCTGTTTAAGGACTACGATTGCATTGTGGATTACCATCCGGGTAAGGCCAATGTAGTCGCGGATGCATTGAGTAGGAAGTCAGTTTCTGCCTTGTTTTTGAGACAGTTCAGATGGAGGTTTGACTCAGATGGGGCTTTGATAGCTCAGTTGAGGGTCAAGCCTACTTTGAGACAGCGGATAGTAGATTGGCCAGTGTGTATGTAGATGAGATAGTGCGATTGCATGGAGTGCCTTTGTCCATAGTTTCTGATAGGGACCCAAGGTTCACATCTAAGTTCTGGAAAGAGTTGCAGCGGGCTTTGGGTACCAAGCTAAGGTTTAGTACAGCATTTCATCCGCAGACAGATGGTCAGTCCGAGCGTGTGATTCAGATCTTAGAGGATATGATGAGGGCTTGTGTTTTGGACTTTCCGGGTAGCTGGGACAAGTACGTATCATTGATGGAATTTGCCTACAACAACAGTTTCCAGTCGAGTATTGGTATGTCACCTTATGAGGCTCTTTATGGACGTCAGTGTCGGACTCCAGTTTGTTGGACAGAGTTGTCTGAGAGGTCAGAGATACAGAAGAAAAGATCAGAGTTGTGCAGCGAAATCTGAAAGTGCCCAAGGATGACAGAAGTCTTATGCCAACCTGAAGAGAAAGGATGTATAGTTTGAAGTTGGGGACAAGGTTTTTCTTAAAGTGTCTCCTTGGAGAAAAGTGCTTCGATTTGGAAAGAAAGGGAAACTTAGTCCTCGCTTCATTGGTCCGTATGAAGTGTTGGCTAGAGTTGGTCCGGTGGCGTACAGACTAGCTTTGCCGATGGAATTGTCGAAGCTTCATGATGTGTTTCACGTTTCAATGCTCTGTCGGTATAGATCGGATCCTTCCCATGTGTTGTCGGTTCAGGAGGTTCAAGTGCAGTCAGATTTTTCCTACGACGAGGAGCCTAGAGCTATCCTAGAGCGGGAAGTAAGGCAGCTGAGAAATAAGCAGATTCCTTTGGTCAGGGTTTTGTGGAATCACCATGGGGTTGAGGAAGCAACTTGGGAACCGGAGGAGTCAATGAGACTGCAGTATCCGCAATTGTTCTGTTCAGGTGAGAATTTCGAGGACGAAATTCTTGTTAGTAGGGGAGAGTTGTCACACCCCATTTATCCCCCTAGTTGAATGAGCCATATATGTGTATGTGTGTAATTGCATAAGTTTTGTATCATAAGGGCATTTTGGTAATATTGCTTAAATTGGGGTTTTTCTGGTGCGTGTGTATGTGTTTGGCACTATGGTGCTAATTAGTTGGGGTGGAAATTGTGTGTGCATGAGTGCACCATAGTAGGATATGCACTAGTGGGATTGGTTTATTATGTGGTCATGCATATGGTTATAGGGTGTGTTTAAGGAGTTGCACTTGTGTGTGTTGTGCATACAATTGTAGAGTATGTTTTAGTTGGGAGAGTCTAGTGTGTGTGTGTGACATAAGCATCTAGGGTGTGAGTGACCAAATCCCTCCATTAGGATCTTGACATGTGTCTAGGGTTAAGAAAAGAAAAGGGAAAGAAAGGAAAAAGGGAAAATCAGATTTCTTCACTTGTGTTTCCCGTTCCTCCCGCCGCCCCTTCTTCTTTCTTCTTCTTTTCTTCTTCACTTGGACCTTAGTTAAGATTCTAGAGTTCTAGTGGGGTTTGATCATCTCTTAGTAGTCATTGGTAAGTTTTATGCATTCATTTTTACTTTTGTTTAAGTTTTCCATCTTCTTCTCTTCTCTTATTTTCGGAATTGGGTTTGAGGTTTGGATTTTGTTTTGTTTGCTTGTTCTTGGTTGGGTTCCTAGTTGAGCCTCCCCGGGATCCTAAAGGCAAGGAAGTTGCGGGATCAAGTGGAACTAAACACTAGGAGCTAAGGATTTTGAGGTTTGGGAATTTCTTCCTTTTTATGTGCAAATGTTCATGTGTGTGTTCTTGATGGGTTCATGGAATTAGGTTGTTAGATGTTCCTTATTTTGATGTTTATGATATGGGTATTTGCTTTGAAGTGTGAATCTTGCAAAAGTATGAGTTAATTATGGAATTTTAGAATTGATGTGGTTTAATGCATAAATGGGGTTTTTGATTGATTTATGAAATTGAATGTGTAAATTAATGGATTGGATGAAGTATATTGTGAATAATTGTTGTATTATGGTTGTTGATGTTATTGGATGGCTGGATTTGAGGTAAGGGACCTTTGATTGAGTTTTGTGTGGTTTGGAGAGGAAATGGAAGAGGAAAATCTGCAGAATTTCTGCAGATTTTCAAAGTCCCGACGCTGTCGCGATCGCGACAGAGAACGGTTGTGGGAGCTTCGCTGTCGCGAGCACGCGACATCCGCCGCGAGCCCGCGACAGCCGAAGGGTTGTATACCCTCTGTCGCGAGCGCGACAACCGTCGCGATCGCGACAGAGAGTATTGTTGCCAAGTACTATCGCGAGCACGTGATCCGTCGCGAGATCGCGATAGCACCTTTTGTCCTCTGTCGCGATCGCGACACCTGTCGCGAGCGCGACAGAGCCTGGCCTTCCGTCCTCCTCGCGGTCGCGAAATCCGTCGCGCGCGCGCAGCGAAGAGACTTTGGTCTCTGTCGCGAGCGCGACAGACGTCGCGAGCGCGACAGTCCCTTGTATGCTGAATGAGTTTTCTTTCTTCGCGTGTTCCTTGAACTTCAGTTTACTTTAGCAGTTATGAGATTTATGCTTGGTATTCTATAAATGATATGCAAGTGTAACCTTGATATGATTATGCTCATTTAATGATAATGATTTTGGAAACTGTGAAATGGTTTGAATGGTATATATATGACCTGCTAGAGTCTAGTCAGTGGATAGTTAGGCATGCCTAATAGAGTCTTTGCTGCAGCTTCTGTATTTCCGTTTGGACCCCGATCAGGTCCCCGTTTCGTTCCTCGCGAACTTCTGTATTGCGTTTGGACCTTGTTTAAGGTCCTTCTGGAAATGTTTATGACTGAAAAGTTAAAAATGGTTTTTCGTATTCGACTGGTACTCGTAAAGTACTTTCTGTTCACTCGTTATCCACTACCTTGAGTCAGCAGGGTTTTCAATGCTTAAAGTACTTGCATGAATTGTTATATGAGCGAATACATGTTTATCCTTATGGACTCAATGATGAAAAGTACAATCTGTTATGAGAATATGATTATTAATATGAACCTTCTGATGAATGGCTATATGTATGTACGCATGTGAATTGCCTTGACGACCGTTGTGAATGGTTGTCGTTTTGCTGTATGTGTGTTTCCCCACTAAGCGTTTATCGCTTAGCACGGTGTGTTTACCCGTGTAGGTGCGGAAGGAGTCGCTTTTGGGAGAGTCGTCGCCATCAAAGCCAACACAGCAGGGTCTTAGAATAGGGCTTATTTTTGTAGCGTTATGATTCTTTTTGTATAGAACTCTCTTACTTTGGTTTTGTAACAGCTTCCGCTTATGTATATGTATTTTTGGGGTTTGTAATTATCTATTGTTTCTCTCAGTTGATCAGAACAGTAATGTAATGCCTCTATTATATTAATGCATGATCAGCTTTCATGAATGGTTTTGTAAAGTTTTAAATTACCTGGTATTTTGTTATGTATGTTTATGAACCTGTGTATGTATGTTATGTATCTGCGTGGTGGCACCTTTACCCCTACGGCATCTCACTCCTCATCGGATGGGATCGTCTGAGTATGGGTAAGGGGTGTTACAAGTTGTGGTATCAGAGCACCGGTTTAGGCATTTCTGGGCGATTGTTTATATGATGCTATGTGTGTATATGTCTATGTTTAGGGCTGTGTTGGCTGATGTGGTTGTCCTCTTGTTTGTTAGATGAATTCCGATTCTGCTCACGGTGCACTCGAGGAGTCCGCTGAAAGTGTGAACCCTCCAGTGGTAGATCCGTCTGTCTCTGTTTCGGTGTCGGCTCAACGCGCTAGGGTCCAGCCTGAGGCCGCTGCTATGCCTTTTGAGGCGATGCTTAGATTGCATCAAGACATGGCTCGGGTTTTGGAAAGAGTGACTGCCCCGAAAGCTCCGATTGTGAGTCTAAGAAGTATGTGACTCAGGCGTATAAGGACGCAAGATGGGCGCAGTTTCTGAGTTTGAGGCAAAGGGCCTTATCGGTTGCGGATTATGAGAAGGAGTTTAACCGGTTGTCTCGTTATGCTCCGCGTGGGGTCATGACGGATGATTTCAGATGCAAGCACTTTGAGGCCGGGTTGAATGATTCTTTGAAGATTGCTTTAGTTTCTTTGATGTGTATGCCGGGGGTACATTACTATCAGATTGCTGAGGCTGCTTTGAGGGCAGAAAAAGCGGAAACTTTGATTAGAGAGAGAGCTCAGCGCAGGAGTTCTGCTAGAGGTGGTGTTTCCTCATCTTCGGGTAAGAGGACTAGGAACCCGCAAGATGATCCTGCGGCTGGTTCGGCTTCCAGAGGGAGAAGGCAAGGTTCAGCTGCAGTGTCTGGTTCTGGTAGGGGTGGCCGGTCTGATGCTGCACCCGTTTGTTCGAACTGCAGTAAGGCTCACTGGGGTGAGTGTAGGTTGCTTACTGGTGGGTGTGTCAGGTGTGGGAGCACCGAACACCGTGTGGCTAATTGTCCTCAGATGGGCGAAGACTCGGGTCCTCAGGGAGGAGCTAGCAGAGTTGGATCGAATGCTCCGCAGGCCACTAGAGCTAGAGGTAGAGGTAGAGGTCGAGGCGGTCGACCCAGAGATGTAGCTGGTTCTGAGACAGTTGAGCGACCTCCCCCTATGGCCGCTAGAGCTTATGCAGTTAGAGCCAGAGAGGAGCAGGATGCCCCCGATGTGATTGCTGGTAAGTTCCTACTCCATGACACTGAATTATATGCTCTAATAGATCCTGGTTCCACACACTCATATTTGTGCACGCATAAGTTTGTTGATAAGTTGCATGTCGTAGAACAGTTAGACTATGAGATATGTGTGACCAATCCGTTAGGGCATAGTGTCAGTGTGAGTAGAGTTTTTAGGAATTGTCCGTTGATGGTTGAGAATGTTGAGTTTCCTGTGGATTTGATAGAGTTACCCTTCAGAGAGTATGATGTGATTCTGGGTATGGATTGGTTAAGCAAGCATAGGGCCGTGGTTGATTGTCATAGGAAGACTTTTGTGCTTCGGGTTAGGAACCGAGCTCCAGTGTTTGTCAGAGGTTTGGGTGCGAGTTCCGTGCACAATGTGATTTCTGCTATCCAGGCTAAGAGGTTTATGAGAAAAGGTTGTGAGGCTTTTCTGGCTGTGGTTTTGGATTCCAGGAGGGATCAAGTTAGGATTGAGGACATCCCTGTTGTCCGAGAGTTTAGTGATGTTTTCCCGAGTGATTTGCCGGGTTTGCCTCCAGAGAGGGAAGTTGAGCTAGCCATAGAGATTATGCCGGGTACCACACCGGTGTCGAAGGCACCTTATCGGATGGCTCCTGTAGAGTTCAGAGAACGTAAAAATCAACTGCAAGAGCTGTTGGATAAGGGATACATTCGACCCAGCATATCTCCTTGGGGAGCTCCGGTTCTGTTTGTTAAGAAGAAGGAAGGATCCTTGAGGATGTGTATCGACTACAGACAGATCAATAAGGTCACAGTAAAGAATAAGTATCCGTTGCCCAGAGTTGAAGATTTGTTTGATCAGCTGCGAGGTGCCGGTGTGTTTTCTAAGATTGACCTTCGGTCTGGGTATTATCAGCTTCGTCTTAAGGACGAGGATGTGGTTAAGACTGCATTTCGGACTCGGTATGGCCACTATGAGTTCCTTGTTATGCCGTTCGGTTTAACTAATGCTCCAGCAGCATTTATGGATTTGATGAATAGAGTGTTCAGGCCATACTTAGACCGGTTTGTAGTAGTTTTTATAGATGATATTTTGGTATTTTCCAAGGATGAAGCCGAGCATGAAGAGCATCTTCGGTTAGTTTTGCAGATTTTGAGAGAGCATAGGTTGTTTGCTAAGTTGAGTAAGAGTGATTTTTGGCTTAAGGAAATGTCGTTTTTGGGTCATATAGTCTCAGCTAAGGGTATCCAAGTGGATCCAGCCAAGATTGAGGCGATAGTGGATTGGAAAGCGCCTAGGAATGTCCAGGAAGTGAGGAGTTTCCTTGGTCTGGCGGGTTATTACCGTCGGTTCGTTAAAGGTTTTTCAGTGATTGCTGCTCCGATGACCAGGTTAGTGAGGAAAGGAATTAAGTTCGAATGGTCGGATAAGTGCCAAGTTTGTTTTGAGAGGTTGAAGCAGTTGTTGGTTGAAGCTCCTATACTAACTCAACCCACTTCGGGTAAGGAGTTTGTTATATATAGTGACGCTTCAGGTGTTGGTTTGGGATGTGTTCTGATGCAGGAAGGCAAGGTGGTGGCTTATGCTTCTCGACAGTTGAAGACACACGAGAGGAATTATCCGACGCATGATCTTGAGTTAGCTGCAGTTGTCTTCGCTTTGAAGATTTGGCGTCATTATCTCTACGGGGAGAAGTGCAGGATCTTTACGGACCACAAAAGTTTGAAGTATTTTCTGACTCAGAAGGAATTGAATATGAGGCAACGTCGTTGGTTAGAGCTGTTTAAGGACTACGATTGCATTGTGGATTACCATCCGGGTAAGGCCAATGTAGTCGCGGATGCATTGAGTAGGAAGTCAGTTTCTGCCTTGTTTTTGAGACAGTTCAGATGAAGGTTTGACTCAGATGGGGCTTTGATAGCTCAGTTGAGGGTCAAGCCTACTTTGAGACAGCGGATAGTAGATTGGCCAGTGTGTATGTAGATGAGATAGTGCGATTGCATGGAGTGCCTTTGTCCATAGTTTCTGATAGGGACCCAAGGTTCACATCTAAGTTCTGGAAAGAGTTGCAGCGGGCTTTGGGTACCAAGCTAAGGTTTAGTACAGCATTTCATCCGCAGACAGATGGTCAGTCCGAGCGTGTGATTCAGATCTTAGAGGATATGATGAGGGCTTGTGTTTTGGACTTTCCGGGTAGCTGGGACAAGTACGTATCATTGATGGAATTTGCCTACAACAACAGTTTCCAGTCGAGTATTGGTATGTCACCTTATGAGGCTCTTTATGGACGTCAGTGTCGGACTCCAGTTTGTTGGACAGAGTTGTCTGAGAGGTCAGAGATACAGAAGAAAAGATCAGAGTTGTGCAGCGAAATCTGAAAGTGCCCAAGGATGACAGAAGTCTTATGCCAACCTGAAGAGAAAGGATGTATAGTTTGAAGTTGGGGACAAGGTTTTTCTTAAAGTGTCTCCTTGGAGAAAAGTGCTTCGATTTGGAAAGAAAGGGAAACTTAGTCCTCGCTTCATTGGTCCGTATGAAGTGTTGGCTAGAGTTGGTCCGGTGGCGTACAGACTAGCTTTGCCGATGGAATTGTCGAAGCTTCATGATGTGTTTCACGTTTCAATGCTCCGTCGGTATAGATCGGATCCTTCCCATGTGTTGTCGGTTCAGGAGGTTCAAGTGCAGTCAGATTTTTCCTACGACGAGGAGCCTAGAGCTATCCTAGAGCGGGAAGTAAGGCAGCTGAGAAATAAGCAGATTCCTTTGGTCAGGGTTTTGTGGAATCACCATGGGGTTGAGGAAGCAACTTGGGAACCGGAGGAGTCAATGAGACTGCAGTATCCGCAATTGTTCTGTTCAGGTGAGAATTTCGAGGACGAAATTCTTGTTAGTAGGGGAGAGTTGTCACACCCCATTTATCCCCCTAGTTGAATGAGCCATATATGTGTATGTGTGTAATTGCATAAGTTTTGTATCATAAGGGCATTTTGGTAATATTGCTTAAATTGGGGTTTTTCTGGTGCGTGTGTATGTGTTTGGCACTATGGTGCTAATTAGTTGGGGTGGAAATTGTGTGTGCATGAGTGCACCATAGTAGGATATGCACTAGTGGGATTGGTTTATTATGTGGTCATGCATATGGTTATAGGGTGTGTTTAAGGAGTTGCACTTGTGTGTGTTGTGCATACAATTGTAGAGTATGTTTTAGTTGGGAGAGTCTAGTGTGTGTGTGTGACATAAGCATCTAGGGTGTGAGTGACCAAATCCCTCCATTAGGATCTTGACATGTGTCTAGGGTTAAGAAAAGAAAAGGGAAAGAAAGGAAAAAGGGAAAATCAGATTTCTTCACTTGTGTTTCCCGTTCCTCCCGCCGCCCCTTCTTCTTTCTTCTTCTTTTCTTCTTCACTTGGACCTTAGTTAAGATTCTAGAGTTCTAGTGGGGTTTGATCATCTCTTAGTAGTCATTGGTAAGTTTTATGCATTCATTTTTACTTTTGTTTAAGTTTTCCATCTTCTTCTCTTCTCTTATTTTCGGAATTGGGTTTGAGGTTTGGATTTTGTTTTGTTTGCTTGTTCTTGGTTGGGTTCCTAGTTGAGCCTCCCCGGGATCCTAAAGGCAAGGAAGTTGCGGGATCAAGTGGAACTAAACACTAGGAGCTAAGGATTTTGAGGTTTGGGAATTTCTTCCTTTTTATGTGCAAATGTTCATGTGTGTGTTCTTGATGGGTTCATGGAATTAGGTTGTTAGATGTTCCTTATTTTGATGTTTATGATATGGGTATTTGCTTTGAAGTGTGAATCTTGCAAAAGTATGAGTTAATTATGGAATTTTAGAATTGATGTGGTTTAATGCATAAATGGGGTTTTTGATTGATTTATGAAATTGAATGTGTAAATTAATGGATTGGATGAAGTATATTGTGAATAATTGTTGTATTATGGTTGTTGATGTTATTGGATGGCTGGATTTGAGGTAAGGGACCTTTGATTGAGTTTTGTGTGGTTTGGAGAGGAAATGGAAGAGGAAAATCTGCAGAATTTCTGCAAATTTTCAAAGTCCCGACGCTGTCGCGATCGCGACAGAGAACAGTTGTGGGAGCTTCGCTGTCGCGAGCACGCGACATCCGCCGCGAGCCCGCGACAGCCGAAGGGTTGTATACCCTCTGTCGCGAGCGCGATAACCGTCGCGATCGCGACAGAGAGTATTGTTGCCAAGTACTATCGCGAGCACGCGATCCGTCGCGAGATCGCGATAGCACCTTTTGTCCTCTGTCGCGATCGCGACACCTGTCGCGAGCGCGACAGAGCCTGGCCTTCCCTCCTCCTCGCGGTCGCGAAATCCGTCGCGCGCGCGCAGCGAAGAGACTTTGGTCTCTGTCGCGAGCGCGACAGACGTCGCGAGCGCGACAGTCCCTTGTATGCTGAATGAGTTTTCTTTCTTCGCGTGTTCCTTGAACTTCAGTTTACTTTAGCAGTTATGAGATTTATGCTTGGTATTCTATAAATGATATGCAAGTGTAACCTTGATATGATTATGCTCATTTAATGATAATGATTTTGGAAACTGTGAAATGGTTTGAATGGTATATATATGACCTGCTAGAGTCTAGTCAGTGGATAGTTAGGCATGCCTAATAGAGTCTTTGCTGCAGCTTCTGTATTTCCGTTTGGACCCCGATCAGGTCCCCGTTTCGTTCCTCGCGAACTTCTGTATTGCGTTTTGACCTTGTTTAAGGTCCTTCTGGAAATGTTTATGAGTGAAAAGTTAAAAATGGTTTTTCGTATTCGACTGGTACTCGTAAAGTACTTTCTGTTCACTCGTTATCCACTACCTTGAGTCAGCAGGGTTTTCAATGCTTAAAGTACTTGCATGAATTGTTATATGAGCGAATACATGTTTATCCTTATGGACTCAATGATGAAAAGTACAATCTGTTATGAGAATATGATTATTAATATGAACCTTCTGATGAATGGCTATATGTATGTACGCATGTGAATTGCCTTGACGACCGTTGTGAATGGTTGTCGTTTTGCTGTATGTGTGTTTCCCCACTAAGCGTTTATCGCTTAGCACGGTGTGTTTACCCGTGCAGGTGCGGAAGGAGTCGCTTTTGGGAGAGTCGTCGCCATCAAAGCCAACACAGCAGGGTCTTAGAATAGGGCTTATTTTTGTAGCGTTATGATTCTTTTTGTATAGAACTCTCTTACTTTGGTTTTGTAACAGCTTCCGCTTATGTATATGTATTTTTGGGGTTTGTAATTATCTATTGTTTCTCTCAGTTGATCAGAACAGTAATGTAATGCCTCTATTATATTAATGCATGATCAGCTTTCATGAATGGTTTTGTAAAGTTTTAAATTACCTGGTATTTTGTTATGTATGTTTATGAACCTGTGTATGTATGTTATGTATCTGCGTGGTGGCACCTTTACCCCTACGGCATCTCACTCCTCATCGGATGGGATCGTCTGAGTATGGGTAAGGGGTGTTACAGTGAATGTGTGATTGAAGTAATTGCCTAACAATATTATATGATGCATGAATTGATAATAAATGTTAATAAAATGTATTAGTATGCAAGATATCTATGATGCTATTATGGTTCATGTGGATATTTGAGTGATTATATAATATGATAATGATAAATGTGATTTAATGCTTTTAGCTTATGAATTCCTCTTTTAAATGGAGATCCATAATGTGGCAAACCGGGGTAAGTAAGTATTTATAGAAATGTACAATTAGTTGGTATGAATGATATGATAAAGTGTGAGGAATAGCATTTTGTTTTGGGCAGTGGGTATGTCACGGTGACAACCTCAAGGGTTATCACTGTGAGGTACCCCAGACTTACATTCTGTCGAGATCCTTGGTATGTCACGGTGGCAACCAATATGATTACCACCGTGACCTACCCTATTTTTGCAATAGAATCTTATTTATTTCATATGATTTAGGGATGTTAAATTATGGATTTTTGTACACATTGTCACTTAATATGAACTGTATACTAGTAAGGTGATGTCTGTATTCGATTTGCACCCGTAAGGTGATGTCTATATTCGATTCGCACCCGTAAGGTGATGTCTGTATTCGATTCGTACCCGTAAGGTACTGTCAGTACATTCGTTATCCACTATTTTGAGTCAGTAGCTATCCTGTTTATTTTATCTGATATGATTAAGAGAATGTGATATTTGGATGAGCATAATTCTGGACATGTGAATAAGTTATGTACTCGAATGTCATTATGAATTCCTGAACGGATTGAATGTGACTCAAGCATTTGTATCATACATGATTATCAACATATATCATATTGTGAATGTGTTCGTATACAATCAGTCATGGACATAGTATGTGAATTGAAAGGTGTACAACTGTGATCATGATCTCTTGAATGCCATGGTTATAGTTTATTATGTTGTGCTGATGAGCATGTGAATCCGATTAGTTATGTTTATAAGCATATGAATTAATAGGTATATAAATGTAAACTTGAATTACTGAATGCTATGGTTAATAAGTATGTATATGAACGTGATTTTGGTGCTATTGACTGTTATGGTGAAGTATGTGAATCAAGATACGTATGAATGTGCTCTTGACCATGGAATGTTATAAATATTGTGTTATGTTATGTGTTCTCTCTCTAGCTTTTCCTAAGGTAGTGATTTCGGCGTGTGGTCATGTGTTTACATTTCAGGAATGATAATTAGTAGCTATGCATGTGAAATCTCTAACATCTGATGCCCGTGAGTTCGGTAAGTGAAAGTTAATTTGTATGTATAATTGCATGATATTGCTTGTATCCTGTATGGTATCCTGTCTGCTTTGGTTGCTTTAGTATGATTATAGAAATATGGTAACCGTATAATATGATAATAGAAAGAACAATCAGGTAAGGTGTACATGAATGTGGTTATGATCTTCTGAATGCATGACTTTTTATGCAAGCATGTATATCTATCTGTTAGGACTATATGCATTTGCTATTATGAATGTGTTATGCTTTGACGACCATTGCGAATGGCCATCCATGTTGCTTGTGTGTTCTCCCCACTAAGTGTTGTCGCTTAGCACGGATTCTTTTCTCGTGCAGGTGGCAGGTTTGGTTCTGTTCAAGTCACGCATCTGCATGGTCGGCCACCTAGGAGTTAGAAGTTTTAAATTTTGTTCAGCTTTGGTATTTTGGATTTTGTGATTCTATAGTCCTTTGTATATGTAGTTACATGTAAGGATCTTATTGTAATTAAGTTTTCAGTTATTTCTCCATTTTATCTTTCGTTTGCACTTCCGCTGAATGATTATATGTACTGTTTGCTTAAAGTTTTAATTTTTGCTATATCTCCGTATGTTTTTATGTGTGCATGTATGCGAGTGAGCGTCGGTAGCGCTCTCCGGCGTCTTTCCAATAGGGATGTAGGGGGTGTTACACAGATTGCTTACCTGCTGAACCTCTTGCAAAACCCGTTGCAATCTAACATCATCCTTCTGAGCATCCACAATTGACTGTCTCAAGGTCGGCCTCACTCTCAATTGGGCAACCAAAGCCCCATCTGAATCAAATCTCCACTTGAATCGCCTTAAAAATAAAGCCAAAACCGACTTCCGGCTCAAAGCATCTGCAACCACATTGGCTTTACCCGGATGATAACCCACAATACAGTCATAATCCTTGAACATCTCTAACCATCGGTGTTGTCTCATATTCAACTCCTTTTGTGTGAGGAGATACTTCAAACTTTTATGATCCGTGAAAATCCTACACTTCTCCCCATACAGATAATGTCGCCAAATCTTCAAAGCAAAGATCACAGCCGCCAATTCCAAATCATGCATCAGATAGTTCTCCTCATGAGGCTTCAACTGACGAGATGCATAAGCCATAACTTTTCCCTCTTGCATCAACACACATCCGAGTCCAACTCCCGAAGCATCACTGTACATTACAAACTCCTTACCCGAGATGGGTTGAGTAAGTACAGGAGCTTCAACTAACAAACTCTTCAACTTCTCAAAGCACAACTGGAACTTATCCAACCACTCGAATCTGACTCCTTTCCTCAACAATCTCGTCATAGGAGCAGCAATGACTGAAAAACCCTTCACAAATCGACGGTAATAGCCTGCCAAACCAAGAAACTTCTAACTTTTGGAACATTCCTAGTCACTTTCCAATCAACAATCACCTCAATCTTAGCTGGATCCACTTGAATACCCTTGGTTGACATAATGTGTCCCAAGAAAGACACCTCTCGAAGCCAAAATCACTCTTACTAAGCTTCGCAAACAAACAGTGCTCCCTCAACACTTACAACACTAACCTAAGATGCTCTTCATGTTCACTCTCATCCTTCGAGGACACTAAAATATCATGTATAAACACTACTACAAACTAGTTGAGATATGGCCTAACACTCGGTTCATCAAATCCATAAAAGCTGCAAGTGCATTGGTTAAACCAGACGGCATCACAAGGAACTCATAATGGCCATATCGCATCCGAAATGCAGTCTTAACCACATCCGCATCCTGAACTCGAAATTGATACTAACCCGACCGAAGATCAATCTTGGAGAAGACACCAGTACCTCTGAGCTGATCAAACAAATCCTTGATTCTAGACAAAGGATACTTGTTCTTCATTGTGACCTTGTTAATTTGCTTATAATAGATACACATCCTCAAAGAACCATCCTTTTTATTAAAAAATAACACCGGTGCTCTCCATGGGGATATGCTGGGTGTAATAAACCCCTTATCCAATAACTCTTGTAGCTGAGTCTTAAGTTCCCTTAACTCTACAGGAGCCATTCGATAAGGCACTTTCAAAATGGGCGAAGTACTTGGCACTATCTCTATGGACAACTCCACTTCTCTCTCGGCAGGCAAACCAGGCAACTCACTAGGGAACACATCACCAAACTCCCTAACAACTAGGATATCCTCAATCCTAACCTGATCACGCTTAGAATCCAATACCACTGCTAAGAATGCCACACATCCTTTCCTCTTAAATCTCTTAGCTTGCATAGCAGAAATCACATTACTCAAAGAACTCGAACACAAACCTTTAATAATCACTGGAGATTGATCCTTATCTCGCAACACAACCACTTTCCTATGACAATCAACCACTGCCTAGTGCTTACTCAACCAATCCATACCCAAGATCAAGTCAAACTCCCGAAACAGCAACTCAATCAAATCTGCAGAAAGTTCAACACCTTGAACCAAAAGAGGACAATTCCTATACACTTACTCACATTGACGTTATGCCCTAAAGGACTGGTCACACAAATCTCATAGTCTAACTGATCAACATCATGCAACTTATCAAATAACTTACTTGTGCACAAATATGAGTGTGTGGAACTAGGGTCAATTAGAGCATATAACTCAGTGTCAAAGAGTAGGAACTTACCAGCTATCACATCCGGAGCATCCTGCTCATCCTGAGCTCACATAGCATACGCTCTAGCTGGAACCGTCAAAGGAAGATCAACAGACTCCGACGGAGCTCCTTCTCTATGTCGACCACCTTGACCTCTACCTCGGCCTCTACCACGACTGGCTTGCGGGGCATTCGATCCAACTCTGCTAGCCTCACGCTGATCGCCAAAAGCCTCACTCAATTTAGGACAACTAGCCAAATAATAATCAGTGCTACCACATCTGAAACAGCCACTCGTGAGCCACCTACACACCCCTGTGGCACCTACTGCAATGCGAACACTCAGGCAATGCCTCAGTCTTATTACCAAAACCACCTCTGCCCGTACTAAAACCCATGGCAGAACCTTGCCTCCTACCTCTTAAAGTAGGACCTGAGGAAAACTCATCATGCAGGTTCGTAGACCTCTTACCAGAAGATGATGATGATGATCTTCCACGAAGGGGATTCCTTCTCTGAGCCCTCTCTCTTAAAACCGATTTAGATCTCTCGGCCCGCACTACGGCTTGCACTATTTGATAGTATCTAATGCCCGGAGTACTCATCAAAGAAATCAACATCACTCTCAGTGACTCATTTAAACCGGCCTCAAAATGCCGACACCGAAACTCTTCAGTCAGAATACCTTCAGGAGCATACTTGGCAAGACGGTTGAAGTCTTTCTCAAATTCAAAAACTGACATAGCCCTCTGCTTCAGACTTAAAAATTAAGCCCACTTAGCATCCTTATACTCCCTAGTCACATACTTATTTGTAAACTCCCTCTCAAAGAACTCCCATGTGACTGGGTCAAGCAATTGGGGATGCCTACGAAGCAATTTCCACCAGTCATAGGTAGACCCCTGAAGAAGAGCTACGACACATTCCACTTGCCTCTCAATAGGACACCGAATCTCCTCAAGTACTCGCTCTACCTTCTCTAATCACTTCTCAGCATATTCCGATTCATCCAAACTGGTCCCATAAAAGTCTTCTGCCCCAGCTGTTCTCATACCCTCTAAAGGGGCTCTTGGAGTGGTCACTCTCTCTAAGACACGAGCCATGTCCTGAGAAATCTTTAAAATTGCCTCTAAGGGCATGGCTGCAGCCTCAGGCTAAACCCTAGGTGTTTGATCCAAAACAGACACTGAATGATCAATTGCTTGGGGATTCACACTCTCAGCGGACCCCTCAAGTGTAACAACCGGATTTGGCCCTATTAGAATTTTCAAATTTTGTTCGGAAATTCAAGAGTTTGTGTGTATAAGAGAGTGTATTTGAGTAAGTGGCTTGTGTGTGGGTTCTGTCGCAAGCGCGACAGTGTCACGGGCGCAACAGAATGCGTCACCTGAAGCCTATTTGAGTTGGATTATTTGATGTGTATCGAACACATGGCGGCATAGGAGTTTGCCAAGTGGCATTGTAGGAGGGTGACATGTGGCATGGAATATTATGAGGTTTGGTCAAAATACATGTATGTATTTATTAAGAAAAGAGATATACATATGAATTAAAAGGAAATAAAGAACTAAAGAGATATACATGTATTTAATTTTGGAAGGTGGGAATTTAATTTTTAGATAAAGATGGACCAGCTGCTCCTTTCTTCTCTCACGTTAGTTGCTTTGCCTTTGGCCTTTTGTTATTGTTTTCTTCCATTGCTCTTGGGTTTTTGTCCATGCTCCTCTTGCCTTGACATTTCTTTTTCTTTTCTTCTTCATTTGCCTTGCTCTTTGAGTGAGCCTATTGGGTTAGTTGAAGAGAGAGTTGTGAAAGGTAGAGTTGATCTTTGAGAAGGTATGTGTGGTTGGTTTTCCGATCTGACCTCCTTTTTCTTTCTGTTTTTGATTTAAAGTGAGAAGAAGTTTAACTCAAGTGTTTTCTATGTGATTTGTGGAAGCTATGAACAAGAGATTGGACAAAGAAAAAGAAGAGATTGGACAAAGAATAGAGGATAAAGTTCAAGCTTCTTAGAGGTATTGATCGTGTGCGAATCTTATTTTGATCATTTGATTGCTTGCCATGCTCTCATGATGTATGTATGTCTATGTTTGTGATTATGTATTGGATCATATTGCATGAGTTTTGGATGTGTTAGATGGTTTTCATATAGCTTTTGTGTGTAAAGTGTGATTTTGGGGGAATTCTGTTCAGTTTTCATTAGACCTCTGTGTAGTATTTTTGTCATAAGTAGAGTTATAGGGCTTCAATTGGTTCAAGATCCGTAGCTAAAAATTTCTAAGAGGGTGTGGAGCTAATTCTGGCTCTATGATCCTCGAAAATGTTAAAAATCGAAGTGTCTCTGTTTGGGTCGGGTTATTGGAACAGTATAGATTGTTTAGCTCATATTTGGAGTTATGGATGTTTAATTTACCTGAAATTTGTCCCATTTGAAATTTGACATCCTAGAAAACAATTGTTAAGAAGGATGTTTTGCCTAAAAATGACGTTTATAGGTCGGTTTAGACGATACAAGTTTGAGGTGACTGTTTTGGGGAGAAATACGAGTCTGTCGTGAGCGTGACGCTTGTTGCAATCGCGACAGAGATAGATTTCTCCAATTTGTTTCAGCATGAACACGAGTTACACAAATGAACACGAGTCACACAGATGAGCACGAGTCACACGCATGAGCACGAGTCACACGCATGAGCACGAGTCGTGCCCAACCAAAGAGAAAAGAAGAGGGAGCACGAGATGTGCTCCAAGAAAGGAGGAAGAGGAGGGAGTGAGCATTAGTCGTGCTCAAGGAGCATGAGTCGTGCTCATGCTCTCTCCTTATCTGTTGTTTCTATTTTGATATATTGCTTCGGTTTTGAGTTGATATATGAGTCTATGTGAGTTTTATATATCACCATTTGGTCCGTGTTTGGTTTAAAATTATCTTTTAAAATCTCTTACATAGTTAATACTAGTTAAATGAACCTGACTAATAAAAATTATACATGTATTAAATGCCTCTAAATTGGATGAATGCATTTGAATTATCGTGATGAATTAGTATCCGTATAGAGTATATGTGAGTTGTTTATTGAGCCTGATTACCGTTATAATGGATAGATAAGCATCCTTATAAAGGGTTAGAGTGCAGCTGCTAGAGTTGGCCTTAATTGTGCCCAGAGTTCGGAATACCTTGTGTATTCCATAGAGTTTGAGTTAATTCTCCACATGTAAGATTCTGTAAACAGTATCCAGAGTTACTCGTATCCACCATGAAAGGAATTCAAGCTTATTAATAGTGTATAGTGAACATGAAACGATTCAGAGTATTGTTCTGAATAAATGTTATAGTACATGAGAATAATGTGTAAAGTACATGGCAGTTTTAAATACAAGTACATGTTTACATGAATGTGGACACACGATTATTGAATATATATGAATAAATGATCTGTACAAGTGAGAAAGTTATATGCATGAGCTATTTGATTATTGTTATATGAAATGTGTGGTTTATGTGTGACTTCGAAAAGAAGTCCTTTGCATTATTTTCATCCCTACTAAGCGTTATCGCTTAGCACGGATGTTTATTTCTATGTAGGTTACAGGTTCGGATCAGTGAGCGGACATCTGTGGGTCAAGGCCACTAGTAGTTTTGTTTTCATCTCTTTTGTATAAGACAGAAATAGAGTTTATGATGTTTTGAGTAACATCATTATGTAATGTGTTTGTACAGAAATGAGTATGGTATTCACATGTAAAGGTATATGTAAAGTTAAATGAAAACATGTTGTAATATGAACATGTACAAAGACAAACGTGTATATATAAATATGTAGTTAATATGAAATACATGTTAGGCTCTGGTGTAGTATTATTTTATTTTATTTCTCTTAAATAGATGTGTTTAATGCTATCGCTTCCGCTAGTGTATGTGTATGCACATGTATACGTAAGTGTCCACGTGGCGCCATGATATTCCTTCCCGAAGGTATGGGGGTGTTACATCAAGTGACCCACACATGGAATCAGAATCCATCTAAAACAAGCACAAAAATAACCGCATCAGCCAACACAGACCTAGACATATATTTATGCACAATAACACCCAGAAAATGCCTAAACTGGGGCTCTGATACCAAAAACTGTAACACCCCCTTCCCATATATAGGCAAACCCATCCGCAATAGAGTAAGAACCCGTATAAGCAGGGGTGTCACCAAGCAAAACGGTACAATAGCATTCATACACATAACAACAACATACATAAATACAACGGAAATTAAAACTTAAACCAAGCTGATCATAAACTCATAGATAGAATAATAATATTCAATACAACTATTCTGATATAACCAAAATAATTACATCTTACAGAGTTACAAAGCGGAAGCTGAACAAAAGACTAAATACAATTGAGAGTACACTATTACAAAAAGAATCATAATACAAAAAGAAACTAAGTCCTATTAACAATTCCCCCCGTGTTGTCTTGACTTGCGGCGACTCTCCCAAAAGCTATACACCTTCCGCACCTGCACGGATGAAACTCCCGTGCTAAGCGATAACGCTTAGTGGGGAAACAAACAACAGTAATATGGACGACCATTCACAATGGTCGTCGAAGCAAAACACATTCATAATGGCATACGCTGATAATCATAAGATATAATCATATTCGAGTGACATTTATAAGCATTCAAGTTTCATAATCACATTCATCTGGTAACTGATTTATAGGCTCATAAATAGAATCATTCAGATTCACATACTTATCATCATAACAGAATAAATCACAACACAATATAGCACCTACTGACTCACAGTAGTGGATAACGAGTAAATGTATGGCGGTACCTTACGGGTACGAATCGAAAAGCAACATTACATTTTCTTTCTCATTTGAAAACATTTTACGGAGGGGATCTTAAATAAGATCCAAACACATTGAAGTTCGCAAGAAACTAAATAGGGACCTGATCAAGGTCCAGAATAGAACTGAGGGCTGCAGTTACTGAACCCTATTAGGCATGCCTAACTATCAACTTATTTTACTCTAGCAGGTCATGCATAATCCATCATATCACATTTATATAATTCATGAAATTATCCATGTCTAATGCATCCAATTATATTCATATACTTCATAAAATAGTCCAAGTGTGAACTTAAAAGCATACAAGTTCAGAAATTAAACATCGGAATCACAAAGGAAAATTCACAATTGAAGCTAGGGGTATCGCACTCGCGACAGAGGCAAAACTGGCCCCCTGTTGCGATCGCGGCAGTTTTCGCACTCGCTCGGAGACAGGAGCACATCTCACTATCATGCTGCAATAGTGAGCGGCCAACAAATGTTGTCATGCTTGAGCTCGCGACAGGAGACTGCCCAGACACCTCGGCAGTCGAGCGTTCAGTTGCGCTCGTGACAGGGAGCTCTCGTTGCGGTCGGCTCGGCAGCCCAATCCACTCGGCCATGCACGTCCGCTCCGCCACACGCAAGGGATGAATTCACCGAGTTCTATCGCGATGTCGCGACAGAGTCGTGATTTCCAGCTCTTACGCGATTTTCTGCAGAATTTCACACTTCTAAAACACCCAAACCTCCAATCTCAAATACAAATCAACCCAAACATCATCTTACCTCAAATCGACCTTCCCATCATCACAAATAACATAAAACACAACTTAAATCAACAATTAACATAATCAAATCATGGATTAACATAATCAAACTTCTCAAGAACAACAAACCCAGAAATTTCAGCAAAGTTCAACAACCTTAGAAATTTGCCCAATAATTCATCCTTCATGCATTATAACTTAAATCAAACCAAAACCCATAACATTTACACTAACATGCATCTCATCAAACCTCAATTTCCAGCAATTCATACAAAGACATAAAATCACAAATGTACATCAAAATTAATCAAATTCTCAAACCTGTAATTCCTATGCTCCAAATCAATGAGCACCACTCCCACTAACCTTTTGCTTTCCCTTGGGATCACGAGGAGGCTCAACTAACAAAAACACCCAAAATTCATACAAACACAAAACCCTAAATTAAAACACATTCTAACAAAATGAAGAAGAAGAAGAAGAAGAAGAAAAACCCACTAACAACTTACCAAATCAAAGCTCAAGGAATGATCAATTTCAACCACAAAACACTTGGATCAAAGCTAGGGCACACATATGAACAGAAAAGAGGAAGAAGAAGTAAAGAGAAGAGGAGGAAACGAGAAAAGCAACAAGAATGCATGTCCCCTTTTTCTCTCTCCTTCTATTTGTACCTCCTTCCTAAAGTCCTAGCCACATGTCACCCTAAGAGTGGTGGTGTAGACACCGGGTCCTGAGTAGCCTTGATCAAGATTATCCAATGATGAAATTAAGTGTGCCGATTTATAGGTGAAAAGAATGAAAGTCGGAAGTGATAATTTCCTTGTCATTTGATTTATTAGGAATAAATAAAAATGTATTTTAAAAATATTTTTAAAAATGTTTTAAAAATTATTTTGGGGTAAAAAAGTGAGTTTTTAATTTTTTGTGTTTTATAGAAAATTTAAAAAAAAAAATTCGCGCGAATGTCGGGCTGCGGCAGCGCGCTGGCCGTCGCCTGCCCGCCACGCGCAGCTGGACTCACGCCCCGCGCACTGGAGACGCCCGTCGGGCGCTCCGACGGGCGTCTCCCGCCCTTGTGCGCCTGTTTTCGCCCCAATGGCCTTTTTGGCCATATTTTCTTCATTTTTAATGCTTTTTAACTCATTTTTTTTGCATAATTTAATTCTAAAAGCTTTTTATCTTCCAACCTATCAAATTCAGTGGTTTTTTGTAGTTATTGAAATTAAATCAATTTAATTTCTTAGTTAAAAAATTCTGAATTTTGGGGTTATAAAATGGGAATTTTAGAGGAAAATTAGGGGGGGGGGAGATTTTCTTTAGAAAATATTTTCTTCTTCTTTCTTCTCTAAAAACCAAATTCTCTCAATTTTTCTAAAGATTTTTTCCAAGTGAATTCTTGAGACAAAAAATAACAATTTTTGTTCTTGGGAATTTTTATTCTTTTCATCAAACAATTTTTTACTTTGAGACAAATAAATCAATTATTTGTTCTTGAGTAAAAATCATTTTCAATATTTTATTTTTTCTAATTTTATTCTTACAAATCAAGACAAGGAATTGGATCATCTACCTTCATTTCTTCAAGATAAATTTTGAGGGTAAACATTCTTGGCTCAATTTCTGAATTTAATTTTAATTTCATTATTTGTTTCCAATTAATTAGTTAACATGTAAATTCTTTTAGTTCTATCATTTTCTTCTTATTTTCTTATTCTTTTGATTTTATTTAATTAATTATCATGTAAATTCTTTTAGATCTATTATTTAATTGTTCATACTTTTACTTCTTATTTTTTATTTTTATTTATTTGTTCATATTATTATTTTTTATTCTTATTTCTCATTTAATTGTTCATGTTCATATTATTGTCATCATTTTTTGTTCATATAAATTTATTAAATTGCATATTTTTATTATGTCATGTTAATTAGCTTGTCATGCATGATGCAATTTTGTTTGCTTTAATTTAATTATTTTAATGTTATATATTTAATTCATTTTTTATACTAACTTCATTTTTATTTGTTTTTTTATTTTTCAATACTTATTTTTCATATGTGAGTTTTTGTTAAGAGGGAGCCCATGGAGATTTGAAGATCCATTTGGGAGTTGTTTATTTTTTTATTGCCTTTCATTATTTTGGATTAATTCATTTTATCATGTAATTTGTAATAAACATTATTTTTATGTACGTTAATTAAAAAACCATAAAAATATTTCTACTTAATTAATTTATTTATTTTCTAAATAAAATTTGACCAATATCCTAACTTTTTTCATCCAAAATAAGTGTCACTTTAAAATTATTTTCTTTAATTATGCATGAGAGGACCAACGTCCTCATTGTAATAAATAGCTCGATTTATGTATGAATTGTATTGTATTTACAAATGGGGGTTGTATTCCGCCCCTAGTTTTGTTGTAATTTATTTTGCTTTCATTTACTTTATTTATCACTTTTATTATATGTTTGGCATGTGCGTTAAATTAAATTGCATTAAAATTGAATAGAAATGGGATGAAATACTAAATTCAAAAACCAATTATAAACTTAACCAAGGTATGAATAAATGGAGAGTTCCGAACCATCTCTGGTCTTTGCGCTTAACGAGGCGAGAGGACCATTTCAATGTTCCATTGGAATGGGACTTCCAAGCCACCTCTTATATCCCGTAAAAAGACTCAATTTACAATCCTAGGCTCCTTAGGGTTAGAGGGTCATTCCAATGTTCTATTAGGGTGAATGCCTCCAAGACCCCTTCTGTTTGCCCAAAATGGATAATATGCGCCGTCTTAGGCTCACTGAGGCGAGACGAACTTTCCCAATATTTTATTGGGTGGCGACTCCATGAAATCTCCTTATTGCCCAAAATAGACGCACTTGTAAATACCTTACAAGTTTTCATGAACCTCTCTCGATCGCCCTAAAGGCAGGTTTTCGGGGGCCACGGGGTTCGGCGCGCATCACAGTGGCGACTCCACTGGGGACCTAAGAGACTTCCCTTCAAAAGTACCTTGGTTAAAATTTACAATTGAGTTTTAATTTAAAAATTTCATTTCTTTTCGAAATTGCATTGCATCCATGCTAGAGCCGTAGATTATGCTAGTTTGGTCCCTATTTTAATCCCGGTGCGTTCCCAAAGCACGACCCTACGTTCACTCAATGAGGGGAAGTGTTAAGGATAATCACCAGCCCAAGCCTCGTACCTTATGGTAAATCAAATGGTGACCCAATTGGTCGTTATGCTTGTGATGAGCTAGACCCGTTGGCAGTGACCATGCTTGGGTAGCCCTAAAGTATCATCACCTTTGACCGAAGCTCATGTATTGGCAATAGATACTTCCACTAGGTGAAATGTACCGTAATACCGTGCTTACTATTTGGGACGTCATATATTAGACAAAATCAATTAAATTAAATGGTCTTCATAAAAGGCTTTCATGCCTCGGTAGGCCCATCTTAATTTAATTGAGGTGTTTAAATACATAATGGCCAAACACTCATACGTGTGTACATTAGATAAGAGCTGTTATGCTGCCAGTTTTCCACCGTGTACCATACGTGTCCGATGGGTTCCTTATTAATCCTTGTATAAAACCCACCTAGGAAAGAGACTATGCTACCTCGTGTGTGGGGGCAATAAGGTTGGAAGGATCTATATGCTTGCATGTGTTTGTCTATGCTGCATCAGCACGACCATGCATTGCATTTCAATCATGCATCATCCTAACGAGATGTATTTTTTTCAGCCATCATAGATTCGCCTGGGTGGTTTAGGGGTCCCGACGGTCGATTGAGAAGGATTCCACTCATGTGGTTACCAAAGCTAGTATCATATCAGAGTTCGGATTCTCTTTCAGAGGGTAGTGAGACTTTCTCTTCAGAATCATCAGCTGATACAAGTATGTCTAATCCAACTAGTGGGTCTGATGCAACTAGGGCAATGATTGCAGAGAAAGTAGGAAGAAGAATGGAGGAGTTTGAGGCCAGGATTATGGCAATGATGGGCAACCTTGCCACTACCATAGCTGGGCAACAAGTTGCTGCTGCTCCTATTAGGGGATCGGATGAACAAGGGACTGTGAGAGAGGATCCCCTCGCTGTGGCTAACCCACCTGTGGTTGAGCAAAGAGCACCAGTGCCTGTAGAGCATAGAGAAGGCCCTAAATCTGAGGTTGACTTATGGGAGGACCAAGAGGAATAGATGGTGACAAAGGGAAAGTCGGCTAAGCTAGAGGAAGCAATGTGGAGGAAGATGAGGAGAAATTTGAAGTTATGATAAGGATGATGACGGTAGGAAGGGGAATGAACCCGGAGGATCGTGAGCTGGATGGGGATGATCTGATCCCATAGAACTTCAAGTTGCCTGATATTTTAAAATTTGACGGCACCTCTGTCCCTGCTGCACACATCAAGCAGTACTCGCTAGTCATGAAAGGGACAACTTTAATAAGGAAGCAAAAGATAGAGTACTTTTGCTTGAGTCTTACAGGGGCTGCCATTGACTGGTACCATGGGCTGGACAGGAGATCCAAAGAAGATTAGGACTTATTGACTGAAGAGTTCCTAAAGCAATATGATTGCAGTACCCGGATGGAGGTCACACTGAAGGATCTAGAGCTGCTGCAGCAGAAGGCTGGGGAGTCTTTCCATGAATACCTCACTCGGTGGAGGAACCGGGTTATGGAGATGAAGCGCAAGCCCAACACTCCTGATCAGATCCAATTATTCATTCGGAATGCCAGCCCATACCTGAGAGATGGATTGAAAATGAAGGGGCTGAAAGATTGGGAGTCCTTGAAGGACATTGCTATAGAGGCAGAAGGAGAATATATGGCCAGAAGGGCAAGCAGTGAGGCTTATGCCAAGAAGGGCTACAACAATCAAGGTGCAACCAAGTCAGCTAGTTTCAGTAGTGGTAACAGAAGTGGGAAGACAGCTAAGGTGTCGGCAACAGGAGTGAATCAGAGGTACTTCTCAAATTTGGGTAGGCCTTTATCATGGGTACTGAAAAGGTTGATGAAGGAGGGGAAGCTATAACCCCTGCCACCTAGGCCAGCTAGGACCCAAGGGGAACCAGGGCATAAAGAGAATGAATACTGTGCCTTTCACCAGCATACTGGGCATCTGACAGACAATTGCTTCAGGCTGAGGTATTAGATTCAGGATCTGATCGATAGTAAGCAGATTACCGATCCTGAAAAGAGGGAGAGTAAGAAGTCTAATTTCAATGCTGTGCCACCGCCTGTCTTTATGATTGGGTCAAGCCTACCTGAATGGTATGTCCTTCAAGATTTGTATGGCAATGAATATGTCACCATCACTCGCCCTGAGGGAAGTGAAGAAGGGATGCCCGTGGCGGCGATAGACTGTTGGTCCACTAGTGAGAGTGGAGACGAAGATGAAGAGGAGAAAGATGGAGAGTTCACGGATCCATGGGATTCGGAGGAGGAGGACAGAGTTGGGGCTGTAACAAGAAGTGGGAGAGTGGTCCCCGAAGTTGAGAAGCAGCAGGACTCAGTGCAAGCACCTGTGGAGAAGGAGCCGGAAGAAAATCTCATAGTAAAGCAGCTGAAAAAGACCACAGCTCAGATATCTATTTGGGACCTTCTAAGGCAGTCCACTTCTCATAGACAGAAGTTAGTTGAGGCTTTGAGTGAGTCCACCGTAGCCACCACAATTTCTCCATCCGAGCTCTAGATCTCGTCAAGGGGGGATCAGGAGAGAAACTGGTGTTTTCTAACTTGCGAGCTGAAGGTCGCAATCACAACCGACCACTATACATCAAAGTACAAATTAATGGCAAGCACACTGCTTATGTTATAGTTGATGATGGTCATTCATAAATGTCTGGCCTTTGGTGGCACTTCAGGCTTTTAGGCTGGACAAGAATATGTTGAGTAAGTCTGATCTGACCATCACAGCCTACGATAATTCTCGGAGATAGGTATCAGGAACATTCAGAGCTCTAGTTAGGACTGGGCCCATTGAGACGGAGGCAGAATTTGTGGTCTTGCCTATCCCAACAAATTTCTCAGCACTACTAGGAAGACCGTGGTTCCATAATTTGGGAGGAGTGTAACACCCTTTTTACTGTACATAATAACTTAATTGTCTTAAACTATTCTTAATATCATTACAAAAATCCGGGTAAATTTTTTTTTTTTTCCACTATTAAACTTTACTAATCACACAATCATTCTCAAATAGGCTACTTAAATTCTACCGAAATTTCGGCAGAGTCTCCTCTATAATATTGCCTATCCCCCTGTAAACAAAAAGTCTTTACACTTCTATAATCACATACATATTCATCCATCCTACTCCAATTCAAACTCCAACACAATTTTGCCCATCCTCCAATTTAATTCTAATCATATACTTATATAATAACTCATAATGTCATCAGCTCACTATTTACATCAATTATACAAAATACAAGACATAATATTAACATGTCAACTATCTACTATAACAAATATATAGTACAACTCTTGATACAATAGAATCCCAAATATCTATACAGTGTACATGCCATCTAAAACTGAGATTCACATTATCAAATCCCAAGAATTACATTCTCATCCTCTTATTGTCATAATTACCATTCCACGTTATTCCTTTGAAACTGTGCTGACTTTCACTTAATCTCTGTCTTATACCTGCGCGAGGATAAACCACGCGCTAAGCTTTACGCTTAGTGGTGACTACCAAATTTACTTATCCAAAACATAAATATGATATATACGCATACAATTGATCATACATACATTAATATTTTTGCATCAGTATCACAAATTACTTTCTCCTTTAATATTCAACATAATAATTTATAATTAATATACCACTAGTACTTCAACTCCAAATTAAGTATGTATGATTTGCAACATAAAATCATTTTTATGCAATACATTCAATATTCTTTTAAAATACTGAATTTTCCTAAAACATTTATATTTAAGTTTCTAAATTCATAGCTGAGATCTACTAGCATTTTGACAATGAACAAAACACATTTATCATGCATCATTAAACAAATTCCATGAATTATTAAACAGTCAGCATGCTTATCTCATAGCAATTACTATCTCATTTCCCTCTTAACAATTATTCTAACTTTCATCTAATACAATAATACCCACTACTATGTATATTTGCATTCATGTAGTACACATTGGTGAATATAAGATTCATATAAATACACAGCCACTTCATCATATCACCAATTTCATAAGGTCATTTATCAATACCCTTTTAATCAATTAAACTTTCTAGCAATATATATATATTAAACTTTAAGTTCTTCATTATTACCTTTTATTTGACATTTTATTCTTAATTTCGCTACTTTGACACTTTACTTATCATTAAATTACTTCATATTTCCTTAATCCACATTTTCTCCATACTTACCATTTGACTCCTCAAATTATACATTTAATATGGATTACAAAATTTATTGTTTAAACCCACCAATTTACCTCGCTTCATTTATTCCTTGTTAAATTCCTTGATTCACAATTATTTCACATTCATCAATTCACTTTGCAATTTATTATTTTGCCCATAGTACAATGCTGGCAGACTCTAAGCACAGGATAAACGGGATGTGAATCTCTAAGAGATCACAATAACCTGAAGAGACCTCAGAGGATCAATCCAGTACATTCCAAACCTGAAGAACCCCGAAGGATTACTCCAGTACATTCCAAACCTGAAGAACCCCGAAGGATTACTCCAGTACATTCCAATACAGATACTTTTAAGAATACAGAATAGTTCCATTAATGACCTATAAAAATAGTGAGACATCATGCTCACTCCCGCGGTTTTATGTCCCTATGGCTAGCCACTATATCCTGAAATAGACTTGACTACCAGCTGATCGAATAGGGCCACATTAATAAATGTTATTTAAACAAATCCAAACTTTGATCTTTACATAAATTATGATCAATATACATTTCAATTCAATTTTTCAGAAATAATCCCAGTATCATCCATCATCATTTTCTCATAATATTCCATTTATTTACCACATTTCACTAATTTAGCTTCACAGCAAGCCGTTAATCATATTTATGCATTTAAAATGTGTTAACAATAAAATTATATACCTCATTTATACCAGTATACATTCTGCCACTACTATTTCTTTCCATTTCAGTTCATTTTCATTTTATTTCATACCATATCATTAATACATTATTGTTTAAATAGGGATTCACTATTTTTCATTTATCCAATTCTTCTTACAAATTACCCCATTTAAACACGTATATTCCATTTTTTTTATAGCCTGATATTCTGACTTCCTTAATAGACTAGTTTTCTTTATTGTTATAATTGTCTTTTAGGCATACTTAACTATACTCTTTATTTGTTAAGTACACTCACTTTCTCTAATTTATTCACATGTCATGAGCCTGCTTAAAATACTTTTAGTCCTTTATTTATCAGTAATATAGTAAGTTTATATTTTCTTCTCTAAAATTTAATAAAGTACGATGTTGCCTTCTATTAATCTTTACTTATAAATTTGTTTATTCTCTTCTATATTTTTTTCTTTCTTGTTATACCCCATACTTTTACAATAAATTTCATTTTATTAAAATGACACCTATTATAAGTTCTCAACTCTATCATATTACTCGTAACATTTAACAAAATTGTACTAAACAATTTTCACAAGTCGACCCATACATAGCGACTAAAATTTATTACGGTAGTAATTCATCACAATATGTATATTATCCATTCTTAGTTTATAACTTCAAATGCACAATTCAAGTGAAATTCCATGATGTACCCAAAAACAGAACTCCACAATTACCAAGCCCTACTTGCTTCTATTTCAATGATTTAGCTCAATTCATCGGTTTAACTTAATTTGCTTAATTTATTTAAGCTTTAACTCACAGCTTAAAATAATTGACTAATCTAAATTAACTTCACCATACAGTTTAAAACTTATTACAAACTTACTATTGTATTTATGTTATTTTGCACTTATATAGGGGTACACATATACTTCTAATTTGGTCTTAACAGTAATTTGACTGCTTGAATAATGGCTTCAAACATTCACTTAATATTTTAAAATATGCACTAATCATATTTTAATATAATAAAATCACATGCCTTCAACCCAACTTAATCCTACTACAAATTAATCTATATTTCTCCTATTTTACAAATGCAGTCCTACATTCCCGAATATGGAAAACTTTTCAATTCTTTTCATTTAACCCGAAATCTGTAAATCTCAATTTTAATTCTATTCAGCTAAACCATTACTCTTAACACAGTGCCAGCAAATCAATAAAATTATTCACATACTGTAATTAGCAAAATCACTCTTAATAAATTTTAACTTGCGCAAAATCACTTAAGAAGGTAATTTTGGTGGCCACATACCGGATTTTCTGCTATTTTAGGTCCCATCACCGTCGTCGGAGCCTCACCGGAGTCTCGCCGGAGCTCAACCGGAGGCACTGAAACCACCCGAAGGAAGCTCGACGCCTCGGGGTTCCTTTTCCGGTGATCACGCGCCCATCCACGACGCCGTTTAGCCGGAATCGACGTCGGCAGCTTCGATTTTTCCCAACGCCGATCTCCTCATCGCCGGCGAGTGGGGATGATCTGCGGGCACCGAGATGTTCGCCTGACCACCGTGAGTCCAGTCGCACCACTCGTGTCGCCGATCGTCGCCGGAGCTGGCCGGAACACACTGAAGAAGCTCGCGGTTCTTCCTCCCGTTCTCCTGGAACGATGACGCCGCGACAAGGGGAAGACGGCACCGTGCTCGGCGTTGCGAGGAGCCAGCTGCTCGCCGCCGACCGTCGCCAGCCACTCGCCCCCTTCCGCCGTCCCCCTCTCCTTCTCTTCTCTTCTCGGTTTCTATCTCCCTTCTGCACCCCATTTTGTGACTCCCCTTTCCATTTTTCTTCTCATTATTCACAATAATTCTAGCTTACTCTAGTCCCACTTGTCTAGATAATTCTAGACCCATAGAAATTATCACATGTTTTAATTATTTTATTCTATTTTTTATTCCAATTACATGTAACATACATATATATATATGTCCAAATTTATTTAAATAATTAAATTATATAGCTTTAAGGAAAAATTCCACATCTTGTAAGCCAAAATTAACCTTCGATGAATATTTAACGCGTCATAATATTAAATAAAAACACTAAAATTTTCGGGGCGTTACAGTAGCCTAATGGTAGTGGGATTCTAGGAATTTAAGGACTTATCCCCAGGTCCTGAGTTCGAATCCCACGGAAGGCAAAAACGCACTAGTGAAGGGGGGTGCGAAGACCGTGAGTGACGGCCGCGGATCCGATTCTGTGGAACGGCCGGTCGTTACAAAAAAAGGCGCCTTTTTTGTAACGGCCGGTGGTTCCATCCCCGGTATACTCATTCTCGGACGTATCCCTTAGAGTCACCGTAGGAGTCGGTTCACCTTACAACCGTACTCACGGACTTTACACCCCCCTTGTGCATTAGCCTAATGGTAGTGGGATTCTAAGAATTAAAGGACTTATCCCCAGGTCCTTGGTTCGAATCCCACGGAAGGCAAAAATGCACAAGGGGGGTGTAAAGTCCGTGAGTACGGTTGTAAGGTGAACCGACTCCTATGGTGACTCTAAGGGATACGTCCGAGAATGAGTATACCGGGGATGGAACCACCGGCCGTTACAAGGAGTGCCATCCACCCTACACCAAATGGTAAAGATACCTCATGAGGGGGAGGTGGTGACCATAAAAGTAGCGAGAGAGAACCAAGTGTCTGCCTTGGGGATCTCTAATAAGCCATTTAGTGGCTTTCACGTATCGGTGATAGGAGAGGAGCAGGGCTTGGCAGGTAGCCCTCAAGTGATGAACATGATGAAGAGGATGCACTTCCTCCCAGGGGCCGGATTAGGTAAAAATTTGCAGGGGTTGCAAGATGCCACACAACACAAGGCCAGAAGATTGAAAGGGTCTGGGCTACAAAGGAGACCATGGCAGGGAAAAAGTGTCAGAGAAGATTCCCCACATTTCAGAGAGTTTTATTCCCTCATTTTTGGTCTGTGCTTATACTGGAGAAGAAGAACCTCAGTGGGTGGATGGAAAGATCATTCCGGGGTTTGAAATTTTCAATGATGTCTTTGACTGGGATGTTGGAGTTATCAAGTCCGCAGAGAACTTCTGGAATGAGGAAATCATGACTCAGTGCAATATTTGGGACAGGGATGGGCCCGAGCAGATTGTCACTGATAAGTTATTAGCTACCAGGTTGAAGGGAAAAGAAAAGATGGTAGAATCAGATCTGAAGTTTGAAGATTTGAAGATTTCACCGGAGGTAGTTGAAAAGCCTCCATCAAACCAGGAAGTCAAAGCCCAGTCGGCTGCAACATCGTCGTCGACAAAAGATGAAAATAATAGTTACTTAGATACTATTTTTATGCCAGAATTTTTTGATGACAATGTTAATGCTTCTGATTACATCAATGAGATGAATAACTTTGCTTACTTGTGTGATGTTTCTGATGATTTCATTCCTCATGATCATAAACATGATGCATTCATTTTTGACATTAATTCAACTAGCACGACTGTATTTAATCTCGGAACTTTAGAGAATCCAAAGGAAATTTTGATAGCATCAGACATAACTCCTGAGGAGAGGATAAAATTTGAGAGAATATTAAAAAAATATGAAAAAGTCTTTGCCTGGACCTACGAAGACATGCCAGGAATTGATCGAGATGTAGCCGAACATGCCATTCTAACTTACCCAAAAAGTAAATCGGTTAAGCAAAAGCTCAGAAGACTTAGGCTAGAATGGGCTCAGAAGGTGAAAGAGGAGATCCATAAGCAGATTGAGGCTAAGTTTCTACTGGAGGTTAAATACCCGACGTGGCTGGCTAATGTAGTTCCTGTGGCTAAAAAGGATGGAAAAGTTCGAGTATGTGTGGACTATCGGGACCTGAACAAAGCCTGTCCGAAGGATGATTTTCCTCTGCCTCATCTTGATGTGCTGGTAGATAGTGCAGCTGCTTGTATGATGTACAGCTTTGTGGACAGGTACACAGGGTACAATCAGATTCTTAACAAGCTAATGGATCTGATTAAGACAGCTTTCATAACTGAATGGGGTACATTTGCTTACCGGGTCATGCCTTTCGAACTAAAGAATGCAGGAGCGACCTATCAGAGGATGGCCACCAGAGTTCTCAATGATTTGATCCACAAGGAAGTGGAGGTGTATGTTGACGACATGATGATCAAGTCAGCTACCAGAGAGGGTCACTTCGAGGCTTTGGAAAAGTTCTTTCAAAGGATCAATAAGTATGATCTGCGCCTCAATCCCAAGAAGTGCATTTTTGGAGTTACCTCAGGTAAGCTATTAGGCCATGTGGTAAGCCAGAGAGGAATTGAAGTAGATCCTGACAAGGTCAGGGCCATCAGAGAGATGCCAGTGCCTCAAAAAGAGAAAGAGGTTAGAAGTTTCCTAGGAAAGCTTCAGTACATCAGCCGGTTTATTGCCAAGCTGGCTTCAGTATGTGAGCCCATTTTCAAGCTTCTTAGGAAGAATCAGCCTGTGGTGTGGAATAATGATTGTCAATTGGCCTTTGATACTATTAAGGATTACCTCCTGAATCCTCCAGTTTTAAGACCACCACGGCGTGCCAAACCATTAATCCTATATCTGGCAATAAAAGACAATTTAGTGGGTGCAATGATGGCCGAGGAGGATGACTTTGGGGTGGAGTTTGCTATTTACTATCTTAGCAAGAAATTCCTAACATATGAAGCCAAATATGTTGAAGTAGAAAAGATTTGCTTGGCAGTTATTTGGGCTTCTAAGAAGTTGCGACACTACTTTCATTCTTTCAGTGTGCAAGCGGTGCCAAGCATAATCCGCTTAGGTACCTTCAGGAAGTGCCCTCTCTACTAGGAAAGATGGGAAGGTGGTTACTACTATTGCAGGAGTTCGATATCGAATATATCACCAGGAAAACCATTAAAGGAAGAGCTGTAGTTGAGTTCTTGGCTGAACATCCTATTGAGGGAGACCAGTTCGAGTACAATTTTCTAGATGAAGATGTCATGGGCATAGCAGTACAAGGGTGGCAATTGTTCTTCGATGGGGCAGTCAACAGTAAAGGGGCAGGAGCGGGGATCATTCTTACGACCCTGGATGCTAAAACGTTGCCATTAGCCAAGAAGCTGAGGTACAAGGCGACCTATAATGAAACAGAATATGAGGCTTGCATCTTCGGATTGGAAGCACTGCTTTCTCTTGGGGCAAAGACTACAGAAGTCTTAAGAGATTCTTCTTTGTTAATTCATCAGATCAAAGGGGAATGGACAGTTAAGGAAGAGAGGTTATTACCTTATGTGAAGCGCTTGAGAATGTTGAGTAGCCAGTTTGAGACTTGCACCTTTCACTTCATCCCTAGGGATGAAAATCAATTGGCTGATGCTCTAGCGACATTAGTGTCCATGTGGGATAATCCAATGGGCGTTCCTATGAATCCCGTGCTGATCTCTAGCTCGGAAAAGCCTTGTTTTGAAGCTGAGCAGGTAATGGATGTTGGGGCCACCGATGGAAACCCTTGGTACTATGACATTCAGAATTACTTGGAATGGTCAGTTTTTCCATAAGAAGCCACCGAGAAAGACCAAAGGATGATTCGGAAGTTGTCCACACAATTCATCAGTGTAAATAGTACTTTGTATAAAAGGCAAGCCGATGGTATCCAGTTAAGATATTTGGCGGAGAAAGAAGCATAAAAGGTTATGGAAGAGGTTCATTCCGGAGTCTGTGGAGCTCACATGAATGGCTTAGCCTTAGCAAAGAAGATCATGCGCCAAGGATTCTATTGGCTCACAATGGATACGGATTGTTCAAAATATGTGAAGCAATGCCAGTTATGCCAACAATACGCGAATTTAAGGCATGTCCCAGTTTCAGAGCTACATAATTTGACATCTCCATGGCCATTTGCAGCTTGGGGGATAGATATCATAGGCGAGATACGTCCTGCAGCTTCTAATGGTCACAGGTTCACTATAGTTGCCATTGATTATTTCACTAAGTGGGTCGAAGTTGAATCTTTCAAGAAGATTGATGCTAGGGATATGGCTAAGTTCATCGAGCGGAATTTGATATGCAGATATGGTCTCCCACACCATATTGTATCTGATAATGGGGTACAATTCTTAGCAGAAACTAAACAGATGCTTCAGAAGTATGGAATCCAGCATCACAAGTCTCCTCCTTACTGTCCTCAAGCTAATGGTGCGGTTGAAGCAGCGAACAAGAATGTGAAAAGAATACAGGCCAAGATGGTTCAGAGCTATAAAGATTGGGCGAAAAAGCTGCCTTTTGCACTATGGGGTTATAGAACCACAGTCAGAACCTCTACGGGAGCAACACCATTCTCTCTGGTATATGAAACCAAAGCAGTTTTGCCAGTTGAAATTGAGCTGAAATCTTTAAGGGTAGTCATGGAAGCTGAGATTCCAGAGACAGAATGGGCACAACAACGATTGTTGCAGTTGAATCTATTGGATGAAGATAGGTTGAGAGCCTATTACCACAATCAGGTTTATCAGAAGAGACTAGCTCGGTCCTTTGGCAAGAAGGTACAAAAGCACCCGTTGAAGGAAGGGGACCTGGTCTTTAAGATGATGAGGCTGGGAGTGCCAGACATAAGAGGAAAATTCAGGCCGACCTGGGAAGGCCCATTCATTTTGAAAAAGTTGCTAACAAAGGGAGCAGCAATCTTAGCAGACAGTGATGGGAATGAGTTTAAAGACCCGGTCAATGTCGATAGACTAAAAAGGTTCTATGGCTAAAGGAAAAAATCAAAAGAAGAGAATAAATGCCCTGCAGGTCGAAAATCGAAAAAAGGCGGCCTTGCTAAAATTGGGCGCCCTGTCAGGGTGAAAACCGAAAAAAGGCATCCTGGGCAAAAATTAAGGGCCAAGAGAAAATATTCAATCGAGAAAACTCGAGAGGGCCGATTGATAACAGGAGTTTGATCCTTACAAGATCTATTCCGAGATTAGGTGTAGTCTTGTGCTTTTGAATTCTTGTTAAATAAGAATCATGTATGATGAAATCATATAAAATGTGCTCAATTTTGCAATGAATAAAAGAATACAGTTTACATTTTCATTGTTCTTTAGTTTTGCCTTAAAAAGAAATATATCACTTATTCATCTAATGACTATTGTCTAATCATTCTGTCGGAAGGTGCCTAAGCAGGTTTGTGCTATTCACTCTTAGCGGTGGTTCTGATAATAGCCTTCTCTTGTAGTTCCTTCAAAAAACAAAATCTTGAAAAAAAAGGCCGTTAGAGATGAAAACCGTAACTAGCTCTCTAAGCAAAAGTTAGGCCAAAGGGCAGGGTGAAAACCTGGAAACAGGCAGTCTGCCCTACAAAAAATGAATAAATAAATAAGAGCCGCTGGATTGGTTTGGGTCCATTCCAGGAAAAAGTTAGGCAAAGGGTTATGTGAAAATTCCCGAAAGGACGCATTTCCCTCCAAGAAAAGTTAGTGTGAAAATCCACAAGGGACGCACTACCTTTAAAGCAATGACGTTTGATGCTTGGAGCGATAAGGCGACATTACTTCGGATGATCATTCTTCAGTCAGATAATGCATGAGTCAGAATCCTAGACATACGATCATTGACCGGGGGGCAAAGATGCACACTTGATGTCTCTCAGAAAATGTTTTAAGGTCAGAGTTCCTAAAGCCAAGATGTCACTCTTTCAGATCCTTGGAGGCGCGATGCAGCAGTCAAGCTATATCCTCAGCAGACCCTTAACCACCTAGGATAGGGTCAATCTATTTTTGCAAACATTTACATCTCATATCATATACACTTAAATTTTTATATATATTTCTGCGCACATGACTTTGCAGGAAATATCTAAAATGAAGATCATCGGTTTTCGCACATTTAGTAGTCTGTAGCAGACTCGGTGCGGTCATCTGCGGATGACACCTCTGCACTTTTAGTAGTCTTGTCAGCGACTCGGTGTAGTTCCCCTCTTGCTCTTTTTGTAGTCTTGTCAGCAACTCGGCGCATCGTCATCTGCGGATGACACCCCTGCACTTTTAGTAGTCATGTCAGCGACTCAGTGCAGTTTTCCTCTGCACTTTTAGTAGTCTGTAGCAGACTCGGTGCAGCCCTCTTCTTGCACTTTTAGTAGTCTGTAGCAGACTCGGTGCAATCTTCTGAGGAGGATATCTCTTGCAGTTTGTAGTCTTGTCAGCGACTCGGCACATCGTCATCTGCGGATGACATTCTTGCACTTTTAGTAGTCTGTAGCAGACTCGGTGCAATCCTCTGAGGAGGATATCTCCTGTGTTTTGTAGTCTTGTCAGCGACTCGGCGCATCGTCATCTACGGATGACATTGTTGCACTTTTAGTAGTCTGTAGCAGACTCAGTGCAATCCTCTGAGGAGGATATCTCTTGCGTTTTGTAGTCTTGTCAGCGACTCAGCGCATCGTCATATGAGGATGGCAGCTGAAATTTTAGTAGTCTGTAGCAGACTCGGTGCAGTCCTCTTTTTGCACTTTGCGTAGTCTGTAGCAGACTCGGTGCAATCATTCTTTTGCGTTTTGTGTAGCCTGTAGCGGGCTCGGCGTAGCGTCATCTACGGATGGCATTTGCACTTTTAGTAGTCTGTAACAGACTCGGTGCAATCCTCTTCTTGCGTTTTTTGTTGTTTGTAGCAGACCCGGCGCATCACCATCTTAGGATGGTCCCTAGCACTTTGTAGTCTTATCAGCGACTCAGTGCAATCCAAGAGGATACTCACAGTTCAAATCACAGTACTATTCCCGAGGGAGCAGCTGGAAGGAGGCAGCCTCAGGTATGCGTTTCTTTCCTTTTCCTGAATTTTGGCTCACCTAAGCACCCACACACTAGCCTCCCCAAAATTGGGGGCAACTGTAGACATCGGGTCCCGAGTAGCCTTGATCAGGATTACTCAATGATGAAATTAAGTGTGCCGATTTATAGGCAAAAACAATGAAAGTCGGAAGTGATAATTTCCTTGTCATTTGATTTGTTAGGAATAAATAAAAAAGTATTTTAAAAATATTTTTAAAAATGTTTTAAAAATTATTTTGGGGTAAAAAAAGTGAGTTTTTAATTTTTTATGTTTTATAGAAAATTTGAAAAAAAAAAAATTCGCGCGAATGTCGGGCTGCGGCAGCGCTGGGCGCACGCCGCAGCGCCTTGGCGCGCACGCGGCACGCTGGCCGTTGCCTGCCCGCCGCGCGCAGCTGGGCGCGCGCCCTGTGCGCTGGAGATGCCCGTCGGGCGTCTCCCGCCCCTGTGCACCCGTTTTCGCCCCAATAGCCTTTTTGGCCATATTTTCTTCGTTTTTAATGCTTTTTAACTCATTTTTTTTTCATAATTCAATTTTAAAAGCTTTTTATCTTCCAGCCCATCAAATTTAGTGGTTTTTTGTGGTTATTGGAATTAAATCAGTTTAATTTCTTAATTAAAAAATTCTGAATTTTGGGGTTATAAAATGGGAATTTTAGAGGAAAATTAGGTGGGGATTTTCTTTAGAAAATATTTTCTTCTTCTTTCTTCTCTAAAAACCAAATTCTCTCAATTTTTCTAAAGATTTTTTCCAAGTGAATTCTTGAGACAAAAAATAACAATTTTTTTTCTTGGGAATTTTTATTCTTTTCATCAAACAATTTTTTATTTTGAGACAAATAAATCAATTATTTGTTCTTGAGTAAAAATCATTTTCAATATTTTATTTTTTCTAATTTTATTCTTACAAATCAAGACAAGGAATTGGATCATCTACCTTCATTTCTTCAAGATAAATTTTGAGGGTAAACATTCTTGGCTCAATTTCTGAATTTAATTTTAATTTCATTATTTGTTTCCAATTAATTAGTTAACATGTAAATTCTTTTAGTTCTATCATTTTCTTCTTATTTTCTTATTCTTTTGATTTTATTTAATTAATTATCATGTAAATTCTTTTAGATCTATTATTTAATTGTTCATACTTTTACTTCTTATTTTTTATTTTTATTTAATTGTTCATATTATTATTTTTTATTCTTATTTCTCATTTAATTGTTCATGTTCATATTATTGTCATCATTTTTTATTCATAAATAGTATTAGTATTATCATTTAACTTGTTTTAGCATAATTGGCTTATCTTATTTTCATTTTATTCCTCCATATTTAATTGGATTGTTCATCTTCTTTGATATTATTATTATTATTATTATTATTATTATTATTATTATTATTATTATTATTATTATTATTATTATTATTATTATAATATTTGATTGTTTATATTCTTTGTTATTATTGTGTTATTATTATTATTGTAGTTATTACCATCATTAGTATTATTATTATTATCTTTATTCTTGTTTAATTTTATTATTACTATTATTATTTATGTTTTATGCATGCTGATTTTTATTATTTCTTTTTCTTTTTATGCATGATTGGATGTTATTGTTGTTATTCTGTATTTTTATGCATGTTAAATTCTATCATCATTATTTTATGCTTTTTATGCATGTTAAATTTTATTAGCAATATTTTATGTTTTTTAGCATGTTGAATTTATAAATTTATTAAATTGCATATTTTTATTATGTCATGTTAATTGGCTTGTCATGCATAATGCAATTTTGTTTGCTTTAATTTAATTATTTTAATGTTATATATTTAATTCATTTTTTATACTAACTTCATTTTTATTTGTTTTTTTATTTTTCAATACTTATTTTTCATATGTGAGTTTTTGTTAAGAGGGAGCCCATGGAGATTTGAAGATCCATTTGGGAGTTGTTTATTTTTTTATTGCCTTTCATTATTTTGGATTAATTCATTTTATCATGTAATTTGTAATAAACTTTATTTTTATGTACGTTAATTAAAAAACCATAAAAATATTTCTACTTAATTAATTTATTTATTTTCTAAATAAAATTTGACCAATATCCTAACTTTTTTCATCCAAAATAAGTGTCACTTTAAAATTATTTTCTTTAATTATGCATGAGAGGACCAACGTCCTCATTGTAATAAATAGCCCGATTTATGTATGAATTGTATTTTATTTACAAATGGGGGTTGTATTCCGCCCCTAGTTTTGTTGTAATTTATTTTGCTTTCATTTACTTTATTTATCACTTTTATTATATGTTTGACATGTGCGTTAAATTAAATTGCATTAAAATTGAATAGAAATGGGATGGAATACTAAATTCAAAAATCAATTATAGACTTAACCAAGGTATGAATAAATGGAGAGTCCCGAACCATCTCTGGTCTTTAGGCTCAACGAGGCGAGAGGACCATTTCAATGTTCCATTGGAATGGGACTTCCAAGACACCTCTTGTGTCCCGTAAAAAGACTCAATTTACAATCCTAGGCTCCTTAGGGTTAGAGGGTCATTCCAATGTTCTATTAGGGTGAATGCCTCCAAGACCCCTTCTGTTTGCCCAAAATGGATAATATGCGCCGTCTTAGACTCACTGAGGCGAGACGAACTTTCCTAATATTTTATTGGGTGGCGACTCCATGAAATCTCCTTGTTGCCCAAAATAGACACACTTGTAAATACCTTACAAGTTTTTATGAACCTCTCTCAATCGCCCTAAAGGTGGGTTTTCGGGGGCCACGAGGTTCGGCGCGCGTCACAGGTGGATCTTGCTCACTCACACCCTACACCCATGCAATACATCACACACAAATCCAACCCTCACTAATGCACACCCTAATCCCTTATGAGCATGCACATACTAACAAGACCCAAATGCTCACATCCTAATACAATTCATGCACCCACACTATAATAAAGTCCACAAAATATGCATATTACCAAAAATACCCTTCACAAATGCCAAAACACTCACACATGCACACATACACAAGGCAATCATGGCTCAAACTACTAGGGAGAAATCGAGGTGTGACACGAAATCCATATCTCTTAGGCTTATGTCATATCCTATCAAATCTGCGTGGTACTTATGTAACAAATCCCAGTGGCACCGTGGCTTTGTAATCCATATCTTCATGCATTTAAGCATGACATTGTCAATACAGGCTATGTCTCCATCAAGCGGATCGCCAATGGGAAGATCATAGTCAAGAGCCTCAGCTAAAATGGTTGCTATCCAACCGATGGAGGTAGCAGGAATATTTGAAGGCCTCTTCTGTAATTCCTTAATCAGCTGTGCTATAATAAAGGATCCATTAATGGGAACACCATCAACTATACACCTAAGTAGCATAATTTAGGAAGCATTGAGTGCACTCAGGCTATGGAGATTATTATAGATACTCTTGGATAGAAACCTATTAATAATTCGCAAAGCATGGTCCCTAAGTGATGAACTTTAAGCTTGCCTCCTTTCTATGGCTCGGGCTTTAATGGGTCACGAACTTTTTCACAATTTTCTTCTGGAAAAGCATTAGGTAGCTCCACCAAGGCATCAGGCAAGAACCCTAAGTGCTTTGAAAATTCCTTAAAAGTGATGGAATAACCTTTCTTACCCAGCCGGAACCCAACCTTGCTAGTATTATCGCTATCTCCTTTAAAGTGACACTCAAAAGAGTATAAGAAATCCTGAGCAAGATCTGGAAATACCTTCACCTTATGACCCATGAAAGGTTCCCATTCAATGCCTTGAATCAATGGTAACATTTCAACCCAAAGGTCTCCAGCAGGAACATGCAAGAAAAAGCGACTAAGAAATGCCGGCTGGATGTATTGACAGGTACTAAAGTACTCATACGTGGTAGATTTGGCTTTGTCAACATAAGATGGAATGCGAATGCCAGATGAGCTTGATGCTTCCGCGCGCTTAGCCTTTTTAGGTTCCATTGTAAAAATAAAGAAAGAGATGAGAGTGCAAAATGGCAAGTAGAAGTTGTAACCAAAATAATAGGTAAGCAACTACGAGGATGCTAATAGGCAAAGATTACACATGTCATGGCAAATGAGGTATCATTGAAAGAAAGGAATGGGAATGCAGACAATTGAAAATGAAAGTGGCAACACAGTATTCTTGATAACAAGCAAGCAGGAGTTAATTATTATTCCCAAGGTAATGCCAAAAATTAATGAAAGAATGAGCATTTGTGAAAGAGAATTAGCCACCAAATGTTATGAAGAAAGCATAGTAAATATATGTTAACTAGAATGAATGACAATTGAGAGAAAGCTAATCAAAAGCACAAAGCAAAATGAGGCCAAAAAGTGGGAAATGGGTAGCAAAAATAATGAGAAAACTGATTGAGACATTTCACCGAGCAGGTGGTGTGCGCATGTGTGAACAGTAATTTGAAGATCAAGCTATGTGCGTTGGCCACCAAAATTGAAATTAAGCAACATAGGCACACACATTAGGTACACAGCAAACAAGTTTGCCAAAAGAATTTAAAATGAAGTGTAAATGGCATATTGAATTTGACCCAAACTATGTAAGTTAATAAAAGAAAATAAAGCAAAAATGGCATTAATTAATCAATTTAAAGTGCAACGTTAAAAAGGATACTTACTTCAAATTAAAAGGCAGTAAAATGATGAAAAAATTTGGAGTGAAAGAGGTGTAGGTGTGTGATGGTGGGTGGGGGAGAAAACACAGCTGCGGGGTAGAGAGAGGGGAGTGTAGAGTGGCCGGTGTGGGGCAAAATAAAATGAGAACAATTTATAATAAAGGGCAGTAGCCCTTCAGCCGGCCGCATGGGACTACAAGGGGAGAGGGACACGGCCGGGCAAGAGCATAAGCTTGGCCATGCGTGGCCGCGTAAAGGCTTATGAAGGGGGCTGAATTTTTACGCTGGCATGCAGGAAAAAGGTATTTTTTGTTGAGCAGTCGCGCATTTGGCCTCTGGAACTCCAAAAAATTTCGGGGCTCAAAATATGCCTTTTCCATGCTAAAAATGCACCAAATTAAAAATTAATTACTAAATTAGCCTACAATGCCTCTAAAAATATTTCTTCTCTTAAAATTAACTCCTTAATTAATTAATTCACAAATTTGCCAATTAATGCACAATTAATGTCAAAATTTGCAATTAAGCCCAATTAACCAATAAAAACTCAAATTAACACCCTGCTTTAAAAGCTTTTACCATGAATATGTCCAAACTCTCTAATCAAATTTAAGTCAATTATGCAGCTCTATAATTCATGAATCTAAGTGATAAAAATTAAAACTAACTAAAAACATTCAAAAACCAAAACTGACTAAAATCAAAAATTAAACAAAAAGAGTAGCGAATGTAGTTCTGAGTTTCAGAGTCCTCAGCTAGACTTCTGCAAACCGCCTTAATAATCTCAAAGTACAATGGTTGCCTCAGCAACCTCCTGTTGTCCAACTTTATATGGTTTGAGCCGATGATCGTTCACCTTATATTCACGTCCATCTCTTAGATTTTTAATTGTCGCAACTCTGATCTCATTGCTTGACAAGACTTGATATGGCCCGAGCCATTTGGATTTTAGCTTTCCTGGAAAAAATCTCAGACGACTGTTATATAATAACACTGACATACCTAGAACAAAGTACTTCATCTTCAATTGCTTGTCATTCCAATGCTTCCTCTTCTCTTTGTATAAGGCTGCACTGTCATATGACCACTGTCGAATTTCATCAAGTTCATTGAGCTACAATTTTCTCTTTTCTCCTGCACTTCTCAAATCAAAGTTAAGAACTTTTGTAGCCCAATATGCATTATGTTCTAATTCAACCGGGAGATGACATGCTTTTCCAAAGAGTATTCGATAAGGGGACATGCCGATAGGGGCTTTAAATGCAGTTCTATAGGCCCAAAGAGCCTCATCTAACCTCCGAGACCAATCCTTTCTAGAGTTATTGACTATTTTTTCTAGAATTGATTTCAGCTCCTTATTAGACACTTCTACTTGCCCATTTTCCTGAGGGTGATATGGGGTAGTTATCTTGTGTTTGACACCGAATCTCCTAAGTAAAGTTCAAAATTGATGGTTGATAAAATGTTTGCCTCCATTACTGATTATGGCCCTTGGTGCTCCAAACCTAGTGAAAATATTTTTCTAATAAATTCAAGCACAATTCTAGCATCACAAGTTCTAGTAGCTATTGCTTCTACCCATTTACTTATATAGTCCACAGCTACTAAAATGTACTCAAAACCAAATGAATTTGGAAATGGTCCCATAAAATCTATGACCTAGACATCAAAAATTTCTACCTCTAGCACATTATTTATAGGCATTTCATCCCTTTTAGAGATATTATTGACATGTTGACATTTATCACAAATTTCAATAAAAGACTTGACATCCTGAAATAGAGTAGGCCAAAAGAAACTTGATTGAAGAATTTTATGTACGGTACGATTAGGTCCATGATGGCCTCCAACTTCTCCGCCATGGCACTGTTGCATATCCGGAACACATTGTCTAAGCACTTGATCCGGCCAAATCTTGAAGAGATATGGATCATCCCAAAGATAATGCTTGGCATCTGCTTGAAGCTTTTTCTTTTGTTGCCAAGTGAAGTTTTTAGGAAGATAACCTCCTGCAAGGAAATTAGCTATATTAGCGTACCAAGGAACCGAATTCTCAGAAGTATAAATAGCGCAAATATATTCATCGAGAATTAAATCAAAAATTTCTCCCCTTTCAATGTGAGCATGATCCAATCTAGATAGATGGTCAGCTACAAAATTCTCAGCTCTTTTCTTGTCTTTAATCTCCACATCAAATTCTTGTAACCGCAAAACCCATCGGATGAGCCTCGGTTTGGAATCCTTTTTAGCAAAAAGCTGCTTTAATGCAGCATGATCTGACCACACAGTAACTTTGGAACCAAGGAGATAAGACCTAAATTTTTCAAAAGAAAATACAATGGCCAAAAGTTCTTTCTCTGTGGTTGTATAATTGACTTGAGCTTCGGTGAGTGTATAACTTGCATAGTAGATGGTATAGAAAACTTTTTCCCTCCGCTGTCCTAACACTGCTCCTATTACATAGTCACTAGCATCACACATTAATTCGAATGGTAAGCTCCAATCCAGTGATGCTATGACCGGTGCAGTGACTAACTTCTGCTTTAATAAATTAAAAACCTGCAAGCACTTATCATTAAAGTTAAATGTAGCATCTTTAAGCAATAAATTAGACAGTGGTTTAACTATTTTAGAACTTAATAAATTGACGATAAAACCTGGTATGACCAAGAAAACTTCTAACACCTTTTACACTAGTCGAGGGAGGTAATTTATCTATAACATCAACTTTTGCCCTATCGACTTCAATTCCTTTTTCGGAGATTTTATGCCCTAGAACAATTCCTTCTCTAACCATGAAGTGGCATTTTTCCCAATTGAGAACAAGGTTCGTCTCTTGACACCTTGATAAAACTAATGCTAGATTATGCAAACATGATTCAAAATCGCGACCATATAGTGTAAAGTCATCCATGAAAACTTCCATGAATTTTTCAAGAAAATCATGAAATATGGCCTTCATGCATCTCTGAAATATGGCAGGGGCATTACAAAGACCAAAAGGCATCCTTCTATATGCAAATGTTCCGTAAGGACAAGTAAATGTGGTATTTTCTTGGTCTTCTGGGGCTATAGGTGTTTGCATGTACCCCGAATATCCATCTAAGAAACAGTAAAATCTATTTCCTGCTAGTCTTTCTAACATTTGATCAATAAAAGGTAATGGAAAGTGATCTTTTCTAGTAGTATTATTTAATCTCCTATAATCTATGCATACTCTCTATCCCGTCACTGTGCGTGTAGGAATTAATTCATTTTTTTCATTGGTTACAACAGTCATACCCCCCTTTTTAGGTACACATTGAATTGGACTCACCCAACTACTATAAAAAATGGGATAGACAATACCTGCATCGAGGAGTTTAAGTACCTCCTTTTTCACCACTTCTTTCATTGCCAGATTTAGTCACCTTTGGGGTTGTACCACCGGCTTGAAGTCATTTTCCATAGGTATCCGGTGTGTATAATAACTGGAGCTAATTCCTTTTAAATCGGGTGTTGCCCAACCAATTGCTCCTTTATGCTTTTTGAGTACTTCGATAAACATCTCTTCTTTCAAACCTATCAATAAAGATGAAATTATCACTACTTTTGCATTATCCTCTAAAAATACATACTTTAAATGAGATGGAAGAGTTTTGAGTTCAGAATTTTCTCCCTTATGAGGGGACGGTTCATCCTCTATATCTCCTTCACTGTGCTCTTTTTCCAAATCTTATATCAACTGCTCTTCTTTGGCTTCCAATTCCTCCTTTTTCTTCGGATGCATCAGACATTCTTAAAGGTCATCATCTAGAATAATTTCCTCTTGCTTTGCTTCAACACACTCTTGAACACTATCTATAAAAAAAATTGATTCTTCAAAGTCATATGAGGGGTATTTCATCACCTTGTTCATGTTGAAGACCATTTCCTTCTCATTAAACTTCAAAGTGATTGTTTGCCCATGAACATCGATTAAAGCTCTCGCCGTGTTCAAAAAGGGTCTACCAACTATCAAGGGTACCTTTCTATCCTCTTCCATATCCATAACCACAAAATTCACCGAAAATATAAAATTTCCTACTTTTACCAATAAATCCTCAATAATACCTTTTGGCCTTTTCACCAATCTATTCGCCAACTGTAGTGTCATTCGGGTCTCCTTGATATCTCCTAAGTTCAATTTCCTGCAAAATTGAATAGGGCATCAAATTAATACTAGAACCCAAATCACATAAAGCATGTCCAACAAAGTTACCTCCTAATTCACAAGGTAATGTAAAACTACCAGGATCTTCTAATTTTGCTGGAATTTTATTCAATAAAATAGCACTATAATTTTCAGATAGTTGGACCATTCCTACACCCTCTAGGTTTTTCTTATTAGTACAAAGCTCTTTCATGAATTTAGCATACTTAGGTATGTGTAATAAGGCTTTAGCAAATGGTAGATTTACATGCAACTTTTTAAACATGTCTAAAAATCTAGTTAATTGCTCATTTTGCTTTTTTTTCCTAGCTAGAGTGGGAAAAGGAACTGAGATTCATCATGAACAGTAAAAACAAGTTTTTCCTTACCTTTACATTTCGTAATAGTAGGAGATGCTTTCTCAATATTTTCAAAATTAGAAGTACTTACCTTCGGTGTTGGTTCCACCCTTTGAGATAAATTCTTACCAATTTCGGCTTGTTCTAGCTCTTTCCCGCTTCTTAAGGTGATTGGCTTGGCTTCCTCCTTCGGATTGCGGTCAACATTAGATGGAAAGTTCCTTGAGCTCTATTGGTTAGCAAGTTAGCAAGTTGCCCCATTTGGTTTTCTAGGTTCCTAATGGATGCCTCTTGGTTCCTCATCCAAATATCTTGGGATTTCCACCTAGCATCTTGATTAGCTAAAATCAAATTTTGGGAAGCCATGAAATTTGCAATCATTTCCTGTATATTTGATTTCTTTTTTTGTGGGGGTGGGGGTTGAGGATTTTGAAATCTAGGTGGTTGATAGGGTTGTGAGTGATATATAGATGGGTAGTGTGGTTGGGCTTGATTTTGGTAATGAAAATGGTTATTACTTTGGGAGGATTGGTTTTGGTTGAATGGAGCCCTAGGTTGAGGGTTAGAGGTGGATGCTTGATTCCCTTCCCTCCATGAAAAATTAGGATGATTCCTCCATTCCGAGTTATAGGTATTACTATAAGGGTTCAAAGCATTTACTTTCTCTAGTGATCCGTCACCATTCTTAAATCCAAGTACTCCTTGTGTTCCTGCATAAGAATCGCACTCATTGGATAAGATAGATACACTTTTAGCTTTAAGCTCATTGATTTCTCTTAAATGTTCTTTTCTCATTAATTCCATTTGAGCTTTAAGCATAGTTATTTCATCTACACTATATACTCCCTATTTTTTTGTGCGGTTCTAGAAGTCGCCCATTGAGCATCATTGGTAGCCATCTCATCACGAAGCAAGAATGCTTCTTCAGCGACTTGGTTAATAAAACTACCATTTGATGTTGCATCTAATAAGGACCTCGTCACTTGGTTAACACCTGCATAGAAAATATGCATTAGTTGATAAACAAGAAATTCATAATGCGGACAGCTTTTCAAAAGTCTCCTAAATCTTTCCCAAGCTTCATGGAATGGCTCCTCATAGAATTGCTGAAAGTCATTGATTTGTTTCCTAATGAGGGCTGTCTTGGTAGGTGGGAAAAATTTGCTCAAGAATTTTTCTTGCATTTATTACCAAGAGTGAATGGACTGATTGGGAAGCATTTGTAACCAGTCTCTAGCCTTTCCTATGAGGGTAAAAGGAAAAAGTTTGAGCCTACTAGCATCATTTAATACATTCGAGATTTGCATAGTGTCACTAACTTCTAAGAACATATCTAAGTGTTGTGTGGGATCATCTATATCTGAGCCTGAAAATTAGTTTCTTTGTACCATTGTAATGGTAGCAGGTTTTATCTCAAATGGCTGATGATGAGGTATCCTAATAGTTCTATGTTCTTCATTCCACCTAGGAATAGCATAATCTCTAATGGTTCTGGGTCTAAACCCATTCCCTCGAGCTTGATATAGCACATTTTGCTCTTCTATCCTAGGAGGTGGTGGATCAATTGTTGGTGGATTTTCACGAGGTAGACCATCGATGTTAAGAGGTGGGTCTATTTCTTCGTTATTCATGGTTGCTTGTAGCCTCCTAACCCTATGAAATGTCCTTTCAATTTTAGGGTCTATAAGTAATATTGGATCGTTTCTCACCATAAACTAATCACACCTACAAAATCAAGGAAAATAAAATCAGAAAATAAATAAAGAATAAAAGAAAAAGAATAATACACAAAATCCACTTAAAAATAAAAAATAAGTAAACAAACGCCAATGTAGTCCCCAGTAACGGCGCCAAAAACTTGACCGGTGTCTAGCAAGTGTACTAGATTGGCTAGTAATATAAGGAAATATAAATTAGACCCTATATATCGAACCCAAGGGAAACTTGTGTTTGCATAAAAGAATTTTGAGTTTTAGAATGAAATTTGAGTGTAAAAGAGAGAAAAAAGAATCCTAGACTTTATATTGATGAAAACTTAATTAAACGGAAAATAGACAACTAGTATAATTAATGAACAAAAATTAAACAAGCAAATAGAATCGTAGATGAAAACAGATAAACAGTAATTGAGAAAAATCGATATTTAAAACAACTTTCACTAAAGGACTATCCACCTTAAATTATTACTGCAATGACTTAAATTCTAAAGAAATACCATGATTATAGAAAAACCAGATAAAATTAACCCTGATACCTTGAAACAAGAATATATTTCTTAAGTATTAAATTCCCTTATTAAGAACAATTTAACACTTAGCATATAATTCCAGTTAAACTCCTAAACATTCATCGAATCTCTTTACAAGAACATTTAACTCCAATCTATTGTCAGTTCTTCCTCTCTTAATATTAACTAATAAAATCAACACATAATTACCTCAAAATTCAGAAAATAATCATGTATAGATAATAAGAAGTCAATCCAAGAACATGCAAATCTATGACAATGCCTAAATCAATTTTTAGTTATCGAATCAATAAACCAACAATTAATTTTAACACAATCAAAGATAAGAATATGCTTAAAACTAAGAAATAATCAATTGATATTAAATTTAAAGCTCAATCAGGTCATTACCGTAAAAGTCAAGGATTCAAGGATCCTTTATCAAAAGTAAAGAAACTACTCACTATTCATATTGAAATTAAAAAACAAAATTGAAGAGAAAAGACAAAAAGATAGAGTTACAAAAGCTCCCTTAATAATCTTGTACAGAAAAATCAAAACAACCTTCCTGCTCCTTGAATTTGCTCTTCACAGCTAAACACAAAAACTAACGTAAAAAAAACCAAAATAATTTGAAGTAATGAAGATTGTTGCCTGATTCGATCCCCCTATTCTGGTGTTTTAAGCTAGCTTTTATAGGCGAAATTCCATGAGTCAGTCGTCTGTAACTTTTGAATCATAATAGGAAAAGGACTCTTTAAATAGTAAGTTTTGTTAATTTAGAAAACTTAAAGCGCGGCTAGTTGATGAAAAAGCAAAAGGAGATGCGCGACCGTGTGTAGCTTTTCTCTTTGTGATGCGCGGCCATGTCATGTCTTTCTTCTTCCAGTGCACTGCCATGCATAAGTTTAAATGGTCATCACGTGGCCGTTTCATGTTTTAGCCTTTGGGTTACGCGGCCGTGCATCACCTTACTGCCTCACCCAAGAATTTGATTTTTAATTGTTTCAAGCATAATCTTCGAGCACGGCTGCTCCTAATTCATCCACAATAGTGCAAATGTGTTCTGTTCTCTGGCTTTCAAAATTTGAAAATTACTAAATTGACCCAAAACATAGCATTCTTTTCAATTAAGCCCTTTTTCTTTATTTTAACCCTAAAAAACACAAAAATTAACAATTAAGCCCTAAAACATAAAATTAACCAAATAAACTATAATTTAACCAAATAAACACTAAATTAACCTAATTAAATACCTAAAAACATACTGAAAATATCTTTAATTTCACAATTATCACTACCTTTTCCTCAAAGGTTCATAAGACGTAGCTTGGATAAGCAATTTGGGAAATTCCTTAATCATCTCAAAGAAATCACCTTTACTGAACCATTTATGGATGTCATTAGAGACATGCCAGCATGGGGTAAGTTTTTAAAGGATATCATTGACCATAAAAGCAAGCTTGAGGATTATAGGTTAGTTTCTCTTGTTAAAGAATCCAAAACTATGTATTCCAAATCTCCACCAAAGCTTAAGGATCCTAGTTGTTTTATTGTTCCTTGTATAATTGGTGGTACTCATTTTGATAAAGCTTTGTGTGATATTGGTGCTAATGTTAGCCTTATGCCTTACTCCATCTATAAGAGGCTTGACTTAGGAGAACTTACGCCTATAAATATGTGTCTTTCAATAGCAAACAAATATGTCACTTATCCAGTTGGCATTCTTGAGAATGTGCCAACTAAAGTGGGTAAATTTGTTATACCTATTGATTTTGTTATTTTGGACATAGAAGAAGATCTTGAAATCCCGATTTATTTGTGAGACCATTTTTTATGATGGTAGGTGCAATCATTGACATGAAGAGAGGCAAGATTACATTAAAAGTGAACAATGATTGTATGGAGTTTGATGTATTCAAGATAATGTAGTCTTCACCAATGAAAGTTGCAAGTAGAATTGACCTAATAGATGTTATTGATGAATGCATTGATGAAGTGATACACGAATGTCTAAGGTAAGACCCTATTGAACCATACATAATGCAAGAAGCTAATGCGAAACTCTTGGAGCCAACTTCATACCTTTCTCCTCATAAGACTTCAAGATTTGAACCTTTAAGGAAGGATGATGATCCAAAGTATACTTTAATAGATAAAGAAGTAAAGCTACAACTCAAGCCTTTATCATCAAATCTAAGATATGCATTCTTAACTCAAACTTTAAATTCCTTTTATTATGAATCCATTTATTCCTAATAATAATGTTTATGCTTTATGTGATGTGTTACTTAGTTTTAGAGATGCCATTGGTTATTCTATATATGATTTGAAAGCTATTATCTAGAATGTGTGTATACATATAATCCTTTTAGGGGATGATGCTAAGCCTTCTATTTAAGTTCAAAGGAGGCTAAATCCCACTCTCAAGGAAGTGGTGAGAAAAGAGGTAATCAAGTTGCTTGACAATGGAATTATATACTCCATTAGTGATAGTAGATGGGTAAGCCCCGTTTAAGTTGCCCCATTTAAGTTGTCCCTAAGGATGGAGGCTTAACCGTTGTTAAAAATGAGTCTAATGATTTAATACCCACAAGGACTATCACGAGTCAGCATATGTGTATAGATTATAGAAAATTAAATAAAGCAAGTAGGAAGGATCATTTTCAATTACCTTTTATTGATCAAGTTCTTGAAATACTAGCCAATTTTTCTTATTTTTGTTATTTAGATAGACTTAGTGGTTTTTATCAAATTCGTATTCACCCTGAGGACCATGCGAAGACTACCTTCACATGTCCATACGGTACTTTTTCCTTTAGGCGTATGCCCTTTGGTTTATGCAATGCTCCTGCAACTTTTTAAAGATGCATGTTTTCAATATTTAGTGATTTGATTGATGAATGTGTAGAGATTTTCATAGATGATTTTAGTGTTTATGGATCTAACTTCGAAAATTGTCTAGAAAAGTTTTTTAAAGTTCTTTATAGGTGCATGGAGCATGGATCAGTACTCAATTGGGAAAAGTGCCACCTTATAGCATAAGAAGGAATTGTTCTTGGGCACTCAGTATCAAGAAGAGGTATTGAGGTTGATAGAGCAAAGATAGAAGTGATTGCTAATTTGCCACCCCCAAAGTGTGTTAAAGATATAAGGAGCTTTTTTGGTCATGCGGGTTTTTATAAAAGATTCATCAAGGATTTTTCCAAGATAGCGAAGCCATTATGTAAATTACTTGCTAAAGACGCTAATTTTGAGTTTGATGAGGCATGTCTTAATGCATTTGAAACCTTGAAGAGAGCTTTTATTTCAGCACTTGCTTTGCAACTGCCTAATTGGGAGCAACCATTTGAAATTATGTGAGATGCAAGTAATTTTACGGTGGGGACTATTTTGGGACAAAGGAAGGAAGGCAAGCCTTATGTGATCTACTACGCTAGTAAACTATTTGATGATGCACAAATCAACTACACCACTATAGAGAAGGAGTTGCTTGTTATTGTTTATGCATTTGACAAATTTAGAGCATATCTTGTAGGGCAAAAAGTGATTGTTTATTCAGACCATGCTCCCTTAAACATCTTCTAAGTAAGAAGGATGCAAAACCTAGGATCCTAAAGTGGATTTTAGTGGATTTTAATGCATTAAGAGTTTGATTAGAAAGTCAGAAATACAAAAAAGGAAGTGAGAACCTCACTACGGATAATTTATCTAGGCTTGATCAAGAGGGATTAAAGAGGAATAATGATGGTGTGCCAATTAATGAGACATTTCATGGTGAACACCTTCTTTATTCAGCATCGAAGGTGTACCCCTTGGGAGGATAATGGAGACGCTACGCGTACAAACAACGTACACACAATAAGATAATCACATACAATGGTGAAAAGATACTCATACATACCTATAAGCGGAAGCAAACACTAATAAGAAAAATATTCTTGTATTAATAACTTTTAAAATATACATATTACAAAAATGATAACATTCATATACAAGATCAAAAGCCTTATGTCATTTATTACATGCATTCACTTTACATATATTCTATAATAGCATAACAAAAAGAATCTTATACAGAAGTAAAACTCCACTAAAGCTCCTAGTGGCCAGCAGATGCATGACTCACAAAACCGATCCGATCCTACGTACCTACACAGGAAAACACCCGTGCTAAGCGATAACGCTTAGGGGGATATACAAAAGCAAAGGACTTCATATGATGTCACAACAATACATATACATATTAATAGCATACATACTTGTAACATGAGTCAGTAATCTATAAAATAATTATAAGCATAAGCATACCTTTTATATCACATCTATGCCATAACATGTATTTCATATGTGTAACGCCCATTCCCGACCACTAGGTTAGCTCCGCTAATGCTGTCAGGAACAGTCGTTACACACAAAAACTCACACAAGCTTTACTATAACAATTTCATGCCAACAACACGAATAATAAAATTTCATCATCAGCATACATTCCCATGCATCTTATATCATAAGTTCCCATGCCATTCAACATACTCACATACTTACTTATATACCGGCATTCATTAAGTTTACAATACTTAGTTATATCAGCTTTATATATTTTCTATTGCCAAAATAATATCTTACATAACTTGTACAACACATAGTTAAACCCCAAAATCTACACTAAAGATGTAGCCCTAGTGTTGACCGTTGCTAACGCAGATTTGTCCTTCCAAAATCACCTCGCGTCCGAACCTACACGGATTAGAAAGAACCCGTGCTAAGCGATAACGCCTAGTGGGGAACACATACATATATATATATGAACACAACATTAATATTACATATACGTCAAATTAAGGTTCATGCCTGAGTCAACAAGCCTAGAACATTTATGTATCATTATACTCATAGCATTGTTACAAATTCACATTTTTATAGAGCATGCATTTGCTTGGTGCGTACATAATACTTAATCACATGACTGAATAGCTTACATAGGTTTTGCATAAATTCATCAAGTACAAAGCATTCACACATATCAACTTAATAGTTAGGATTATCCTTATCTTTTATATTTACGTTTGCCTGCAATTCAAAGACACGGATAACGGGTATCACATTGGTACCCCTGAGGTACTATAATTTCATTATATCCGTGGATACACATATACGCATTTGTACCCTAAGGTACAGTAACTCAACAAGATGAATATTCCACATTAAAGAATCTAGCAAGGATTTATTTAGCATTGTGATTCCAGAGGAATCAGACGCATTGGGCTGCAGCACTTGACCGTATAGGCATGCCTATCTATCCACTACTTGACTCGCAGGCTAAAGTTGATTGATTTTATTATTGATTTCAAAATTGTTAATTCCAATAGCACATACATAAACCAACATCAAATTCTTCACAAAACATTAACAAATCCACATTATTCTTTTACACATCTTATAACTCATGGATAACATGTAATTAAATCATTAACAAACAAGTATTTTCATTCCTTAATCATCATATTTATATGTATATTTGCGTAATATAACCTTGATATCATGCTCATATAAATTGCCACAACTTTGGTTTAAAAGCCACACAATTAACAAACCAAAATAAATTAGGGTTACTTGCCAAAACAGGGTACCTCACGGTCACAACCAATTTGGTTGTCACCGCGATATACTGAGGTCTTCAAAATAGAAAGCAAGCCAAGGTACCTCACGGTCACAACCAATTTAGTTGCCACCGTGACATACCAAGCACTCCCAAAATAGAATGTAAAATGAGGTATCTCACGGTCACAACCATTTTGGTTGTCACCGTGAGATACATCACACTTGCGAGCAGAATGCAACCTTTAGCACCTCACGGTCACAACCAATTTGGTTGTCACTGTGACATAGCATGCTCAATCAGGCAAAATGGAGTTCTTGCATACCTCATGATCACAACCATTTTTGTTGTCACCGTGACCTATGCAAAAACACCAAAACACAGTTGTGCTCCCTGTCTCAATTCTCATATCACTTTCATGACGTCAAAGCTCATTTCCTTTTTGTCATTCAAACCAACTCATTTTACAACAATAACAATTAACACATACCTGATTTCCATTAAGCCAATCTTATTCAATTGAACACAAATCACAACCACTTTCATACCATTCACATGGCACACTTACATAGCTCAATACTTAACATTCCACTCAAATTGTCATGAACACAACATTAGTTTCATAACCTATTAAACGTAATCAACTTATTCATTTACATCTTTAGGGATTCCTACTACTAATTTAATTCATGCTTAGTCAAATTATACAAGCAAATACAAAACATGCCAATACACTTATAGGGTTAGTTCCCAAACCTAGTCGCCTATGCTCCTAATATTCACTGAGCACTTGCTTCTCCGATTTTTGCTTTTCCCTTGTCTTTCTTTACTCCTTCCTCTACAAATACCATTCCAATTTCCAGAATTGGACACAATTCATCAATCCTCAATGCACATCAAACCGAAACAAGAAAGAGTAGAAGATAGAACAAGTAATTGACCACTTACCTTGCAAATGCAACAACTTAGTCTACCCTTAAATTAACTTGATTACTATAACAGAATTCATGAAATCAATTGGAAACTCATAAGAGACTCACGAATGAAGAATGAAGGAGAAGCAGAAATTGATGAAAGAGAGAATGGCTGAACTTCAAGCAAGTAGTGGCCCCTTCTCTCTCCTCAATTCTATATATTGCATGAGAATGGTGGTGGTGGCAGCACAATGAAGTGCCACACGGATTCCACCTTCAGCAAATCTGCCCTCCACTAACTTACTTAATCTCCGTTAAATATTAGTTAATCCTCAATTAGCTTAATGATGCAAACTTACAACTTGGCCACTTAACTTTCCTTTAGTTTCTCAATTGGGCCCTTCTTTTATTACAATCAAGTCCACATTACACCCTTATTTAATCCAATTATACCAATTACAACTAGGGTACATTTCCGGCCATTACACACATGCTCGTATTAAGTCTTCCAATACTTGAATAACCCTTTCCGATTGTTCATTGGTCTGTGGGTGAAATGCAATACTGAAATTCAACTTCGTACCCAATGCAACCTGTAAACTCTTCCAATACTTGGAAGTGAATCTTGGATCTCTATCCGAGAATATTGATAGGGGTACACCATGCAGTCGAACAATCTCCCTCACATACAATTCCGCTAACCGATCCATTGAATAGTCCATTCGAACCAGTATAAAGTGAGCTGACTTTGAAAATCTATCCACTATTACCCATACCGCATCTTGTTGCTTTGAAGTCAAAGGCAGTCCAAAAATAAAATCAATGGTAATATTGTCCCATTTCCATTGTGGGATGGAAAGAGCATTCAATAACCCATGTGGAACCTAGTGTTCTGCCTTCACTTGCTGACATGTCAAACACTTAGACACATAGTCTACTATATCTTTCTTCATACCTGACCACCAATACAGTTGCTTCAAATCCTAATACATTTTGTTCCCGCCTGGATGCATAGTAAAAACAGTATTATGGGCCTCATACATCAATCTCTTCCTCAACTCTTTGTCACTTGCCACACATACTCGATTCTTATAAAGTAACACTCCATTTTCATCCACTGAATAGTAAGTCTTGTCACCACTTTTAATTGACTGCAAAGTTCGTTGCAATCTGGAATCATTCCTTTGTGAAGCTAACAATTCATCCTTTAAAACCGGTCTTGCCTTCAGTTGAGCTAGTAATGCTCCGCCTGTAGTAAACCTCCACTTTACTTGCTTTAATTGCAAAGCCGAGATAGATTTCCTGCTCAGTGCATCTGCCACAACATTAGCTTTACCTAGGTGGTAGTCCACAATGCAATCATAGTCTTTCAATAGCTCCAGCCATCTACGCTGTCTCAAGTTCAATTCTTTTTCGGTTAATAAATACTTCAAGCTTTTATGGTCAGTGTAAATTTTACACTTCTCACCATACAAGTAATGTCGCCAAATCTTTAAAGCAAACACTACTGCCGCCAGTTCCAGATCATGAGTCGGGTAATTTTGCTCATGTGGTTTTAATTGCCTAGAGGCATATGCTACTACCATCTCATCGTGGATTAACACACAACCCAAACCTATACCAGAGGCATCACTGTACAAAACATATTCTTTACCAGAGATAGGCTGTGTGAGGATCGGTGCTTCCACTAACATCCCCTTCAGCTGATCAAAGCTTGCCTGACACTCTTCTGACCACTCAAATTTAACTCCTTTTCGAAGCAACCTAGTTAATAGCGAAGCTATCACCGAAAACCCTTTCACAAATCTTCTATAACACCCAGCCAACCCTAGAAAACTGCTAATTTCGAGCACATTCCTAGGTGGCTTCCAACTCACAGTGGCTTCTATTTTAGCTGGATCCACCTGAATACCTTCAGAAGATATCACATGCCCCAGAAAAGATACCTCTCGTAACCAAAACTCACACTTACTCAACTTGGCATATAACTGATGTTCCCGCAATGTCTGAAGCACAATTCTCAAATGCTGCTCATGTTCTTCCTCATTCCTTGAATAAACAAAAATGTCATCGATAAATACCACCACAAACTGATCCAGATATGTTCTGAACACCCTATTCATCAAGTCCATAAATGCATCAGGCGCATTAGTCAACCCGAATGGCATTACTAAGAATTCATAATGTCTATATCGAGTCCTGGATGCAGTCTTGGGTATGTCCTCTTTCTTTACTTGTAATTGGTAATACCCAGACCATAGGTCGATCTTAGAAAACACACCTGCCCCTCTTAACTAATCGAATAAATCGTTGATCCTAAGTAGAGGATACCGATTCTTCACTGTTACTCTATTCAGCTGCCGATAATCAATACACATCCTCATAGTCCCATCTTTCTTCTTGACAAATAGGACTGGTGCTCCCCAAGGAGAAACACTAGGTCTTATGAAACCCCTGTCCAATAATTCCTGCAACTGAGCTTTTAACTCCTTCAATTCAGTAGGAGCCATTCGATAAGGTGCTTTAGACACTGGCACTGTTCTAAGCACAACATCAATAGACAGTTCCACCTCCCTTACTAGTGGCACACCACTCAGTTCTTCTGGAAACACATCAGGAAACTCCCATACTATGGGTATATCCTGCATCTGTACGTGCTCTCTTTTAGAATCTAACACCAGTGCTAAGCAAGCCTCGCATCCCTTCCTCAAACATCGGTATGCTTGCATTGTCAATACCACATTTACAAAAGGATTCGCACTAACTCCCCTCACTAACACTTTACTTCCCTTACAATTATGGAGTACCATTCTCTTCCTCTTACAGTCCACTACCGCATTATATTTATTTAGCCAATCCATACCCAGTATTAAATCAAACTCATCAAAAGGTAATTCAATTAAGTCAACCGGAAACATGCTACCCTGAACTACCAATGAACAACCCCTATATACTTTGTTCACATTCACATTATTTCCCAAAGGACTTGATACACATATGTCATATTTCAAACATTTAGCATCAGGCATTCTATCACATATCTTTTTAGAACACACGTACGAATAAGTTGATCCAAAGTCAATTAGTGCAAACATTTCTACATCATAGAGTGGAAAAGTACCTGCTATAACTTCAGGTGCGTCCTGCTCCTCTCTAGCCTTCATCGCATAAGCCCGAGGTGGTGCCATAGTAGGTCTGTTCACTGTTTTTGAATCAGCTGCTCCTCTAGACTGGCCACCTCTACCTCGTCCTCTACCTCTTCCTCTATTAACTAGAGGTAAATTAGAACCACCTCTGCTCTATTCCTGCTAATTTCCAGTTACATCATACGCCTTTGGACAGTTGGCTAAGAAATGCTCAGTACTTCCACACCTAAAACATGCATCGGTCACTTTCCAATATTCCCCTCTATGTCTTTTACCACAATGGGGACACACATGCACTTCATTCTTGGTACCAGATATACCTCTACCAGATCTAGATACAGAAGGTGCTCCTCGCTTCTTACCCCTTACTGCTGAACTAAACACAGATTCTGCCGGCGGTGCCATCTGAAAATCTCTTGGTCTCTTGCCAGCATTAGACCTACCTCGATTGGAATTCCTTTTCGCATAGCGGCTTGAACTTAGTAGCTTACATTCTGCTCAATAGTCAGCGAGATCAGTAATGCCTTAATCTCTTCAATCAGCCCTTCTTCAAACTGCTGACACCTGAACTCCTCAGTCAATACACCCTTTGGTACATACTTACTCAATTGGCATAACTCTTTCTCATACTCTGCTACAGTCATTGTTCTCTGCCTTAAATTCAAGAATTGCTTCCAGTTGGCCTCTCTATATGCCTTGGTCACAAACTTATTTCAGAATTCTCTTTCAAAGAATTCCCAAGTGATCAGATATGAAAGCATAGGATGCTGCAGAACTAGTTTCCACCAGTTGTATGCTACACCCTAAAGCAGCGATACTACACATTCTACTCGTTGATCCGAAGGACATTTGATCTCTCTTATAACCCTCTTCACCTTCTCTATCCAGTATTCTGCTTTTTCAGACTCATCCAACCTTGTACCATGAAACTCTTTCGCTCCATGCTTTCTTAATGATTTCACTGGAGCCTTTAGTGCCGTCATTCGATCCAGCACTCTAGCCATGTCTTGCGACATCTTTAACAGAGCCTCCATGGGAACCATCGGAACCTCATTGCCAAAATTTACTGGCCTTGACTGACCAGACCCTGTCACCTCTACTTCCCGGGGATTAACGCTTTTGGCCATCTCCTCTCTCGAGTGATGATTAGGGTTGTCACTAGGATCCATCGATCTACACAATTTACACAAGGACATCCGCATTAGGTCAACACTACTATACACATCCTAACTACCCAGTTACCCAGAAAAGACTAAACTTAGGCTCTGATACCACAACTTATAACGCCCATTCCTAACCACTAGGTTAGCTCCGCTAATGTTGTCAGGAACAGTCGTTACACATGGAAACTAACACAAGCTTTACTATCACAATTTCAAACCAACAACACGAATAATAAAATTTCATCATCAGCATACATTCCCATGCATCTTATATCATAAGTTCCCATGCCATTCAACATACTCACATACTTACTTATATATCGGCATTCATTAAGTTTACAATACTTAATTATATCAGCTTTACATATTTTTATTGCCAAAATACTATCTTACATAACTTGTACAACACATAGTTAAACCCCAAAACCTACTCTAAAGATGTAGACCTCGTGTTGACCGTTGCTAACGCAGATTTGTCCTTCCAAAATCACCTCGCGTCCGAACTTACATGGATTAGAAAGAACCCGTGCTAAGCGATAACGCCTAGTGGGGAACGCATACATATATATATATAAACACAACATTAATATTACATATACGTCAAATTAAGGTTCGTGCCTGAGTCAACAAGCCTAGAACATTTATGTATTATTATACTCATAGCATTATTACAAATTCACATTTTTATAGAGCATGCATTTGCTTGGTGCGTACATAATACTTAATCACATACATGCATTTGTATGGGTATCACATTGGTACCCCTGAGGTACTATAATTTTATTATATCCATGGATACACATATACGCATTTGTACCCTAAGGTATAGTAACTCAAAAACATTAATATTCCACATTAAAGAATTCAGCAAGGATTTAATTTGCATTGTGATTCCAGAGGAATCGAACGCATTGGCCTGCAGCACTTGACCCTATAGGCATGCCTATCTATCCACTACTTAACTCCCAGGCTAAAGTTGATTGATTTCATTATTGATTTCATAATTGTTAATTCCAATAGCACATACATAAACCAACACCAAATTCTTCAATTTTCATATTTACAAAACATTAACAAATCCACATTATTCTTCTACACATCTTATAACTCTTGGATAACTTGTAACTAAATCATTAACCAACAAGTATTTCCATTCCTTAATCATCATATTTATATGTATATTTGCTTCATATAACCTTGATATCATGCTCATATAAAACTACCACAAGCTTGGTTTAAAAGCCACACAGTTAACAAACTCAAAAAAATTAAGGGTACCTCACGGTTACAACCAATTTGGTTGTCATCGTGACATACTGAGGTCTTCAAAACAGAAACCAAGCCATGGTACATCACGGTCACAACCAATTTGGTTGCCACCGTGACATACCAAGCACTCCCAAAATAGAATGTGAAATGAGGTATCTCACAGTCACAACCATTTTTGTTGTCACTGTGAGATACATAACACTGGCGGGTAGAATACAACCTTTGGCACCTTACGGTCATAACCAATTTGGTTGTCATCATGACATGCAATGCTCAGTCAGGCAAAATGGAGTTCCTGCATATCTTAAGGTCACAACCATTTTGGTTGTCACCGTGACCTATGCAAAAACACCCAAACACAGTTGTGTTTTACCAAAGCACAGCTGTGCTCCCTGTCTCAATTCTCATATCACTTTTAAGACCTCAAAGCTCATTTCCTTTTTGTCATTCAAACCAACTCATTTTACAATAATAACAATTAACACATACCTGATTTTCATTAAGCCAATTTTATTCAATTGAACACAAATCACAACCACTTTTATACCATTAACATGGCACACTTACATAGCTCAATACTTAACATTCCACTCAAATTGTCATGAACACAACATTAGTTTCATAATGTATTAAACCTAATCAACTTATTCATGTACATCTTTAGGGATTCCTACTACTAATTTAACTCATGCTTAGTTAAATTATACAAGCAAATACAAAACATGCCAATACGCTTATAGGGTTAGTTCCCAAACCTCGTTGCCTATGCTCCTAATATTCACTGAGTACTTGCTTCTCTGATTTTTACTTTTCCCTTGTCTTTCTTTACTCCTTCCTCTACAAATACCATTCCAATTTTCAGAATTGGACACAATTTATCAATCCTCAATCCATATCAAATCGAAACCAGAAAGAGTAGAAGTTAGAACAAGTAATTGACCACTTACCTTCAATTAACTTGATTACTATAACAGAATTCATGAAATCAATTGGAAACTCATAAGAGACTCACGGATGAAGAATGAAGGAGAAGCAAAAATTGATGAAAGAGAGAATGGCTGAACTTCAAGCAAGTAGTGGCCCTTTCTCTCTCCTCAATTTTATATACTCTGATTGAGTTAAAAATTTGTAAAGAGACCAATTTTAATATTCTAAGAATGATGGAATTGGTTGGGAGTGAAAATGAATTCAGAAACATTAAATTTCACCAAAACAGCGGAAAATGGCCCGAAAAATGAAAATCGGACCAAGTCGGCGCAACCACTTTGGTTAGACCTAGTTGGGTACAATTGCACCCATATAAATACACCTAAAAATCTAGAAATCCCCTTTGATTCCATTTTTGTCAGCCTTCTCTTCTTCTCACTTTGGTCGAACTCTTCCTTCTCTCTTCTCTCTCATTTTTCTTTCATTTTTTCTTCATCTCACCTCAAATTCAAACCTCTCTAACGTAATTCAACTCATATAGAATCCATTAGTGGTCTTAGATTTTCATTTGTAGGAGTATAAGTGGGTGAAATTTAGACTTAAAGTTTGGATGTAAAATTAAGGTAAGAGAATTAAGAGTTTTAAATTTGGTTTTAAGGTTCCTAAAGGTAGATTAGGATGTTAATCAGATGTTTATTAAGTTTATTTGATGAAAGTAAATTTAGTTTTGATTAAATCTTAATTTTTGTATTTGGACATAATTATGTCCAATAGGTGAGGGAACCTCCAATCAAGCTAAGGGCAAGGAAAAGGAAAATTGAGGAGTATATTTTAAGGATCTAAGGTTTGTGATTGCAAATTCCATTTAATTCCATGGTAAAAATATGAATTTGTGTTATGTTTGTGAAGAAAGTATGTGATTTATGTATGTTTAATTGAAATTAACATGATATTCATACTTAGAGATGTTAAAAATAATGGTATGGATGATTAAATTGAAGAAATAAATTTTGTGTGAATAGGCACTTCTTTTTCCGAATGGTAAACATGTGAAATTCATGTGTTTTCATGATGTTTTATGTATATATATGATGGATTTATGTTATTTGGCATGTGAATTAATGAATGGTATGAGTTAGAACATGTGAAAATATCATGAGGTCTGTGATGTATGTATGGCCGAATGTATGTCATGTGTAAAGTTATGATTTTTATCCGTTTTCATGGAAATTGATGGTTTGGTGATGTTATACATCATTAAATTGGCCTAAATAAATCATAAAATTGATAAAAATAATTAATGTGAACAAATTGGTATGTGGGCCGTATGCATGTGTACCATGATGAAATAATAAGTTTACTTGACATGTGATGATGTAATGATGATAATCACATGTGAAATGATGAAATGGTATGAAAAAGAATAAGATATTATGATGATATACCATGAAAAATATGTATATCATATTAATAATGTGAAAAATAAAATAATATTGCCTTATGTAGTGATCTGGTAGTCAAGTCTAGTTCAGGATATGTTGGCATGCCATAGGGATATAAGATCGCAGGTGTGAGCATGGCGTCTCACTTTTTAAATAGGCCAATGATGGTCCTATTTCATTATATCTGAATATCTGAATTGTACTGTTCTGTATTAAAAGACAGTAGTGGTCCCACAGGACCCCGCTGGTACTTCTGTGAACTTCTGGAGTTCACATCTCGTTTATCCTGTATATAGAGTCTGGTAGTGATTTACAGGGGCATAATTGTAAAAAAATGCGATTAAAATGATTAAAATGTGATTAAAATAATATTTATGTGGAAAAAGGGCATAAATATTATTAAATAAAAGGTTTAAGGGCAACATTATAATTTTGTGCATATGTGTGTTAAGACTGATTAATAAGGGTAAAAATGTAAATAAATGGTTAAATATGAAAATTTGCCACTTTATAGTGGTAAAAATGTAATTTGGCATGAATATAATAATTGGAGGGTAAAACTGTAATTTGGCATATAAATTAATGATAAAATTGTAATGTTAGTGAAATTAATTAAAATAGTGGCAAAATTGTAATTTTAGTGAAAATAATTGAACTAGTGGCATGATGGTAATATAATGAAATTAAAATGAACTAATGGCATAAAAATAATTTTGGTGATGTATAATAGAACTAATGGCATTTTTGTCATTTTGAAAAAGTTTAAAGGTATAAATGAATTATTACTATAAGTTAAGGGTAAAATGTTAATAAGATTATTATGTGAATTAATTGTGTAATTACCCCAATTATGTAATTTAAAAATAATTACATGTAATATTGCATGCCTAGTTAGGAATTAAATTAAATATGTTTATTTATGAATATCAAATGATAGTATTTGTGAATATTATTATGCATGAAAAAAATTAAATTAAGTGGAAATTTATGGAATTGCAATCACCACTGAGCATATTTAATGCTCAGCATGTAGTTTTGTTTGACTGCGTGTAGGTACTCCATACGATGTTTGGAGAGCATACCTCACACTTTGGAAGTGGTATGGACGAAATTAATTGGAATATTTAAGTATATTAAGACGTTTGGCATGTATGTGTCTTATAATATTACTTTTGGGTTTTGGACTGTAATAGATTTTATAACTGTTTCTAGTATATTGTGATTGGCATGCTTAATAATTGGTAGAAATTAAGTTAATACAATTGGTAAAGTAAAATATAGATTTTCAAGTTAAAGAAAAATTAACCAGATGAATAGTAACTTAGACAGTTATAGGTCAATCGGCATAATTAATAGTGAATTAAGGTAGAAATATTAAGTTTGATGATTAATTAATAAGTATTAATAGACTTAAGTAAATTGTCTTTGCCATACGGCACTATTCACACAGTATTATATATATGGTACTATTCACGTATACAGCACTATTTATATATACAGTACTATTAAAAAAAAATTACCGATTTTAATTAACTGTCTATTTAATAACATGAATAGTTTAATTAGATTAACTGGATTAAAACAAACAGTTATTTAATCGGATAATAAAGTATTATAATGTATGTCAGTTTAGTGCGGTGGCAACCGGTATCCGTATCACATACTGGTATAGGGCGCTACAAGTTTTGGTATCAGAGCTCTGGTTTAGCTGGTTCTAAGATCAGAGTGGGTCAATGGGATTAGTTTAAGTACATGTACATGCCAACTAATTTTTGGACAATATAGTTATGTGAGGCTAATGTATGCTTGCTCCTTGTGTTACATCGCGAGTATGGCTTCCGACGAAAGTCGTCGTGATAGTGATGTGGAGAGTGCCGCATCAGTTAGTATGAGTCAATCGAGGTCGTCTCGTCATCAGGCTACTCCATCTATTGTTCCTTCTCCTCAGCAGCCTCCTGAGTTCATGAACATGATGGTGAATTTCTATCGGTTTATGCAATCTCAGCAACAGTCTCAAGGTCCTGAACATTAGTTAGCTCCACCTAGACGAAGACCTATTTTGGAACAGATTAAGAGATTGGGAGCGGAGGATTTTTATGGTCATGATCCTTGACTCCGGTTCAGGCAGAGGAGTGGTTGTTTAAGCTCAAGCATATGTTTGAGACCACTCAGAGTCCGCCAAATGAGATGCTTCAGGGAGTAGTGGCTTTGCTTTAGGGTCCAGCTTATACGTGGTGGAGTTCAGTTCATAAACACACTCCAGCTGATCAGGTTAATTGGGGGTTTTTCTAGACTCAGTTTGAGAAGAAATACGTCGGTTCTGAGTATAGATCTGCCATGTAAGATGCATTCTGGAGGCTCAAACAGGGAAGTAAGTCAGTTGCTGAGTACAAGAGAGAGTTTGAGCGGCTCAGTGCCTATCTAGATGATGAGTCCATGACTGGACAGAAGTTATTCCATAGATTTGAAAGAGGTCTGCATAATGATATCAAATTGGCTTTGGGTTCTCAGAGGCATATAGATATGAGGTCCTTGGTTGAAGCAACTCTCAGAGGAAAGACGATTATGTCAGAAGAGGCTGATAGACAGTCCCATTTCAAATAAAAGAGGAAATCGGGTCAGTTTTCTAGTGTAGCTGGTCAGAGTAAGAAGTTTAGAGGGCCTCCTCATTCACAGAGCCGTGCATCAGCAGCACCTGTTACTATTCGGAGGAACCCAGTCGGCAGCAGTGCCCCAGTCACATCAGTAGCTAGTGCACCCAAGAGTAGAGTACGAAATCCAGTTCCACAGTGCCCTCATTGTAAGAAGTTTCATCCGGGCAAGTGTAGATTTATAAACAGGGCTTGTTTCAGATGTGGGTCCCGAGAACACTAAATCAGAGATTGTCCTGAGGCCCAATCATCCACTGCAGCATCACCAGCTTTGGGTGGAGGGTCAGTCCCTCAGAGAGGATGTGGTAGGGGAGCAGCTCCTCCACAGGCAGTTTCAGGCCCTTCAGTACAGCCACCTCAGGGTCGTACCACTGGATGTCATTATACTGTTAGAGACCGTGAACAGGATGATGCTCCAGATGTCATTGTTGGTAAATTCTCACTACTTTCTCATTCAGTTTATGCTTTGATTGATCCTGGTCCTACGCATTCCTATATTAGTACTGCTATTGCTCGAGATAAAGGGTTGCATGAAAGTCAGCTAGACCAGGATATTTTAGTGAGTATTCCTTTGGGGCATAGTGTAGTAGTGAACAAGGTTTATAGAGATTGTCCGGTTAGTGCTCAGAGTTTTGTGTTTTCTGCCAATTTAATTGATCTCCCATTCTGAGAGTTTGATGTGATTTTGGGTATGGACTGGTTATCTACTCACCAGGCCACTGTTGACTCTAAGAGGAAGAAAGTAACTTTAAGAACTGTAGACGATCAGGAGATTGTCATTGTGGGTGAGAGATCAAATTTTCTTTCTAATGTGATTTCAGCTACTGCAGCTAAAAGACTTATCAGAAAAGGGTGTGTTGCCTATTTGTGCTATGTAATGGAGACTAAAAAGGATGAACTTAAGGCTTCAGATGCACCCACTGTTCGGGGGTTTTAGGATGTTTTTCTTGAAGAAATTCCAGGTCTGCCACCTGATAGAGAGTTAGAGTTTACTATTGACTTAGTACCTGGTACTGCACCTATCTCTATTGCTCCTTACAGAATGGCACCTTCAGAACTTAGAGAATTGGAGATTCAGTTGCAAGAATTATTTGATAAAGGCTTCATCAGACCGAGTGTTTCACCTTGGGGAGCACAAGTCCTCTTTGTGAAAAAGAAGGATGGATCACTTCAGTTATGTATTGATTATAGACAGCTGAATAAAGTCACCATCAAGAACAAGTATCCACTATCTCGGATTGATGAATTGTTTGATCAGTTGAAAGGTGTGGGCGTGTTTTCCAAGATTGATTTAAGATCGGGCTACCATCAGCTAAAGATTAAAGAGTCAGATGTGCCTAAGATAGCTTTTCGCACCAGATATGGTCATTACGAGTTCATGGTCATGCCTTTTGGATTGACAAATGCTCCTGCAGCTTTTATGGATCTGATGAATAAGGTTTTCCACCCTTACTTAGACCAGTTTGTGGTTGTCTTTATCGATGATACTTTGGTGTATTCGAAGACTCCAGAGGAGCATGATGAGCATTTGAGTATTATTCTGCAGACTTTGAGAGATAAGCAGCTTTATGCCAAGTTCAGTAAATGTGAATTCTGGCTGGATGAGGTATCATTTTTGTGTCACGTGGTATCAACAGATGGTATAAAAGTTGATCCTAAAAAGATTGAAGCAATCCTTCAGTGGAAGACACCCAGGAGTGTTACCAAGATTAGGAGTTTTCTTGGCTTGGCTAGTTATTACAGAAGGTTCATCAACAGTTTCTCTTCGATTGCATCTCCTTTAACCAAGTTATTGCAAAAGAGTGTCAAGTTTGAATGATTAGATAAATGTCAGGAGAGTTTTGAGAAACTTAAGAGTATGCTGACTGAAGCTCCAGTGTTAGTGCAACCTGAATCTGATAAGGATTTTGTGGTCTTTAGTGATGCTTTTAGAAATGGATTGGGTTGTGTATTGATGCAGGAAGGCAAGGTGATTGGTTATGCATCCTGACAGCTTAAGACTCATGAGAGAAATTACCCTACTCATGATCTTGAGTTGGCAGCAATTGTATTTGCATTGAAAATCTGGAGACATTATCTCTATGGTGAGAAATACTACATCTACACTGATCACAAGAGTCTGAAGTATTTGCTTACTCAGAAGGAGCTTAACTTGAGGCAGAGACGTTGGCTTGAATTGATCAAAGACTATGAGTGCTTCATCAACTATCATCCTAGTAAAGCTAACATTGTAGCTGATGCTCTTAGTAGGAAATTCATGACTTCTCTACGGGCTATGAATGTTAGTCTGGACTTATCAGATGATGGAACTTTGATTACAGAAATGCAAGTTAAGCCATATTTTCTCCAATAAGTGAAAGATGCTCAGAAGCAGAATGATCGGTTGTCTACCATTATGTCTCAGGTGAAAGATGGTCATGTCAGTGAGTACTCATTGGGTTCAGATGGTGGATTGTATTACAAACAGAGATTGTGCATTCCTGATCAAGCTAATTTGAGAAGGAATATTCTATCAGAAGCTCATCACAGCAGCTTCATTATGCATCCTGGTTGTAACAAGATGTATCAGGATTTGAAAATGCTCTATTAGTGGCCAGGCATGAAACGTGATGTGACAAAATTTATGGGTAAGTGTCTGATTTATCAGCAAGTCAAGGTAGAACATCAAGTTCCTTCAGGTTTACTTCAGCCTATTATCATTCCTGAATGGAAATGGGATAGGATAACCATGGATTTTGTGTCAAGGTTTCCTCTCTCAAGAAAGAAACATTATGCAGTTTGGGTAATTATTGATTGACTCACTAAATCAGCTCACTTTCTACCTATCAGAATGGATTATTCGTTCTCCAAGCTGGCAGAGTTGTACATTAGTGAGATTGTAAGACTGTATGGAGTTCCTTCCTCGATCATTTCAGATCGTGATCCGAGATTCACTTCTCAATTTTGGAAGAGACTTCAGGAAGCTTTGGGAACCAGATTACATTTTAGCACAGCTTTCCATCCTCAGACTGATGGATAATCTGAGCGTGTGATTCAAATTCTAGAAGATATGTTGAGATGTTGCATCCTTGAGTTTGGTAACCGTTGGGAGCAGTACTTGCCTTTAGCAGAATTTGCCTACAACAACAGTTATCAGACTAGTATCAAGATGGCTCCTTATAAAGCTTTGTATGGTAGAAAGTGCATAACTCCTCTTTATTGGACAGAGCTCAGTGAGAGCAAGATTATGGGGTCAGATCTGATTAGAGAAACGGAAGAAAAGGTTCGAGTGATTAAAGACAGATTGAAAGAAGCCATAGATCAACAGAAGTCCTATACAGATTTGAAGAGGAAAGATATAGAGTTTCAAGTGGGAGATAAAGTATTTCTGAAAGTTTCTCCATGGAAGAAGATCCTGAGATTTGGAAAGAAAGGCAAGCTGAGTCCGAGATTCATTGGCCCTGATGAAATTATTTAGCGGGTTTGACCAGTAGCTTACAGATTGAAGCTTCCATAAGATTTAGAGAAGATTCATGATGTCTTCCACGTCTCTATGCTTCGAAGGTACCGTTCAGACCCCAGTCATGTTATCAAGCCTGAAGAAGTTCGAGTTCAACCAGATATGACTTATGAGGAGTATCCAGTAAAGATCCTGGCTAGAGAAATGAAGCAGCTCAAGAACAAACAGATTGTAACATCCCAGAAATGGCCTAGTTGAAATTGCATGTTTGGTTGGATATTTAAAAGGGTAATTTGGTAATTGTGTAAATGAATTGGGGTTTAATTAAGGGTTTATAAGAGTTTTATGGAGGATAAAAGAAGAGGAAGAAAGTCAAAGAAGTGGAAAATAAGGTCCAATGAGATATGGACATGTGTCTTAGTTGGTGAGAGCATTAAATGGGATTTGAAAGAGGGAGAAAGGGAGAGCAGGAAATATTTTGCTTCCCGTGGAAGCCACCCTCACCTCCTCTTTCTTGCTTTGCCATTCTCTCACTCTCTCATCTTCTCAAGTTTTCTGCTCTCTACTCCTTCCTGTATTGTTCTTCACATTTGAGCTATTGTGATCAAGAGTGGCTTTCCCAAGACGTAAGTGGCTGGGTATACTGATTTACTTCTTCATCTTCATCCTTTTTGGGTTGATATGGGTTATATGGTTTGTTCATGGGTTAAATGAGCTATTGTTTTGGTTGGATTATATGCAAGAATTTGAAGAGAGAAGAAAGAGTAAAGGAAAGGAAAAGATTGGATCTTGAAGATAGTGGCGTGAGCTCCATTTCCAGGTTTGGGAGCTTTGTGTTTGGCTGCGTACATTTGGGAATGTTTGTCCATTCTCTTAGGATCATGGTGTGATATGTGAAACTCTATCATTTGTGTGTTTTGGTACATGAAAATGCATGAGTATAAGAGATTTGTGTATATGATTTGAGACATAGGAGTTATGATACTTTGCATGTCAATTTTTGAAGAATATGTACATGAACATGAGATGGATTTTCTTGGTTTTTGCAACCTCTGTATATGTTGATTAGATGAGTGTTAATATGGTGTAATTTGAGTTTTATTGTTATAAGCATGTTTTGGAGGCACTGGAGGTAAGGTTTTAAATGATTTTGCATGATATATGGTTTTGGGGAAAGATTAGGTTTTGGTTTTTAAGCTCTATTTTTCCAGCATTTTGCTGAAGAAAGGAAAACATGCTCCTGTCGTGAGCACGACAGAAGCTAGTCCTCCTTTCTCTCTCGGTTATCCGATCGGCTTGTAATTCTTCATGACACGTGAAGTTCTTTACGAGTCGTGAAGAATGGCCCGCTTGGTAAGAGGTTCTTCAGGACACGTGAAGTATCTTCACGAGTCGTGAAGAAGATGAGGCCGCTCGATTTTGGCCCGCTCGACATATCCCGTTTGGCATGGCAGTCTTCACGACTCGTGAGGTATCTTCACGAGTCGTGAAGATAGCCCATTCGGGAGAGGAAGCCGCTCTGCGTGGGAGGCCGCTCGGCAGTAAGTGCCCCGCTCGGCTGATGGTGCACATCTCGGCAGTTGAAGCACGACTCGTGCTTCCTTGGCTAATGTCGCAAGCGCGACAGTGACCCATATGCTCGCCTACTCTATTTTTTGAAAATGGTTTTCAAGCTTCTTTATACATGGGTTTTTACTACATGGTACATGATTTTTCTTATATGTGGATTATTAAATGATGAGATTTGTGTATGATTTATATGTCTTAGAAATTGATCAATATACATGTATACATGAAACTATATGATTATACTTTATTTTATCCTCTGTTATATGATTATAATATTAGAATATGATTGAGTTGTCATTTGAGCCTAATAGTCATAGTAGTGGATAGATAAGCGCTTATCAAGGGTTAGAGTGTGAGTGCAGGTGCTATATGTTACAAGTTATATGTTGACCCCGTTTGGGTTTATATGTTTTGAGACTTCCGTCTCCGGTATACCTTCGGGTATACATGTTTACACATGATTCGAGACTCTTGTCTCTATATGCTTGGATACTGTGTCCTATTAGTATCATTAGTACCCGTATCCACTAGTTAGTGAGTAATCAGGCTACTACATGAGGCTATTTACATGAGATTTATTATATGAGATCATTATACATGACTATGATGATATGTGTTCCCACTAATACGAAAATGGATATATGTTACATGTATATGTACATGAGATATGACAAGATATGATGTAATACTTGTAGTTAGATATGAATGGCTAAATATTTATATTGTGTAGATGCACATGAAGATTGATCACTTGGTTAAAATGATTAATTCCTCTATCTTGTGAATACGCATATGATGAATAAGCAATGATTACATTCCTATATACACATGTATGATGAATACTTGTTATAAGCATGAGTAATATACTTTTATATGCTTTGTTTCTTATTAAGCTTATATATATGGTTATGCAAGTATATGAATTTGCATGTTTTGTTCCTCCCCACTAAGTGTTATCGCTTAGCACGGGTTGTTTTCCCGTGTAGGTGGCAGGTTCTTTTTGGAGTCGGACATCTGCAGGTCGGCCACTAGAAGTCTATAATTGGAGTTTATTTTTGTCTTCCGCTTATTTTGTATATGAAGTTTTATTTTGGAAATGTAATTTTTGTAAAGGATCAATTATGTATATGTCAAATGTTTACAAATCCCTTTTGTAAAACGATATGGTTATATATATGGTTTTGGCATCTTTATGTTTATATGTATTTGCTTTTAGCACGTTTGAGTATATGTATATGTGTCTATGCGCGTAGCGCTCCGGTGTCCTTCCAAGGGGGATAACGTGGTGTTGCACAGATTCCACTGGTGAAGATTCTCTAGAATCACCACAATGTCGAGGAAATGACGTGGGAACCAGAAGAGACTATGAGACAACAGTATCCCTAGCTCTTCAGTTCAGGTAAATTTCGAGGATGAAATTTTTAATTGGTAGGGGAGATTGTAATAGCCCCAATACCGGGTTAGTCGTAAATAATATTTTTCAAGAGTGAATAGTGTTTTCGAGATGAATAGTACTTCCCGGAATCAAAAACTATTTTATTGGACCATTGGATAGAGCTCATCAATACGAGTCTGTAGGCGTAAATTTCAGGTCAATCGGAGGTCAAACGAGTCTGAAACGACCAAAATAGTAAACAAATATTTACTTCGGTGAATAGTGAAAAGTGGCCCCAGGTGGGGCCCACTGAACAGTAAAAGTGGGACCCACTGAATAACAGAAGTGGGCCCAAGTGGGGCCCACTGAACAGTAAAAGTGGGACCATGATGACATCAGCGATGTATGATGATGAATAGTAACTGTATCCCCTAAAGAGTAACATCATCATTGACTGGGTCCCATTAAATAGTGACGGCATCTTTGACTGGTCTATGAATAGTAATTGTGGGTCCATGAATAGTAACTGAGGGGCCCATAAAATAGTCACTCCGGGATGAATAGTACCAAAAAATATTTTATTTCACCATTAGAAAGAGGATGAAAAATGTAGTATAATGGTGTAATCTGGCCTAAAAACGAGATCAAATAGGCTTCCGAAATTCAGTCTAAAGTTTCTCTGGTTCGGTTCAATTGAACCAAAGTTTGATGGAACTTTGACCGAATTTTTATAAATAATTAGAGTGGATAAAATAGTCTACTGTAAGAGGATAAAAGGCTTAGAATAATTTTTAGAAATTTTTGACAGCATTATAATTTTATTTTACGACAAAATCGGATTGAATCGAATTAGACTGGTTTAAGTGAACCGGACCCCAAATGGACTCTGATTGAGCTAAAAAATTTCAGGGAGACTAATTTTAATATTCTAAGAATGATGGAATTGGTTGGGAGTGAAAATGAATTCAAGAACATTAAAATTTTCCAAAACAGTGAAAAATGACCCAAAAAATGAAAATTAGACCAAGTTGGCTCAACCACTTTGGTTGGACCTGGTTGGGTCCAATTGCACCCATATAAATACACCTAAAAATCTGGAAATCCCTTGGATTCCATTTTTTTCAGCCTTCTCTTCTTCTCTCTTTAGCCGAACTCTTCCTTCTCTCTTCTCTCTCATTTTTCTTTCATGTTTTCTTCATCTCACCTCAAATTCAAACACCTCTAACATAATTTAGCTCATATAGAATCCATTGGTGGTCTTAGATTTTCATTTGGAGGAGTATAAGTGGGTGAAATCTAGACTTGAAGTTTGGATGTAAAATTGAGGTAAGAGAATTAAGAGTTTTAAATTTGGTTTTAAGGTTCCTAAAGGTAGATTAGGATGTTAATTAGATGTTTATTAAGTTTATTTGATGAAAGTAAATTTAGTTTTGATTAAATCTTAATTTTTGTATATGGACATAATTATGTCCAATAGGTGAGGGAACCTCCAATCAAGCTAAGAGGCAAGGAAAAGGAAAATTAAGGAGTATATTTCAAGGATCTAAGATTTGTGATTGCAAATTCCATTTAATTCCATGGTAAAAATATGAATTTATGTTATATTTGTGAAGAAAGTATGTAAATTATGTATGTTTAATTGAAATTAACATGATATTCATGCTTAGGGATGTTAAAAATAATGGAATGGATGATTAAATTGAAGAAATAAATTGTGTAAAAAGTTACTTTTTTGGCCGAATGGTAAATATGTGAAATTCATGTGTTTTCATGATGTTTTATGTATATTTATGATGCATCTATGTTATTTGGCCTGTGAATTAATGAATGGTATGTGTTAGAGTATTTAAAAACATCATGAGGTATGTGAGGTATGCATGTATATATGTATGCATGTGTTACATGACATGTGATGATGTAATGATGATAATCACATTTGAAATGATGAAATAGCATGAAAAAGAATAAGATATTATGATGATATACTATGAAAAATATGTATATCATATTAATAATGTGAAAAATAAAATAATATTGCCCTATGTAGTGATCTGGTAGTCAAGTCTAGTTCAGGATATGTCGGCATGCCATAGGGATATAAGATCGCGGGTGTGAGCATGGTGTCTCACTTTTTAAATAGGCCAATGATGGTCTTATTTCATTGTATCTGAATATCTGAATTGTATTATTCTATATTAAAAGACAGTAGTGGTCCCACAGGACTCCGCTGGTATTTCTGTGAACTTCTGGAGTTCACGTCTCGTTTATCCTGTATATAGAGTCTGCCAGTGCGTTACAGAGGCATAATTGTAAAAAAAAATGAGATTAAAATGATTAAAATGTGATTAAAATAATATTTATGTCGAAAAAGGGCACTAAAAGGTTTAAGGGCAAAATTGTAATTTTGTGCATATGTGTGTTAAGAATGATTAATAAAGGTAAAAATGTAAATAAATGGTTAAATATGAAAATTGGCCACTTTATAGTGGTAAAAATGTAATTTGGCATGAAAATAATAATTAGAGGGTAAAACTGTAATTTGGCATATAAGTTAATGATAAAATTGTAATGTTAGTGAAATTAATTAAAATAGTGGCAAAATTATAATTTTAGTAAAAATAATTGAACTAGTGGCATGATGGTAATATAATGAAATTAAAATGAACTAATGGCATAAATGTAGTTTTGGTGATGTATAATAGAACTAATGGCATTTTTGTCATTTTGAAAAAGTTTAAGGGTATAAATGAATTATTACCATAAGTTAAGGGTAAAATGGTAATAAGATTATTATGTGAATTAATTGTGTAAGTACCCCAATTATGTAATTTAAAAATAATTACATGTAATATTGCATGCCTAGTTGGGAATTAAATTAAATATGTTTATTTATGAATATTAAATGATAGTATTTGTGAATATTATTATGCATGAAGAAAATTAAATTAAGTGAAAATTTATGGAATTGCAATCACCACTGAGCATATTTAATGCTCAGCACGTAGTTTTGTTTGACTGCGTGTAGGTACTCTGTAGGATTTTTGGAGCAGAGCATACCTCACACTTTGGAAGTGGTATGGAAGAAATTAATTGGAATATTTAAGTATATTAAGAAGTTTGGCATGTATGTGTCTTATAATATTACTTTTGGGATTTGGACTATAATAGATTTTATAACTGTCTCTAGTATATTGTGATTAGCATGCTTAATAATTGGTAGAAATTAAGTTAATACAATTGGTAAACTAAAATATAGATTTTCAAGTCAAAGGAAAATTAACCAGATAAATAGTAACTTAGATAGTTATAGGTCAATAGGCATAGTTAATAGTGAATTACGGTAGAAATATTAAGTTTGATGATTAATTAATAAGTATTAATAGACTTAAGTAAATTGTCTTTGCCACACGGCACTATTCACATAGTATTATACATATGATACTATTCATGTATACCGCACTATTCATATATACGGTACTATTCACGTATACAGTACTATTCAAAAAAAATTACCGATTTTAATTAATTGTCTATTTAATAACCTGAATAGTTTAATTAGATTAACCGATTAAAATGACCAGTTATTTAATCGAATAATAAAGTTTTAGAGTGTATGTCAGTTTAGTGTGGTGGCAACCGGTATCCGTATCACATACAGGTATAGGGCACTATAAATATAGAGATTGATATTGGTGTCCAATTCTTGAAATTGGACTGGAATGTGTAGTTGAGGAAACCAAGAAGGATAAGGGAAAAGCCAAAGTAGGAGAATCAAGTGCCAAGTAATTCTAAGGAGCTAAGGAGTAGAGGTTTGGGAGAATATCCTTTTGTGTATCAATTTTGATATATGTCATGAATTCTTGAATTTGTATGATTGAATTGACTATTTGTGAAGAATATTGAATGTGAAATTATGTATCTTATTGCTGAGTTAAAATGATGAGTGCTGAGCTAGTTGAATGGATCAGGAATATGGTTATGTAAATGGCTTGATTTATGTAGCTAAAATGTGTAAAAGAGTCATTTGAAACATGCTATGAACTTGTAGTTATAACTTCTTGAATTGAAGTCCAATTGAGTTGTAATTAGCATTGTTGCAAAGTTATTATGGGAACATATTGTTAGAAGGTTGAATTGGCCAAAAATGACTTTTGAGTTGTGTTGATAAGTTTTGGAATTGGTATAATTGAGGCTAGAGAGCACAGCTGTGTTTTGGTAAAACACAGCTTGATTTGGCATTTTTGCATAGGTCACGGTGACAACCAGAATGATTGCCACTGTGAGATATGCAAGGATTGCATTTTGCCTATTTGTATGTCACGATGACAACAAAAATGGTTGTGACCATGAGATACCATGATTTACATTCTGCTTGACAATGTGGAGTATGTCATGGTGACAACCAAAATGGTTGTGACCATGAGGTACCCAAAAGTTGCATTCTGTCCGAGTATGTGGAGTATGTCACGGTGACAACCAAAATGGTTATGACCGTAAGATACCTTAAGTTACATTCTGTTTTGGGACCTTGGTATGTCACGGTGACAACCAAAATGGTTGTGACCATGAGGTACCCTATTTTGCAATGACTTTTAAATCATTCATGATTATCATAGGAATGTTTAAGCAATAATTAATCAAGTCTAATATCATATAATAAGTATCAAATGCTAAGATTAAACATGGTGAACTTATGTGATTAATGAGTTTAAAGATTGCTTATTGAGTTGTGATCTATATCAAGTTGTTCTATGAGCTTATGTGATGAACTAATAAAATGGCATGATGGTTGCTTGAATATGAGATCAATTGAATAAATAATTGGACTTAATAATTTTAGCATGTGAGTCAAGTAGTGGATAGATAGGCATGCCTGTAAGGTCTAAGTGCCACAGCCAAATGCGTCCGATTCTTCTGGAATCATCAATGCGACTTGAATCCTTATTGGATTCCCTAATGTGAATTAATTGATATTATTGATCCTTTCAGTACCTTCAAGTGCTAATGCGAATGTGTGGTATTTATGGATACTAATGTGTTTACTGTACCTTTGGGCACTGATGCAATACCCGTTATCCGCATCTTTGAGTTGCAGGCAAGGCTAAATAAATATGTTAATTAATCGAATAATGTGAAGTATAAGCAAGCTACTTGTGAAATCAAATGCAAGGTGTATGTGTAAACATGATGTAACAATGTGAATTATGGTATGCTTATTTTATGCTAGTACACTGGAATAGATGCATGTGATGAGCGAAAATTATTAAAGTTAGAACACGTCTTAAGTTGCTTATAATATGATGTACTTATGCATGAATGTATTTATTGTATTGTATACTATGTATTATTTTCCCCACTAAGCGTTATTGCTTAGCGGTTTTCTAATCCGTGTAGGTTTGGACGCGAAGTGATTGTGAAGGATGGATCCGCATTGCCAATGGTCAGCACTAAGAGTACCTATAGTGTAGGTTTTGGGATTATGCGTAATGTATTTTATATGAATTTTGTATGATCCTTTTGCAACTAAGAAATATGTAAAGACAATAATAACTAAGTATTGTAATAATAAGCGTGTGATGTATGTATGTATGTGAATGCAGAAGTGTTAGCATGTGACAACATGAGATATCTGCATGTGAATGTATGAGTAATAAAATTTAATAGTACAGGTTTTGGCATGCGAGTATGTTAGAGTTTAGGTGCATGTGTTTGCCGTGTAATCACTGTTCTCGATTGCTTTAGCTGAGCTAATCTTGTGGTCGGGAATGGGCATTACATTTGGAGTTGAAAAGTGAGAAAACCATAGAAAAAGTGCATATTGGGCCTAAAAGTGCAATTGGACTTTATTGGTTGGACCATTGGTTGGACCATTTTGGGCCACTATAAAAGCTATTGATGACAGAAATTTTAGGTTGGTTATCCTTATCTATTTGCCTTCCCTTCTCCCTTAGTTAGCCGAATGACTTTCTCTTCCTTTTTCTTTCATTTTTCTTTAATCTTTGTTCCATTTCTTGCTTAATTCAAATCCCCTAAGTGTAATTCAGCCCCTTTATGAGTTTATAGCAACCTCTAATGTCCATTTAGTGGATTAAAAGCTAAAAAAAGTAAAGATCAAAGATTAGGTCACAAAATGGAGGTAAGAGATTTAGCTTGATTTAATTTGTTTTAATGGTTTTTATGAGTACTCTAAGGTGTCTAGAGTATGTTTATAAGGTTTGATTTGATAAAAGAAGAAAATTGATGTGTGTTTAATTGTTGTGCAAATTCGGCCACCATGAGGATTTTGGAGGGAATTGTCTTTTCAAGAGCCAAAGGCAAGAATTGAAGAGCTTGTGAAGAGATTAGCATGGATATAAGGTTTGTGATTACTAAATCCATGCATTTCCTTTAAAAAAATTAGGGTTTCCTATTATGTTGTATAGTGACTATGTGTGACATGCATAATTGAGCTTAGGGAGGGTAACTAAGCTAATTAGAGTGATTATTTTGAAAGAAAACCAATGGCAAGTGTTGGCCATAGTAAAACATAATGGTATACTTAGGTATATTTAAGGTATACCTAGTGATTTAATGAAATTAAATGGTATACGGACATGAATTGAGGTTTAATTGAGTGAAATGAGTGATATATGGATAAAAACTAAAATGTTAGAGAAAAACCTTATGTTGGTCGAATGGCTTAAGTAGAGGAATGTGATAGGTTATATGGTACACATGTGATATGAGATGTGAATTGAATAAAAGAATGACTTAGAAGTAAAATAGAGGGTTTAATGAAAAGAAATGCATGAAAAGCAAATGATTAACCTAAGTGAACTTGCGTTAAAAGTATGTGTAAATGAATAATAAGCATAGAAAAATGATTAAGAACCTTTAGTATGACAATCGAATTGCTAAAATGGAATAAAAAGAAATTGTAAGGTGAAGTACTCACCTTGCCCGAATGGTACCCTAGTGTATACTAGGGTTTATCTTGAGTATACTTGAAGGTTAATGACTTAAAATGAATTTAGAAATGAAAACAAATGTCCATAAATTTATTTAGAATTTGTGAAATATATATGAATACTTTTGCGTATGATATTCCATTATGTTCAAAGTGAAAATAAAGGTAACCATTGAAATAATTGAAATTGTAATGATATGGAATGAATTTATAGCCATTGAATGGCTTCCGTATACTTATTTTGTGGAATAAGTATATGATGAGAATTTTGCCTAATTGATCAGAATAGTGATTGATTAGGATATTAAAATGATAATGAAATGAACGTAATGTAAATGAAATGACTGATATGAAAATGTATTAATAAGTTATATGTCATATATTATACGTTATATGAAAAATAAAAGTGCTAATATGTGAAAAAGTGGAGTGAATATGATTGAGAAAGTTTGCCCTTAGTAGTGTCAGGTGGTTTAATTTAGTTCAGGATATGTTTTGCTAGCCATAGGGACACCCATACTGCAGTGCAAGTCATGATGACTTGCTTTGCTATGATAGACTCGCTATGGTCTCTGATAGCCCTCTGTTATATGTCATACGTCACACGTCATATGTCATACGTCATATGTTACATGATGGAGTGATCCTTCAGGGTCATTCCCTAGTACAGTGCAGTGGGACTTTGGGGCCCACGTCCCGTATATCTAGTTTGTAGATTTTCTGTTGGGATTATACTAGGGGCATAATGAGATAATATAACATGCAAAAATGTAATATGATAAAGCGTTATATGATATATTGTAAAATAAACTGAAATGTAAAAAGTAAAATGATAATATGTAATATAATAAAAAGGAAAATGATAATATGTAATATAATAAAAAGGAAAATGATAATATGTAATATGATGAAAAGGAAAATGATAATATGTCATATGATAATAAGAAAAATGATAATAAGTGACATGATATAAAGTAAAGTGATAGAATGTAAAATGATAAAGCCTGAATAGAGATAATATGTAAAAGTGTAACATATAATGGCATAATGTCACATGACATAATATGTAAAAGCCTAATGTGAAAGAATAACATGAAAGCCATAATGTAGCATGACATAATATGTAAAATGTATATTGAATAAAAGCCCTATATGTAAAAAAGCCTAAGTGTAACAAGTCGAATCGTAAAATGATATGATTATGTCAAAAGTAAAATTATACATTTAAAATGACGTGAAAATGTGAAAAGTAACATGAAAATGAAAAGTTATATGAGAAAGGACCTAAATGAAAGAAAGTAAAAAGTTTGGGGTAAAAAAGTAATTTACCCAAATCATAAACCAACGGGTCATAATGACGAAAATGACCTGAAAATGTAATAAGTATAGTGAACATGAAAATTTAAATAGAAAAGGACTTATGTGCAAGGAAATAAAAGTCTAAGGACCAAAACGTAATTTACCGCAAAAATAATTAGTCGTGAGACTAATTGGTAAATTATGAGGAAAAAAAGTGAATAAATATGAAAATGTAGTGAATAATTGATAAAATTGTACTTAAATGTTAAATGAAGGACCAAATTGTAATTTGACAAAAGTAGGGGCGAAACCGTAATTATACGTGAAAGTACATTAATAAGTAATATGTAAGTGAAATATAAAATAAAAATGACAAATACGTAAAGAGTCCAAAGTTTAGGGACCAAAATCTAATTTGCCACGAAAATGCCAAAACAAGGACTAATATGGAATTTGTATGCCAAATAGTGATTTAAAATGGAAAGAGAAATAAACTAGTGGCAATCCCGTAAATAATGTCAAAAGAAGGCCAAAAATGTAATTTGTCCTAAAATTTATGATATTGGGATTAAACAGTAATTTGTACTTGAAATGATAAGTAAAATGAATGAAAGTGATAAAATGAATGATTAATGAATTTAAATGCAGTGTAAGGATGTAATATGAACTGATATTTAAAATGTTTATGAAAGTGATAAGTCAGGGACTAAAATGTAAATTTACATGTCAAATGTAAAGAATTGTGTAAAGAATAGTGTTAGTGTGAGAATAAAAAAATAAGAGTGATATTTGTAAGTAAATGCAATTGGAGTGGAAAAATAGTGATTTAGTTAAATGGATGAGTGATTTGATAAGTATTGAACGAGTAGGGATCAAATTGTAATTTGCCAATAAGAAGGGAAAATAAAGGATTGTAGTGTAAATTGACACTAAGTAAGACTTAGTGAGTGGTCTAAGTGAAATTATTGAATAGTGTAATTTTTATGCACGGGTATGTGTATAAGTTAGCATTGGAAATTATTAGATTCGTAATCACCACTGAGCATATTTAATGCTTAGCACGTAGTTTATTTGACTGCGTGTAGGTACCCAGCGGAGCGTCTGTGGAGCAGACGTCCTGACAGCACTGAGATCAGACTGGACTTTTGAATCAGACTTAGGAGTAGTATGCTGTTGTTAGTGAAATGTATGTGAATACTATGTATTATTGAAATAATTATATGTAATGATAGACATTATTGTATTGAATTGGGTTACATGAATTGGATTGGAATAGAATAAGATTTGAATGTATATTAAGTAATGATTGTTGTGCCCCTAAGTTGGGCTGTGTTTTGACTGAAATGCAAGTTTTGGGTAGTTAATGTTTCAGAGGTTATGCTGCCCAAATTTTGAATAAGTGAATAGTAAATAAAATAGTTAAGTTAATTGGAAAATTGTTATCGGCATGTATATGTAAGGGCTTAGTATTGATTATGTATTGTGTAATACGTTAAATGTAATGTTTGGATTGGATCGAATGAAATGTAATGGTGACATGAAATTGTAAAAGGATAAATGATTCGATAAGTTTATAAGTTAAAAAAAAAATTACCGCATTTGTCATAAGCATTCATCAGACAGAAATGTCGTCACATGTCGAAAACATATTTATTAAGTAATATTACCAATATCACATTTCAATTATCCAATTCATTTCCCTTTTATTCATATATTACTTCAAAATTAGTACTTATCCCATACATATATTTAGACATAACATCTACAACCTTATCAAAACATTCTTTAAACATTTACAAATCCTAATATCTACGTCTTATCTAACATGATTTACCTTGAGTTAGTGTTCCATATTTACATACCATATTCACTTGGTGATGATATAAGAATATTCATGCATATTCGATGCACATGGATTTCTTGCAATACATACTCATATTAGTCATCATAGGCATATATCTTGAATTACTTAAACTCTTATCATAATATGCATTCCAAGTTCACACATAGAAGCACCTTCATTACATACAAATGAATACATTTAAATAAGTCTCATATCAGTTATTTGATTATTACCAATACTTATATTAAACATTTTCAATAATTTCTTATAATAACTTCATATATGCAACTCTATTCATAATCCTTAAACATATAAATAGTGTACATTACATGCATCCACATCTTCGAACAGTCAAAAGTCCTACACATTTACTCATTAGAATAAGCATTCTTAGTAATAGGCCCTTATAGTTACACACATAAATACTTTCAATTATGCATTTATAATATACATTACTAATTTAATATTCTTTTATTTACTTATTGCCTGCATGAATGAAGTAGTGGATAACGGGTCAAAACAGATAGGTACTCAAGGGTACCCCCACACAGAGGGATCCAATCAAGGATCTAAAAGCACATAGAGATCCACAACAAGAATCCAAACAGAGGGGGATCCACAACCGGTGTAATGACCCAAAGTGTACCCTTAGAAGGATTTATAGTGTTACTTGCATTATGAGGGTACAAGAGAAATTAAATAAGTGTGAGTTTGTGGGTTAATAAGGATGTAATTGAAATAAATATAAGTTGTTTAAAGAAAGAATTGATTGAGGGACTAAATGGGAGTTGGACAAAGGATTAAGTGGATATTTGTTAAGAGATTGACATGTGGCATGAGGTGGAGTTGCCACCTAAGCAGCTACATGCAATATAAGGGTGAGTGGAGGCAAAATCTATCTCATCCTTTGCATTTGGTTCGGCCATCTCTCCATTTTGTGCTCTCTCTCTCTCTCTCTCTCTCTCTCTCTCTCTCTCTTTTTCATCTTGTCCTTGCTTTCTTCTTCGTTGAATTTTCTAAAGATTTGAGTTTGGATTGGTTGAAGAGGTATGTGATAAACTTGAAAGGTAAGTGTGAGTCAGAAGTTGAATTATCTCCTTCTTCTATCTAATTCTATCATGATTTTGAGTTGGTTTGGTTCATGGATTAAGTATGTTTTGATGGGTTTTGTGCAAGAAACTTTGGACAAGAAAAGAGATAAAGGCAAAGACCAAGTTTGATCTAGAAGGGATAGTTGATCAAGCTTCATTTTGAGGTTTGGGATTTTTTTGAATTTTAATAGATGCATGCATGATATGATTAGATTAGATTATCGGGGGGGGGGGGGGGGGGGGGGGTGTTATGGGCTTTGGAAGAGTTCAACAACTCTTTTAGTTGTTATATTGTACATGGGCTAATGTTAGCGAGTTAATGATGTTCTAGTAATTGCTTGTAGTTGTATTATAATTTATTAAGTTGATGATGTTTTATTAACTTGAAGTTGTATAGAGTTTTGACTATTTGCATGATGATTTTGTGTTTGTTACAAATTGCGCATGAGATGTTACTTGCCTGTGATTACTTATAGGCAAAGGTTTGCCAGGCCATGTTCTGTCGCGAGCGCAAGATTCATCGTAGGCGCGACAGAAGTGTTTTGGTGTTTTTTCATGTGCGCGAGCTCTACCGTGAGTGCGATAGAAGGCATATATGTGGTTTGTCGCAAGCGCGACATAGTTAAGGGCATGAATACAAGATAGTTGCCTAATTTGTGTGCAATATTGCATTGAGCTATGAATGACTATGCATAATAAAGTTTAAAATGTGTTAACATAAGTGAGAACATGAACGATATGTTTGATGAGATTTGGTATGATTAGTGTGCAATATGAATATGAGATATTCGTGTGTACTATATGAACAAGCAGAATGAATATGAGCTGTTAAGTAGATATTGCTTTTCAATGACCGATAAGGAAACATGTTTGTATGTTCATGGTTTGCATAGTTAATATATGATTTGAGTTGGATGTGCAATGGTTTGTTAAGACAGTCAAATAGATGTTAAGTATATGGTATAGTAAATAGAGTTTATATGTTAAGCCTGAATGGTTCATAGTAGTAGATAGATAGGCATGCCTATAAAGGGTTAGAGTTTTCAGCTACTAGAGTGGCACTGATTGTGTCTAGAGTTTGATACCTTTTGGTACCAAGATGGTTGAGATTTAGGTCTCCAGATGTTTGATACTGCTCGTCAGTATCCAGGGTACCCGTATCCACAATCAATGTGAATTCAGGCTATTAAAGCTAATATATGTCTATGACTGTATAAGAAATGCCATGATATGTTTTTATGTATATGAATACATATTAGATGTAGTGAAATGTAATCGCCTATCTATACAATGTTGCTAAAGTTAGAGAATATGCGTATGTTGAGATAATTTTAAATAATAAAGGCATGTTGACTTCATATTTATTAAAAGTACCAAATAATGAATGATATTGTGTGATCAGTGCTAGATATTGATATGCATGTTGTGAGATATTTTGTGACTTCGTTGGAAGTCTATTTGCTTTGTTATCCCCACTGAGCATTCGCTCAGCGCGGGTATTTTCCCATGTAGGTATGCAGGTTTGAGTGTAGAGAGTTGTGCATCTGCAGGCCACTAGGAGTTGAAGCTTAGAGTTCTTTTTGCTTTTGAAATAATTCCTATTGTAATGTTTAGTGTAATGAACATGTAAAGAATATTTTGTATTATAAAGTGAAAATGTTTTGGAGAAAGGTTTTGTGGTAGGTGTAAACATTTTAATTGATATTTATGCAATGAAAAGAACTAAAATTTATATATACATGTACGACCTGTTTATCAATGAGATTTTAAGTAATATTTATCTAAGTAAATTGATAGTATTCGTTTATGGTGTGTTGTATGATTGTTATATGCATGGTAGTGACTCTGATATCCTCTAGGGGGTATTGGGGCGCTACAAGTTTGTGGTATCAGAGCATAGGTTTAGGCAGTTCAGGACTATAGGATGTTAGAGTATAGATTTGATGTGTATGAGTTTGTTTAGTGTCGTGGACTAATGCAGATGTTGTATTGTGTAGAGTATAAATGGGATCGGATCCAAGTGAGGATGTAGGAAAGACGACAGGAAGTGTGAATCCGGTGCGTGTTAATCTGCCTGTACCTGAGCAACCTCCAACTAAAGGTCTAGGTCCTGCTCAGGGTAATTCGGTGTTAGTGCAAGGGTTGACTGCTCCTACGGACCTTATTAGGAAGAGAAGAGCAGAAGAGTTTAGTGGAACTTTAATGGATCAGTAGGATGTGGCTGAGTTCTAGTTGGAAAGGATGGGAAGGATACTGCAAGAGATTAATTGTCTTCAGAATCAGAGGTTGACTTATGCAATATTATTATTGCAGGGGTCAGCTTATGACTGGTGGAAGTTGGTGCTTTGAAATCCCCAGCGACCAGTTGAGTTGACATGAGACTTCTTTGTCCAAGAATTTAAGGAAAAGTATGTTACCAAAGCTTACAGAGAAGCTAAGTGGAAAGAGTTTGTGAGTTTAAAGCAGAGGAACATGACAGTGGGAGAATGTGAGAAGGAATTTAGTCGATTGAGCAAGTATTGTTAACAAAAGACTTTAAGTGTTGACAGTTTGAGGATGGGCTGAAAGAGAGTATAAGAGGTCCTTTATCGGCAATGATTGTTATGCAGATAGTGAGTTATTATCAATTGGTCTTGGCGGCCATGAAGTTGGAAGAATCTAAGATAGTGAAACAGAGGAAGGAGCAGAAAAGGAAAGCATCAAATAGTGGTGTGGTTAGTGGCAAGAAAGCCCCAGAAGCTATAAATGGACAAGTTACTCAAGGGTCGGTTCAAACGCCGACATTGATAGGAAGTGTTATGCCACCCTCCAGTAGAGGTAGTACTATATCAAAGTGCGAGCATTATCAGAGGCATCATTGGAGTAAATGTAGGAAGCTCACGGGAGCTTGTTTCAAGTGTGGCAGTATAGAACACATGCTTGCCAATTGCCCTGAGTTGAAAGAGAGCTTGGTCTTGTAAGTGAGCAAAGGTAACGTGGATGTGTCGGGATTTGTTAGAAGTGGTAGAGGAAGAGGTAGAGTTGCTCAAGCACCATCGAAGACTGTGAAGAAGCTAGTTGCTTCTGGTGGTCCTGCTCGAGTCTTTGCCATGATCAGAGAAGAGAATGATGACCCAGTAGGTCCATCTAGTAAGTTTAATAATTGTTAAGTTTGTGTTGTATAGAGTTATTGGTAAGAATAGTATGGTCTTGTGAATAGTAGAGTGGGAAATTTTGAGGATGAAATTTCTTAAGGAAGAGAGAATTGTAATGACCTAAAGTGTACCTGTGACACACGGGAACTGGCTCATGTTTCTCAGAGGGCCCACTTTTAGGGTCCGAGAAGGGTTCGCGTCTAGACCTTGGGTAACATGAGACATTTTGGAATCCCCACCCAATAGAACATTGGGGAAGTTCATCTAATCTCATAAAACCTTTAGGCACCTTTAAGGTATTTTGGAGTCGTCACCCAATTTACAAGAAATCGGGAAAGGTCATCTAACCTCGGGGGTCTTAAACCAGAGAGGGTGTTCGGAACTTCATTCTTATTAATGCCTTAATTTAAGTTATAAATGAATTTTTTAGCAATTGAAATTCCATTTCTTATCTCACGCGATCATGTATTAAAATTAAAGCGCATTTCAAGCATTTTTTGAAAGCAGTAAAAAAACAATAAAGAAAGCGATAAATAAATTACAATGGAAAAATGGGACAGAACAATCCCCCAAAATAATGAAAGCATAAATAAATAAAGGAATAAAATTGCCCCAAAATTAATTACAAGGGCCCGAAATAAATAAATACACAAAAAGAATGAAGTAAAATACACAATACGTAAATCGAGACATTTATTAGATTTCTTAGGAATATTGGTTCTTTTGTATTAACTTAAAAATCCGAGAGTTATTTTTGGGCGATAAAAATAGGGATAATTGGATTCTGTTTTATAAAAATTAACTCCCTTTTGAAAATGAAGGTTTACTGGCTAAAATCAGGACATTGGTCCTATTTTATTAACAAAAGTCCCAATTTTTTATTATTGTAAAAAAAATTGAGTTTCTCTAAAATAACGCATCTAAATATCATTTTGCATAAAACATACAAAATAATAAAATAAAGGAAATACAGAAATTAAAATGAAACCAAACTTTGAAGGCTCCTAATCTCTTGATTCTCCAGCGCGCCCAGAACAATACTCAAAGTCAAGTAAATAAGTTTGGTAAATAACAAAACAATAATAAAAATTGTTAGCAAATTAAATCAAATGAACGAAATATGATGTAATAGAAATGACCAATTAAATAAAGCAAATATAACAAATAATCCTAATTGAGGAAAATACTTGTTAATTACTATGGAAGAATAATGTTTGATGAAAAGCAATGTGCATTAGCGAGGTGAATCAATGACCAAAATAGAATCAAACGCAAAAAAAAACACAAGATCAATGCTGGATATCCTACAGATTTAATTTATATTCCATTCATCATGTCAATAATTTGATTAAATTAATCTATGTTCATGTTAATTACAACAAACAACAATGCAAATAACCTAAAATTAATCTATAGTATTTACAATGGACAAAATAAATGAACGTCAAAAAGTAAGGAAATAAAAGAATTGGCTTTAACCCGTGAATTTAACCTCAGAAGTTTTGATTCTGGCTGCAACAGAAGAAAGAATTGATTTTCGGTCGATTGCTTGAAAAAATTATTAAGAAAGCTTGGATCGAAGCTTTCTGTCACAAAAATTCAAGTTAAAAACTCTTATTTTTGAAGAAAATAAGTGATTAGAATTGAATCTTAAACACAAAAAATTAATTTCTTTGGCTCAAGAACAATTTTAGAATTTTTTGAAAGAAACTTTAGCTCTCAAAAATCTTATTTTTCAGAATTTTTGTGTCACCGTTGTGATTCTCTCTCCCTCCTGGGGTTGTGATCTTTTATTTTTATATCATCTCTAGAAAATTAGGTTTTTAGGAGTTTTAATCCCCTTCAAAATCCTTAATTATCCTTTAAAAATCAAGCTTTATCCTTTTGAAAATCGGAAAAAAAAAAAGTTTGAATTTAATTCAAACTCAAAACCAGAGAAATCCAGAAAAAACAAAGTCCTTGCGAGGTAGGAGATGCGCGAGGTGCGGCCCTCGCGTTGGAGGCCATACCTCCCAGGCGCGAGGTGCGGCCTCGCACTGGCTCAATAGGTGAAAGTTCTCTTCTGTGCACTGGCTCAGTAGGTGAAGATCATCCGTCACACGCTGGCCCAGAAGACGGACCGCCTCATTATTGCACTGCCCCAGAGCGGCCAACACGGACATCGTATCCTGGTGCATAGACTAGAATGACATCTCTGGAGTAGGCCGATGCTTCTCTATCCTAAACTCAGATGATGGCGGGGCTGTGGAAGAGGATGCCCTTGGATGGCCTAGCCGACTGAAAGGGGAGTGTCTCCGAGGAGTGCCGAAGTCAAGATCCGAAATATGTGGTGGAGGAGTGGTGTGGGCTGCACTCTCATGTAGGGGAGTGCTGAGGAGATCTGTAAAGTCCAAATCATACGAACCGTCCCCATTCTATGGTGTTTGTGGCTCCTCCTCCTCTGGCTGTAGGTGATCATCCCCCGAAGTATCTGCTATGTCAGGGAGTGGAGGCAACTTGCAGAGAAGTCTGGTCTCTGCTATACTAAGCAGTTTGTACTCATCTGGCCAATTTGACATCGGCTCTACCATACCCATATAACCAGCTACAGTATGGTCGATAGCTATATCTCCCTCTAAGTGTGGCCCGAATGTACTGGGGTCACATCCTAAGTGAAGGAGTAACCTAGTCACCACCCCTCCAATGCATATATGCCCAGTGGTCCCCCACCCGGCTCTGACCAATGCAGATAAGATCTCGTGGGCAATGTTCAGCTGCCTACCAGTAATCATCGTCCATAAACTCCAAACCTCAATGGCATTTATGGAACCAGGACTCCCAACTCGGCCAAGGTAGCTGCTGGCCAGTACCTTCTGGATATATCTCAATGCCTGCGAATGTAATAGGGTGCTCTTGGCCTGATTATGATGATAAAGGAAACTCGGTACTCTATCTGCTCACAACAATACCTGGGGACAATCTTATCTGGTACCAAAACCTGATCTCCTATTGGAAGGCCCATCGCTAGTGAAAAATCCAGGCGGCTCATCTCATGATAATGGCCTCTAACCCAAAATGATATAACCCCAGGCTTCGTGTTTGCCCTCCGGTATCCCTTGTACTGTAATGTGGCTAAGAACTCCCTAGTGATCTCCGGGTATGTCCGGTAAGCTAGTCTCAATAAATCCGTCCATCCAGCAGATGCTATCAGGGCACTTACCTCCTCCCACATGCCCATCTGCTGTAGAAACTGCCAGACACGAATCTACTGGGCATAATCCTCATCTGACATAAAGCCTCGAATCGCTGTCTCTGATCATCGGTCATATCTTCCGGAGGTGGAGGTGCATCAAGTCTCGGGCGCACTCTACACTATAGAGGCATCCTGAAAAAAAATGACAATTAGTTTATGCAAGATAAATTAATCAGCATCATTTTATCGATTATTTTAACATGTTAAACTCATTTTTCTATGATATTAATCTAAGAAAATTTGGACAACACTTTAACTAAAATGCGCCAAATTTCCTGAATACACATAATAAATTCGAACAGCATTTAGTTCCTAGACAACCAAACTCAATATCTCAATTATATACATTTTAAATGTTATAAACTGATAACTTCACACGCTTTTTATTATGCAACATAACAACTATTGGTATAATTTTTACTATTTAGCATTTGTACATTTTATTTTTACTAATAATCTAAATAAACTATAAAAGGAAAACGAACAGCTCCTAGTTGCATAACAAGAAACTTATTTAAATACTTTATTTCTATCACATTACAACATATACACGTTTTTCATTATTTTTCTTTCTCTTTCTTCACTGGTTTACATGGGCAGCGAACAAGGTATGTTTTTCTTCCTTTTTTCCGTATTATGTCGAAAAATAAAATAATAAAAATGTAGAAAAATAAAGAACTTAATAAAATAGAATAGAAAAAACGAACGAAAACTAACCTGGCAGGTGAAATATTCACTAAAAAAAGGTAGAGAAGCTTAAAAAAATTTTAGATCACTTCGAATGTAGCTAAATAAGGATCGTTTTGGTGTGAACAACGCACAAAACAGATCACAAATGGAAAAAATATGACCAAAAAATGAATTAAGACGAGAGAGAAACTGGGTGAGCAAAGAAAAAAATTAAAAAGAGAGGAGAGAGGGACTGGGGCACGGCCAAAAGGGAGGTTTTATACCTCCCAAGGTGCGGCCATAAAGGTGTGGCCGAGGTGAGGCCGCACCTTGGCCATGCATCTTTTTTTTTTATTTTTTTATTTTTATTTTTATTTTATTATTTTATTTTATCATTTTTTTTAACTCCCTGAAAATATTCTTGAGCTCCATTTTTGCCGTTGACACCGTTTATTAAGCACTTTCTTGCAAAAAAATTATATATGTACAAAAGAAAACATAAAAAATAAGCTATGGTGGGAATGAATGAGTCTAAAAATGCATTAAGACGGGCCAGACTGGTTCCTTTCTTTGCTTTCATTATCACTTTCTTTTCATTCTTTTGAGACAGAGCTCTCAATCAGGTATTTTCTTTCCTCTTTTTTCCCTTTTTGTTTATTTTCCCTTTTTACTTATTCAACTAATTTATTTCATGTCCAGCTATCTGAATATGTCAATGGCCATCCTTAATAGATTGCACTGGTTCATGAATGATCTAAAGACCTGGAAAACTAGTGCTTTAGCCCCTTATTCAAGTCGGAGACTTTTGAGAAGGATCAAGCTAGACCGAGACCTTTTATTGGTTGCTATCCGCTATTGGGATCTATGTTTTCACATTTTTTGATTTACTCACCAAGAACTGTGTCCCTTGGTCGAAGAATTTGCTGCAATTACTGATGTGAGATTTTCTCATGGTACTCTTTATTGTGTTCCAAGTTATGGACCATATCAGCTTAGGGATGTGGCCTTTGCTTTGGGCATATCACCCTCTGAGGCCGCTCGACTAGTTCCTGGAGGGGATTTATTTTCCCTAGAGACCCTATTTGATGCACTCAGTGACTTTTCAGATGTGACCACCTATCGTGCTAGTGTAGTTTTACTGATCTGCTTATCCAGATACCTACTGGTGACCTCAGACGAACTATTCGGCAACTATCAATTATTTAGAATTGTAGATGGCATTCATTGCAGGCTAACCCCTTTTCCAGTCATTCTAGCCGAGATGATCATTGGCTTGGATGCCCTCTGCATATACTCTACCGCTTTTATGACCGGGAGTCCCTTATTGCTCTAGGTAACTTATGTCATTATTTTTAAAGGTAGTGCGCCCCTTATGGGTTTTCACACTAGCTTTTCTATTGGTAAATTCATTCCATTAGGGATTTTCACATAACCATGTGCCTTATTTTTGCCTGTAATGGATCCAACACATTCCAACAGCTTTTTTTTTTCAATTTGACTCTTTTTTTTTTTAATTTTCAATTTGGCTTTTTTTTTCAGGTGTGGCTGCAGGAGAAGTTAAGGTTGTTTGATAGAACCCCATCCTAGGGTGATCAATGCATACTTATTAGTGCATTTTTTCCTTAGACAGTGGACATATCAGTTCGACTCTCCTTATGAAGGCTACATATGGATAGCTACACTAGCAGATGGAGATATCAGCTTCATGAGCCCCTGGATGTATCTTGACTATGTGACTCAGGACGGGTATTTAGGGTGTGTCCTATTGTGTGAGCTTCACAGGGCCTCCTTTTGCATCACAGGCCACTGCGTTTGTCAGTTTAGAGGCTGTCAGACCATTGTGAATCTGCATCTTCGGTATTTATTATTGGCAACTGCAAGCTTTGGGAGTAGCTACCCTTGACTACGACCATTCCGATGGCTGAGGATTCTGATTTTACTAGCTCCCTGGAGTATAAAGAGTGGGTGACTAGCCCCGCTGTCGATATCTTTTTAGATTTACAAAAGACAATGTATTCTACATTTTGTAAAAGAACTAGACAATCATGAAAAGTGCAAGTTGAGTCCTTTATTGTAAATTTATGGACATTTTAACATGATTTCATCACACATGATCATTTATTGACAGAAAATTCAAAAACACAAGACTACACTTAATCTTAGGATAAATCTTGTGAGCATTAGTGTCCTGTTATCAATCAGCCCTCTCAGGTTTTCATGATTGAATATTTTCTCTCAGCCCTCAATTTTTGCCTAGAGTGCCTTTTTTCGATTTTCACCCTGACAAGGCGCCCAATTTTAGTAAGACCGCCTTTTTTCGATTTTCAACTAGCAGGGCATTTATTCTCTTCTTTTAATTTTTGATCTTTATCCATGGAGCCTCTTTAATCTGTCGATATTGACCGGCTCCTTGAACTCGTTCCCATCACCGTCTGTTAAAATTGCCGCTCCCTTCGATAACAGCTTCTTTAGCACAAAGGACCTTCCCATGTTGACCTAAATTTCCCCTGAATGTCTGGTAGTCCTAGCCTCATCTGCTTGAAGACTAAGTCTCCTTCTTTCAGCGGGTGCTTCTTAGCCTTCTTACCAAATGACTAGGCTAACCTCTTTTGGTAGACCTGGTAGTGATAATAAGCTCGCATTATCCAGCAGGTTCAACTGCAGCAATCATTGTTGCGCACATTTTGCTTTTGGAATTTTGGCTTTCATAACCACTCTTAGAGAATGATAACTTCAAATCTATGCTTTATTTATGTCAATTTTTAGGTTAATTTTCAGTTAAGTAGTTATTATTCTAAGTTATTTTTGCTTAAAATAATCTTAAATCTTTAAATGGACTAAATTGAACTTTTATTGTGTTTTTGGAAATTTTTAGGTACTTTACACGGCGGTAAGGAGTTACATACCGCCATGTAACCACAACAAGGCAGGAAATGCGTGAATATGATCTTACACGACGGTAAGGGTGTTTAATACCGCCGTGTAAATGGGATTTTCAGTGATTAACGGAGTTTTACACGGTGGGCAGAAGAGACCTTACCCCCGTGTAAATCTAGAAGAATTCAAGTTGCTATCCAGTAGGTATTTACACGGCGGTAGGGTATTTTCATACCGCTGCGTAAGCCAACGAGTCCCATTCCAGTAAGTAGTTACACGGCGGTAAGGATTTATATACCACCGTGTAACCTTAACTGTTTTATAGGGGCAAAAATTTCTTTCCAAGAGGACAAACATCTTTTCTATTTTTATATTCATATTTCTCTGTAACCTAGATCTAGGGTTCCATTCTTAGCATTTTTATACTTAGTGTTTATTGATTTCAATAAATATATAACTTCAGATTCTATATCTCTCTTTACATTTAGAGTTGTAATAGAGGATTTAGATTGAAGAACATCCATATACTTTTATAATAGTTTCATTTTCAGATCTAAAATGGGTAATATCAACTTCTCTTTATTTAATTCAGTTTTTATTTCAATAATGAGTGAGTAGTTCTTCTTCATGTTGAGGGATCCCTTGAATCCCCAATAACCATATGATCACTCTGTTTGGATTAATTTCTGCATATGTTTCAGTTTTATCTTCTCTAAATTTATCTGTATGTGATTGATTCTAATGCAGGATTTAGGTTGATTTAGTGTGACGATCTGTTGATTGTATTTAATTCATTCAACTTATATATGTTTTGTTCTATTTATTTTAGTTTTCTATTGGTTTAATGAATCCGAAATGGTAATTTAACCTGTGGACATCTATTTTAATAGGTTAAGAATGGAAAGGGATAAATGGGCTTAGATGTCTTAATCCGGGATGGTAGGATTATCTAAGTTTAGGACTTAAGACCTATTTAAAGCTAACTTATGTGCTGAATTCGGAATGGTAGGTGCATAATCTAGAGAAGCTTGATCCGAAATGGTAGGCTAGGGCATAGGCTAAGTTATTCACTGAATTTGCATATGTGTTTGTTTAGTGAGAGTAATTGCATGGTATTATTGGGGAGAATAGGTATTCCTTGGTAAGGCTTTTAATTAATTTGATTACAGCTTTACTGGTTTTACTTTATTTGTACTCGCCCAATTTAGTAATTTCATATTTTAATTTCTTAGAGCCAAAAACTCACACAAAAAAACTTGGGATATTCTTTAGCATAATTTTAACAAATCGATTCTTAATTCACTATTCCTTTGGGTATATTCGGGGGTCTTAATTATACTTGCTATATTACTTTTCGATTCAGTACACTTGCTGAGCATCGACCAAATTTTTGGCGCCCGTTGCCGAGGAATCAGGCGTTTTAAAGATTTTATTTGTTAATTTTATGTGTTTATATTTTATTAATTTTTATTTTTATTTTTCTTCTCTATTATTATCAGGTGTTAATGGTGTATGAGTAGACGGAGACTTCAACAATTAATTCCATTTGACCCTGAAATCGAGCAAACTTTTCATCATAAGAGGAGGGAGAACAGGGCAAATCAAAATATGAATATCAATCCACCTAATAATGATGGGCCACTCGAGGAACAACAAAGAGAAAGGCAAAAGCAAAATATAAGAGATTATCAAAGACCAAGAACCATTAGAGAATATGCTACCCCATGGTGGAATGAGGATCAAAGGACTATCATATTACCTAAAGCCAACTATTTTGATCTTAAACCAGCTACAATCACTATGGTACAAAGAAATCAGTTCTCAGGGTTAGATAGTGAAGATCCAGTGCAACATTTAAACATTTTCTTGGAGATTAGTGACACAATTCAAATTTTAAATGTCTCAATGGATGCTATTCGACTTAAGCTGTTTCCATTCACACTCTTTTTTAGTAAGATTTTTCCCACCAATGAAGACAGTCAACATCAAAAATCGTATCTATAATTTCTAGCAGCTTTATGAGGAATCATTTCATGAGGCATGGGAGAGATTCAAAAGACTTTTGAGAAGTTGCACTCATCATGAAATCGCTATGCATCAACTAATGTCTAAATTTTATGCGAGTGTCAATTCAATAACTCGATCTCTCCTAGATGCAGCCTCAGGTGAAAGTTTTATGAATAAGGTTCCGGAGGAAACATTCTCTCTTCTTGATGAGATGGCTACAAATTAAGCTCAATGGGCTAGTGCAAAGATAATGTACAAGAAGTAAGGACACGAAGTACAATATAGATGAGGTAACAATATTGAAGGCACAAATAGACCTTATGAAAAGGAGATGAATGGGTTGAAAGTACAAAATGTTTCCTCGTTGTCTCAAGGAGGTGAACATTTCGAAGGAGGGCATATTTTGCATGATACTAGAGGTGGAGACTGTAACATCCCAAATTAAGGCTTGGTAGAATTTGCATGAGTATTTGATTGATTAAGGGTATTTCGGTAATTTTGGAAGTGGAATTGGAAGTTATTGTTGAGGACCAAATTGAAAGGCAATTTAAAGTTGGAAAAAAGAAATATTTTGTTTAGTGAGCATTAGGTATTTGTCAAGGATCCAAGTGAGTTTTACCAAGGACTAAAGGGATATAATGCAAAGATTTTTATTTTGGACCAATGGGATTGTGGCATGTGGACTGGTTGGTGAGGGGCATTAATTGAGGAAAGAAGAAAAGGAAAAGAAGAGAGATAGAAGGGCAGTGGATGTGTTCCCATTCCTGCTCTCTTCCCTTCCCATTTATCTCTTTTTCTATTTTCTTACCCGTTTCTTGCTCCTTCATCTCCTTATTTGTGTGGTGGTTTAAGCTTGAGCTGAGTTGGTAGGGTTTGAGAGTTGGATTGAACAGGTAAGTTGTTAGTTGTGATTACAAGTTTCATCTCCTTCTTTTATGGTTTGTTTTTTTAATTTTGGGGTTTGGATTAAGAGATTTCTGGGTTTGCATGTGCAAGAATCCAGTGAGAAGAGGCTTGATAAAGGGAAAGAGAAGGTGCAAGCTTGAAGAAGAGCTGGGTTTTAAGCTTTAAGAGATTTGGGAGTTTGCTGTTGGTTGTGTTTAGTTTGGGAGTTATTTGCCCTAATTCTTTTCGGATCATGTGTGTGTGTCTTGTGTTTTAATTTCTGGAATCTTGAGCATGTTATATGTGTATATGCATGTTTTAGTTTAGGATGAGAATGAAATGGTATGAAATGCTAGTGTATGATTATTGTGCAAATTATGTTTATATGATCATAATCGTGTTCGGAATACATTTGAGTGATGAGGTAAGTGTTATTGCATGATTGAGTCTTTTTGAATTGATTTTGGAAGCTATTAATTTTCAATAGATTTCAAGAGATCTGGAAAATGCGATCCTGTCATGAGCGCGATGTTAGTCGCGATCGCGACAGAGGTTGTTTCCTCAGAATCTCTCAGACGCCTTGCAAGAGTTATGAAGGGGGATTGCTCTGTTCCGAGTCGTGAAGATCAGCACGACTCGGTATAATTTTAGCGAAGAACGAGTCGTGCACATGAGCACGAGTCGTGCATATGAGCACGAGTCATTCACATGAGCACGATTCGTGCACAGCCTTGGTTGTGGTGCAATTCTGGCTTCAGTTGCGAGCGCGACCCCATGTTGCGATCGCGACAGAGACTCCTTTCTGCCTGCTCTGTTTTCCAAAAATGATTTTCTTTTCTCACTTTACTTGGGTTCTCCCTAGTGCATGGCACATGTTTTTGCTCATATCTTGTTAATATTATTGTTCTAGAATTGTGTATATAATTATGATATGATAGTGTTTTGATTCTTGATTCTGATATGCCTTGAGTAAGTGCTTATTGCTATGATAGTGTTTTGACTTGAGTTTTGAGTATTGTCCAGTAATGTGTTTTGAGTGAGTGAGTTGAGCCTGAAGTGTCATAGTAGTGGATAGATAAGCATGCTTATAAAGGGATATATGAGTGCAGCTGCCTATATTGGCCCGGTTTGGGTCTTATGGTCGACCTCCGTTATGGTCTTACTGAAAATTTTTTCCAAGCTTCGATCTCTCCTGCTACCTTTGGGTATAAAAATTTTTTTATTGAGGGTTCGGTCTCCCCTGTAGTTTATGATTGAGGCTCCGGTCTCTCACTTTGATACTGTTCGTAGTATCTCACGTCCTGTAATGTACCCGTATCCTCTGCTTGTGACTTTCAGACTATTGTATGAGATGTTTGGTTTGATGTTCAGTGTAATGTTATGGTTTATGAGTTACTTTCTTTAGTGTTTATTTTGCTATGATCATGGTCATTATTTTATCGTCCTGAGTTAGTGATATGCATATGTTATCTCGTAATTTTACCATGATAAGAATTTCAGTGTGTGTGGATGCATCTGAATTCGCATGATTTGGTTATATTCCTGTATAGTATATTGGTTTTGTTTTGTATGTGTTCCTCCCCACTAAGCTTTATCGCTTAGCGCGGGTGTTTTTGTAACACCCCCTACGTCCCCATTGGAAGGATGCTGGAGAGCGCTACCGATGCTCACTACACACATGCGCACATGCACTAAGCAGAAGTATACATTCATACATAAAAATATACGGAGATACAGTGAAAATTAAAACTTTAACGAAACAGTAGCTGAACATACAATAACTCACATACATACATACAATCATTTAGCAGAAGTAGAAGGCGAAAGATAAAACGAAAGAATAATTGAAACCTTAATTACAATAAGATCCTTACATATAATTACATATACATAAGACTAGAGAAAAACAAAAGCCAAAATATAGAGGTTGAGCAAAATACAAAACTCCTAACTTCTATGTGGCCGACCTTGCAGACACGCGACTCGGACCAGACCAAACCTGTCACCTGCACGAGAAAAGAACCAGTGTTAAGCGATAACTCTTAGTGGGGAGAACACACAAGCAACATGGACAGCCATTCACAATGGTCGTCAAAGCATAACACATTGATAATAGCAAATGCATATAGTCCTAACAGATAGATATACATGCTTGCATAAAAAGTCATGCATTCAGAAGATCATAACCACATTCATGTACACATTACCTGATTGTTCTTTCAATTATCATAATTATGCGGTTACCATATTTCTATAATCATACTAAAGCAACCAAGATAGATAGAATACGATACAGGATACAAGCGATATCATGCAATTACACATACAATTTAACTTTCACTTACTGAACTCACGGGCATCAGATGTCAGAGATTTCACATGCATAGCTACTAATTATCATGCCTTGAAATGTAAACACATGACCACACGCCGAAATTACTACAATAGGAAAAGCTAGAGAGAGAACACGTAACATAACACAATATTTGTAACATTCCATGGTCAAGAGCACATTCATACGTATCTTGATTCACATACTTCACCATAACAGTCAATAGCACCCAAATCACGTTACATACTTATTAACCATAATATTCAGTAATTCAAGTTTGCATTCATATACCTATTAATTCATATGCTTATAAACATAACTAATCAGATTCACATGCTCATCAGCACAACATAATAAACTATAACAATGGCATTCAAGAGATCATGATCACAGTTGTACACCTTTCAATTCACATACTTATATCCATAACTGATTGTATACGAACACATTCACAATATGATATATGTTGATAATCATGTACAATACACATGCTTGAGTCACATTCAACCCATTCAGAGATTCATAATCACATTCGAGTACATAACTGATTCACATGTCCAGAATTATGCTCATCCAAATATCACATTCTCTTAATCATATCAGATAAAACAAACAGGATACCTGCTGACTAAAAATAGTGGATAATGAGTGAACTGACAGTACCTTACGGGTACGAATTGAATAAGGACATCACCTTACGGGTGCGAATCGATTACTGACATCACCTTACGGGTGCGAATCGAATACTGACATCACCTTACGGGTGCGAAACGAATACTGACATCACCTTACGGGTGCAAATCGTATACAATAAAGGGTTCGTGAGGAACTAAACAGGAGACCTGATCAGTGTCCAAACGTAACTGAGGGCTGCAGCTAAGAGACTCTATTAGGCATGCCTAACTATCCACTAGACTGACTCTTGCAGGTCATGCATCATTCAAATCATGTGTCATATCAGACAGTATATAAATATCATCATACTTAATCCAGAGTATAGTAGACATATAAAGAAATTCATAATATCAGCCATGCATCATACTATTCGTTTTACAAAGCATACAATATAATTCCATCAACATGCTTTAGCACTATTCAATATTCTAAAATTTATCAGAGTCAAATATGGAAACATTATCAGGCCAATCATTAACTTAACATTCAACCTTTACTTTTAACAACTAACCACTGTTTACAAAAATAGGGTAGGTCACGGGCACAACCAAATTGGTTGTCACCGTGACATACCAAAACTCTCGGCATAATGCAATCTTGGGGTACCTCATGATGGTAACCCATTAGGTTGTCACCATGACATACCCACACCCCAAAACAGAATGCTATTCCTCACACTTTATCATATCATTCATACCGACTAATTGTACATTTATATAAATACTTACTTACCCGGTTTGCCATAATATGGGTCTCCATTTAAAAGAGGAATTCAGAAGCTAAAAGCATTAAATCACATTTATCATTATCATATTATATAATCACTCAAATATCCACAGGAACCATAATAGCATCATAGATATCTTGCATACTAATACATTCTAATAACATTTATTATCAATGCATGCATCATATAATATTGTTAGGCAATTACTTCAATCACACATTCACTACTCATATCCCATATATATATATTTCATTAGGCAAACTCATTTCATGTGATGTCTTTCATGCGTATATAACTTAGATCTTAATTCATACCTATGCATACTTGTTCATATCATACACGTTTATATAGATTGAAGTATTATAATTATCAATAATGTAATTAAACTTGACTTGATTCTAATACATACAATTACACATCATTACTTCATTAGTTTGCTATTAATCTTAATCCTATTCATGCTTATTTTCCAAGTGATAACTATTCTTATACTCATTTAATAGTCCTAGACATGCATCGGATGGATCCCAGAAAGTTTTGGTGTAAAGCGGGTTCAATTGGGGAAGAAAAACAGATAAAATGGTCAAGACAGAAGGGGTCACGGTGGTAATGAATTTGGTTGCCACCGTGAGTTCCAATGTAAGCATTCTACCTAGAATTTTCATATGTCATGGTGGTAATGAATTTGGTTGCCACCGTGACCTACCAAAAGTTTGCAAAACAGAAGCCAGGATTCAGGACTGCTTCACAACTCCTTTTTGTTCAGCCTAAACGGGCATCTAAAAAACATTTTTAGGCAAAATGTCCTCCTTAAAATTTGTTCTCTAAGATGTCAGATTTCAAATGCAGCAAATTCCAGATCAATTAGACATCTATAGATTCAGATATGATCTAAACAACCTATAGTGTTCCCCTGAACCCGGCCAAAGAAGATAGCTCTAATCTTGACCACTTTTGGGACACTTAGCGTTAAAATTAGCTTAAACTTATTTCTAACACATTTGTAGGAATATATCTTAGCTTTCCAACGGTACTAGTTTCATACTATTTGAAGTTCTACAACTCCCAATACAGCTTAATAACTGAAGAAAGGTCAAGTGCATTCTAACCCAGTTTTTCACCCAAAATCCTATTCACATGCACAAATGAACAATTTAAACCAACACTCACTACCATCATCATATATCATTAACAACACATTCAAGAAACTCATATCACACATGAATGTACTAAAATTCATATATATAATAGAGAGTTTCCAAAACCACTATGAAGCACAACCCACTATCCTCTTCAAGCTTTAATCCTTCCTTTCCTTTGTCTAATCTCTTAACCGGAACTCTCAAAACCCAGCTCTTAACTCACAAAACCAACTTCAATCTCAAGGTTTACTCTAAGATAAAGCAAGTGAGAGTAAGAGTAAATGAAGAAGATGAAGGAGGAAGAGAGGGTAACGGGGACAAGAAGAAGAAAATCTGCTTTTCCTCTCTCCTAAACCCAAATCACACTAAATGCTCCCACCTAACTCTCCACATGGCAAGCTCCCATTGGACAAACAAACCACTCTTGACTTTCATGCTCCAATGTACCATACACCACTCACACACTAAATGATCCCTTAAATCAATACTTTGAAATATTTGGTACCAAATCACAACACACACCAAATAATTGCTCAAAAACACTTTACATCCTTGGGTACAATACACACACTTCACTAGATTAAACCACCACAAATACCCTACACCCTACACCACATGCGCACCAAAATTTTCCCCACTTAACTTATTTAATTAATTACTTTGCAATTAAGTCCTTATCATCAAATTCACTCATGCATAAATTACCGAAATACCCTTCACTTATCCGACTTAGCTTACCGATTCCGACTAGTCCCAATTTGGGATGTGACAACTCTTCCCTCCTAACAGAATTTCGTCCTCGAAATTCACTTACAACGGAAAGAATTCCCAACACTACACTCCAAGTCACCAGCCAACTCATACACTTCACTTTCAAACTAGTCCCTTGCTTACACTCATCGCCATCACTACACTCTTGAATCAATTTCTTATATTCGAGTCAATCAAATTTACCCGGATAATCATTACTCAATTGGCCGACTGAAATCAAAGCCCAAACACTTTACACATAAACCAACTAACTTTCGCCAATTGCTGCATAAATCCTTCAATACTTAAAAGATGTCCATCATATCTACGTTTCTCCTTACCAATAACACTTCGGTCAAACTCCAAAATCCTATCATCAGAAACAGGACCAGAATCTTCAACTGGAGGATGCTCGAAAACATTCTGATCAGCACTAACTGGGTTCACACTTTCTGTTGCCTCGCCCACATTCTCACTAGGATCAGACTCCATCTAGACACGACATAAAGCAAGACACATCTGCATTAGGCCACGACACGAAACCAACTCTCATGCAAAGACTCAACACATAACAAACAAGACAACCAGAACCGCCAAACCGGCGCTCTGATACCACTAAATGTAACACCCCCTACATCCCCATTGGAAGGACGCCGGAGAGCGCTACCGACGCTCACTCACACACATACGCACATGCACTAAGCGGAAGTATACATTTATACATAAAAACATACGGAGATACAGCGAAAATTAAAACTTTAACGAAACAGTAGCTGAACATACAATAACTCACATACATACATACAATCATTTAGCGGAAGTAGAAGGCGAAAGATAAAATGAAAGAATAATTGAAACCTTAATTACAATAAGATCCTTACATATAATTACATATACATAAGACTAAAGAAAAATAAAAGCCAAAATACAGAGGTTGAGCAAAATACAAAACTCCTAACTTCTAAGTGGCCGACCTTCCAGACGCGCGACTCGGACCGGACCAAACTTGTCACCTGCACGGGAAAAGAACCCGTGCTAAGCGATAACGCTTAGTGGGGAGAACACACAAGCAACATGGACGACCATTCACAATGGTCGTCAAAGCATAACACATTCATAATAGCAAATGCATATAGTCCTAACAGATAGATATACATGCTTGCATAAAAAGTCATGCATTCAGAAGATCATAACCACATTCATGTACACGTTACCTGATTGTTCTTTCCATTATCATAATTATGCAGTTACCATATTTCTATAATCATACTAAAGCAACCAAAACAAACAGAATACCATACAGGATACAAGCGATATCATGCAATTACATATACAATTTAACTTTCACTTACTAAACTCACGGGCATCAGATGTCAGAGATTTCACATGCATAGCTACTAATTATCATGCCTTGAAATGTAAACACATGACCACACGTCGAAATTACTACAATAGGAAAAGCTAGAGAGAGAACACGTAATATAACACAATATTTATAACATTCCATGGTCAAGAGCACATTCATACATATCTTGATTCACATACTTCACCATAACAGTCAATAGCACCGAAATCACATTACATACTTATTAACCATAATATTCAGTAATTCAAGTTTGCATTCATATCCCTATTAATTCATATGCTTATAAACATAACTAATCGTATTCACATGCTCATCGGCACAACATAATAAACTATAACCATGGCATTCATGTAACACCCCTTACCCGTACTTAGGCGATCCCATCCCATGAGGAGTAAGATGCCGTATGAGTCAGGGTGCAAACGCACAAAGCATAAATATATATAATTCAGTCAAAGATAAAGATGCATAAATACGGGTCAATTAAAAACTTTTGCGAAACAAGAACTAAGGCTGATCATGCATTAATATAACGAAAACATTACATTACTGCTTGATCAACCAAGAGATACAATAGATAATTACAAATCCCAAAATACATGTACATAAGCGGAAGCTATTACAAAACTGATGTAAGAGAGTTCTATACAAAAAGAATCCTCAAAATACAAAAATAAAGCCCTACACTAAGACCCTGCTGTATTGGCTTCGATGGCTGCGACTCTCCCAAAGCAACTTCTTCCGCACCTGCACGGGTAACACACCGTGCTAAGCGATAAACGCTTAGTGGGGAAACACACATATAGCATAAAGACAACCATTCACAAAGGTCATCAAGGCAGTACACACATGTACCTCATATATATATATACACGATAATCATAACATAACAATAGCATATGTTCATGCTCACATAAATAAAGCCATTCATCAGAAAGTTCATAATAATATTCATATCCTCATAACAGATTATACTTTCACCATTGAACTCATATCACAATTCATACAAGGCACCTGCTGACTCGAGGGAGTGGATAACGAGTATACGGATAGTACTTTACGGGTATAAGCTGATTACAGACAGTACCTTACGGGTACGAATCGATAAACGAAATTTACTTTTAACTTTCACAAAACGTTTCCAAAAGGGACCTTAAACAAGATTCATACACATAAAAGGGTTCGCGTGGAACCAAACGGGGACCTGATCGGGGTCCAAACGGAACTGAGGGCTGCAACTATAAGACTCTATTAGGCATGCCTAACTATCCACTTGACCGACTCTTGCAGGCTAAAGTACACAGTTAACATCCGCATTTCAATTATAACAAGCGAAGAATATTCATACATTAAATAGATCAGTACATGCACAATTATGGCTCATATTAAGTGATAATGAATGTTAAAATCAATAATATAACATCTCTAAAACACATGAAGAAAACAGGATTTTATTGCAAAAATAGGGTAGGTCACGGTGGTAATCAAATTGGTTGCCATCGTGACATACCAAGGATTCTCGGCAGAAAGCTAGTCTGGGGTACCTCACGGTGGTAACCCCTTTTAGTTGTCACCGTGACATACCTGACCCCCAAAAAGAAAGCAACTCTGGGGTACCTCACGGTGGTAACTAAAGAGGTTGCCACCGTGACATACCCACTGCCCAGAACAGAAGCTAAAGTCTGGACACCTCAAGGTGGTGACCAGATTGGTTGCCACCGTGACATGTTCAAGCTCTGGGCAGAATGCATATGGTTCATGCCTCACGGTGGTAACTAAATAGGTTGCCACCATGACCCACGCCCAGATGCGATTCCTGAAGGCAAGTTTTCAGATTTTCAAGCCAAAAATCCCTCAATTTTCATTTCAAACGACATACCCACACTCCAATAACAACATTAAGCCAAACAAACATCATTAAATCATGCCATAAACGAATCCTACTCATGAATTCAAGGAACAACATCAATTTACACAATCAATTGCATCACTATTCACATCACATATCCATCAATCTCATAAATGGTTCCAAAATTGACAATCAAGGTTTAATAGACAAAGTGAACCAAAACCCATAACATAAGAACTAGTAAAGGCATCAAGAACATCAAATTTCCAGAATTTTATTCAATTAACACATGCTATCAAAACATAACACAAATTCTCAAACCTTGAAATCCTTAGCTCCAAATCAATGAGCTCCACTAGTCCCAACCTTCTCTTTGCCCTTTGGCTCACGAGGAGGCTCAACTAAACACTAAACCACAAAAGTACACAAACTCAAAACCCTAATTTAAAACCTTAAACCAGAAAATAGGAAGAGAAAAAGAAGAACTTAAATAACAGCAAAATCAAAAGCATAAAGCTTACCAATCAAACATGAGGAGCAATTAATTCCCACCACACCAAATTGAATCCAAGCAAATCACTTAGAGAAGAGCAAAGAGGAAGAAGAAGAGGGAAGGAGAAGGGAGAACGAGAAAATGGGGTTTGAAATCTGAATTTCCCTTTTTCCTCTTTCTCTTTCCTTTCTTTTCTCCCCCTTTACACTTGTCAACATCTTAGTGGAGGGCATTAATCACTCACACACTAGATGCACATGTCACACACACACAATGAAACACTCCAATAATGCACCCTACACATGTATGAGCAACATACACAATGCAATCTCATCTAATACACACACAATAATGTGCTCACATGCATGTGATCCCAACTCCACTTATGGACACCTTATTTCTATATGCACCACCACACAGAAACAAACCCACAAAATATGCATATATACCAAAATACCCCTATGATATGCCAAAACCATGCAAATGCACACACATACATATTGCTCGTTCGACTAGGGGGCAAACGGGGTGTGACAATTCAAGAGATCATGATCACAGTTGTACACCTTTCAATTCACATACTTATGTCCATGACTGATTGTATATGAACACATTTACAATATGATATATGTTGATAATCATGTACAATACACATGCTTAAGTCACATTCAACCCATTCAGAGATTCATAATCACATTCGAGTACATAACTGATTCACATGTCCAGAATTATGCTCATCCAAATATCACATTCTCTTAATCATATCAGATAAAACAAACAGGATACCTGCTGACTCAAAATAGTGGATAACAAGTGAACTGATAGTACCTTACGGGTACGAATCGAATACTGACATCACCTTATGGGTGCGAATCGAATACTGACATCACCTTATGGGTGCGAATCGAATACTGACATCACCTTACGGGTGCGAATCGAATACTGACATCACCTTACGGGTGTGAATCGAATACATTAAAGGGTTCGCGAGGAACCAAACAGGAGACCTGATCAGGGTCCACACGTAACTGAGGGCTGCAGCTAAGAGACTCTATTAGGCATGCCTAACTATCCACTAGACTGACTCTTGCAGGTCATGCATCATTCAAATCATGTGTCATATCAGACAATATATAAATATCATCATACTTAATCCAGAGTATAGTAGACATATAAAGAAATTCATAATATCAGTCATGCATCATACTATTCATTTTACAAAGCATATAATATAATTCCATCAACATGCTTTAGCACTATTCAATATTCTAAAATTTATCAGAGTCAAATATGGAAACATTATCAGGCCAATCATTAACTTAACATTCAAACTTTACTTTTAACAACTAACCACTCTTTACAAAAACAGGGTTGGTCACAGTCACAACTAGATTGGTTGTCACCGTGACATACCAAAACTCTCGGCATAATGCAATCTTGGGGTACCTCACGGTGGTAACCCATTAGGTTGTCACCGTGACATACCCACACCGCAAAACAAAATGCTATTCCTCACACTTTATCATATCATTCATACCGACTAATTGTACATTTATATAAATACTTACTTACCCGGTTTGCCACATTATGGGTCTCCATTTAAAAGAGGAATTCATAAGCTAAAAGCGTTAAATCACATTTATCATTATCATATTATATAATCACTCAAATATCCACAGGAACCATAATAGCATCATAGACATCTTGCATACTAATACATTCTAATAACATTTATTATCAATGCATGCATCATATAATATTGTTAGGCAATTACTTCAATCACACATTCACTACTCATATCCCATATATATATATTTCATTAAGAAAACTCATTTCATGTGATGTCTTTCATGTGTATATAACTTAGATCTTAATTCATACCTATGCATACATTTTCATATTATACACGTTTATATAGATTGAAGTATTATAATGCTCAATAATGTCATTAAACTTGACTTGATTCTAATACATACAATTACACATCATTACTTCATTAGTTTGCTATTAATCTTAATCCTATTCATGTTTATTTTCCAAGTAATAACTATTCTTATACTCATTTAATAGTCCTAAACATGCATCGAATGGATCCTAGAAAGTTTCGGTGCAAAGCGGGTTCAATTCGGGAAGAAAAACACATAAAATGGTCAAGACAGAAGGGGTCACGGTGGTAATGAATTTGGTTGCCACCGTGAGGTCCAAACTAAGCATTCTGCCTAGCATTTTCATATGTCATGGTGGTAATGAATTTGGTTGCCACCTTGACCTACCAAAAGTTTGCAAAACAGAAGCCAGGATTCAGGACTGCTTCACAACTCCTTGTTTTTCAACCTAAACGGGCATTTAACGACATTTTTAGGCAAAACTTCCTTCTTAACATTTGTTCCCTAAGATGTCAGATTTCAAATACAACAAATTTCGGATCAATTGGACATATATAGCTTTAGATATGATCTAAATAACCTATAGTGCTCCCGTGAGCCCGGCCAGAGAAGATAGCTCTACCTCTTGACCACTTTTGGGACATATAGAGTTAAAATTAGCTCAAAATTATTTCTAACACATTTGTCGAAATATATCTTAGCTTTCCATCGGTACTAGTTTCATACTATTTTAAGTTCTACAACTCCCAATACAGCTTAATAACCGAAGAAAGGTCAAGTGCATTCTAACCCAGTTTTTCACCCAAAATCCTATTCACATGCACAAATGAATAATTTAAACCAACACTCACTACCATCATCATATATCATCAACAACACATTCAAGAAACCCATATCACATATGAATGTACTAAAATTCATATATATAATAGAGAGTTTCCCAAACCTCTATGAAGCACAACCCACTATCCTCTTCAAGGTTTAATCCTTCTTTTCCTTTGTCCAATATCTTAACCGGAACTCTCAAAACCCAGCTCTTAACTCACAAAATCAACTTCAATCTCAAGGTTTACTCTAAGACAAAGCAGGTGAGAGTAAGAGTAAATGAAGAAGATGAAGGAGGAAGAGAGGGTAACGGGGACAAGAAGAAGAAAATCTGCTTTTCCTCTCTCCTAAACCCAAATCACACTAAATGCTCCCTCCCATTGGACAAACAAACCACTTTTGACTTTCATGCTCCAATGTACCATACACCACTCACACACTAAATGATCCCTTAAATCAATGCTTTGAAATATTTGGTACCAAAACACAACACACACCAAATAATTGCTCAAAAACACTTTACATCCTTGGGTACAATACACACACTTCACTAGATTAAACCACCACAAATACCCTACACCCTACACCACATGCGCACCAAAATTTTCCCCACTTAACTTATTTAATTAATTACTTTGCAATTAAGTCCTTATCATCAAATTCACTCATGTACAAATTACCAAAATACCCGTCACTTATCCGACTTAGCTTGCCGATTCCGACTAGGCCCAATTTGGGGTGTGACAGTTTTCCTATATAGGTGGCAGGTCCGATCTGATTTGGTTCGTGTCGCGCATCTGTAGGTCGGCCACTAGGAGTTAGAGTTATTATTTTTGTATATCATTTTTGTATATGTAATCCTTTTTGGTATAGTGGCTTGTGTATTTGAGGATCGTTTTTTAATTATGTGAGTAATGTATATTCTGTTATATATATATATATATATATATATATATATATATATATATATATATGCAGTCTGGTTCCATATTCTTTTGGCTATTGAATGCTTCCACTTATTCGCATGTATGTATGATCTATGTAGTGTATGTGTGCACATGGTGCTCCGGTATCATTCCAATAGGGGTATCAGGGTGTTACAAGTTTTTGTTATTAGAGCATCGATTTAGGCGGTTCTGGTCTTTTTCTTGTTAGAGTGTCGAGTCATTGCATGTGAGTCTATCTTGTGTCGTGGCCTAATGCAGATGCTGTCTTGTGTAGAGTCTAGATGGAGTCTGATCCGAGTGAGAATGTGGGCGAAACAACGGAAAGTGTAAATTCGGTTGGGGTTGATCAGCATGTTTTCGAGCGTCCTCCAGTCGAAGGTTCCGGTCCTATTCTCGATGATTTGACATTAGTGCAAGGGTTGCTACAGTTAGTGAATAGATTGACTACTCCTTGGGCTTCTCAAGATTTTTTCCAAAAGGTACCTCAGAAGAGAAAAGTATCGGTAGGGAAGTGCCAGCGGGAAAGAGAATTTGGGAAGCACCGACATGTCAGCACTGTCAGAGGAAACATTGGAGTAAGTGTCGAAAGATAATTGGAGCCTATTTCAAGTGTGGTAGCAAGGAACACTTGCTTGCCAATTGCCCTAAAATAAGAGAGAACATAGCTTGGCAAGCCAGAAAAGATGTAGAGGAAATGTTTAGAGCTACACGAGCGCCATCGGAATCGGTCGAGAAGTTAGATGTTTTTGGAGGTCGAGCCAGAGTATTTGTAGCGGTTAGAAAGGATGTGAATGAGCCCGCGGGTCCTTCCGATAAGTTTTAATTTGTTAAGCTTGATTTAAGTTTTATTTTGCTAGTTTGGGATGTGAGTTGTTGGCATGGAAATTTCGAGGACGAAATTTCTTAAGGGGGAGAGAATTGTAACATCCCAAATTAGGGCTTGGTAGAATTTGCATGAGTATTTGATTGATTAAGGGTATTTGGGTAATTTTGTAAGTAGAATTGGAAGTTATTGTTGAGGACCAAATTGAAAGGCAATTTAAAGTTGGAAAAAAGAAATATTTTGTTTAGTGAGCATTAGGTATTTGTTAAGGATCCAAGTGAGTTTTACTAAGGACTAAAGGGATATAATGCAAAGATTTTTATTTTGGACCAATGGAATTGTGGCATGTGGACTGGTTGGTGAGGGGCATTAATTAAGGAAAGAAGAAAAGGAAAAGAAGAGAGAGAGAAGGGCAGTGGATGTGTTCCCGTTCCTGCTCTCTTCCCTTCCCATTTCTCTCTTTTTCTCTTTTCTTACCCTTTTCTTGCTCCTTCATCTCCTTGTTTGTGTGGTGGTTTAAGCTTGAGCTTAGTTGGTAGGGTTTAAGAGTTGGATTGAAGAGGTAAGTTGTTAGTTGTGATTACAAGTTTCATCTCCTTCTTTTATGGTTTGTGTTTTTGATTTTGGGGTTTGGATTAAGAGATTTCTGGGTTTGCATGTGTAAGAATTCAGTGAGAAGAGGCTTGATAAAGGGAAATAGAAGGTGCAAGCTTATAGAAGAGCTGGGTTTTGAGCTTCAAGAGGTTTGGGAGTTTGCTGTTGGTTGTGTTAAGTTTGGGAGTTATTTGCCCTAATTCTTTTCGGATCATGTGTGTGTGTCTTGTGTTTTAATTTCTGGATTCTTGAGCATGTTATATGTGTATATGTATGTGTTAGTTTAGGATGAGAATGAAATGGTATGAAATGCTAGTGTATGATTATTGTGCAAATTATGTTTATATGATCATAATCGTGTTTGGAATGCATTTGAGTGATTAGGTAAGTGTTATTGAATGATTGAGTGGTTTTGAATTGATTTTGGAAGCTATTATTTTTCGATAGATTTCCAGAGATCTGGAAAATGCGATCCTGTCACGAGCACGACGTTCATCACGATCGCGACAGAGCTGGATTTCCTCAGCATCTCTCAGACGCCTTGCATGAGTCATGAAGGGGGATTGCTCTGTTCCGAGTTGTGAAGGCCAGCATGACTTGGCATAATTTTAGCGAAGCACAAGTCGTGCACAACCTCGCTTGTGGCACAATTCTGGCTTCTGTCACGAGCGCGACCCCATATCGCGATCGCGACAGAGACTCCTTTCTGCCTGCTCTATTTTTCGAAAATGATTTTCATTTCTCACTTTGCTTGGGTTCTCCCTAGTGCATGGCACATGTTTTTGCTCATATCTTGTTAATGTTATTGTTCTAGAATTGTGTACATAATTATGATATGATAGTGTTTTGATTCTTGATTCTGATATGCCTTGAGTAAGTGCTTATTGCTATGATAGTGTTTTGACTCGAGTTTTGAGTATTGTCCAGCAATGTGTTTTGAGTGAGTGAGTTGAGCCTGAAGTGTCATAGTAGTGGATAGATAAGCATGCTTATAAAGGGATATATGAGTGCAACTACCTATGTTGGCCCCGTTTGGGTCTTACCGTCGACTTCCGTTATGGTCTTACTGAAAAATGCTTTCGAGGCTTCGGTCTCCCCTGGTACCTTTGTGTATAAAAATATTTTTATTCAGGCTTCGGTCTCCCATGTAATGTGTGATTGAGGCTCCGGTTTATCACTTTTGATAATGTTTGCAGTATCCTGCGTCCTGTAGTGTACCCGTATCCTCCGCTTGTAACACCCTTATACCCGTAAATGATACGGATACCAGATATCACAACAATGTATGCATAGTCAGACACTGATGAATCACTCGATAGCTCTAATTTTTTTTCCAATCAATAACAAATACAACCATACATACATTAACACATAACAATACCATATACCTTGTGCCCCTTTTTCGCGGTCGTATACATGCCATGCCAAACATCGATCCTTGCTGCCAATATCTTCGTCAAGTCGATACTACATCTTCGGCCACGTTAAAATCTGCCATAACCTACGTGTAGTAACACTCTATGCGCTGTACATGCATGCACACACAATTATTCTTTTTACTTTATTTAAATTATAGGAGTATCAGTTCTTAAGATTTTCGATTATTTGTTATACACTTTTATGGGGTTCAATATCTTTATTTTTCTTACTATCGCTGTACTTCCACTAATTATTTTCGATACTATTATCAATATCGCTATCACTGTCACTTTCACTATCACTGTCACTTTCACTTTCATTTTTACTTTCGCTATCACTTTCACTTACACTGCCACTTTCACTATCACTTTCACTATTAACTTTTACAATATTTAATTATTACGCTCTTAATTTTAGTCACTTATCTTTTTATTTCTTGTTCGCATTCCCATGATTATACTCTATCACTTTTTAATTCGATTATCAATTTGGTTATCAGTTATTAGTAGATATTTAACACTATAACACTACGATTTGGTTTATCACTTATCAATCGATTTCCTTTACTAACCGTTGACATTATCTTATTTTATTTCTTTAACTACTTATTAAATAGTTCTCGTTTCGATATTTGTAACACTGATTCACTATTATGACTTGCTTTATGTACTTAACGTTTTCTTCCCTGTCTTGCATTACACGAAATATTTACATTAACATTGTTCACTTCATCAAATCTTTCATTAATTTATTTAATGTTAACTATTTATGAATTATTTTATCACCGAATAAATACACTACAAATCAGTCACTAGATTACTTGGATGCTAATACATTCGATCACTATATCTTTATTTAGTTCTTAATCAAAGTTTTACTTATTATTACTGACATTATTATTATTTCTATTATTCACTTTAGAGACCTTATGTTAATTTATTCCAAACACAACTAAACATTTACCTTAACAATTATTTTAATCCATTTTGTTTGTATTGTCGTTACAATTTGTAATCTCATCATAAATACTTAGCTTCCTTTTTAATTCCATTCATTTTTACATTTACCATTATAACGGGTCTATAAATTCCTTCCTTATTATCACTTTCTTGTTCACACATTAAATTCTATCATTTTTAATCTTCACTTATACTTTCTCATTACTTTTCACTAAACTCTTTCTATATTATCACTTAATAAAACATACCATCAATTTTATTAATTCTTTATAACTTTTATTTACTTATCTTGCACTATAATTTAATTCACTATGGCCCCCCCTTAATTATCTATCCATAATTTATTCTTCAAACGTTTCACTTTATTAATACTATCATTATGCTCATTGACAAATTCTTTAATTTCTATTGTACTTATATTACTATTATCATCACTATTTACATTATTAGTCTATTCATTTCCGTGTCACCCCTTATTAACTTATGTATATTTAGATTAATATTTTCTTCGCTTCACTATTAGTCAATTTTCTCATTATTCACATTTAAATCCCAACTTTATCTTACAATAATCAATTTCAATTAAATTCTCACTGAATTACTTATTCACAATATTGACATTGTGCCTCTTTATCTTTCATTGCCACTTATTTATAATTATATCCTCAAATTACACATTCATTTACATTTTCTATATATACACAAATCAGTTATAATTATTATTTGTAACACCCCTTACCCATACGTAGGCGATCCCATCCGATAAGGAGCGAGATGCGGTATGAGTAAAGGTGCCATGACACAGATACAGAATACACATACACTCATCCATAAACATACATAATAAAATACAAGGTAATTTAAAACTTTACAAAACCATTCATAAAAGCTGATCATGCATTAATATAATAGAAGCATTACATTACTATTCTGATCAACTGAGAGATATAAATGATAATTACAATATCCAAAATTCATATACAAAAGCGGAAGCTATTACAAAACCATATGAGAGTTCTATACAACAAGAATCATAAGCTACAAAAAATAAACCCTACACTAAGACCCTGCTGTGTTGGCTTTGATGGCGACGACTCTCCCAAAAATAACTTCTTCTGCACCTGCACGGGTAAACACACCGTGCTAAGCGATAAATGCTTAGTGGGGAAACACACATATAGCATAACGACAACCATTCACAACGGTCGTCACAGCAATTCGCATGCGTACTTCATGTACATACAATAATCATGGCATAACAATAACATAAACTCCTACTCACAAGAATAGAAACATTCATCAGAAGTTCATAACAACAATCATATCCTTTTTAGCAGATTATAATTCATCGATGAATCCATACATATATAACATACGTTTCCTCATATAACGATTCTTAATAAGCACCTGCTGACCCGAGGGAGTGGATAATGAGTTATAGACAGTACTTTACGGGTACGAGCTGATACAGACAGTACTTTACGGGTACGAGCCGATAAAACAGATTTTCATTTAACTTTTACAAAACAGTACAAAAGGGGATCTTAAACAAGATCCTTTCAGATAGGGGTTCACGCGGAACCATTCGGGGACCTGATCTGGGTCAAAACAGAAACAGAGGCTGCAGCTAAGACTCTATTAGGCATGCCTAACTATCCACTAGACCGACTCTTGCAGGCGGAGAAATACACAATTAATGGCCGTATTTAAATTACGACAAGCGAATAATTCACATTCTATGATAATCAGAACATATATTCTTATAGCTCAAAAACATGGTATTGCGTGCTAAAAACCATAATAAAACATTCCTAAAACATGCGGAAATAAAAGGGATTTTATTACAAAAATAGGGTAGGTCACGGTCACAACCAAAATGGTTGTCACCATGACATACCAAGGATCCGGGCAGAAAGCAAGTCTGGGGTACCTCACGGTCACAACCAAAATGGTTGTCACCGTGACATACCAAAGCACCCAAACAGAAGCAAAGCTTTAGGTTCCTCACGGTCACAACCAAAATGGTTGTCACCGTGACGTACCAAAGAAGCCAGACAGAATCAAAAGCTTGGGTATCTCACGGTGGTAACGAAATGGGTTGCCACCGTGACATACCCACTGCCCAGACAGAAACCAAAGTTTGGATACCTCACGGTGGTAACCAGATTGGTTGCCACCATGACATACCAAAATTCACGGCAGAATGCATCTGGTTCGTGGCTCACGGTGATAACCAAATTGGTTGCCACCGTGACCCATGCCCAGATGCGATTCCTCTGTGCGATTTCCAGGTCTTTTCCAGCCCACAATCCCACAACCTTCACTTCAATCATCACATACACACTCCAATAATGATAAAAACCCAAATCCAACATCATGGAATCATGCCATTAACAATTTTACACATGAATTTAAAGAACATCATCATTTTATATAATCAAATTCCTCAAGTTAACATACAATACTATTCATCGTCATTTTACCCAAAAACACAATATGAGTTCAAAACTCCACAATCCAAGCTCAATCATTCAACCAATACTAGTCCCATAGTATATAGACCATAATAAACATAATATCCATCACAAATTTCCAGAATTTCTCAAGAACACATAATCATACACGCATTCAAATTAGAAATTCCCAAACCTCAAATCCTTAGCTCCTAGTGTTTAGTTTCACTAGATCCAGCGACTTCCTTGCCTTTAGGATCTCTTGGAGGATCAACTAAGCAACAAAGCACAAAGATACACCAACTCAAAACCCTAACTTAAAACCCCAAACAGAAAAATGCAAGGGAAGAAGATGAAGAATTGTACAAAAGCAAAATGAATGCATAAGACTTACCAATGAACACTAAGAGATGATCAAAACCCCACTAGCAACCCTTGAATCTCAACTAAGGTTCAAAAGAAGAAGAAGAAGGAGAAGAGAAGAGGGAGGGGACGGTGATGAACGGGAAACACTAGTGAAAAATCTGATTTTCCCCTTTTCCTTTATTTTCCTTTTTCTTTTCTTAACCTAAAACAAGTGTCAATCTCCTAGTGGAGGGATTTGGTCACTCACACCATAGATGCTTATGTCACACACACACTAGACTCTCTCAACTAAAACATACCCTACAATTGTATGCACAACACACACAATGAGACACCTAAATAATATATCCTACTATGGTGCACTCACATGCAAATAATTATAATTCCAATTATGCACACAATATTTCTATATTCACTCCCACACATGAATAAACCTGCAAAACATGCTTATTTACCAAAATACCCTTACATGATGCCAAACTCATGCAAATGTACACACACACAAATGGCTCATTCGACTAGGGGGCAAACGGGGTGTGACAACTCTCCCCTACTAAAAAGAATTTCGTCCTCGAAATTCTCACCTGAACTGAATAATTGCGGATACTGCAATCTCATCGACTCCTCCGGCTCCCAAGTTGCTTCCTCAACCCCATGGTGATTCCACAAACCTTGACCAAAGGAATCTGCTTATTTCTCAGCTGTCTAACTTCCCGAGCTAGGATAACTCTAGGCTCCTCATCTTAGGTAAAATCAGACTGAACCTGAACTTCTTGAACCGACAGCACATGGGAAGGATCCGATCTATACCGACGGAGCATAGAAACGTGAAACACATCATGAAGCTTCGATAATTCCATCGGTAAAGCTAGTCTGTAGGCCACCGGACCAACCCTTGCTAATACTTCATACGGACCAATGAAGCGAGGACTAAGCTTCCCTTTCTTCCCAAACCGAAGTACTTTTCTCCAAGGTGATACTTTAAGAAAAACTTTGTCCCCAACTTCAAACTGCACATCCTTTCAGGTTGGCATAAGACTTCTGACGATCCTTGGCCACCTTCAAATTCCGCTGCACAACTCTGATCTTCTCCTCTGTATCTCTCACCAGATCTAGCCCAATCACTGACCTCTCAGACAACTCTGTCCAACAAACAGGAGTCCTACACTGACGTCCATACAGAGCCTCATACGGTGACATACCAATGCTCGACTGAAAACTGTTGTTGTAGGCAAACTCCATCAGCGATACATATTTGTCCCAGCTACCCGGAAAATCCAAAACACAAGCCCTCATCATATCCTCTAAGATCTGAATCACCCGCTCGGACTGACCATCCGTCTGAGGATGAAATGTTGTACTGAACTTCAGCTTGGTACCCAAAGCTCGTTGCAACTCTTTCCAGAACTTAGATGTGAACCTTAGGTCTCTATCAGAAACTATGGACAAAGGTACTCCATGCAACCGAACTATCTCATCCACATAAATACTGGCCAATCTATGCATTGGATAATCCATCCTAACCAGCAAAAAGTGAGCAGACTTCGTGAGTCGATCGACAACAACCCAAACAGAATCATGCTTCCTCTGAGTGGATGGCAATCCGGAGACAAAATCCATGGCGATGTCGTCCCATTTCCACTCGAGAACGGACAAAGGCGTGAGTAGTCCCGAAGGAACTTGGTGCTCAGCCTTGACCTGCTGACAAGTCAGGCACTTGGATACAAAGTCCACTATGTCCCTCTTCATACCAGACCACCAAAAGAATTGCCTCAAATCCCGATTCATCTTTACACTGCCAGGATGCATGGTGAAAACTGAACTATGTGCCTCATCCAAAATCTGTCTTCTCAACTCTTCACTATCCGGCACACACAAACGGTTTCCAAACAGAAGGACCCCATCCTGAACCGAAAACTCTGACTGCTTACCCGAATTGACTTCTTGCACAATCCGCTGAAGCTTCTCATCCACCTTCTGAGCATCAACTATCCGCTGTCTCAAAGTAGGCTTGACCCTCAACTGAGCTACCAAAGCCCCATCGGAACCAAACCTCCATCTGAACCGTCTCAAAAACAAGGCAGAAACTGACTTCCTACTCAACGCATCTGCGACTACATTGGCCTTACCCGGATGGTAATCCACAATGCAATCGTAGTCCTTAAACAGCTCAAGCCAACGACGTTGCCTCATATTCAGTTCCTTCTGAGTCAAAAAATACTTCAAACTCTTGTGATCCGTAAAGATCCTGCACTTCTCTCCATAGAGATAATGACGCCAAATCTTCAAAGCGAAGACAACTGCTGCTAACTCAAGATCATGCGTCGGATAATTCCTCTCATGCAGCTTCAACTGTCGAGAAGCATAAGCCACAACCTTTCCTTCCTGCATCAGAACGCATCCCAAACCAACACCTGAAGCGTCACTATACATAACAAACTCCTTACCCAAAGTGGGTTGAGTCAGTATAGGAGCTTCAACTAACAACTGCTTCAATCGCTCAAAACAGGCTTGGCACTTATCCGACCATTCGAACTTAACTCCTTTCCTCAATAACTTGGTCATCGGAGCAACAATCACAGAAAAACCTTTAACGAACCGACGGTAATAACCCGCCAGACCAAGGAAACTCCTCACTTCCTGGACATTCCTAGGCGCTTTCCAATCCACTATCGCCTCAATCTTGGCTGGATCCACTTGGATACCCTTAGCTGAAACTATATGGCCCAAAAACGACACTTCCCGAAGCCAAAAATCACACTTACTCAACTTAGCAAACAACCGATGCTCTCTCAAAATTTGCAAAACTAACTGAAGATGCTCTTCATGCTCGGTCTCATCCTTGGAAAACACCAAAATGTCGTCTAAAAACACCACTACAAACCGGTCTAAGTATGGCCTAAACACTCTATTCATCAAATCCATGAATGCCGCTGGAGCATTAGTCAAACCAAACGGTATAACAAGGAACTCATAGTGGCCATACCGAGTCCGAAATGCAGTCTTAACTACATCCTCGTCCTTAACACGAAGCTGATAATACCCAGACCGAAGATCTATCTTGGAAAACACGCCCGCACCTTGAAGCTGATCAAACAAATCCTCAACTCTGGGCAACGGATACTTATTCTTCACTGTGACCTTATTAATCTGCCTGTAATCGATACACATCCTCAAGGATCTATCCTTTTTCTTAACGAATAGAACTGGAGCTCCCCAAGGAGATATGCTGGGTCGAATGAACCCCTTATCCAATAGCTCTTGTAGTTGAGTTTTAAGTTCTCTTAACTCCACAGGAGCCATCCGATAAGGTGCTTTCGATACCGATGTGGTACCCGGCATAATCTCTATGGCTAGCTCAACTTCCCTCTCCGGAGGCAAACCCGGCAAGTCACTCAGAAAAACATCACTGAACTCTCGGACAATAGGGATGCCCTCAATCCTAACTTGATCCCTCTTGGAATCCAAAATCACAGCCAGAAAAGCCTCACAACCTTTTCTCAAAAACCTCTTGGCTTGAATCGCAGAAATCACATTGTGCACGGAACTCGCACCCAAACCTCTAACAAACACAGGAGCTCGGTTCCTATCCCGAAGCACGAAAGTCTTCCTATGACAATCAACCACGGCTCGATGCTTGCCCAACCAATCCATACCCAAAATCAAATCATACTCTCTGAAGGGTAACTCTATCAAATCCACAGGGAACTCAACACCCTCAACCAACAACGGACAACTCCTATAAACTCTACTCACACTGACACTATGCCCTAATGGATTGGTCACACATATCTCATAGTCTAACTGTTCTACCACATGCAACTTATCAACAAACTTATGCGTGCACAAATATGAGTGTGTGGAACCAGGATCTATTAGAGCATATAATTCAGTGTCATGGAGTAGGAACTTACCAGCAATCACATCAGGGGCATCCTGCTCCTCTCTGGCTCTAACTGCATACGCTCTAGCGGCCATTGGGGGAGGACGCTCAACTGTCTCAGAACCGGCTCCTTCTCTAGGTCGACCGCCTTGACCTCTACCTCTACCTCTACCTCTCGCAGCCTGAGAAGCATTCGATCCAACTCTGCTAGCTCCTCCCTGAGGACCCGAATCTTCACCCGTCTGGGGACAATTAGCCACACGGTGCTCGGTGCACCCACACCTAAAACACCCACCAGTGAGCCACCTACACTCACCCCGGTGAGCCTTACCACAATTCTCACAAACTGGAATAGCATCAGACCGACCACCTCTACCAGAACCAGATACTGCAGCTGAACCTTGCCTTCTCCCTCTGGTAGCCGAACCAGTAGATGGTTCATCTTGCGGGTTCCTAGATCTCTTACCCGAAGATGAAGAGAAACCACCTCTAGCAGAACTCCTGTGCTGAGCTCTCTCCCTAATCAAAGTTTTCGCCTTCTCTGCCCTCAAAGCAGCCTCAGCAATCTGATAATAATGCACCCCCGGTATACACATCAAAGAAACTAAAGCGATTTTCAAAGAGTCGTTCAACCCGGCCTCAAAGTGCTTACATCTTAAGTCATCTGTCATAACCCCACGCGGAGCATAACGAGACAACCGGTTAAACTCCTTCTCATAATTTGCAACCGACAAGGCTCTTTGCCTCAAACTCAGAAACTGTGCCCATCTTGTGTCCTTATATGCCTGAGTCACATACTTCTTAGTGAACTGCTCATCAAAGAAATCCCATGTCAAAGGATCAGGCATCTGAGGTTGCCTACTCACCAACTCCCACCATTCGTATGCTGGACCTTGAAGCAAAGCCACAGCACACTCAGCTTGTTGATCGGGAGGACACCTAACTTCCCTCAAAGCTCTCTTAACTTTATCCAGCCACTTCTCAGCTAACTCAGATTCATCAAGTCCGGTTCCATAAAAATCCTCGACACCAGCTCTTCTCAGACTCACTATCGGAGCTTTCGGGGCAGTCACTCTTTCCAAAACCCGAGCCATGTCCTGATGCAATTTGAGCATCGCCTCAAAAGGCACGGCAGCGGCCTCGGGCTGGACCCTAGCACGTTGAGCCGACACCGAAACAGAGACAGACGGATCTACTGCTGGAGGGTTCACACTTTCAGCGGACTCCTCGAGCGCACCGTGAGCAGAGTCAGAATTCATCTAACAAATAAGAGGACAACCACATCAGCCAACACAACCCTAGACATAGACACATGCACACATAGCATCATATAAACAATCACCCAGAAACGCCTAAACCGGGGCTCTGATACCACAACTTGTAACACCCCTTACCCATACGTAGGCGATCCCATCCGATAAGGAGCGAGATGCGGTATGAGTAAAGGTGCGACCACACAGATACAGAATACACATACACTCATCCATAAACATACATAACAAAATACAAGGTAATTTAAAACTTTACAAAACCATTCATAAAAGCTGATCATGCATTAATATAATAGAAGCATTACATTACTGTTCTGATCAACTGAGAGATATAAATGATAATTACAATATCCAGAATTCATATACAAAAGCGGAAGCTATTACAAAACCATACGAGAGTTCTATACAAAAAGAATCATAAGCTACAAAAAATAAGCCCTACACGAAGACCCTGCTGTGTTGGCTTTGATGGCGACGACTCTCCCAAAAACAACTCCTTCCGCACCTGCACGGGTAAACACACCGTGCTAAGCGATAAACGCTTAGTGGGGAAACACACATATAGCATAACGACAACCATTCACAACGGTCGTCACAGCAATTCGCATGCGTACTTCATGTACATACAATAATCATGGCATAACAATAACATAAACTCCTACTCACAAGAATAGAAACATTCATCAGAAGTTCATAACAACAATCATATCCTTTTTAGCAGATTATAATTCATTGATGAATCCATACATATATAACATACGTTTCCTCATATAACGATTCTTAATAAGCACCTGCTGACCCGAGGGAGTGGATAACGAGTTACAGATAGTACTTTACAGGTACGAGCCGATACAGACAGTACTTTACGGGTACGAGCCGATAAAATGGATTTTCATTTAACTTTTACAAAACAGAACAAAAGGGGATCTTAAACAAGATCCTTTTAGATAGGGGTTCACGCGGAACCGTTCGGGGACCTGATCGGGGTCCAAACAGAAATAGAGGCTGCAGCTAAGACTCTATTAGGCATGCCTAACTATCCACTAGACCGACTCTTGCAGGCGGAGAAATACACAATTAATGGCTGTAGTTAAATTACGACAAGCGAAGAATTCGCATTCTATGATAATCAGAACATATATTCTTATAGCTCAAAAACATGGTATTGCGTGCTAAAAACCATAATAAAACATTCCTAAAACATGCGGAAATAAAAGGGATTTTATTGCAAAAACAGGGTAGGTCACGGTCACAACCAAAATGGTTGTCACCGTGACATACCAAGGATCCGGGCAGAAAGCAAGTCTGGGGTACCTCACGGTCACAACCAAAATGGTTGTCACTGTGACATACCAAAGCACCCAAACAGAAGCAAAGCTTTAGGTTCCTCACGGTCACAACCGAAATGGTTGTCACCGTGACGTACCAAAGAAGCCAGACAGAATCAAAAGCTTGGGTATCTCACGGTGGTAACGAAATGGGTTGCCACCGTGACATACCCACTGCCCAGATAGAAACCAAAGTTTGGATACCTCACGGTGGTAACCAGATTGGTTGCCACCGTGACATACCAAAATTCACGGCAGAATGCATCTGGTTCGTGGCTCACGGTGGTAACCAAATTGGTTGCCACCGTGACCCATGCCCAGATGCGATTCCTCTGTGCGATTTCCAGGTCTTTTCCAGCCCACAATCCCACAACCTTCACTTCAATCATCACATACACACTCCAATAATGATAAAAACCCAAATCCAACATCATGGAATCATGCCATTAACAATTTTACACATGAATTTAAAGAACATCATCATTTTATATAATCAAATTCCTCAAGTTAACATACAACACTATTCATCATCATTTTACCCAAAAACACAATATGAGTTCAAAACTCCACAATCCAAGCTCAATCATTCAACCAATACTAGTCCCATAGTATATAGACCATAATAAACATAATATCCATCACAAATTTCCAGAATTTCTCAAGAACACATAATCATACACACATTCAAATTAGAAATTCCCGAACCTCAAATCCTTAGCTCCTAGTGTTTAGTTCCACTAGATCCAGCGACTTCCTTGCCTTTAGGATCTCTTGGAGGATCAACTAAGCAACAAAGCACAAAGATACACCAACTCAAAACCCTAACTTAAAACCCCAAACAGAAAAATGTAAGGGAAGAAGATGAAGAATTGTACAAAAGCAAAATGAATGCATAAGACTTACCAATGAACACTAAGAGATGATCAAAACCCCACTAGCAACCCTTGAATCTCAACTAAGGTTCAAAAGAAGAAGAAGAAGGAGAAGAGAAGAGGGAGGGGACGGTGATGAACGGGAAACACAAGTGAAAAATCTGATTTTCCCCTTTTCCTTTCTTTTCCTTTTTCTTTTCTTAACCTAAGACAAGTGTCAATCTCCTAGTGGAGGGATTTGGTCACTCACACCATAGATGCTTATGTCACACACACACTAGACTCTCTCAACTAAAACATACCCTACAATTGTATGCACAACACACACAATGAGACACCTAAATAATATATCCTACTATGGTGCACTCACATGCAAATAATTATAATTCCAATTATGCACACAATATTTCTATATTCACTCCCACACATGAATAAACCCGCAAAACATGCTTATTTACCAGAATACCCTTACATGATGCCAAACTCATGCAAATGTACACACACACAAATGGCTCATTCGACTAGGGGGCAAACGGGGTGTGACATTATTTATTTAATATTTATTCATACAATAATTTTCTATGCTTCATAAATCATTTATTCACTAATTATCAATTATGTATTTATCATTCATATCATCTACTAATTTACACTTTAACCCTCTAACAATTCTCAATATTATAATTCCACATTTTTGTTCTTAAACTTTATATTAACACACGTTCTTAACCTTAATTGATTCACTGTACAAAAATACCACTACTATATTACATTACTATATTTATTAATCATTTGTTACACATTTCATCAATTTATTCTTACCATAACACTTCCATCTAAATTGCACTTTACACTTTGCTTAAATTCCAATTTTTACTATTTCAATTTGCTATAATTACACTGGTGCCACTACCTTTTCTTAATACCACTTTTATTTCCTTTTATTTATTATTACTATTATTATTATTATTACTATCTCTTATTAAATCATTAATCACACTTACTCAATTGAATTCATCAATTTAATCATATAATTACTTATCTAAATCACATTATCCACTACTTACATTTTAATTCTTTAATTAAACTTATTATTTCTTTAATTACACTTTTATTCTTTTTCTTTTTCCATGATTTCCAATTATACCCTTATCTTTTTCATTAATGACATCTATGTCCCCACAATTACATTAATTCCATCCATGCCCTTTCTTTTACCTTAATTACATCTATATCCTCTCTTTTTCACTAATTCCATTTATGTTCTCACTTTTATATTAATTACCACTTTGCCCTTCATTATTCATTAATTACCCTTTTAACCTTACATATTTTCCATTTTACACTTTTACCCTTATTTACTTATTTTAAATTACTATTTTACCCTTTCTACACTCATATTCCACTTTTAACCTTACATTTTCACTAAATTACATTTAAGCCCTTATTTTATCACTTTTCCACTAATTTATTATCTTAACCTCATATTTTGTCAAAATTACGATTTTGCTCTTACACTTACACTTTTCATCTAACTTCCTCACTTTTTAACAACTTTTTTTTACAAAATTACCATTTTACCCTTAAACTTTTCATTTACTTCATTTTAGTCCCATTTTCACTCATTTTCACTTTTATTACTATTTGGATAATTTTTATCACTTATTTACCAGTATGCCCCTAGTATGAACCCGGTAGAAAATCTACTGACCGGATATGCGGGACATGGGTCCCACAGACCCATTACACTATAGAATGATCCCAGTAAGACCATTTTCACTGTACTGCACTACATTGATCACTGAAATCACTGGATACACTGTAAACACTGAACACTATACTGAGATAGACTGTAATTGGTCTATCAATAGAGAGTCGTCATGACTCGTACCGCGGTGTGGAATCCCTATGGCTAGCCAATTATATCCTGGACTAGATTTCACTACCAGACATCTACTAAGTGCAATATTTCATCATTATTCATATAAATATCACACTTTATCACTAAGCATATTACAACATACACATTATTTTCACTTGCACTTTTGCATACACACTTGGTTATCACTATTTAATCACTTTATACCCTTACATCACATATACCATCAAAATACACATATAATTACTCACTTATATCATTCGGCCAAGACATCCATTTTTCATATCACACACTATAATTTCATTTATTCACTCAATCACACTTATTTCATGTTATACATCTCATATATGCCATTATATTGCCAAAACTCATCACATATTCAATTGTATTCTTCCCTAAACCATTCGACCTCACTTTCCTTTCTTCACTAAGTTATCTTTTAATTCTTTTATTCACTCAATCATATATTAGACTAATTATACATGTTATAAACATCAATTATTAGCATTAAATCTCATTAGAACTTATGTTTTTCTCAGGATTTCCATTCGGCCTCTAAAGCATATTTCATGCCACTTTATTTTAATTTATCTTAAGCATGTTTATACACTTATTTAGTCCCACTAAGCATGTTTATCAAGTTAGATTCAATTATACATGCATATTTCACATACACACTATACAAACATAACCTAAAATCATGCCTTTACAATGGAAAAGAAATGATATTGTATCCACTAACCGTATTTCCTTGCTTTCCACCATTTAAGCTTGCTTTCCATACCTTATCGCCTTGAAAAACCATCACCTCCATAAACTTCCTTATGTGGCCGAATACATAACCCTAGGAAACACCCATTATTTCTCTTCATTTATTCAATATAACTACATAAATATCTTCTACATACCCTAAAATACCTATTTGAACCATTGGATTAAATTATAGAACTCAAAATCCCTTACCTCACTTTTGGGGTATAACCTTGAACTCTTAGTTTTTCCCACTTATTCCACTCCAAATGAGCTTTTGAGACCATCATCAATGAAAAGAGAGGCTTTAATTTACTTAGGAGAGTTGGATTTTGGGAGAACTTTGAAGAGAAAAGAAGAAAATTCAAGAGAAAGGGAGAGGGTGAAATCCGGCCAAGAAGAGGAGTGGAGAGGCTGCTGGATTTGTGAAGATTTCTCTAGAAAAATCTGATATTTTCAGCTTATATAAGGGTCTTAATGGGCTGGGCCAAGCCCAATAAAAGTGGCCCAAACAATTCAAGCCCATTTTCCATTTTTTAGCCCATTTTTCATCGAAAAATTATTTTCCCCACTTCCCAAGCTAAATTTCTCTCAAAATCAATTCCATAATTCTCAAAATATATAATTTATCCTCTATGTGAAATCTCAGCTCAATTGGAGACTATTTCCCGGTCCGCTAATTTCTTATCAGTCCGATAACTCAATTTTCTGTCTTACCGTAAAATTTAGTTTTCTTTACCAATTGATTCTCCATACTATTTCAAACATAACCATGCTTTCAGACAATTTTTCTGACGTCTAGAACTCCATTAGAGCTCAGTCAAACTTTGGTCAAACCTAGTCAACCAAAAGTCAACTGGACCATCGATGGTTCAATTCATTGGTTGAACCGGTTCGGTTCATTTTTCATCCTTAACATCATTTTGACTCTTATATGCCCATTAGACCTTAATTTCATCTCATTTAGGGTCACTATTCAGTCCGGTTCAATTAAACCAGTCCGATTCACTAATTTCCAGTGTCTCCATAAAATTCCTTTTTCACCATCAAACTATTTTACACTCTATTCTGAGTCCATCTGTACCTTCAGATAATTTTTCATAAATCGTTTCCTATATTTAGAGCCTTGGTCAAAGTTCTGTCAAACTTGGTTACTGTTTGAATCGAACCGGAGGCTTTCTTCAAATTGACTTTCAGAGCTCAATTTGACTCCGTTTTCAGTTCCGATTTCGTCCTTAAACTCCTGGCGACCCACAGATCATTTTTGCGAAATTTAAAATTTTCGGCCGCCGGACAGCCGGGTTCGCTGTATAGCCACCCTGGTGTTACCCATATCGGAACCACTATATTTTTAACGCACTTATCAATAAGCTTTGACACTGGCAAACTTACTCCCTACACTGTTCGACACTGCGATCGTCGTGATAACACTGAAATCACACTCTGACACTTTTAGGCCGGTATTTGGGCCATTACACTGCTAGTGACTTTTAGGCTATTGTATGAGATGTTTAGTTTGATGTTCAGTGTAATGTTATGGTTTATGAGTGACTTCGTTTAGTGTTTATTTTGCTATGATCACTGTCATTATTTTATCGTCCTGAGTTAGTGATATGCATATGTTATCTCGTGATTTTGCCATGGTAAGAATTTCAGTGTGTGTGGATGCATCCGAGTTCGCATGATTTGGTTATATTCCTGTATAGTATATTGGTTTTGTTTTGTCTGTGTTCCTCCCCACTTAGCGTTATTTCTTAGCACAGGTGTTTTCCCGTGTAGGTGGCAGGTCCGGTTCGGTTCGTGTCACGCATCTGTAGGTCAACCACTAGGAGTTAAAGTTATTATTTTTGTATATCATTTTTGTATATGTAATCCTTTTGGTATAGTGGCTTATGTATTTAAGGATCGTTTTGTAATTATGTAAGTAATGTATATTCTGTTATATAAATATATATATATATATATATATATATATATATATATATATTTGCATTCTGGTTCCATATTCTTTTGCCTATTGAATGCTTACGCTTATTCGCATGTATGTATGATGTATGTAGTGTATGTGTGCACGTGGCGCTCCGGTATCCTTCCAACAGGGGTATCGGGGTGTTATAGAGATGTTGGAAATCAATTAGTGAATGACGTGAATGCTCTTCACAATTACCGGAGGAGTGATCCATTCAACAACACTTATAATCCAGGATGGAGGAATCATCCAAATTTTTCCTGGAGGGATGGAAATCAAGCTTCAACTTCTCACAGTCAACCGAGAGCCCCCTTCCACCAAAACAACAACCATCAGCCAACCCATAACCAAGCTTATCATCAAACACACTTTCAAGCATCATACCCCTCATCCCAACATCAAGGACAAGGCTCAAATTAACCTCAAGCATATAATCCACCGGGATTCCAACCAAGACCACCTAATCAAGAGAAGAAATCGAACCTTGAAAATATGTTTGCTAGCTTTATGAATAGCCAACAACAGTTTATGGCTAGTCAATAAGCCAGGTGGAAATCACAAGATGGCTGGATGAGGATTGAAGATGCCTCAATCAGAAATTTGGAAACTCAAGTTGGGCAACTTACCAACTCACTCTCCAATATAACTCAAGGCATGTTTCCTGCAAACGTGGATCGTAATCCGAAGAAGGAGGCAAAAGCAATCTCTTTGAGGAGTGGTAGGGAGGTTGAGACAAGAAAAGATGAGGTAACAAATGAGATGGAACCTACAGTTGAGGTAAGAAAATATGACCTTATTTTAGTAAGAGATGCACCAAAAGCTTTGGACAAAGGTAAGAAAGCTATGCATGAAATTGATGAAAGTTTATTACCTTATCCATCTCTAGCTAGGAAAGAGAAAAAGAATGAACAATTCTCCAATTTTATTAAAATGTTTAAAAAATTGCATATTAATATGCCATTTGCTGAAGTTTTGTTACATATGCCTAAATATGCAAAATTTATGAAGGAGTTATGTTCTAACAAAAAGAAGCTAGAGGGGTGTGGCACAGTACAATTGTCTAAAAATTGTAGTGCAATTATTTTGAACAAAATTCCTGCTAAATTAGAAGATCCTAGTAGTTTTACATTACCATGTGAATTAGCAAGGAGTTTTATGGGTCAAGCTTTATGTGACTTAGGCTAGAGCATAAATTTAATGTCTTACTCATTATGCAGGAAGTTGAAATTGGGTGACATTAAGGAGACGAGAATGACTCTTCAACTAGCCGATAGATCCATGAAAAAACCAATGGGTATTATAAAGGACTTGCTTGTCAAAGTGGAAAATTTCATTTTTCCTGTTGACTTTGTGGTGATGGACATGGAAGAAGACCGAAAAGTACCTTTTATTGTAGGACTACCATTCTTGAACACTACAAAAGCGCTTATAGATGTGAATGGGCAAAAATTTACTCTACGTTTCAATGATGAAGAGATGAGCTTCGATATGCATAAAGTAATGAAGCATCCCACTGGAGACTTTGAAGAATCTATATGCTTTGTGAACTACATTGATGAGTATGTAGTAGAAAAACAAGAGGAGATATTGTTAGATGATCCTTTGCAAAGTTGTCTTATGCATTCAGTGAAAGTAGAGGACTGTAGAGCTGTGAATGTGGAGCTAGATGCTGAGCTGGAAGAAGAAGAAAAGGAGGATACTTTTTATCCTACAACAAATGAAAAATTTTCTGAACTTAAACCTCTCCCTGATAATTTAAAATATATATTTTTGGAAAAAAATGCTAAACTAGTGATAATTTCTTCTGTTTTGATAGGTGAGGAAGAAGAGATGCTGATCCCCTTTGAGGTTGCACAACTGATTTAACATCATCCTCCATGGGAAAAATGGATTAGTCCTGTACAATGTGTACCTATAGGTATTAAGGCTACTAGATGCAGGTATAATCTACACTATTTCCTATAGTAAGTGGATTAGTCTTGTACAATGTGTACCTAAAAAGGGGGGATGACCGTAGTGAAAAACCAGGACAATGAATTAATCCCTACTAGGATGGTTACGGGGCTGGAGGGTATGCATAGACTATAGGAGACTTAACAATGCTACTCGAAAGGATCATTTCCCATTACCCTTCATAGATCAAATGTTTGAAAGGCTAGTTCGTAATATATTTTATTGTTTCTTAGATGGCTATTCTGGTTATCTCCAAATACTGATTGCACCCGAGGACCAAGAGAAAACAACATTCCCTTGTCCCTACGGTACATTTGCCTACATACAGATGCCATTTGGGTTGTGTAATGCACTAGCCACATTTCAGAGGTGTATGATGGCTATCTTCCATGATTTCATTGAGAAATTTATGGAAATATTTATGGATGAATTTACACTTTATGGAAGGGAATTTGAAACTTGCTTAGCCAATTTAGCATTAGTTCTTAAGAGGTGTGAGGAAACAAATCTAGTTCTGAACTGGGAAAAATGCCATTTCATGGCAAAAGAGGGTATAGTTTTGGGGCATAAAATCTTTGAAAAAGGGATTGAAGTGGATAAAGCTAAAGTGGATGTCATAGAAAAGCTTCCACCCCCAATAAGTGTGAAAGGAGTAAGAAGTTTCCTGTGGCATGCTGGTTTTTACAATAGGTTTATCAAGGAATTTTCAAAGATAGCAAAATGCTTGTCAAATTTATTGATGAAAGATACTGCTTTTAATTTTTCATCTGACTGTTTGCAAGCATTTGAGGTATTGAAGCAGAAATTGATCTCAGCTCCGATTATTCTGCCACCGGATTGGAGTTTACCTTTCTAGCTCATGTGCGATGCAAGCGACTATGCAATAGGAGCTGTGCTTGGGCAGCGAAAATATAAGGTGTTTCACGTTATTTACTATGCAAGCCATACTTTGACTGGAGCCCAGATTAACTACACCACAACCGAGAAGGAACTTCTTACAATTGTCTTTGCTTTCGAGAAATTCAGGCTATATTTGCTAGGTGCAAAAATTGTGGTGTGGTCCGACCATGCAACCTTAAGACATCTATTTGCAAAAAAGGAGTCAAAGCCAAGATTGATTAGATTGATGCCCCTTTTGCAAGAGTTTAACCTAGAGATTTAAGATAAGAAGGGGGCAGAAAACCTTGTGGTGGATCACTTGCCTAGATTGGAGCATGATCACATTGAAAAAGGGAAAATTTTAGATTTGTTCCCTGATGAGCATATTTGTGCCATATTTATGTGTGAAGTTGTTGTGCCTTGGTTCGCTAATGTGGCCAATTTTCTTGCAGGGGGCTATATGCCAAAGGAATTCACATGGCAACAGAGGAAGAAGCTAAAAGCAGATACAAGGCACTACATTTGGGATGACCCTTATCTTTTTCGCCTGTGTGCTGATCAAGTGTTCAGAAGATGCATTCCAAATGAAGAAACGGGGGAGATCATCAAGACATGTCACAGCGGGGAGCCGGTGGACATCATGGGCCAAATAGAACAGTATCAAAAATTCTCTCTTCTGGTTTTTATTAGCCTACAATGTTCAATGATGTTAAATTATATGTGCAAACTTGTGATAGATGCCAAAGGGTAGGCAATATTTCTAGGAGGGATGAAATGCCTTTAACCAATATTCTTGAGGTAGAGTTATTTGACCTGTGGGGGATAGATTTTTTAGGGCCTTTTTGGTCATGAATACATTCTAGTGTCTGTTGATTATGTGAGTAAGTGGGTAGAAGCCATTGCCATCAGAACTTATGATGCTAAAATTGTGTTAGAATTCCTTAGGAGGAACATTTTTACTAGATTTAGAGCACCGAGGGCCATTATTAGTGATGGGGGCAAGCATTTTGTCAATCATCAGTTCATTGCCCTGTTGAAGAAATTTGGTATGAGGCACAAAATCACCACCGCATATCATGGTCAAGCCAATGGACAAGTTGAGGTATCTAATAGAGAACTCAAATATATCCTAGAAAAGACTGTAAATTCATCTAGAAAGGATTGGTATTTGAGGTTGGATGAAGCTTTGTGGGGTTAATGAATTGCATTCAAAACACCTATAGGATTATCCCCATTTAAGCTTGTCTATGGTAACTCATGTCATCTCCCTGTTGAATTAGAACACAAGGCTTATTGGGCAACCAAGTTTCTTAATTTTGATGTCAAGAGTGCAGGTGAGAAGAGGCTTCTTCAGGTGAATGAGCTGGAAGAGATACGTTTTTGGTCGTATCAACAAGCAGAGAAATATAATAAAAACACAAAGAAATGGCACGACAACAAACTGGTCAAGAAAGAATTCATTCCAGGTATGAAAGTTCTTTTATATAATAGTCGATTAAGGTTATTTGCCAAAAATTTGAAGTCGCTATGGGTAGGCCCATTTGAAGTCGTGAGTGTGACTAATTTTGGAATTGTCACAATTGGAAAGCGAGCTGGGAGTGAGGAATTTAAGGTAAATGGACATCGTCTGAAACCATATTTTGAATGCCACGCTGAACTTGCAGCAGTGGTCGTTATCTTAGATGACGAATGAGGCAAGATCAAAGTCTTGCTGAGACTTAAAAATCAGAACTAAAAATAATTTCTAACCTTATATTACTTTGTTGTAATTTTTCGGTTTTAGGCAATTTAAATTTTAATTTAGTTTTGCTCTCAAGTAGTGATCAAAATTATATTTTTGGAATAGTGTAGAGTGTATTGCATCTGTCTTTGGGACAAAAATTGCGTAAAATTAAGTTAGATTTTCTGGAAAAGACACTTTACATGGTGGTAATACATTCTATGCTGCCGTGTAAATCCAAATATTTTTAGAAGTGAAATTCCAGTAGCAATTCACACGGCAGTATGGGATTTTTTTTTCCGCCGTGTAAATCCTATAAATTTTGAACCTTGACTCCAGTATCACTCTACACGGCAGTAAGGGTTATCCATACCGCCGTGTAATAAATTGAAAACTTCAGCTTCCGTATCCTGAATCACTTTACACGGCATTAAGGGTGATTTATACCGCCGTGTAAACAAAAATTTTTAGTTTTTGAAGCCAACACTTTCCAGTTCTTCTAGTTTTTCAAACACTTTGCATTTCTCTTTCTCGAATCTTTCTCTACCCCATTTCCAAAAATTTGCGTCTTCCCCAAAATTTTTTTTTTCAGTTGCATCACATTCTGAAGAGCTCTCTTGCATTTTCCATTAGCAATCCTACAAATCAAGTTTTTCCTCTCTTTTTCTCTTTCTTTCGGTTACGACTCTGTTGGTTTTTCCATTTTTCCCTATGTTTATTACTTATTTTGTGACTATTGGATGCATTGTAGTTAATTTAGACTTGAATTTCTGAGTTGTTTTATATGAGTTTGGATGAAATGGGTGTTTAAGTTTCGTGAGAGTGTTCATTTTGTATGTCAAAAATTCTGCTCAGCAAGTGTTTGATATTTTGCTGCAATGAATATACACATAATTTCCTTTGTGTTTTTTCCTTGCCATTTACAATGTTTGTCAACCTTAGTGAATCTCATGTTCTCTATTTGCCACAAGATGTGTCTCTCTCACAGTTTTTATTATCTATTGAATTGATGTTTTTAACATAAAGGGGATGTAGAATTGCAATACACTAAGAACTTGTTTAACATCTTTCAATCATATTTCTTCGTGTTCAATTTGCTGTTGAAAAAGAACTGAATATGCATTAATGTTCTAAGAAGAGATACTGCCAATTATTGAAATATTTACCTCCAACATTGGCTTTGCAATTAGCTGCATTTGATCTTTCTGATTAATGTTGTTTGATCAATTCATGTTAACCTAATGCTATTGGGTACTCTGCTTTTTACAACTTTCAAAAACATGGTGTTAACTACTCTAACTGCATTTTATTTCCCTTCGTAGTGGCTCCAAAGAGATCGAGACCGGATAAGGCTTTATCATCTAAGCAACCTTCTTTTGCATCTCAAGAGAGGGATAGTTCTGTGCCTTCATGGGTCTCGCATGCCTCTCAGCATGTGTACAAATGCTTTGATGCGGAAACACATGTATCCTCCACGTCTCTTCACTTCGATTCATTCTAGAGGCTGGGGATAAGGGCGGAGATTGATGAGTTGATTGAAGGTATAAGATGGACCGAGTTTTTTCAAAAAAAGGAGAGCGTCCATACAAATCTCACCTGAGATTTCCTTGCCACAGTCAATTGCCGAGTCGATAAGGATGATTTTGAAAACCCTGGGTTGATAACCTTTTGGCTGAACAGGAAGAATTATAGGATGACATTTAATGATTTTTCTGAAGCCCTTAGCTTTTCGGTAGATGGTGCCCGACATATTCAAGGCATGGATAAACACACAACGTGGTTTACCATCCATGATCCAGTTACCATAACCCAATATGTCACGGGATTGTCGAAGGCGCACCATTTACGGAGCCATGTCCTTAGGATCCTGCACCGATTTTTTGCGCTCTCATTCTATGGCCACATTGAAGCAGCCGGCATGGTAAACAAGCTGAGACCCTCTTTCTACATTGCATGATCCACCGAATTAAATTGAATGGGGTTTATTTCTTATGGAAGAAGTTCAAAGATTTGCAGGGCAATCCCACCAAAGTTAAGAAGATATCCATAAGGTGGATTGTCACGGTCTTAGCCAAGAGAGTAGGTCACACCTCATTAGGCCCAAACTTGGGACCCAGTCCCGTCATGGACTTTAAAATGCTAAAGAAATCTGAGGCTGATTGCGGATGACCATAGAAATTTTTATCAAGTATGCTACCCACTAGAGATGAGTACTTTAGGTTGGTAGAAAGAGGTAGAGTGCAATTACCAGTTGAACCAGCTGAAGCAGCAAAAGGCACTGGAGCGGAAGAGGGAGCACAGGAGGATGTTGATGCTGCTACTGAAGGGGCTACTCCACCTATGCAGACCCCTGACATGTCTGATTTTATTGCCCATTTTGAGACTCTACAGACTGGTCAGACACAAATTAATTCTAGACTGGACCAGATGATGCACTTCATGGAGGATGCGCACTCTGAGCGTGTTCAGATGATGGGTTGATTGGATATGCACGAGCAGTAGTTGGCACTATAGGCACAGAGTTTAGTAAGACTTGAGCGCTTGATAGAGCTATCAAGACAACAGTCAGAGCACTTTTATAGGAGTATTCTAGATAAATTTCCACCACAACCACCTCCACAGGAGTGACATTTTTCTGGGAGTTCTCTGCACTTACATTTTGTTGTGCTTATTTATTGATTATATCTCTCTATTTTCACGAACAGGCTTCATTGCTAAGGAAAACGATGTTTTAAGTGTGGGGTGGGGGTTAAGCTTTGTGGTGTTAGTAATTATTGAAGAATGCTTTGACCTCTGAAACTGTTTTAGATTTTAGTTTTGAGCACTTTGCTCAATTTTAAGGCTTTAGTTGTGTTTTGTTGGAATTATGTTTATGCATTTCATTTTACTTTATCTGAATTAAGTTTATGTTCTATTTTCCTATTTCTAATTTAGTTGAGATGTGTTGTGTTTGATTAGAACTCATGGATTATTTTATGCTTAGCTTAGTTAGCACTTATTTTTATATTCCAACCTGACTTTACTCTCGAATAGGTTATTTAGAGCATTTAGTTAGCAAGAGAGCAAGTTTCTGTTTAAGAGTTTTTCTCTTTAACATTATTCAAATTAGTAGGATACATTTAAATTTCAAAAATTTTACACATAGGCCAGTTTTGATAACTTGATTAGAAAAACTAGTTCATTAAATCTTTTAATCAGAAAATTTTTGGAGCACCAGAACCTTTCTCATTGCCCTTCAAAACAATATAGCAATTGAGGCATGAATTTTGACATGATTTAGGCATTTCTTTTTGAGTCACTTTAAATAAACTTTCTCCTACCTATTGCATTAATTACCCTTGTCAGCCAATTTTGAGCTTAATTGAGTATGCTAAATGCGTACTCCAAGAATTTCCTTGTGTACACAACTTATTGTTACCTATAATCTTAAAATGCCTTTAGCTTACCCTCGTGGGAGAGCTGGCCACTCTAGGAATGTGAGGTTTGCTGTTGGGGAATTTTAAGTGATTCAGTTTAAAGGGGTTGTGTGAATAAGTTGCACCATAATTGTCAACGGATTAAGATAGATTGAATGTTTTAGTAAGTTTGAGTTGAGGAAAGAAAATTTGAAGAAACTGCCCTTATAATTTTATTTGGATTTAGCAGTAAAAAAATAAAAAATAATAAAATAAGATAAAATAAAATTCAGTTTATTATGTGAGTTCAATAAGATATTGTTATTCTTACTCGACTTTATTCATCAAGTTTTAAGGAAATTTCGGTCTGTCTTTTGAAGGGAAAGGGAGCTTGTAGTTGTGAGTAAAAGATGCATTGAGTGGGTTGGGTAGAAGTGGGTGTTTCCCTTTTGCTGTACTAATCTATCTTTGATAGCCATCATCCCTCTAACCTTACATTACAGCTTGTTTAAGACCTAATGATCTTGTTCATGTCTTGATTTGTTTAGTGGAGATGACCTTCGTGTTTCGGTACTAAAGGAGAGGCATATGGTGTTTCTAGAGTTTCAAGTAAGAAACCGAAAGTGCATTCGTGCATTAATGAGTTTGATCATTAGTTTATTGGTACTGGAATTTTGGTTTTGAAATTCTTAAAACTTTGGTGTTGGTCCTTGCACACACACACTAGAAATTTGTTTATATTCTCTACTTTTGGATCTTGTTTGAGTAGCAATCCTCTCGAGTGGAATTCGTTAAGTGTTTTCATTTTGTTCTAAATTTCTATATTCTTGTTTAAAAGTTGAGAAAATTGGAATGGATAAGGTATTTTACTCAAGGGCGAGCAAAAGCTAAGTGTGGGGTAGTTGATAAGTTCAAATCTATGCTTTATTTATGTTAATTTTTAGGTTGATTTTGAGTTAAGTATTTATTATTTTAGGTTGTTTTTGTTTAAAATAATCTTAAATATTTAAATGGACTAAATTGAACTTTTATTGTGTTTTTGGCAATTTTTAGGTACTTTACACGGTTGCAAGGAGTTACATACCGCCGTGTAACCATAACAAGGCAGGAAATGCATGTATATGATCTTACACGGCGGTAAGGGTGTTTGTACCGCCGTGCAAATGGGATTTTCAGTGATTGACAGAGTTTTACATTGTGGGCAGAAGAGACCTTACCCCCATGTAAATATAGTAGGTATTTACACGGCAGTAAGGTATTTTCATGCCGCTATGTAAACTAATGAGTCCCATTCCAGTAGGTAGTTACACGGCGGTAAGGATTTATATACCGCCGTGTAACCTTAACTATTTTATAGGGGCAAAAATTTCTTTCCAAGAGGACATACATCTTTTCTATTTTTATATTCATATTTCTCTATAACCTAGATTTAGGGTTCCATTCTTAGGCATTTTTATACTTAGTTTTTATTGATTTCAATAAATATAGAACTTCAGATTTTATACCTCTCTTTACATTTAGAGTTGTAATAGAGGATTTAGATTGAAGAACATCCATATACTTTTGTGATAGTTTCATTTTCAGATCTAAAATGGGTAATATCAACTTCTCTTTATTTAATTCAGTTTTTATTTCAATAATGAGTGAGTAGTTCTTCTTCTTATTGAGGGATGCCTTGAATCCCCAATAACCATGTAATCACTCTATTTGGATTAATTTCTACATATGTTTCAGTTTTATCTTCTCTAAGTTTATCTATATGTGATTGATTTTAATGCAAGATTTAGGTTGATTCAGTGTGACGATATGTTGATTGTATTTGATTCATTCAACTTACATATGTTCTGTTCTATTAATTTTAGTTTTTTACTGGTTTAATGAATCCGAAATGGCAATTTAACCTGTGCACATCTATTTTAATAGGTTCATAATGGAAAGCGATAAATGGGCTTAGATGTCTTAATCCGGGATGGTAGGATTATCTAAGTTTAGGACTTAAGACCTGTTTGAAGCTAAGTTATGTGCTGAATCCGGAATGGTAGGTGCATAATCTAGAGAAGCTTAATCCGGAATGGTAGGCTAGGGCATAAGCTAAGTTGTTCACTGAATTTGCATATGTGTTTGTTTAGTGAGAGTAATTACACGGTATTATTGGGGAGAATAGGTATTCCTTGGCAAGGCTTTTAATTAATTTGATTACAGCTTTACAGGTTTTGCTTTATTTGTACTCGCTCGATTTAGTAATTTCATAGTTTAATTTCTTAAACCTAGAAACTCACAAAAAAAAAACTTGGGATATTATTTATCATAATTTTAACAATTCGATTCTTAATTCACTATTCCTTTGGGTTCGATATTCGCGGGTCTTAATTATACTCGCTATATTACTTGTCAATTTAGTACACTTGCTGAGCATCGACTAGAGACCTGAGCTCAATTTTAACTGGCAGAACCCCCTTTGTTCTATATACTAAAGAAAATGGCGTCGCATCTGTCGATGTTCTAATGGTGGTTCTGTAGCCCAATAGTGCAAAAGGTAACTTTTCTGCCCAGACTTTATAATTTTGTACCATTTTAGCCAAAATTTTCTTGACATTCTTGTTAGTTGCTTCAACTGCTCCATTAGCTTGAGGTCAGTAAGGGGAAGACTTATGGTGCTGCATTCCATACTTCTGCAGTACCCGCTTAGTCTCAGCTAAGAATTGTACCCTATTATAAGACACGATATGATGTGGGAGGCCGTACCTACATGCCAAATTTCACTCAATAAATTTGGTCATGTCTCAGACATCTACCTTCTTAAAAGATTCAGCCTTGACCCATTTGGTAAAGTAATCGATGGCGACTATAATGAACCTGTGCCCATTAGAGGCGGTAGGGCGTATCTCCCTTATAATATCTATCCCCCAAGCTGCAAATGACCATGGCAAAGATAAATTATGTAGTTCTGACACTGGTACAAGCCTCAATCTGCAAACAGTTGGTACAGCTGACATTGTTTTACAAACTTTGAACAGTCTGTATCCATAGTGATCCGATAAAACCCTTGGCACATGATTTTCTTTGCTAAGGATAAGCCACTCATGTGAGCTCCGCAAACACCGGCATTGACTTCTTTCGTAACCCTCTTAGCTTCTTTCTCTGCTATGCATCTTAACTGAATGTCGTCTGCTTGTCTCTTGTATAGTATACCATCCACACTGAGAAACTGATTGGACAATTTTTTTATAATTCTTCGATCCTTTTCAAAAGCCTCTTCAAGGAATACCAACCTCTCCAGGTAATTCTGAACATCATAGTACCACCTATTCATGTTCAAAGGAAGGCCTTTGCGAACTTGAGATTAACACGAGCTTCATAACCATTCCTTCCGGGTTATCCCACATGGACACTAGAGTTGCAAGGGCATCGGCCAATTAATTCTCATCTCTAGGGACGAAATGGAAAATGCAAGTTTCAAACCGACTACTTAATGTGTGGAGGTGCTTTACATATGGTACCAATCTTTTTTCTTTAATAGACCATTCTCCTCAAATCTAACGGATCACTAAAGATGAATCTCCAAAAACCTCTGCAGACTTTGCCCCTAGGGCCAAAAGAGCCTCCAAACCGAAAACACATGCTTCTTACTCGGATTCATTGTTAGTGGCATTATATCTCAGCTTCTTAGCTAGTGGTAACTTTTCACCATCCGAGGTGATCAGAATGATCCCAACACTTGCCCCCTTGTTATTAACTGCTCCTCCAAAATACATCTGCTATCCCTGAACTGCAATGGCCATGACATCTTCATCTGGGAAGTTGTACTCGACCTAGTCCCCTTCAATAGGGTGATCAGTTAGGAATTTAGCTACAACTCTCCCTTTAATGGTTTTCCTAGTGATGTATTCTATATCGAACTCTTAGAGCAGTATTAACCACCTACCCATCTTTCCTAACAAAGATGGTGCTTCCTGAAGATATCTCAAAGGATTCTGTTTAGCGACAGCCTGAACCCTGAATGAGTGGAAATAGTGTCTTAGCTTCTTTGATGCCCAAATTATTGCAAAACAGAACTTTTTGACTTCAACATACTCGGCCTCATAAGGGAGGAACTTTTTGCTAAGATAGTAGACTGCATATTCTACCCCGAACTCATCCTCTTGAGCCATCATGGCGCCTACTGAGCTGGTTTCTATCGCTAAATAGAGGATTAACGGCTTGATTGGCAGAGGTGGCCTGAAGACTGGCGGATTCAAGAGATATTCCTTAATAGAGTTGAAAGCTTTCTGATAATCGTCTTCCACTCAACAGGCTGGTCCTTTCTGAGAAGCATGAACACTGGCTTGCAAATCAAAGATAGTTTGGCTATAAACCGACTAATGTATTACGTTTTCCCAAAAAGCTTCTAACATCTTTCTCCTTTTGGGGCGTTGGCATTTCTCTAATTGCCTTGACCTTGTTAGGATCTATTTCAATTCCCCTTTGACTTACTACATGGCCAAGCAATTTTCTAGAGGTGACTCCAAAAATGCACTTCTTAGGGTTAAGGCGAAGGTTGTACTTATCAATTCTTTGAAAGAACTTCTCTAAAGCCTCAAAGTGACCTTCCCTAGTAGCCGATTTAATAATCATATAATCTACATACACCTCCACTTTCTTGTTAATCAAGTCATCTAGAATCTTAGTGGCCATCCTCTGATAAGTCACGCCTGCATTCTTCAGTCCAAAAGGCATAACTCGATAAGCAAATGTACCCCACTCAGTGATAAAGGCCATCTTAATCCGATATACAATCTTGTTAAGGATCTAATTATATCCAGCATAACTGTCTACAAAGCTGTACATCATGTAAGAAGCTACGCTATCTATTAAAACATCAATATGAGGTAGAGGGAAATCGTCCTTTGGATAGGCTTTGTTCAAGTCTCGATAATCCATGCATACACGAACTTTCCCATCCTTTTTAGTTACAGGGACTACATCAGCTAGCCACATCGGGTATTGAACCTCTATTAGGAATTTAGCCTCAATCTGCTTAGAAATTTCCTCTTTTACCTTATGTGCCCATTCTGGCCTAAGCCTTCTAAGCTTTTACTTGACCGATTTTGACTCTGGATAAGTCGAAATTGCGTGTTCAGCAATATTTTTGCCAATCCCCAGCATGTCTTCATAGGTCCAGGCAAAGACTTTTTCATATTTTTTTAAGATTTTCTCGAATTTTAACCTCTCTTCAGGAGTTATGTCAGACACCGTCAAGATTTTCTTTGAATTTTCCAAAGTTCTGAGATTAAATGGAGTTGTATTAGTTGAATTAATGTAAAAAATGAATGCACCATGTGTATGATCATGTGAAATGAAATCATCAAAAACATCGCACAAGTAAGCAAAATTCTTCATCTCATTAATAAAATTGTAATTGCATACATTATTATTATTAAAAAGTTTTGGAATAAAAAGTACATCTAAATAACTACGGTCTTCTTTATTCGTTGATGCAAACGTTGAAGCCGTCTGGTCGCTATTGTCTTGACTTAGTGGTGGCTTTCCAACTACCTCTGGTAGAGCTTCTGGATCTTGGATCCTTAGGTTCTGCATTGGTGCTTCAACTCCTATTTTTTCCTTCCCCCTCACCCTGGTGGCAAGCAACTTGTCAGTATAAACCTCTTCCAGCTCATTTTTGTCTTCGATGGTGCTCTGGGTTATAATCTCTTCATCCCAAAAATCTTCAACTGACTTGATGGTCCCATCAGCCCAAACACATCATTAAAAACTTCAAAGCCTGGAACAATTTGTTTATTGATAAACTGAGGCTCAGCTCTCCACAATAAGCACAAAGAGGCACTGCTAGTACGAAGTTTTCCAGAATATGAGGGATACTTGCTAACTTCTCCTTTTGCTTACCACTTACACCTTTATAGCCTAGTCCTCTTCGGTCCTTCTGACCCTTCATTGTGACGGGTGACTGTGACCCTTGTGAATTCTTGCTCAGACCGACTCCTGAAAGAAAATGCATTCGGTTTATCATATTTACCGCTCGGGAGTTACCCTCTAAACCTCCTTATTTGTCGATTACTGGCACGTGGAATCCACTAAACGGCTGTTTGGAGATTTTTAGTACAGAAAGCTGATTTTTCCTAGTGGCTCTGATAGTTACTACTTCTCGCTAGTGCGGTATTTTGATCATCTAATGTAGGGTGGATGGCACTCCTCCCAATTTGTGAAACAAGGATCTTCCGAGTAAAGCTGAGAAATTAGCGGGGATTGATATGACTACAAACTTTGCTTCTATTTCAATGGGCCTAGTCTTGACTACTGCTTTAAAAGTTCCACAGGCCTGTCTTCGAGAGTTATCATAAGCTATGATGGTAGGGTCAGACCCGCTCAACATGTTCTCATCCAACCCAAAAGCTGGAAGTACGATGATCGTTGCTCAGCAAGTGTACTGAATCGACAAGTAATATAGCGAGTACAATTAAGACCCGCGAATATTGAACCCAAGGGAATAGTGAATTAAGAATCAATTTGTCAAAATTATGCTAAAGAATATCCCAAGTTGTTGTGTGAGTTTTTGGCTTTAAGAAGTTAAACGATGAAATTACTAAATCGAGTGACTACAAATTAAGCAAAAACTAGTAAAGCTGTAATGAAATTAATTGAATGCCTTGCCAAGGAATACCTATTCTCCCCAATAATACCATGCAATTACTCTTACTAAACAAATACATATGCCAATTCAGTGAACAACTTAGCCTACGCCCTAGCCTACCATTCTAGATTAAACTTCTCTAAATTATGCACCTACCATTCCGGATTCAACACATAACTTAGCTCTAAACAGGTCTTATGTCCTAAATTTAGATAATCCTACCATTCCTGGATTAAGACATCTAAGCCCAATCATCCCCTTCCATTCTGAACCTATTAAAATAGATGTCTACAGGTTAAACTGCCATTCCGGATTCATTAAACCAGCAGAAAACTAAAAGAAATAGAATAAAGCATATGTAAGTTGAATAAATCAAATACAATTAACAGATCATCACACTGAATCAACCTAAATCTTGCATTAGAATCAATCACATACAAATGAGCTTAGAGAAGATAAAACCGAAGCATATGCAAAAATTTATCCAAATAGAGTGTTTACATGGTTATTGGGGATTCAAGGCATCCCTCAGCAAGAAAAAGAACTAGTCACTCATTATTGAAATAAAAACTGAATTAAATGAAGAGAAGTTGATATTACCCATTTCAGATCTGAAAATAAAATTATCACCAAAGTATATGGATGTTCTTCAATCTAAATCCTCTATTACAACTCTAAATGTAAAGAGAGATATAGATTCTGAAGCTATTTATTGAAATCAATAAAAACTAAGTATAAAAATTGCTAAGAATGGAACCCTAGATCTAAGTTACAGAGAAATATGAATACCAAAGATGCTAGAAAAAAATCTCTTGAAAGAAAATTTTGCCTCTATTTATTAGTTAAGGTTACACGGCGGTATGTAAACCCATTAATGCCGTGTAGATCATGTTCACAACTGAAGGTAGAAGGTTACACGACCATATGTAAACCCATTACCGCCGTGTAAATACCTACTGGAATAAAACTTTGGAAATGGCTTGGTTTACACGATGGTATGTAAGTACCTTACCACCGTGTAAACACTTACTGGGCAGCAACTGAATTCTTCTAGATTTACATGGGGGTAAGGTCGTTTCTGCCCATCGTGTAAAACCCCGTCAATCTCGGACAATCCCATTTACACGGCAGTATTTAACACCCTTACTGCAGTGTAAAATCATATGCATGCAATTCCTGACTTTTTATGGTTACACGGCGGTATGTAACTCCTTACCGCCGTGTAAAGTACCTAAAAATTTCCCAAAACACAATAAAAGTTCAATTTAGTCCATTTAAAGATTTAAGATTATTTTAAACAAAAACAACCTAAAATAATAACTACTTAACTCAAAATCAACCTAAACATTGACTTAAATAAAGCATAGATTTGAACTTATCATGCGTCCAAGGGGCAAACATTTATAGAAGAACTGTCATCAACCATTATGCAAGCAGTATGCTTGCCATTGATCTGTGCTTTGATATATAATGGGCAATTGTGTTTGCGGCCTTCAAGTGGTAAGTCAACATCAGTATAAACCAAGTTTTCCCCCGAACCCCCTTTAAATAAGTCTAGTAACTCAGATGGCGAGATAGTGGTGGAAACAGTGGACTCACATAAGGCTTCCACTAACTTATGCCTATGTGATGGGGATTGTCTCAGCAAATCCAAAATGGATATCTGGGCTATTGTTTTCTTCAATTGTTTCGTTAACCCATCCTCCTCGAGTTCTTTTCCTGCAAGCATAGGTGCTGGGTTTGGAGGCCTCTCTACCTCTGGAACTACCCTGCCACTTTGGGTTACAGCCCTAACCTTTCTCTTTTATTCATCCTCTGAATCCCAAGGATTTGCAAGTTCTTCATCTTTCTCAGAATCTTCATCTTCTTGTCCACTCTCACTAGTGGACCAACAATCTATTGCCGCTATTGGAATCCCTTCTTCACTTGTTTTATGAGTGATAGCGACATACTCATTAGCATATAAATCTTACAATACATACCATTCGGGCAAGCTAGACTCGATTATGTGCACTGGTGGAGGAACCGCATGGCTACCAGACTTCTTTTTTCTTCTCCCTCTTTTCTAGATCCGTGATCTGCTTATTGTCAATGAGATTCTAGATCTTGTTTCTCAAAGTTCTACATAAGTCGATTAGATGCCCTGTGTGTTGATGATAAGCACAAAACTGATCCACCCTGTGTCCTGGTTGACCATGGTTTCTAGCTGGCCTCTGCTTTAAAGGTCTTAACTGCCCTTCTTTCACCAACCTTTCCAAAACCCAAGTCAGAGATCGACCCAAATTCGAATAATACCTTTGGCCTTGGTTAGATTCTGTGGCCGAGACCTTAGCTGTCCTGCCACTCTTGCTACTACTTCCAGTGTTAGCCGATCTATTTCCTGATTGGTTCCCAAAGTTTTTCCTAATAAAGCTATCTTGGCTTGCCTTCTTTGCTAGGTACTCACCCTCTGCTTCAATAACTATATCCTTTAGAGACTCCCAATCCTTGAGCCCCTTCATCTTTAATCCTTCATTGAGGTACGGACTCGAATTTTGGATGAATAACCGAATCTGATCCGGAGTATCCAGCTTTCTCTTCATCTCCATTACTCGATTTCTCCATCGAGTAAGATACTCGTGGAATGACTCATTAGATCTTTGTTGAAGTAGCTCCAAATCCTTCAAAGTAACCTCTATTTGGGTGCTACAATCTACTGTTTAAGGAACTCTTCAATCAAAAAGTCCCAATCTTCTCTTGTTCTCCCATCCAAACAGTGGTACCAGTCTACAGCAGGCCCAGTCAAGCTGAGGCTAAAATGTTCCACCTTATGTCTCTTGGTAAGCATGGTCCCCTTCATCATAAGCGTGTACTACATAATGTGAGTAGATGGATCTGAGGTGCCATCAAACTTGGGCATATCGGGCATTTTAAACCTCTGAGGAAGCATCTCCTCGTCATCCAAATCCCTATCCTCAGGGCTTATCCCCTTTTCGGCAGATAGTAGGCGGGCCATCGCCTCAACTCTCTCTTCTATCTTCTTCAAGGCGGCATCCTCTTTGGGAGGCTTAGCTCTCACTACCCCAAGTTCCTCCTGCTCATCCTCTATAAAATCCTCCTCAGGTCTATGTCCTCTAACCCTTCTAGGCTCAACTTGTGAAAGAGCTCTAGGCACAATAGAAAGAGGTGGTTCTACAACTGATGCCAAGGGTGCCTCCCTGATTGGAATCTATTCGGCTTATTCCCCGGCAGAAGCGGCAGGTTGTTGGCCAGCTGGCAGTGCTAGAGTAGCAGTTAAGTTGCCCATCATTGCCATAATTTTAAGTTCAAACTCCTCATATTTGTGCTCCATTTCTTAGGCACTTCGATCCATCTCTTCGGTGATAATAGCCCGGGTGGCGTCTGTTGCTCTTGGTGAATTAGCCATTTCGCTATTTATAAAAAACTGAGAGGAGGTAGTGTGACTGCTCTCGGAAGATAAGTCCAAATATTCTACCCTTTCTAGCAATTCGAAGAATAGGTTTCCTCTTATCAAATGGCTATCAGGTCCCCTAGACCACTAATTTGTACTTATGATGGCTGAAAGACTCAAATTCTTAGTATGATGTGTGAATGACATTAAAGATGCATGGTCGTGTTGATACTGCATAGACAACTACATATAAGCAGATAGATCCTTCCAATCTTGTTACTCTCACACAGGAGGTCGTGCAGTCTCTTTCCTAGGTGGGCTTGACCCATGGGTCAGTGGGGAACCCGATGGGTGCATATAGTGCATGGTGAGAAACCAGCAGCATAACACTCTTAATTTAAAACACATGCATATTGGTTTTGGCCATTATGTATTTGGATCTTTTAAACATACTAAAAATGGGTTAATTGGGGCATGAGAGCCTTTGATGAGTGTCTAATTAATATGTTTGAATTTGTTCAATATATAAGAGCCCAAATAGCAAGCACATTGTTAGGGTACATATCACCTAGTGGAGGTTTCTATTGCCATTATATGAGCTTTGGTCAAGGGTGGTGTTACTTTAAGTTTACCTAAGCATGGTCCCTGTTGTTAGCATATTTTATAGGTGTTAATTTCCGCAAGTATACGGTGTACCGAAATAGTACAAAAGATGGCGATCCCACGAGGAATATAGTTTTTACTCACTATTACTACTTGATTTTAATCTTGTTTACAATGATCATTAATTTGTTGGTTAAATCTAAACTACTCTACTAAATAAACTAATTAAACCTATTTTATGTTAATCGAAGAAGACAAATGGATAAATGATGATAAGTTTTGACAAATTAAACTTGAAATGATTATTCTTGATTATTGAGGTATTGTTGTCATGTAAACCAAGTTGCATAATATTCTAATTTACTCTCTCGATATAAATTAGAGTGCCTAAAATATGCACACATAATTCTAAATCCCAATTCTCATCTAAGACTTAGAGTGTTATACATGCATATTTTAAGAATAGAAAATAACCTATAGCAACCAATTAAACATTATGATCTCTCAAATAATTCTTAAATGATGAATATCTATTAGATTTAAGTATGAATTTATCTCTCGACTAAACTCAAACTTGTAATGATCATGCATAAATTACCAATAGAAATTCTACATACAAAAAGTATCAAATGATATGAATAATGAAACTTAGTATTAAAATATTCAAGTTCTTAAATACATCATATAATAATTACAAAGAAGAAAAGAAAGATAAGAAATAGAAGAAGGGGATCTCTCAACCCTTTTTCACTTCACCAAATGCAGTCTTCTTACTTGCAAAAGTCTTCTTCTCAAAACATAAATTCTAACTTAAGAAATTTTACTCAAAAACAAGAAAAACTGTTTCAAACTTACAGAAATTACTTAATAAAAATTCAACTACTAAAAATTACAGTTAAACTAATATTTATAAAGTTCTGAAGATTATGTTCCTTCAAATGTCTCTTCAAAATGGTTGTAATTGTTGGTGGGATGTCATGCCTTTTCAAGGCAATGTTTGAAATATTCTCTTTAACGTTCCTCTCTGTCGAGCTCGCGACAGAGCACGCTTAATTCCTCGCGCTAGCTTTCTCCGTGCTATGTCGCGACCTCGCAATAGCGGCCTTGCTCACGACGCTGCACACTGGATTCTTGGTTCTTTCTCCTGCGGTCCCTTCAAATGTGCATCCTGTCGCGCTCACGACAGAGCGCTTCTTTCCTTTATTTGCTTTTCTTCTCTTCTTTTCTTCTTCTTGTGCTGGTGATCCCTGTCTCGCTCGCAACAGGATGGATTCTTCCTTTGGCTCATTTCTACTCTTTTTCTCCAATCTTCTCCATTTTCTCCAATTTCTCCTACACACATAAAACTCAAATAAAAAGATAAAACATACCTATTTCTAATCCAATTAACTAAATATAAGCATTATTTTAAACTTAAAACATGGACTAAATATGAGTTATTTAGACTCATATCAAACCCCCAGACTTAACATTTGCTTGTCCCTAAGCAAAACATAACAAACACTCAAACAACAAAATTGCATAAAAGTTGTGGAGCTTACTTATATATTTCATAAACATTTGGAAATGGCATGTGTAAGCTTTTATCTCTTAACAAAGTAATCTAAATATGCAACATCTCGATTAATACCATTATCCATTCTACTTGAACAATCATGCACATTTTGGAAAACCATAAAGTTGCAAAACACAAGAATGTTGGACCTCAAGATGTTGAATATCTTAACACATGTAAATACTATTTCACACAAGACATTGCCTAAAATAATTCTCACTTAAACACTATTTCTTCCTTAAGCTCTCAATCACTCAATGTGTTTCAAGGTTAGTGTTTCTCTCATTCCTTAAATATACCATTGCATACCATAAGCTTGTAAATAGTAAAAATCTCCACTACTAGTATAAAGTAGTACATGAAATCAAAGGGTCTTACAAAGGGTTATAACTTGGCTTAGGTATAGGTAAGATAAATTTGGTTTAAGTAGCTAATATTGTGTAGAGAATAAGTATAACTATACCACAAGGAATGTAAAAACTAAGTTAAGCATGATATTCACAGTTTCTATTCTAATTCCCTTCCTAATGTCCACCCTTATTCTCTAGTTTCATTCGATTTTCTTTCTTTTCTTTTTCTCTTTTTTTTTTTCTTCTTAGTAGGTGCATTTTATGCTCCATCCCACTTATTATTATTTTTTATGGAAACTAGCTTTTTCTGAAAATGGACTTTTGATATAAAAATAAGGTAATTTACTTATACATCACTATAATCATGCTTATACTAACAAATGTATCCCATGGTATAGTAATCCTAATTCTCAACACATCAAGGGTAACAAAAATGAATAGTTATTATTTAGCAAATGATTTGGTTAAATAATATGCTTAATAACAAAAACAGGTTAAGGCTCAAAATGGCTACCTAAAGTCAAAAAGGTTAGTTGTTTAAAGCAAGCTAAAGTGGTTTAATCTAATTGCCCTTTTCATTTCTCATGCACATCCCATACTAAATGTAATCTCAAAATTTACTAAAGACAAGTTCTAGAGGATATGGCATACTAAGGCTCTCATACAAGAAAAATTTCAAAGTATAAGGCTCAAAAGGTCACATAGCTATAGGTCAAACTATCTTAAGCAATGAATTGCCAAAGTAATCCTTATATACATGTGAAAAGATACTCAACTTAAAAAGACCCTACACTAAAGTGCTTTACCAAGTCATGACATTCACTATGTACATTAAATTGCCCAAATAAAAATGAAAAATGACAGTTTTCAAGATATAGCATATATAGACATAATTAAAAGAAATACTAGCTTACTCATGCATATATTCCCAAATATACATCAAATATATAATGCACAAAACAACCTATACATAAAAACAATAACACACATATGTACAAATCTAACTCAACATACCTAATATTAACTACCTAAAACTAGCAGCACATGCAAAACACAAGCTACACTAAACACAACATCAAAATATAATATAACAACAACAATAATGCCCCCACACTTAAAGGAAACAATATCCTCATTGTGTGAAAACAACAAAAATACATATATACAAACAAACACAAAACATGATAAAATAAGAACAAAAATAACACTAAAAATAAAAAAGTGTGTGGAGAGAACTTAGCTCAATTCCCACCTGGGGAATCAGGTAGAGATGGAGAAAAATCAACGTTTTGCTTCCTGAAAAAGGAGAGAAGCTTGCGACTCAAACTCTGATGTCCCTTGTGGACAACCTTCATAGTAGTCTCCAAAGAGTCCATTCTAGCAGCCATGCTTTGGTTGGCAGCCTCCATGACATCCAACCTAGTTAACACTTGCTGCCAACCCGCATTTGCACCTTCACTAGCACTGGCAGCTTCCTCCTCCTCATCATCTTCATCATCATCATCAGCACTCTCCTCCTCCTCATGCCCTGCAGCTACTGTGGATGACTCAGGAGCCTTACCTTTACCCTTATCAAGGCGTGAACTATCTACCTGCAAACCTCTATCAGTAAACTTGGGCGGCCAACCGCCTTTTGTCAAAAGGTTAGCCCGCCTCAAATAAACCACATCAAGCATAGTAACAGATTCATCCTCCTCTAACCGCAAATTATATAAGTCCCCTAGACATCCTAAAATTATACCAGTCACCATGTGACACATGTTGGGTTTCATCGAATCAATTCAACATTAACGCAGCAGAATAAAATTGAAACCCGCAACAGGATCATGGTATATTCAATTGATTCAAAAGGAAGAGATAAAGAATTACTAACCTTTAGAATGAAATAATGCCTTATCTCGGACTATAGGTGCTGCTTTGATCACGAACACCCTCTACTGGTATCCACACGCACGAACAGAACTTCGCAGGGGTGCTAGCTCCCTTGTGTTGCGAATGGATTTTGTGTTATTTCTTTCTCAAAGAAAATGGTGGCTAGGTCTCTTTTTTCTCTTAAGAAAAATATGCAGCCACTCTTAATCTCTTATCACTTGAAAAATGTAATTGAAGTTTGATAAGGGTTAATCACTTTTTATTAACCTATATCTCATATATATCTGTATATATATTTTCAAATCCTTTTTCTCTTAGGAAAAGATAAATAAGGATATTATCTCTTAATTCGAAATAAGAGATATTTACCTTATATATATATATATATATATATATATATATATATATATATATATATATATATATATATATATATATTTATTTATTTCTTATTCAAAATAATAAGAAATATTATATTAATATATACTATTATCTCATATTCAAAATAAGAGATATATGCATATGTACATATATATATATATATGTACATATATATATATATATATAAATATGTAATTTCAAAATTAAATATAATAACCTATATTTATATTTTATTCCGAAATAACCTAATAAAATCCATTATGTTCATTTGATCTTGGTGTGTGACCCAATAGGTTTATATTATGTTAGCAGTGGGCCTAATCCCATGATAAGCCCACAAGTCATAATTGGTCTCTAGTAAGACATTATGACTACCCAAATAATATAAATATCGTTAGTCCGATTTTAACCTGACAATAGAATATGTTATTATCCTTTTGTCACACGATATCTTGTTTGAACATAAGTCATAGTTCATGTCAAACTTAAATTGTTCAAACATATAATTTCTCGATCACTAAGCAGACTGATAAATTCAAATGACATTGATGACACTATCAATTCATTCGAGCACGGCCATGCATTTTACAGTCCTACTTATCGAGGGGCCCAATAGATATCTCTCTCATTAGAGAGGGACAAATTCCATCTTGATTATTCACTTTCCTCCGCATAATTCTCATTATGTCCGATCATAAACTTTATAATTATCCAATTAAGGATAACGTTTGATTATGTCAAAACATAATGATCCTTATGTAGGAAACTATGATAAGCTCAGGTCAAAGGATTCAATAACATATCTATTATAAGATCACTTATGACACTATCCCATGAAGTGATCTTACAGTGGGTCTATCCAGTACTTTGTCCTCTAGCAAGTACCTATAGATTTGATTTATATAATCATATATAATCATCCCATGATTATCAATTCAAATCTATACTAGTCTTAATTTATCTTTATGCCCTTTATTAATAAATGACTAGGAACAACATGAATAACATTGTTATTTATAAACATTACAATAATGTAACATGCCAATAATATCAATGTGAAGAAAACCATTATATAAATGAAAATGTAATGATTACATCAAGGTCCAAATGTTTGGCCTAGGGCATAACCACTAACAACACATACCCACTGTTTTACTTTTAGCTGTAGAGGCATGATATAATCCATCAAAAATGAAATCTATAGAGCAAGGGGTTTTCTTAGATTATAATAAATCAAGCACAAATAAATCCTTGGTCTGAACTTTAGAACTCTCAACTCGACCAAATAAAGCATGACACAAACATTTATGAAAAAGCATTAAGACATCATCCTTTATTTGGCGATTCGTTGAATTTTTGTTATTAAATGAATCAAGACCAGACAAACGCTTCCAAGCAGGCTGAGGATCAAACAAATGTGGATCAAATATCTTCCCATTAAGAGGAAATCCAAACCAATCATGCATCTCTTGAAACCCAAAAACATATTCTTGACCTTGATGTCTAAACTTTAATTGAGTTTTACGTTTATCAACATAATCAAGGGTAACAAAAAACTCAAGGGCCCAAGCACGGTTAATAGGAAGAGTCAATTGTTCAAATTTCCCCCATTTCATAAGTTTCAAATATTTTTCAAACTGTTCAGTGATGCCTAAAGTATTTAACAAGGAGAAATCTACATGCCATATGCCAACATATGTTTTCTTGCTAAAATAGTCAAATTTCTCACCTTCTTTCTAACACCCCCACCGTCGCCCCCGTTGGAAGGGTGCCGGCGGGCGTGCTACCCGACACTCACTCACAACATACACACATTCTCTAAGCGGAAGCATACCAAAACAATAATAATGGCAAATATTATATCTCATATAATAAAAAAAATAGAGTTATATAATATACAATATCCAAAATATACATCAAAAGCCTTTACAAAAAGATACATGAGCCATTACCAAAAATATTACATTTACAAAAAGAAATATAGGAGGAGATAACAAAACAACTCTACTCCTATGTGGCCGACCTGTAAATGTGCGACACAAGCAAACTCCCAAAAATCCTGTCACCTATACTGGACAAGAACCCGTGCTAAGCGATAACGCTTAGTGGGGAGGAAACAGACAAGAAAAGAACACTAAACAAGTACTAGTAATAACATGCATAACAAAATGATTAAAGCATACACTTACAAAGTTCACTAAAAAAGCAGGAAATCAGAAATACGTTATATAATCACTACATCCATTCAACTAGCATACATGGCATAATTACACAAACCGAAACCGATTCACTAAGGTAAAACAATTATCCCAAATAACAATACACTTCATAATCTTTATATATATATATATAACACTACACAATAGCCTGAACTTCACTTGCGGTGGATACGGGAAAACACTACACTAAAACTGGAGGCTAGGCCTCAACAGCATCACTAAGACCCTATTAGCGGGGTCATCGCTCAAAACCAGAGACTAGGCCTCAACGGTATCACTAAAACCCTATAAGCGGGGTCATCGCTCTTTCAGAAAGTAATTATAGGCAGCTGCACTCACTAACCCTTTATAAGCATGCTTATCTATCCACTACACTGACATTTCAGGCTAAACTCACTCAATCAAGTTAAACATTTGACATAATTGGGTAAAACAAATTAAAACATATACATGCCCAAGAATTTACATTACAAACTCTAATCATGTAATAATTGAAGTATAAATAAGTCTAAATCATACGCTAAAAAGAAAACATGCATAACAAGACAAGAAGAGGAAAATTTAGAATCAAAACAAGGCAAAAGAGAAGTCCTACTATCGCGATCGCGACTGGGAGTCGTGCTCACGATAGAGGAGAAGATGTTATGGGAAGATACCAGCACGACTCGTGCTCAAGGAGCACATCCTGTGCTCCTTGTGCACGAGTGTGCACTTCTTCAACTGAGCACGACTCGTGCTCAGCAGAAATTTGCCCTCCGAGTCGTGCTGGATAGCACGAGTCAGACGCCCTCTCTCTCAAACACACAAAAAACTCGAGAGGGAGGAGAAATTGCTTCTGTCGCGATCGCGACAGAAATGATTTTTCCAACCCCAGGAAGCCCTGCAACACTCTGCTCTTCAAAATTACTCAAACACCCTTCACATAAACATGCATAATTCTTACCTCAAACCCCAATTTAACCTCCAGAACAATTCCAAAACCAAAAGAACATATTTTACACAATAATCAACAACAGCTCATCATGAATTCCATCAAAACCAAATCCAAAATTCATACTTCTTAAATGCTCATGTTCTACAAATACACATGCAAACATCACTTTATCACCAACAAAATAACTCATAATCACTTCATAATAAGTATATGCATTTACCCAAACAAAACACTCCAGATTTCAAGGATTAAAAAAAACACGAATAAACACATAATCCAAATGAGAACTAGGCAAAAATCCATCCATTAGCAGGGTAAGCAAAAAAATCAACTCCCAAACCTGAAATTGTAGCTTCAATCTTCTCTTTCAAACCCCCAACTTCTCTTTCCCTTTACTCTTCTTACACTCTTCCGATTCTTGCACAAAACCCAACCAAGAACACACTTAGACAAACCATCCAAAACACTTAACCAAAAACCAAAAATGATGAAGAAGAAGAAGAACCCAAGATAAACTCATGAAATCCAAGCACTTACCTTCAAAAACTTAGCTCAAATTAGAAAATCCAACTTGAAATCTTGAAGATCCACGTTGAGCACACACCCAAGAGAGTAAAGAGAGCAGAAAAGTAAAGAGAGGAGAAAAGAAAAGGAAGAAAACGTGAAGGAAAAGCCAAAAATCTGCCCCTCTTTCCTCTCTCTTCTTTAATGCTCTTATATCTACCCAATGCTAGGTGCCATGCTTGGACCCAAGACTCCCCTTTGACTAACATGCCAATGCACCAAACACAACTCACATACTATAATCTCTTATAAAATCCACATCCTTGACACCAAACCCATACTCCACTAGGTCATTTCCTTTACTCAAGCTTTATTAATTAAATCCACATACCAAAATTACCAAATTACCCTTAATTTTTTGACTTAACATGCAAATTTCAACTAGGCCCATTTTGGGTTGTTACAATCACTCCCCCTTAAAGAAACTTCATCCTCGAAATTTCCCGGGTAACCACTTATTCAAACAACCCAAAACCTAAAAGAAACAAAGCTTAATAAACACTTACCAGAAGGACCTGCGGCTTCAGTTGCACCTTCACCAATCATCGTATACACTCATGGATGAGCATACTCTACTTTAGCTGACTTTTGCACCGTGTCCGATGGTGCCTGTGCGGTTCTTCCACTACCCCTTCCACTACGATTCGATCATGGTCTTCCACTGCTAGCCCTACTCTCGGGTTGATCCTTAAGCTCTTGCCTTTCCGGACAATTAGCTAGGAAGTGCTCTTTACTTCCACACTTAAAACAGGCTCCAGAAATCCTTCTACACTCTCCCCAATGGCGCTTATAACAATGCTCGCACTCCGGGATCACAGTTCCCTTGCTAGAGGGTGGCGCTACGCTCCCAACTTTTGAACGTACCAGAACCAAACTCTTCACACCTTGGCCACTCGGGACACCTCTTATTTTCTTGCCACTACTAATTCCACCATCCGGTGCTTTCCTCTTGTTCTCAATTCTCTGTTTGATCAACTCGGATTCCTCTAACTTGATCGCCGCTGCCACTAACTGATAGTACCCCACTGGTTGCATGACTGACATTGAAGATAATGTACCTCTAATCACCTCATGCAATCCCTCTTCAAAATGCCTACATCTAAACTCATCCGTCAACAACGGCTCAGGCATATACTTGCTCAACCGGCTAAACTCCTTTTCGTACTCACTCACGGTCATACCCCTCTGCTTTAGACTGATGAATTCTCTCCACTTGGCTTCGCGGTATGCCTTTGTCACATACTTCTACTCAAATTCTTGCTTGAAGAATTCCCAAGTCAACTCGGCTGGTCGCTAAGGATTTCACATCACAAGCTCCCACCAATCGTATGCTGGCCCTTGAAGCAATGATACTGCACATAATACTCTCTAATCCGCGAGACATCTAATCTCTTGCAAAATTCGGCCTACCCACTGAATCCAAAACTCAGCGACAACAGATTGGTCCAAAGCAGTCCCATGAAAGTCTTCTGCTCCTCTCTTTCTTAATAACTCGGTCGGAGCCTTAGGAGCAGTCAACCTCTCTGCTAATTGAAGCAAACCTTGCACTAGGACCAGATTCTAAAGACCAAAACCCATACCAGGAACCTCTTCTTGCTGGTGCTGAGGAGCGCGTTGCTCACCTCTCACTACACTCGCACTACCAGCCGTCTCGCCCATGTTCTCACTTGGATCGGACTCCGTTTAGACACTACACCAGACAAGACACATCTGCATTAGGCCATAACACAAAACCGACTATCATGCCATTACTTGACACTAACAAACAGAGGTAACCAGAACCGCCAAATCGGTGCTCTTATACCACAACTAGCATTACTTGACACTACACCGGCGGGCGTGCTACCCGACACTCACTCACAACATACACACATTCTCTAAGCGGAAGGATACCAACCAATAATAATGGGAAATAGTATATCTCATATAATAAAAAAAAATAGAGTTATATATATATACAATATCAAAAATATACATCAAAAGCCTTTACAAAAAGATACATGAGCCATTACCAAAAATATTACATTTACAAAAAGAAATACAGGAGGAGATAACAAAATAACTCTACTCCTATGTGGCCGACCTGCAGATGCGCGATGCGAGCAAACTCCTAAGCGATAACGCTTAGTGGGGAGGAAACAGACAAGAAAAGAACACTAAACAAGTACTAGTAATAACATGCATAATAAAATGATTAAAGCATACACTTACAAAGTTCACTATAAAAGCAGGAAATCAGAAATACATTATATAATCACTACATCCATTCAACTAGCATACATGGCATAATTACACAAACCGAAACTGATTCACTAAGGTAAAATAATTATCCCAAATAACAATACACTTTATAATCTTTATATATATATATATATATAACACTACACAATAGCCTGAACTTCACTTGAGGTGGATACGGGAAAACACTATACTAAAATTAGAGGCTAGGCTTCAACAGCATCACTAAGACCCTATTAACGGGGACATCGCTCCAAATCGGAGACTAGGCCTCAACAGTATCACTAAAACCCTATAAGCGGGGTCATCGCCATTTAAAAAAGTAATTATAGGTAGCTGCACTCACTAACCCTTTATAAGCATGCTTATCTATCCACTTGTAGACACCGGGTCTTGAGGCAGTCCAGGTCGGAGTTACCCGATGAAGAGATTAACGTCGGTTTTTTTTTTCGGATAGGGAGATAAAATTCGGAGGTTTTCGTCTTTCGGTCTCGCAAGGATTAAAATCTTTTTCTATAACATGGAGTTTTGAAAGAGTTGGATAAATTTTAAAAAATTTGGGGAGTTTTGCTCCACAGATGGGATTCCCGTCTATGTAGGGACGCCCGTCTCTACTTGGGATGATACCCGTCCCTAGGGAAGAGGTCAGAGAGGACCCACAAGATGAAACTCGTCCGCCACTCGTGAACCTAAGAGCTACTACTTCGGGGGCACAAAGGGGGAGACCTATCCCGAGCCTAGATGATGATTGGGAAGACAAGGAATATGAGGAACGTATGTCTGAGAAAGGGAAAGCCCCTCAAATTGAAGAGGCCATCTGGAGGAAGGTGGAAGAGAGATTTGAAGCTATGACGAGGATGTTGACGAAGGGCCAAGGAGTGAATCCTGAGGATAAAGAGTTAAAAGGAGAAGATCTAGTCCTAATGAACTTTAAGATGCCGGACGTGCCAAAGTTTGACGGTACTTCTGATCCCCTAGCACATATAAAGCAGTACTCACTGGTGATGAAGGGCACCACTTTGACGAGAAAGCAGAAAATTGAGTACTTTTGCTTGAGCTTGACGGGCCCGGCAGTGGATTGGTATCACGGGCTCGATCGCCGAACTAAGGAAGACTGGGATTTATTGACAGAAGAATTTTTGAGGCAATATGATTGTAGTACAAGGATGGAGGTAACCCTGAAGGACCTGGAACTGTTACAGCAAAGAGAAGGAGAGTCCTTCCATGAGTATCTAACCCGGTGGAGGAATCGGGTGATGGAAATGAAGAGGAAACCAAATACTCAGGATCAAATACGGTTATTCATTAAAAATACGAGCCCGTATTTGAGGGATGGGTTAAGGATGAAAGGACTAAAAGATTGGGAGTCCCTGAAGGACATCGCCATTGAGGCCGAAGGAGAGTACCTTGTTAGGAAAGCAGGAAATGAGAACTATCCTAAGAGGGGTAGTGGGAGTCAAGGGGCCAGTAGACCAACAAGTTCTGCTAGTGGTACAAGGAAGATTCCTGTGGTGTCAACTAAAAACGCCACTTCGAGACATTTTTCCAATCTTAGGAGGTCCTTATCATGGGTACTAAGAAGACTGATGAAAGAGAATAAGCTGCAGCCTCTACCACCCAGACCTGCGAGAACTCAAGGCACGCCAGGACATAAGGACGATGAGTATTGTGCATATCATCAGCACACTGGACATGCAACCGACAACTACAGGACTTTGAGGCATGCAATTCAGGATTTAATTGACTCAAAACAGATCACAGATCTAGAAAAGAGAGGGGGTCAAAAAAAAGCTGGGTACAATAACATGCCTCCACCAGTGAATATGATCGGGTCTAGTTTGCCCGAGAACTTTGTGTTGAAGGAATTATACGGCAACGATATCCACACTGCTGTCACGAGCCTCTATGAGGGAAGTGAAGAAGGGCTTCCCGCTGCAGTGATCGATTGCTGGTCCACTGATGATAGTGGAACTGAAAATGATGATTTGGAAACATTTTTCGACCTTTGGGGTTCGGAAGAGGAAGGAGAAGAGCCAAAGAGGAAAGAAGTGGGAGCTATGACCCGGAGTGGAAGGATAGCCCCGGAAGTGGAGAAGCCACAAGAGCCGATTGAGGACAGAAGGGGAAAGGAGCCGGAGGAAGATCCGATTGTCAAGCAACTGAAAAAGACGCCGGCTCAGATTTCAATATGGGATCTTTTGAGACAGTCGCCATCACATAGGTAGAAGGTGGTGGAGGCTTTGTGCGAAGCAACTGTGGCTACAACCATTTCACCTAAGGAACTTTTGGAGGTAGTAAAAGGAGGATCGGGAGAAAATGTTGTTTTTACCAGTGCGGACCTGCCGGCAGAAGGTCGCAACCATAATCGCCCTCTGTACATAAGGGCACAGATTAACCAAAAGCATACCGCCTGTGTAATGGTAGATGATGGTTCTTCCATAAATGTATGCCCACAAGTAGCAATAGCAGCTTTCGGGGTAACAGAGGATATGTTGGCAAAATCTGATCTTACCATCACGGCATATGACAACTCGCGTAGGCAGGCTTCGGGGACATTCACGGCGGTGGTGAAAACGGGACTGGTAGAGTCAGAGGTAGAGTTTATGGTGTTGCCCATACCCACCAATTTCTCAGCTTTGCTAGGCAGACCATAGTTTCATAGATTGGGAGGAGTCCCCTCTACACTGCATCAGATGGTAAAGATACCTCATGAAGGCCAGATCGTGACTATAAATGCTGCACGAGAGAATCAGGTTTCAGTGTTGGAGATAGCCAGGCAGCCGTTTAATGGGTTTCATGTCATCATGATAGGCAAAGAAGAGCAGAAGGAAGAAAGCCCCCAGGTATTGAATCTGATGAAGAAAATGTCATTCCTCCCTGGTGCAGGGCTGGGCAAGAATTCTCAAGGGATACCAACAGCCATCACCACTAAGGGTCAAAAGGACAAGAGGGGTCTTGGATATACAGGTGTTGTAAAGAAGGGCGAGAAGTCGAAAATGGAAGTTCCCCATATTCGAAAGACCTTTGTGCCAGCAACCGCAGCATGTGCCTATGCAGGAGAAAATGAACCGCAGTGGCTGGATGGAAGAATTGTGCCAGGGTTCGAGGTTTTCAATGATGTCAATGACTGGGGCATTGGAATAATTAAGCCAGCAGAGGGTTTTTGGGAAGAAAAAATCATGACCAATAGGACAATTTGGGACCGCGAGACGCCGGAAGAAATAATTACTGAAAAGATGATAACCACCCAGCTGAAAGGAAAGGCCAAGATAGAGGAAGCTGTGCGGGAGGTGAATGAAGAGCCTCCAAAGGGCCGATGTGATGCGGAACCGTCGACTGCGGCATATACGCTAGCAGAGGAGGAAGAGGAAAATAGTTTAGATATTCTTTTTGCTCCAGAACTTTTCCATGATGTTAATGACAATTTCAATCTTATTAATAAATTGAATGGTTTTGCTTACTTGTGTGATGTTTCTGATGATTTCACTATGCATGATCATGGTCATTATCCATCCATATTTGATATTGATTCAACTGATGCTACTCCATTCAATCTTGGAACCCTAGAAAATCCAAAAGAAATTTTGATAGCATCAAATATAACTCCTGAAGAGCGAGAAAAATTTGAGAGAATCTTAAAAAAATATGAAAAAGTCTTTGCCTAAACCTATGAAGATATGCCAGGAATCGATCGAAAAGTCGCAGAGCATGCTATACCCACCTATCCAGACCATAAGCCTGTTAAGCAGAAGTTGAGAAGGCTTAGACCGGAATGGGCGGAGAAAGTGAAAGAAGAGATTCGCCAGCAAATCAAAGCCAAGTTTCTAGTCGAGGTGCAATACCCAACATGGTTGGCCAATGTTGTCCCTGTAGCCAAGAAGAATGGCAAAGTAAGAGTATGTGTGGATTATCGGGACCTGAATAAGGCCTGTCCTAAAGGTGATTTTCCATTGCCCCATATAGACGTACTAATAGACAGTGCCGCTGCTTGTGAGATGTATAGCTTCGGGGATGGTTATGCAGGCTACAATCAAATTCTCAATGAAATAATTGATCGGATCAAGACGGCCTTCATCACAGAGTGGGGGACTTACACTTATCGCGTGATGCCTTTTGGCCTGAAAAATGCAGGGGCCACTTATCAGAGGATGGCAACGAAGATATTGGATGAATTGATTCATAAAGAGGTAGAGGTGTACGTGGACGACATGATGATCAAGTCAGCCACTAGAGAAGGCCATTTTGAAGCCCTAGAAAAGTTCTTTCGAAGGATAGATAAGTACAACTTGCGGTTGAATCCTAAAAAGTGTATCTTTGGTGTTACCTCAGGGAAGCTGCTAGGACACATAGTTAGTAAAAGGGGGATTGAGATTGACCCGGATAAGGTTAAGGCCATCAGAGAAATGCCGATACCGCAGAAAGAGAAGGATGTAAGAAGCTTTCTGGGCAGGTTGCAATACATCAGTAGATTTATCGCTAAGCTTACTTCGATCTGTGAGCCAATCTTTAAACTACTAAGAAAAGATCAACCAGTAGTATGGAACGAGAGTTGTCAAAAGGCTTTTGATGCTGTCAGAGAATATTTGTTGAATCCACCGGTACAGAGACCACCACGGCCAGGCAAGCTGTTGATCCTATACCTGGCCATAGAGGATAGTTCTGTAGGTGCTATGATGGCCCAAGAGGATGATTTTGGAGTGGAATTTGCTGTTTATTACCTCAGCAAGAAATTCTTAGCCTACGAAGTCAAATACACAGAGGTAGAAAAGATTTTCCTTGCAGTAATCTAGGCTTCTAAGAAATTGCGACATTACTTTCATGCTTACAAAGTACAGGCAGTCGCGAGGCAGAATCCCCTGAGATATTTGCAAGAGGCCCCATCTTTGCTTGGAAAAATGGGTAGGTGGTTACTGTTACTTCAAGAATTTGATGTGGAGTATCTTACCCGGAAGACCATCAAAGGGCGTGCAGTGGCGAAATTTCTAGCAGAACACCTGATCCAAAGAGACTCATACAAGTTTAACTTTCCAGATGAGGATGTGGCAGCTATCGGGATTCAAGGTTGGAAATTACACTTTGACGGAGCTGTGAATAACAAAGGGGCAGGAGTAGGAGTCATTCTAATAACCCCGGACGACGAAAAACTTCCCTTGGTGAAAAAGTTGAGATTCAAGGCTACCAATAACGAAGCTGAATACGAAGCATGTGTTTTTGGATTGGAGGCATTAATAGCTTTAGGGGCAAAGAAGGTAGAAGTGTTTGGTGATTCTTCCCTGGTGGTCAATCAAATCCGAGGTGAATGGGCCGTGAAAGAAGAGAGACTAATGCCATATATCCAGCACTTGAGAGACCTGAGCAGTCAGTTTGAAGTATGCACATTCCATTTCACTCCCAGGGATGAAAATCAGTTGGCCGATGCGCTTGCCACGTTAGTATCAATGTGGGACAACCCTGAAGGAGTGCACATGAAGCCAGTGTTAATCTATAGTTCTGAGAGACCTAGCTTCGAATCGAGATCAGTTATGGAAGTAGAAGTGGCAGATGGGAAGCCGTGCTATCATGACATTATGAATTACCTAGAGAATGCGACATTTGCAGAGGAGGCTACCGAAAAGGATCAAAGGATGATTCGCAAGCTGTCTACCCAGTTCATTTGTATAAATGGGATAATGTACAAACGACAAGCTGATGGTATCCAATTGAGGTGTTTGGACGGAAAAGAGGCTAAGAGGGTAATGGAAGAAACACACGCCGGAGTATGCGGAACCCATATGAACGGGCTGACCTTGGCTAAAAAGATCATGAGGCAAGGCTTCTACTGGCTTACGATGGATAACGATTGCTCAAAATATGTGAAGCAGTGCGAGCTATGCCAGCAGTATGCAGACTTAAGACACTTGCCGGTGTCAGAATTAAACAGCCTAACATCACCCTGGCCGTTCGCTGCTTGGGGAATAGACATTATTGGAGAAATCCGCCCTACGGCATCCAACGGACACAGATATATAATAGTCGCAATCGACTATTTTACAAAATGGGTAGAGGCAGAGTCCTTTAAGAAGATCGACGCAAGGGACATGGCCAGGTTCATTGAAAGAAATTTGATATGCAGATATGGCCTCCCACATCACATAGTGTCTGATAACGGGGTGCAATTCATGGGGGAAACCAGAAGGGTCTTGAGAAGAACGGGATTGAGCACCACAAATCCTCCCCCTATCGACCACAAGCTAACGGGGCAGTAGAGGCCGCCAATAAGAATGTGAAGAGGATCCTAGCCAAGATGGTCCAAACCTACAAAGACTGGGCAGAGAAGCTTCCCTTTGCATTGTGGGGTTACAGAACGACGGTGAGGACGTCTACAGGCATTACTCCATATTCCTTGGTTTATGGGACAGAGGCAGTGCTGCCGGTTGAGATAGAGCTCAAATCACTGAGAGTAGTCATGGAAGCTCAGATTCCGGAGGCCGAATGGATACAAGAGAGGCTATAGCATTTGAACTTATTAGATGAGAGCAGGATGAAAGCTTACTATCATAATCAAATCTATCAAAAAAGGCTGGCCAGATCATTTGGAAAAAAGGTGAAAAAGCATCCACTGAAGGATGGGGATTTAGTGTTCAAACAGATGAGACCAGGTGTACCGAATATCAGAGGAAAATTTAGACCAACTTGGGAAGGGCCGTTTATCCTCAAGAAGTTATTATCTAAAGGAGTCGCAATCTTATCGGATAGCGATGGTAATGAATTCTAGGAACCGGTCAATGTCGACAGACTCAAAAGATTCCATGGCTAAAGACCAAAATCAAAAGAAGAGAATAAAAGCCCCGCGGGTAGAAAACTGAAAAAAGGCAGCCTTGCTAAAATCGGGCGCCTCATCAGGGTGAAAACTGAAAAAAGGCATCCTAGGCAAAAATTAGAGGCTTGAGAGAAAATATCCAATCACGAAAACTCGAGAGGGCTGATTGGAGACAGGAGTTTGATGCTGTCAAAATTTGGTCCCATGAACGAATGTAGTCTTACGTAATTGAATTAGTGTCAAAAAAGTGATCATGTATGCTGAAATTGTACTGAAATGTATACAATTATGTGAAATGAAATAAGTTTTGATTTATTCATTTACATTATTGTCCAACTCTGCTTTAAAAAGGAACATACTGCTCAAAACGCATGTAAAGCTAAACTATGCCCTACTACTACCCTCGCTGGCCAAATGCCTCAGTCGTCATGTTCGATTATCAGATGCCGGGCTAAGTATCCATCTTTTGTATGCCCTGGTAGAGATGGTAGAATGGTTCCCGAACAAAGGTATGACGGTTTTCAATGGAAGTCGGCTCCAAAGCTCATGATAGCGAGAGGCAAAGGCCGCAGAAAGAACTCCACCTCAAAAAGATAAAGGAAGTCTCACCACATCCTGAGTTACTCCGAGTTGACGAGAGCAACGAATCGTGATGTAGAAGGTCGCCTCACGGAGCCCACATAAGGGAACACATCCTGAAGACCCATCAATAACTGCACTGGACAAGGGAAGCCAAGCATGCGAAAAGCTAATATCATCATCTGATATCTCACTGAATCTGGTGATGCCCTCATCAGGAGTCCCAGGTAAATACAGATGATGTCGAGGGAGGAAACACTTTGCAGAGTACTGATTGATGACTCTAGAAGGGGGCTCTGACAAAAGCTTTAACTTCTCCTGCAACCAAATCTGATAGGAGAAACAAAGAAAAACAAAGAAAATAAAAGCCAAAGAGAATAAAATAAAAGGCAAAGATAAGCCGCTGGAGTAAGTTGGGTTTACTTCAGGCAAAAATTAGGCATAAGGCTGTGTGAAAATCCGAAAGGACGCACTTCCCGCTAAGAAAAGATAGTGTGAAAATCCACAAGGGATGCACTACCTTTTAAAAATGACGTACCTGGAGTAATAAGGGGCTCCCAGAGAATGAAGTAGTAGGCCCGACATGAACAGAGTCCAAACCCAAGATAGTCTCTACTAAAATGAGGGGGAAAGGGGTGAGCCCGTGATGAAAGTCATCCAGAATTCCAAACAAACGAGGGTCTCCGAGCAGTTCCTCTGAGGTCACGACTAGATACTTCATTAGGCAGAAAAGGAAGATGACACTTACGCTATATGAGGGAATGCTGGAGAATTCATCCATTGCTTCAATCAGAGGTTCCAAAGAGAATACTGGGCCCTGAGGAACTAGACGAGAAGCGTCAGAAGAAGCTACACTTAAGGACAAAGCAATATCCCGGATTTGGATCAAACCGCAGCGAGGTACGCAAGGCAAAGCACCAGGTGGATACCAACTTCCGATGATAGCAGCAAATTCTTCAGGCAAGGGGCATATTTCCTGATAGGTGAACCTGAAAACATGAAAACGAGGATCCCAGAAGTGGGTTGCAGCCAAAAGAAGGGTGTAGTCTACCTTGACTCTTCGTAAAAACCTTAGTCCAGAAAGGGGGCAAGAGTACTGTGTTCCCAAATTTGAGCATCATCTAAGATATGGTGCATCTTGGAAAGGAAAGGAGAATTCATGTCTTGATAGCTAAAGTCACAGTTGCTAAGAGAAAAAAGGAAAAAACTAGAGAAAAGAGCCTATTTTGGAGCTAAAATAAGGAAGGGGGCACGAAATTCAAGAAAATGGCTGAATTTTATAGATTTGGCTGACAGACGGCTAACCCGTCCCTATATTCAGACGGTGAACCTGTTTGTACTTGTCCACCTGGCGAATCATGCATTGGGCATATCACGCGCATTAATTAGGTAATTAATGAGGGAATTTGGAGAGACAGACGGAATGCCCGTCTGTATCTATATGGCCGACAATCCCGTCGGTACGTAAAATCTATATAAAGACGCAAGTACCGATGGGAAATCGTTTTCTTTTCCTTCTTCTTCACACCGACGCCTTTTCCTTTGTTTTCAACAGCTTCTTTTCGTTTTTTGTCTTTTCAATTACTTTTTTGCACCAGTCTTCAGTATTTTTGGCTTCTTCAGTGAGTCTCGATTCCCAGGTAAGTGAAATACTCCCATTTTTCTCTGTTTATTTGAGCAACGGGATTTCTTTTTTCTTTTGAATTAATGAAATTAGTGGCCTGGTTAATCCTGATTGACACTGTAAATAGGTTAATAGGATGAAGTTTGTTTTAATGAATAGAAAGTGCACGAATGTAGGCTGTTCGGACAATAATTAGTGTTCAGAGTATAAATATGGCCTTAGGAATTTATATATTTTGAAGCAAATAATTTGAGAATTAGAAAGCAAATGTGATTATATTGCATTGTTGTTTGGGGTCTGAGGCCTGTTTCTTTCTATCTCCTTTTTGTTATGCAAGAGGTTGGGCACACCCTTGCCGGGGTGCTGCCAATTTTTTTTAGCAGATGTGAATATTATATTATTGCTTGGGGCCTGAGGCCTGTCCCTTCTTTTTGTCTTTTCATGCAGGAGGTTGGGTACACCCTTGCCGGGGTGCTGCCCAAATTTTTTAAAATCTTTTTGGTTTAGACATATCCAGTCAGAATGGCCACCTAAGTTTCTATCATAAGGTCTATTTATATCCACAATACCAAACTAACTGTTTATCTTATTCACAGGATGCCACCACGACGATATGCTCCGCATGATCAGCCTGAGCCTGAGGCCCCAGGTTGGATGAGCGACAAGGCTAGGCAGAGGTATGCAGCACTGGCTCAGGTGCAGTTTCGAGCTAACCGCTTCGTTTCTAGGCCGTTCCTCGAGGCTCTGGGGATGGCAGATGAGGTTGATATACTGATGGCGAGCGCGAGTTGGATAGAGTTTTTGACACCTGCTTTCCAGACTCACCCAGAGGTTGTACGGCAGTTCCTCGCTATGCTACACTATGGCGGATATCAGAGATCTGACATGAAGGAGGGTGTCATCCAGTTTTGGATTGAGGGCCACCATTTCAGCATCACCCGTCAGCGGTTTACAGAGGCCATGGGGCTCCCATTCGGGCAGGATGTCATAACACCCCAAAGATCAGTGAGACGTCAGCATTGGGCGGTTATAGCCTTACCAGGAGTGCCGTACGATCATGATACGGCGAATAGTACAGTACTTTCATCACAGGCTCTGCGATATCTTCATCGGGTTTTGTCCAGCTCATATTTGGGATGAGCTGGTAACCCAGGTTCCCTCAATGCCGCAGAGATCTGGAGTTTGTGGGCCATGATGGCAGGCCAGAGGCTCAATATCTGCCACGAGATTTTGGTTAACCTGGTGAGGGTATCCAGGGGGGCAGCCCCTGTGGTGTATGTCGGGGGGGTCATTACCAGATTGCTCCTGAGTTTGGGTGTTCGTCCAGATATCTTGGGGCACCCTTTGGATGAGAGTATTTATGTGGACGCTCTAGTGGCTATGACGATGGCCATGATACTGCCGATACCGGGCCACCCCGAGGCGTACAAACTTCGCACTGTGCATGAGACTAGACGCACATTTAGCTTGCCCTCATTAGAGCCAGTAGAGGAGCAGGCTCAGAACCAGCCTCCTGAGCACCCAGAGCATCAGGAGCATCAAATTCCCGAGCACCCTCAGCATCAGGAGGACCAGCCTTCCCGACAGCCAGAGCATCCAGATGGTCAGCCTCCGCAACCGCAGCACGAGGAGCAGCCGGGTACACCTTTTGATGTGGGGATCGAGTTTACTATGGATGAGTTGCTGGCTACTCCTCCAGGACAGAGAGTACAGAGTCCTACGCCTCCATCATCGAGAGTACAGCGGACAGCTCCCTGGGTGCCTGAGAGGTTTAGCCCATATGCTAGAGTGGGGGATCCAGGAGCTTCTACTTCTACAGCTCCACCACCTGAGCCGACACCAGATTCAGCTCCCCCTCCATACTCGTCATCAGTTTTCCCAGCGCAGCCAGATTTTACTACCCTATTGACTTCTATGTTCGCATCTTTGGAGCATAGACAGGAGGAGAGAGACCGGGCCCTTCTCGGGCAGCTCGGAGAGGGAGATAGAGTTATATTGGATCGACTGGATTAGCAGCAGGGGATCATCTAGGAACAGGGGAGGCTTATTGATCATCTGAGGCAGGAGCAGGAGAGACTCGTGGGACAGCTGAGGCACGAAATGAGGGCCTCCCAGAGTGAGGCAACCCAGAAGATAGACGCATCCGTACAGATGGTGGATGAGTCAGTTGAGGCCCTCAGATTCAGGATTCAGGTCCTGGAGGGTGCCATACCTCCCATCGCCCAGTCCATACGTGAGTTTAGAGAGCATACGGAGGATAGGCTGAGGAGTATGGGGACCACCTCCACAGATCAGACCCTCCGCCTGGGCGACGCTTTCAGAGAGTTAGGGGGGGTTGTTACCAGTACACTCCAGTTCATGACGGTCTGTGCGCAGCCATTTCTCGATGGATATGCTCAGGTCCAGTTCCAGCTGTAGGACTCAGCAGGAGCGCAGCCATCATCGGTACAGTGGTTGTACCCCCCAGATACCAGCAGGTAGCCAGGGATTGGGCTACTCAGCAGGCGGGACCATCAGCCCCTCCCAGTCAGCCATCTGCCTCGGATGCAGGACCCTCTGCTGCTCCAGCACGAGACCAGCCGGTTCATATGTCGGACGATGATGATGATCCAGAGGAGCTCTCAGATTATGCGCCATTATAGATTGTTCAGGGAGTCCTTCTAGTTTTGTGCTTATTTTTTTTTATTTATTTTATTTTATTTTTTTTTGTAATCACATCTGTATATTGTACAAAATTTAACCTTTTAGTGGAAAAAATTTGGATCAACTTGTTAAATTTGCATGTTATTTCTTCATGATTTAAATTTCTTAAAAGAAAATTTAAGAAAAAAAGGAAAAGGGGAATTAATCATTTAGAAAATAAGATGATGAATAATAAAGAAAGATATAAGATGTTCATAACTCTACCAATTAAGGTACTTGCCGTAAGAATTAACAAAAGTCTCTTACAATATAGGAACATGGTCTTACACCGATTCAAAATCGACCCACAGTCAAAAGGAAGAATAAACAGATCAAACATCATGTCCTTCGGGATCACAGGAAATCAAAAGATCAGAATTGTACTTTGGGGGCACGATGAGGCTGCCAAATTAAAATACCCAGTTCAGAAGAACGCCCAGCTCAGAAGAGCAGTCCAGAAGGAAGCCCAGTCCGAAGAAGATTCGATGCAGCTCAGGAGAGCAATTATCGCACTTTGTACAGTCCGAAGAAGACTCGGTGCAGCTCAGGAGAGCAATTATCGCACTTTGTACAGTCTGGAGAAGACTCGGTGCAGCTCAGGAGAGCAATTATCGCACTTTGTACAGTCCGAAGAAGACTCAGTGCAGCTCAGGAGAGCCAAACGCTAGCACTTTGTACAGTCCGAAGAAGACTCGGTACAGCTCAGGAGAGCAAATATCGCACTTTGTAAAGTCTGGAGAAGACTCGGTGCAGCTCAGGAGAGCAAATATCGCACTTTGTAAAGTCTGGAGAAGACTCGGTGCAGCTCAGGAGAGCCAACCTTAGCACGTTGCAAGTCTGGAGAAGACTCGGTGCAGCTCTGAAGGGCAAACCTCGCGTTTAGTAAGTCCGGAACCAACTTGACGCATTGCCACTTCCCAGACGTAAAGGTAAGGACTGCCTTAGGTATGCGCCTCTTTCCTTTCTTCTCCGAATTTTAGCTCATCTAGACACTAGTGTACTAGTTTTCTAAAAATTGGGGGCAACTGTAGACACCGGGTCTTGAGGCAGTCTAGGTCGGAGTTATCCGATGAAGAGATCAACGTCGGTTTTTTTTTTCGGATAGGGAGATAAAATTCGGAGGTTTTCGTCTTTCGGTATCGCAAGGATTAAAATCTTTTTCTATAACATGGAGTTTTGAAAGAGTTGGATAAATTTTACAAAATTTGGCGAGTTTTGCTCCACATACGGGATTCCCGTCTGTGTAGGGACGCCCGTCTCTACTTGGGATGATACCCGTCCCTAGGCGTAGTGCGGACGGACCCGTGGCGATGTAGGGATGCCCGTCTCTAGGATCGTGCCCGTCCCTAGTCAGTTTCCCGCATGTGCCCTTAGTAGGGATGGCCGTCGGTATCTACAGGGAAGCCCGTCGGTACGGTAACTGACCAGATCACGCCGGATTGGATAAAATTTAATCTTTTTTTCTTTCAAAATAGGGATAGATTGTATCTAAAACTTGAATTTTAAAGTCCTTTTAAAATTCAAACTTTAGATAGAGGTTTATCTTAATTATCTCATAAAACCCTGTAAATAAAGGATCAAATTTCAGTTTTAGGGGTTAGAAAATTTGGGGAATTTGGAAAAGGAGAGATAAATTTTAGAGAGATTTTATTTAGAAGAAAAACTATCTAATATTTTTGGGGAAAATTACTTTTTAGAAAAGGTTTTCTGTGAGCAAATTACGCAAAAAGTTTATAAATCTCTGTTCATCTATAGAGTTTTATTTTGATAAAACTTCTTCTAATTAATCGATTTCTTCAAATTTTTCTTACGAATTAAGTCAAATTGAGGTGACGAAATTCAGTCGTTTCCATCAATATAACTAATTCGAACACTCGATTGCTATCAAGTTTTCAAAGAAAGAACAATATAAATTTTCTTTCTTTGATCTGATTCTTATTTGATCCTTGCGAGGCACACGGGGAAAAAATTATTCGACATCCACCCTCAAAAGTTAAAATCCGAGGGTAAACATTCTGGATTAACATTCATATAATTTAATTTAATTTACATTGATTTTTTATTATCCTTTTTTTTACAAAAGATTTAAGAGGTTTTTTTTTAATTTGTTTTCCCTTACTAGGGACAGCCACTGGCATGATACAGGAGGCCGTCCCTAAGCAAATTCTCATTTTTATTTTTATTCACATTTTTTTTACTTTATTTTTTTTGTTGCTAACATGTTTATCCTTGTGAGTGCTTTTCTGACCATTGGAAGTTGGAGTCATGAGAGATGGTGGTTGTGCCATTCTGAGGATCTCTATTCGGGTTCATTTTTTATCCTTTAGCTCTTATTTATGTTGTTATGAAAATGGTTTTAATGTCGTTAAGGTAAAAAGGACCAAAAGCCTTTTAACAATTAAAACTGGAGATTTTCTCGGGAATGGTGGACCAATGTCCCATTTTAGCCAATAAAACTGACACTTCCTAAAAACCACTTTTTGTAATAAATATGTATGGTAGGACCAAAGTCCTCATTCCAATGAATATCCCATTTTATACATGTATTGCACTTTTACAAATGGGAGTTGTATTCCGCTCCTTGTGTTATTGTAATTTATTTCGAATATTTTATCTTGATTTTTGCTTCCATTTACCACTTTGAATGTGAATAATCGCGCCTTTAATAAAATGCATCGTATGGAAAGTTGATGAAACAATAAATTCAAAACTTAATTATAAAATTAATCAAGGTATAAATAAATGAGAAGTCCCGAACTCACTCTGGTCTTTGGGACTCAAAGAGGCGAGAGGTCTAGGACTCCCAAGACACCTCTTGAGTCCCACCAAAAGGCTTAAATATACAATCCTAGGCTCTAGGGGAGTAGAGGATGAAGCCTCCAAGATCCCTCTAGCTAGCTCAAGATGGATATGTATGCGCCGTCTTAGGCTTGATAAGGCTAGACGACCCTTCCCAATGTTCTATTGGGTGGCGACTCCAAGAAACCTTTTTGTTGCCCAAAATAGACGCAGCTTGTAAATACCTTACAGGTTTTATGAACCTCTCCTGATCGCCTTAAAGCGGGCTTTCGGGAGGCCGCGAGGTTCGGCGCGCGTCACACCACTACACTGACATTTCAGGCTAAACTCGCTAATCAAGTTAAACATTTGACATAATTGGGTAAAATAAATCGAAACATATACATGCCCAAGAATTTACATTACAAACTCTAATCATGTAATAATTGAAGTATAAATAAGTCTAAATCATACGCTAAAAATAAAACATGCATAACAAGATAAGAAGAGGACAATTTAGAATCAAAATAGGGCAAAAGAGAAGTCCTACTGTCGTGATCGCGACAGAGGAGAAGACGCTGCGGGAAGATAGAGGGGAGGAGCACAACTCGTGCTCCTCCAGCACGACTCGTGCTCAAGGAGCACGTCCCATGCTCCTTGTGCACTTCTTCAATTGAGCACGACTCGTGCTCCATAGAATTTTGCCCTCCGAGTCGTGCTGGACAGCACGAGTCGGACACCCTCTCTCTCAAACACGCAGAAAACTTGAGAGGGAGGAGAAATTGCTTCTGTCGCGATCGCAACAAAGTCACGCTCGGGACAGAAATGATTTTTCCAACCCCAGGAAGCCCTGCAACACTCTGCTCTTCAAAATCACTCAAACACCCTTCACATAAACATGCATAATTCTTACCTCAAACCCCAATTTCACCTCCAGAACAATTCCAAAACCAAAAGAACATATTTTACACAATAATCAACCACAACTCATCATGAATTCCATCAAAACCAAATCCAAAATTTATACTTCTTAAATGCTCATATTCTACAAGTACACATGCAAACATCACTTTATCACCAACAAAATAACTCATAATAACTTCATAATAAGTACATGCATTTACCCAAACAAAACACTCCAGATTTCAAGGATTAAAAAAAACACAAATAAACACATAATCCAAATGAGAACTAGGCAAAAATCCATCCATTAGCAGGGTAAGCAAAAAAATCAACTCCCAAACCTGAAATTGTAGCTTCAATCTTCTCTTTTAAACCCCCAACTTCTCTTTCCCTTTACTCTTCCTACGCTCTTCCGATTCTTGCGCAAAACCCAGCCAAGAACACACTTAGACAAACCATCCAAAATACTTAACCAAAAACCAGAAATGATGAAGAAGAAGAAGAACCCAAGATAAAGTCAAAAAATCTAAGCACTTACCTTCAAAAACATAGCTCAAATCAGAAAATCCAACTTGAAATCTTGAAGATCCACATTGAGCACACACCCAAGAGAGTAGAGAGAGCAGAAAAGTAAAGAGAGGAGAAAAGAAAAGGAAGAAAACGTGAAGGAGAAGCCAAAAATCTGCTCCTCTTTCCTCTCTCTTCTTTAATGCTCTTCTATCTACCCAATGCTAGGTGTCATGCCCCCATTGGACCCAAGACTCCCCTTTGACTAACATGCTAATACACCAAACACAACTCACATACTATAATCTCTTATAAAATCCACATCCTTGACACCAAACCCATACTCCACTAGATCATTTCCATTACTCAAGCTTTATTAATTAAATCCACATACCAAAATTACCAAATTACCCTTAATTTTCTGATTTAACATGCAAATTCCGACTAGGCCCCTTTTGGGTTGTTACATTCCTCTTTAGAAATTATGGTGAAAGGGCATTCAAACTGGTTTTGTAGACGCACGTGATCTGGGTGTTCACTGGACCCCGCTACCGCCTTCTTCTCTTCATCAGCTACATGCTTTGTCTGCACCATCTCGATTGTGAATTTAGGATAAAGAAACTCACAAAGAAGATATAAGGGAAAAACAAAAATGGAAACTAAAGGTTCTTGAGAGTAGAAGAAGAATAGAGAAATTAAAGAGAGAAAATAAGGAAACGTGAGAGATTACACAAAATTGAAGAGAAAAATGGAAGTTAGGGCTTTAAGCATTTGTAGGGGAGTGAAATAATAGGATCGCAACGGTTGGAAATTTAAAAATTTTCAAATCCCGTGCTCTGTCGCGATCGTGACAGAGATGACAATTCAAATTAGTATCTCGCGAACCCATCGCAATCACGCCATAAAATTTTTCTCACCACTCTGTCGCGCTCGCAACATAATGGTTTTGCCCAAACTTGCATTTTCCCGTCGTGCGCTCCCTGCCAGGCATGATCGCGACAGCATCTTGTGAAAACAACTTCCCTCCACTGTCGCGCTCGCGACAGTAAGGAATATTCAAAGAACAAAATTTTTGCTTATTCACAACAACACTATAATTTGATAAGTTAAATTCCTCACTATCTAAAACAACCTGTAGAAACAAAAACAAACAATGTTAGTAATATATATATGTTAAAACCAAAATCATACTAGAATCTAATTAGCAACATACAAAACAACTTAAATTTATACTAAGTACAAAAATAAATAGACATTCAAGTAACTTTTAAACCATTTTTAAAGAGATATAGGAAACCTCTCTACCATAAAAAGTTTCCTCCAAATAGATTTTGCATCTTTGACCATTTGTTTTAAATAATTCTCCCTTACTATTCTTTAGCTCTAAATAGCCATGGTCAAAAACTTGTGCCACCTCAAATGGGCCACTCCACCTAGTTTTCCATTTCCCAGGAAATAACTTTAATCTAGAATTGTATAAGAGGACTTTATCTCCAACCTTGAAATTCTTATATCGAATATGAGCATCGTGCCACTTCTTGGATCTTTCTTTATAAATTTTTGCATTTTCATAAGAAAGAAGGCGTAACTCATCAAGCTCATTCAATTGTAAACACCTTTTGACACTAGAATCCTTAATATCATAATTCAAAGTCCTAATTGCCCAATAAGCTTTATGCTCTAACTCGATAGGTAAAGGACATGCCTTACCATATACTAGCCTATAAGGTGTCATCCCAATAGGTGTTTTAAAGGCAGTGCGATATGCCCATAAAGCATCATCAAGCTTATGTGCCCAATCTTTCCAAGGATCCATTTAAACTCTCTATTTGAAACCTCTACTTGGCCACTTGTTTGAGGATGATAAGGAGTAGCTACCCTATGATGCACTCCATATTTATGCAATAATGAATTAAAAGAACAGTTAATGAAATACTTACCTCCATCACTTATGATGGCTCTTGGCACTCCAAATCGTGTAAAGAGCTTCTTCAAAAACTTGATCACCACCTTTGAATCATTGGTTGGCAATGCTTGAGCCTCAACCCACTTTGATACATAATCTACCCCAACCAATATATAGTTTTGGCCAAAAGATGTAGGGAAAGGACCCATAAAGTCTATACCCCATACATCAAAGATTTCAACTTCTAAAATATTGTTCAAAGGCATTCATCACGCTTCCCAATATTCCCAGCCCTTTGACATTTATCACATTTAGCTATAAAATTCTTAGCATCATTAAATATGGTAGGCCAAAAGAAACCACATTCAAGGACTCGAGAGACAGTTTTATTAGCACCATTATGACCCGAATATAAAGAAGAATGGCAATGAGTCAAGATGTTCACATAATCATCCTCATGTACACATCGACGAATTATACCATCCCCACTAATTTTAAAGAAGAATGGCTCCTCCCAAAGATAGTTTTTAACATCACTATAAAATTTCTTCCTTCGCTGCCATGTCAATCCATGTGGTATAATTCATGCAGCAAGAAAGTTAGCAAAATCTGCATACCAAGGTACATGAACTTCTTCTAGGGACATTAATGATCCATCCGAAAAAGATTCATTAATTTCAATCTTATCTCCTAAAAGTCCTACATTATTTTCTAACCTTGACAATTGATCAACAACTGAATTTTCAGAACCTTTCTTATCTTTGATTTCAAGATCAAATTCTTGCAACAATAAAACCCAACGAATTAGTCTAGGCTTGGCATCCTTTTTAGCAAATAAATACCTCAAAGCTGCATGATCTGTATATATAATGACCTTAGATCCTAACAAATAAGACCTAAATTTGTCACATGCATAAACCACAGCCAACATTTCTTTTTCAGTGGTTGTGTAATTAATTTGAGGAGGTGACAATGTATGGCTAGCATAATATATAACATGCAAATGTTTCCCTTGGCGTTGACCTAAAACACATCCTACTGCAAGGTCACTTGCATCACACATAATTTCAAATGGTAAGTTCCAATTAGGAGAAGTAATTATAGGTGCACTTACAAGAGTTCATTTAAAGTATTAAAAGCATTCATGCATTCATTAGAAAATTCAAAAGGCACATCCTTTATCAATAAATTAGTTAAAGGTTTAGCAATTAAAGAAAAATCCTTAATGAATCTCCTATAGAAACCAGCATGCCCAAGAAAAGATCTTACACCCTTAAGTGTAGTAGGTGGAGGTAATTTTTCTATCAATTTTGTTTTTGCTATGTCCACCTCTATCCCCTTTCTTGAAATCTTATGCCCAAGAACTATCCCTTCTTCTACCATAAAATGGCATTTTTCCCAATTTAGAACTAAATTAGTCTCCTCACATCTAGCCAAAACTCTATCTAAGTTTTTTAAACAAAGGTCAAATGAGTCACCACAGACAGTAAAATCATCCATGAAAACCTCCATGATATCTTCTATTATGTCCCCAAAAATAGAAGTCATGCATCTTTGAAAAGTAGCTGGTGCATTGCAAAGCCCAAAAGGCACTCTCCTATAGGCAAAAGTCCCATAAGGACAAGTGAAAGTAGTCTTTTTCTTGGTCACTAGGGTAAATGAAGATTTGAAAGTAACCCGAATAACAATCAAGAAAACAATAATGAGAATGACCTGCTATCCTCTCTAACATTTGGTCAATAAATGGTAAAGGGAAGTGGTCTTTTCTAGTGGCTGAATTTAACTTCCTATAATCAATGCACACCCTCCAACCGGTTGTGGTTCTAGTAGGAATTAAATCCCCATTTTCATTTTTCACTACAATCATCCCCCCTTTCTTTGGCACACAATAAATGGGACTCACCTAAGCACTATCCGAAATAGGATAGATAATCCCAGCATCAAGCAACTTAATAATTTCTTTTTTAACTACCTCTTGCATATTTGGATTTAATCTTCTTTGTCTCTCTGCTTTTGGTTGACACTCATCTACTATATTGATCCTATGCATTACAACATTAGGACTAATTCCCTTTAAGTCAGAAATTTTCCAGCCAATACTCTTTATCCCTTTTCTAACAAACCTCTAACAATAAAGACTCTTGTTCTTTAGATAATTTGTTAGACACTATGATAGGCAAAGTATGATTAGGTCCAAGAAATGCATACCTCAAATGGTTAGATAATTCTTTTAATTCCACAGTAGGAGGACTTACTACTGAAGGTGGTAAAGGCGCTTTATTTCTGAATAAAGTTTCTGGCCTTGAGCTTTCTTGTTCCACCTCTTCATGAACTTCCTCTTCATTACTGTCCTCTTCATTACTGTCCTCTTCATGACCTGTATTTTCCATTACTTCTACAACACATGCATCAATGATATCAACTTTCATGCAAACATTCTCATCCATGGGATATTTTGGTGCTTTATCCATGCGATATTCTACACTATCTTCCCCTAATCGTAAGACTAAAGTTCCTTTATATACATTAACTACAGCCCTACCAGTTTTCATGAAAGGTCTTCCTAATATCAAAGGGCATTTCACATCATAAGCAAAATCCAATATAACAAAGTCAATAGGCAATATGAATTTATTTACTTTCATAAGCACGTCTTCAATAATTCCAAATGGTTTCTTAATTGATTGGTCAGCCAATTGCAATACCATTGATGTAGGCTTAACATAATCCAATCCTAGTTTCTTAAAGATAGATAATGGCATGAGATTAATACTTGCCCCTAAATCACATAAACATTTAGGAAACTCAACATCCCCTAAAGTACAAGGGATAGTAAAACTCCCATTATCTTTAAGCTTAGTGGGCAAATTATTAGAAATTCTAGAACTACATGCTTCAGTTAATGCCACAGTAGATATGTCTTCCTAATTCCTTTTCTTAGAAATTAAATATTTAAGAAATTTTGCATAATAAGGAATTTACGTTATAGCTTCAATAAAATTCAAATTTATATGCAAATTCTTTAATTTATCAATGAAAGATTGGAATTGCTTATCTTGGTATTGCTGCTTAAGACGTTGAGGAAATGGTGGATGAGGTTGATAGACTTTGGAAGAATTAGCCTTAGATGCCCCTTCTGTCGCGCTCGCGACAGAAGACTCTCCTTCTACTGTCACTCCCGCGAAGGGTACCGCGCTCGCGACATTGCTCGTTCTCTCCTTTGTCGCGCTCGTGACAGAATAGTCATTCTTCTCCCCATTTTCCTGCACATCTCCATTCTTGTTAGTAGTAACACGTTCATTAGTGTAGGATTTACCTGACCTCAATTTGATTGCTTTTAGATGCTCCCTTGGATTTTCCTCCGTATTGCTTGGTAAATTACCTTGCATTTTTGAAGGTAAAGCCTTGGCAATTTGCCCTATTTGCACTTCTAAATTATGGATGGATGAGGCATGGTTCTTTGTGATTTGATCAAATTTTATCTCCAGCCTCTTTTGGTTCTCTTTTTGTGAGTTAAACTTCATATTAATCCCTTCTAAAAACCTATCCATCTTAACTTCTAAGGCTCCAAACCTATCTTGAGTTGGTTGAAAACGTACCCCTCTATTTTTGTTGCTACTACCCATGAAAAAATTAGGATGGTTCCTCCAACCAATGTTATAAGTGTTCGAATAAGGGTTCCCGTGCCCTTGACCTTGAATAAAACTAACTTGCTCTTCATTATTAGTTACCCCCAAATTACACCATTCACTAGAATGTCCTAGTTGCCCACAAATGTTACAACCATTTTGTTAACTACCTCCCACTCCTAAACTATTAAGTTTATGAGTTAAGGCTTCTACTTGAGCTTGCAAGGCAACTACAGAATCTAGTGCATGTACTCCCCTAGCATTAGAAGAATTAGACTCCCTTACTCTCTCGGTAGGCCACATGCAATTGTTCATTGGCATTTCCTCCAACAATTCAAATGCTACTTCAATAGTTTTCCTCATTGCCCAAATCTGCACTTTTCCTTCACTTTTCACACACAATTCATCATGCATCCATTCCACATGCTCAAATACTTACCTCTTGCCTCCAGCACAACACCGCATCATTCAGAAGTCACATATACACATTTACACTAAATCAAATATAATTTCCTCAAGAAATCACTCACAATCAAACTCAAACACACTATTATGGCAAGTTCACATTTCGCAAACACATAATATCTTCACTACATCACTATCACTTCACTAAATCACTACTCCAATAAAACATGCATTTATAAAACACTCAAGATTATACAAGACTTGCAAACACAAGATAGAGTTGATCCAAGAAGGAGAAATAGGGAAGAAATCACAATCTATAACACAGCTCAAATTCCCAAACCTGGAAAATCGAAGCTTCAACCGAACCCCTCACGAATTCGCTTTATCCTTGCCCTTGCTTTTCCTTCTCTCTTCCGATTCTTGCACAAAAACCAAGCCACAAACACTCAAATCAGACCCAAACACAATCAAAATCAGAAATCCAAGAACAAGAAATAAAAACGAGACCCCAATCCGAACTCCACCACATACCTTCAACACTTCCAGCTCAAACCTTCAAGATTACCACTCAAAACACAAAGAAGCACAAGAGAAAAGGGATGAGAGCAGTAAAATGGAAGAAGGAGAGAGAGAGGGGACGGAAATTGAAGAAGAAGGGAAGAAATGAGATAGCTTCCACGGGAAGCTTAACCCAATTGCTGCCCCTCCCTTCCTCTCTCCTACTTTTCATTAATTGCTCACCAACCCTCTTGCCACTTGTCACTCACTTAGAGAATCAAGCCATCATTCTTAACTCTTCCACTTATGGCACCATACACTAACCACACCAAAGCCTTTCTAACATAAATATCTTCTAAACACCATACACTCACTCACACCATAATAATTCCAATAATTCCACTTACCTCCATGGCACCATGCTCACAAACCACACAAAAAAATAACTCTTAGAGCACTAACACCCTACACCCATACACTACAAGCACACACTAATTTTTCCTTTACTTCTCTTAACACTTAATTAATTAATTTCTTTAACACATAATTCTTAAATGACCAAAATTCTTCTTACCCAAATTACGAAAATACCCTCACTTTACCGACGTACCGCACAGATTCCGACTAGGCCCTATTTGGGTTGTTACAAATCACTCCCCCTTAAGAAATTTCGTCCTCGAAATTTCCCCGCTAATCACTTAAATCCAAACAACCCAAACCCAAACCGAAACTTAACAGAAAACTAATAGCATAACTTACCAGAAGGTCCCGCTCGATTCGCCATATCGCCTAGTTGCACCGCATAAACTCTTTGACGCGAAGGCACTTCTTCTGCAGGTGGCTTCTGTACTGACTCTGACGGCGCTTGCGAAGGACGTCCACTACCTCTTCCACTCAGATTCCCTCTCACTCTCTGACCACTGGCTCGACTTTCTGGTCTATCCTGAAGCTCTCTTCGATCTGGACAATTCGCCACCATGTGCTCTTGACTACCACATCTGAAACACGCTCCAGAAATTCTTCTACACTCGCCCCAGTGGCGCTTATAACAATGCTCACACTCCGGAATCACACTTCCCTTACTAGAAGGTGGCGCTACACTTCCAACTTCCGAACGTACCGGAACCGAACTCTTCCCACCATGACCACTCGGAACTCCTCTCGACCTCTTGCCACTACCAACCCCATCACTCGGTGCTTTCCTCTTGCTCTCCATCCTCTGCTTGATCACCTCTGATTCCTCTAACTTCATTGCCGCTGCCACAAGCTTATAATACCCCACGGGTTGCAAAACTGACAATGCCGACAACTGTCCTCTATACACCTCTCGAAGTCCCTCTAGGAAATGCCGACTTCTAAACTCATCCGTCAACAAAGTTTCAGGCACATACTTACTCAACCGGCTAAATTCCTTATCATACTCACTCACGGTCATGCCTCGTTGCTTCAGACTGATGAACTCCCTCCACTTAGCCTCCTGATACGCCTTCGTCACATATTTCTGCTCAAATTCTTGCTTGAAGAAATCCCAAGTCAACTCAGCTGGTCGCTGAGGATTTCTCATCACTAATTCCCACCAATCGAACGCTGGCCCCTGAAGCAACGACACTGCACAAAGCACCCTCTGCTCTGCAGGACATCTTATCTCTTGCAAAATCCGACCCACTCTCTTAAGCCAAAACTCGGCTACATCAGATTGGTCCAAAGCAGTCCCATGAAAATCCTCGGCTCCTCTCTTTCTTAGTAACTCAATCGGAGCCTTAGGAGCAGTCAGCCTCTCTACCAACTGAAGCAAACCTTGCAACAAGACCGGATTCTCTTGACCAAAGCCCACACCAGGAATCTCCTCTTGCTGACGCTGCGGAGCAGGCTGCTCACCTCTCACTACACTTGCACTACCAACCGTCTCACCCACATGCTCACTTGGATCAGACTCCATCTAAACACTACACAAGACAAGACACATCTGCATTAGGCCACGACACAAAACCGACTCACATGCAAAGACTCAACACATAACAAACAGAGGCAACCAGAACCGCCTAAACCGGGGCTCTGATACCACAACTTGTAACACCCCCTCCGCCGCCCCCGTTGGAAGGGCGCCGGCGGGCGCGCTACAACACGACGCTCACTCACGACGCGACAAAGCATACAGCGGAAGCATACATGCGCTAAGCGGAAGCATTAAAAAAAAAAAAACCAATAATAAAATCTTAGAAAGTATATTAGGAAATATACCTCAATACATAAATAATCAAAATACGAGTTATTTACAATATCCCAAAAGGTTACATTTCAAAAACCTTTACAAAAAAACTATAATACATATACAAAAAGAATTACAGGAGGAGACAAAATTAAACTCGACTCCTATGTGGCCTACCTGCAGATGCACGACTCGAGCACTCCCAAAAATCCTTCACGATACCTGCACGGGATAAAAGCCCGTGCTAAGCGATAACGCTTAGTGGGGAGAAACAAGCACAACAGAACACTATAATAATAATCATGCACTAACATACATAATTCACTATTCATTAAGCATCAGAGTACAGAGATATAAATAAATATAATCAGGATAACATAACGCAATATACTAAACCAATACATTATTCAGAGTCACACTATAATCAGAACACTTCACTGTATCTAAACTTAACAGTTCATACAAAAGCCTGAAATCAATGGTTGAGGATACGGGAACACGGCACGGGAGACCGAAGCCTCAAAAAAAAACACTTTAATACCCGAAGGCAGCGCGAGAGACCGGAGTCTCAAAACATTTTGTCACTACACGGAAGATGACCATCACGGAGGTCGACCGCTTCGCCCATACGGGCGGACAGAACAGCTGAACACTAACCCTTCTTAAGCATGCTTAATTATCCTATACCTTGACACTTCAGGCTCGACAACACAATAACTCACCAGACAATACATAACGAAAACAATATTCAAATTAAGACTCTTATATAATATAAATCCATATCAAGGACACTAGTACAATAATATCACGAGTCAAAGGTACACACATATTCCATACAATAGAGAAAAACCGCGCAAAGTGGAATAAAAGAAGCACATTCAGAAAACAAGGCAAGCGGGAAGGGCCTCTGTCGCGATCGCGACAAAATGTCGCGCTCGCGACAGAGCACGGGGTACTTCCTCGCGAGGTCGCGCCAAGAGGCCTGGCCGCGACGAAGCACTCGCGACAGATTTCTCGGGGCCGAGCTCTGTCGCGCTCGCGACAGAGACCAGTTCCTTCCTCCTCGCACGCACGCTCGGCAGCACGCCCGTGCGGAGGTTTCTGTGACCGAGCTCTCTGTCGCGCTCGCGGCAATGCCGCGATCGCGACAGAGGGCTCTTCAAGAACAAGGGGCCAAGTCCGCCTTCTGTCGCGATCGCGGCACTTGTCGCGATCGCGACAGAACCCAGATTTGCCCAAATCTGCACTTTTCCTTCACTTTTCACACACAATTCATCATGCATCCATTCCACATGCTCAAATACTTACCTCTTGCCTCCAGCACAACACCGCATCATTCAGAAGTCACATATACACATTTACACTAAATCAAATATAATTTCCTCAAGAAATCACTCACAATCAAACTCAAACACACTATTATGGCAAGTTCACATTTCGCAAACACATAATATCTTCACTACATCACTATCACTTCACTAAATCACTACTCCAATAAAACATGCATTTATAAAACACTCAAGATTATACAAGACTTGCAAACACAAGATAGAGTTGATCCAAGAAGGAGAAATAGGGAAGAAATCACAATCTATAACACAGCTCAAATTCCCAAACCTGGAAAATCGAAGCTTCAACCGAACCCCTCACGAATCCGCTTTATCCTTGCCCTTGCTTTTCCTTCTCTCTTCCGATTCTTGCACAAAAACCCAGCCACAAACACTCAAATCAGACCCAAACACAATCAAAATCAGAAATCCAAGAACAAGAAATAAAAACGAGACCCCAATCCGAACTCCACCACATACCTTCAACACTTCCAGCTCAAACCTTCAAGATTACCACTCAAAACACAAAGAAGCACAAGAGAAAAGGGATGAGAGCAGTAAAATGGAAGAAGGAGAGAGAGAGGGGACGGAAATTGAAGAAGAAGGGAAGAAATGAGATAGCTTCCACGGGAAGCTTAACCCAATTGCTGCCCCTCCCTTCCTCTCTCCTACTTTTCATTAATTGCTCACCAACCCTCTTGCCACTTGTCACTCACTTAGAGAATCAAGCCATCAATCTTAACTCTTCCACTTATGGCACCATACACTAACCACACCAAAGCCTTTCTAACATAAATATCTTCTAAACACCATACACTCACTCACACCATAATAATTCCAATAATTCCACTTACCTCCATGGCACCATGCTCACAAACCACACAAAAAAATAACTCTTAGAGCACTAACACCCTACACCCATACACTACAAGCACACACTAATTTTTTCTTTACTTCTTTTAACACTTAATTAATTAATTCCTTTAACACATAATTCTTAAATGACCAAAATTCTTCTTACCCAAATTACGAAAATACCCTCACTTTACCGACGTACCGCACAGATTCCGACTAGGCCCTATTTGGGTTGTTACAACAGACCTCAGTGCATTAAAATATTTTTGTTAAATTCCTATTTACATGGTTTCTCACTTGTGTTATGCATATATGACTTAAAACATGAATTATTCAAATATTCCTACGCATGGAATGAGAATTTTATCTACCATTATTATTTTATGAATATATGTATGTGTGTAAGGAAATGAAATTTATTTTTTAAGTTTAAATGAGTCCATGATGCCCAATAATATGGTTATTTCTATTATGTTCAGATGAATATGATAATTGTAATTAGTACAAATGATATGCAAGTATATGAATGCATGTGTCTATGTGATTATAAAAGAATGTTTTAAGTATTGAAGTGAAACACACGTGTTTTTAGCCTGCGTAGTCGGTCGTGGATAGATAGGCATGCCTATAGAGTTCTAATAGCTGCAGCCCCTCTGTTTTGGACCCTGATCAGGTCCCCATTTGGATCCTCACGATCCTCAATGTGTATGGATCTTATTTAAGATCCCCCAATATGAAAACGTTTTGATGAGAAAATAAAGATGTTGCTTTTCAATTGTACCCTCGGGTACCCTAATGTGTTTTGTTCACTCGTTTATCCACCCCTTTGACTTAGCAAGCAATTAAAAGAATAAAAGATATGTGAATATGCATTGAGTGTGTTTAAGGATATATATATTGATTGAGCTTGTGCTTTACGCACTTATATGTTCTGGATCCTTCATAGACATTTATATGGAATGGTATGGTATCTACGGGTACCTAAATGCTTTTGTATCTGAAACTAATGACAGTTAAATGAAAAGAGATATAACAAATAATGTTTATCCCAATAAGCATGTATGAATGAATGCTGATTGCATAAGAATTCATATGTGAAAAATGCATGTCATTAATCTGTTCAAAAGTTTTGAGTATGATCGCCTATATGGATTCTTTGTAGAGAATCATTGAAGTAATTGATATGCATATTTGCTATCGTTGATTATTCAGTAAATGAATTCTATGAATACATATATATTTTTGTTTAGATGCTTAAAATGAGAATATAGGTATGTTATGTGTTATCTACCTTCTGGACCTTAGCCTGGGTACTAAAGTAAGTATACTGGTAAGGGAATTTATGTGCATTGGTTGTTGGTTTAATGAATACGGTAATTCTATATCGATTAGTAAGTAAGGGAAATAAAGTGGTAAGCATGATATAAATAACTGGATTTATGGATTGAGTTAAGATTAATTCTGGAATATATGTGTATAAAGGTTTTTTTATAGAACTACATGGTTTTGATTCCCCAACCATAGGGATACGTAGGAGCTTGGGATAATTATTTCAAGCCCGAACCAAATCTGGAATTTGAGGTATTTTTGTTTAGTTTGAATAAATGAAATGTGTTGACTTAAGTATTAATTCTATAATCAGCATGATTTTGGAAGTATTGTAATAATGGGAATTTCTAAGTCTATATACCTTGATAAGCAAAATGTATTTCTAGCAATCTATGATGTATAATTATCTTTAAGATTAATTGATCGAATTAGGCAAATGACAAGATGTATATACGTATGCAATGTGTATGCTTTTGTATGCTAATGATGATGTGAATATGTGGTAACTCTATGCTTATATGTATGTTGCTTCTACATGTATTCGTTTCACCAACCACCGTGAGTGGCTGGCTATTATTGGTTTATCCTCACTAAGCGTTATCGCTTAGCACAGGTGTTTCTCCGTGCAGGTTAGGAGATTGAAGTTTAGTTCGTGCGGTCCGCTGTGACTTTGGCCAACAAGTCCGTAGAAGTTTATAGGAAGTGTTATTGATTTTGGAATGTAATTAAGTTTTATTTATTCGCATTTGTAATGAGTTATAATATTCTTTAGTGCGAATAATGGGGTGTGGGTGATATAAATTTAGGATGTGTGTGTCGTTGAGGTCTTAATGTTAGAAATTTTATTATTCTGTTTTCGGTTATTGTTTAGTAAGTGTTTTATCCCATAGCACCCTCCACTCACCGTAGCACTCTATCTTCGTTCTTTCTTGGTATTCTATGTGTGGGTGTTGGGGTGTTACATAAATAAATAAACGAATAAAATTGCCCCAAAATTAATTACAAGGGTCCGAAATAAATAAATATACAAAAATAATGAAGTAAAATACGCAATACATAAAGGGACATTTATTAGATTTTTTAGGAACATTGGTTCCTTTGTGTTAACTTAAAAATCCGAGAGCTATTTTTAGGCGATAAAAATAGGGATAATTGGATCCCGTTTTATGAAAATGAACTCCCTTTTGAAAATGAAGGTTTACTGGCTAAAATAAGGACATTGGTCCTATTTTATTAACAAAAATCCCAATTTTTTATTATTGTAAAAAAAACATGAGTTTCTCCAAAATAACGCATCTAAATACCATTTTTCATAAAACATACAAAACAATAAAATAAAGGAAATACAAAAATTGAAATGCAAACCAAACTTTGAAGGCTCCTAATCTCTTGATTCTCCAGCGCGCCCGGAACATTACTCAAAGTGAAGTAAATAAGTTTGGTAAACAACAAAAACAAGAATAAAAAATGTTAGCAAATTAAATCAAATGAATGAAATATAATATAATAGAAATGAGTAATTAAATGAAGCTAATATAACAAATAATCCTAATTGAGGAAAATACTTGTTAATCACTATGGAAGAATAATGTTTGATGAAAAGCAATGTATATTAGCGAGGTGAATCAATGACCAAAATATAATCAAACGCAAAAAATAAAACACAAGATCAATGCTGGATATCCTACAGATTTAATTTACATTCCATGCATCATGTCAATAATTTGATTAAATTAACCTATGTTCATGTTAATTACAACAAACAATAATGCAAATAACCTAAAATTAATCTACAGTATTTACAATGGAGAAAATAAATTAACGACACAAAGTAAGGAAATAGAGAGAATTGGCTCTAACCCATGAATTTACCCTCAGAAGTTTTGATTCTGGCTGCAACAGAAGAAACAATTGATTTCCTGTCGATTGCTTGAAAAAATAATTAAGAAAGCTTGGATCGACGCTTTCTGTCACTAAAATTCAAGTTAAAAACTCCTATTTTTGAAGAAAATAAGTGATGAGAATTGAATCTTAAACACAAAGAATTAATTTATTCGGCTCAAGAATAATTTAGAATTTTTCGAAAGAAACTTTAGCTTTCAAAAATCTTATTTTTCAGAATTTTTGTGTCGCCATTATAATTCTCTCTCCCTCCTAGGGTTCTGATCTTTTATTTTTATATCATCTCCAAAAAATTAGGTTTTTAGGAGTTTTAATCCCCTTTAAAATCCTTAATTATCCTTTAAAAATCAAGTTTTATCCTTTTGAAAATCAAAAAAAAAGAGTTTGAATTTAATTCAAAATCAAAACAAGAGAAATACAGAAAAAATGAAGTCTTGGCAAGGTAGGAGACGCGCGGGGTGTGGCCCTCACGCTGGAGGCCATGCCTTGCAGGCACAAGGTGCTTCCTCGTGCAGGAGGCCGGGCCTCGCGCAGGGGGCCGCGCTCCTCTTACTGCACGAGGTGCGGCCTCGTGCAAGGGGGCCTCGCGCGTGCGCCTCGAGAGCCTGCATGCAGGCATTGTGCCTCGTGCGCATTACCAACAGGCACCGCGCCTCACATGCACCTTGTAGGCCACATGCCGGTAATCCATCAAAAACCTAAAAAACCAACACTAACAATAATTTTTATTTAAAAAAAAGGTTTCGATAAGGAAACTATCACTTCTAATCTTTTTGCCCGTAAACCAGCATTATTTTCATCACTGTGTAACCTTAGTTTGGGCTATCTCAGGACCCAGTGTCTATAGTACCCTAGAAGGATTTGTAGTGTTACTTACATTATGAGGGTAAAAGAGAAATTAAATAAGTGTGAGTTTGTGGGTTAATAAGGATGTAATTGAAATAAATATAAGTTGTTTAAAGAAAGAATTGATTGAGGGACTAAATGGGAGTTGGCCAAGGGATTAAGTGGATATTTATTAAGAGATTGACATGTGGAATGAGGTGGAAGTTCCACCTAAGCAGCCACATTCAATATAAGGGTGAGTGGAGGCAAAATCTGACTCGTCCTTTGTATTTGGTTTGGCCATCTCTCCATTTTCTTCTCTCTCTCTCTCTCTCTCTCTCTCTCTCTCTCTCTCTTTCTCTTTGTTCTTCATTTCTTTTTCATCTTGTTCTTGCTTTCTTCTTCTATGAATTTTCTGAAGATTTGAGCTTGGATTGGTTAAAGAGTTAAGTGATAAACTGGAAAGGTAAGTGTGAGTCAGAAGTTGAATTATCTCCTTCTTCCATCTAATTCTATAATGATTTTGAGTTGGTTTGGTTCATGGATTTAGTATGTTTTGATGGGTTTTATGCAAGAAATTTTGGACAAGAAAAGAGATAAAGGCAAAGATAAGCTTTGAGCTAGAAGGGATATTTGATCAAGCTTCATTTTGATGTTTGGAATTTTATTGAATTTTAATAAATGCATGCATTATTAGATTGTAGAGGGGGGGGGGGGGGAATTATGGGCTTTAGAAGAGTTCAATAGCTCTTTTAGTTGTTATATTGTACATGGGTTAATATTAGTGAGTTAATAATGTTCTAGTGACTACTTGTAGTTGTATTATGATTTGTTGAGTTAATGATGTTTTATTGTCAACTTGAAGTTGTATAGAGTTTTGACTATTTGCATGATGATTTTGTGTTTGTTACAAATTGTGCATGAGAAGTTACTTGCCTGTGACTACTTGTTTAGAGGCCATTCTTGACTGGAAATGTGTATGTGAATATAGTAAAGTGTTTGTGTATGTGAATATAGTAAAGTGTATGTAGAGAGGTTTGTGATTTGGGAGTTTGAACATGAAGTTCAGGCTCTATCGCGAGCGCGATAGAGTGCTCCATAGGCAAAAGTTTTCCAGACCGTGTTCTATTGCCAGCATGAGATTCATTGCGGGTGCAACAGAAGTGTTTTGGTGTTCTGTTGCGTGCGCAAGCTCTGCCGCGAGTGTGACAGAAGGTATATTTGTGGTCTGTCGCGAGAGAAACATAGTTAAGTGCATGAATATAAGCTAGTTGCCTAATTTGTGTGCAATATTGCATTGAGCTATGAATGACTATGCATAATAATGTTTAAAATGTGTTAACATAAGTGAGAATCTAAATGATATGTTTGATGAGATTTGGCATGATTAGTGTGCAATATGAATATGAGATATTCGTGTGTACTGTATGAACAAGTAGAATGAATATGAGCATGTTAGGTAGATATTGCTTTTGCACGACCGATAAGGAAACATGTATGTATGTTCATTGTAACACCCCAATTTGGACTATTAGGATTTGTAGAGTTAATTGCATGGTTAAGGGTATAAGTGTAATTGTACAAGTATGATTTATGTTATTTAAGGACTAAATTGAAGAGAATTTAAGTTAATTAGAGAAAGAACTTACTAAGTGAGTGAGTGGTGTTTTGCTAATGACTTAAGAGAATTAGCCAAGGATATAAAAAGAAGTTTGACAAAGATATTTTGATTTGGCCAATTGTGAAGAGACGCCTAAGCATGAGTTGTTGGGAGCATTTAATGAAAAGAAGAAGGGAAAGAAAGGATGAGAGAGGGAAGTCAGATTTCTCTTTCTCGTTCTCCTCTTCCTTATATGAGCTACTCCAATTTCTTCTTCTTCTTCATTTTCTGCGCCTTGTTTCTTTTCCTTTGGTGCTTCTTCAAGAGTTAAATTTGGAATTGAAAGGTTAGTGGTTGGATTATGGGTTTCAAGTCCTCATTTCCTTTCTATTTGGTTCTGATTTGGTATTTGGGTTTGGATTAAGTGTTTTTAGTTTTGTTTGTGCAAGAATTGGTGATCAAGAGTAAGAATAAGGGCAAGGAGAAGGTTAGACCTTGAAGAGAGTGGTTTTGAAGCTGCATTTTTTAGGTTTTGGAGTTGTGTAATTTGACTAGTTGTTTTTGAGTTTTGTGTTGAGTTTGCTGGAAATTTGAGTTAATAGTATGTTCAAATGCATGTGTTGAGTTGAGTTTTGACATTTGTATGATATGTTAGAATTATTTGGCATATGGAAGTTGAAATGTGGAATTGTATGATTTTAGAGTGAATTCATGGGTTTGTTGCTTTAATTGAGCATTCTTTACAAATTCATTGTTTCTTTTAAGTGTAAATTGTTGCTAATATAATTATAAGCATGTTTTGTATGCAATTATTGAGTGAATTGAAATTGTTTGCTTGATTGTGTGATTTTGATGTGGCTGGGTGTGAGAGGGGCTATAAGGGATCGTTAGTAGAGTGTAACTTACGACTCTGTCGTGAGCACGACAGAGTGCATGATAGCCAAGCTCCCGCTGAGGCACTTTGTCTTGAGCACGACAGAGAGCTCGGTAAGCCGAGCATTTTTTGAGTTATTCTTCATTGCGAGCACTCGTGTGCACACGAATGCAACGGGGAACTACCCGCTTTCTGTCACGAGTGCGACTTTGGTCGTGATATGCCTTTGTCACAGGCGCGATGGGTAGTCGCGAGCGCGACCCTTCCCGGTTCCTTGCATGTGTTTTAATTGTTGCACTTTGCATGGTTTCTCACTCATGTTTGGTATATGACTTTAATTATGTGAGCTAAAGTATTGTACGTTAAATATACTTTAATTGATATATTAGTGTGTATGATTAGTGTGAGATTTTGACTAATGTAAAGTTTGAGTGTTATGGATAGAGTGTTTAAGTTTTAGCCTGAATGGTCATAGTAGTGGATAGATAAGCATGCTTATTTAGGGTTTAAGTGCAGCTGCTTATGTTAACCCTATTTGGGTCTTTATATCGACCTCGTTTGGGTCTAAAATGTTTTGAGAGACTTCGGCCTCTTTTGCTACCTTCGGGTATAAAATATTTTGAGACTTACGTCTCTTCTGTTCAATACTGTGTTCAATCAGTATTTTAGTACCCGTATCCACCTCTAATGTATATTCAGGCTTGTAAAAGTTGTTAAATGTTTAAGATGTGCAATGATATGTTTTATGTATATGAATGAATTTCGAAGTGTAGAGTGGTGTCATGCATGTAGTTATTGATGAGTGTGTAAATGTAATGATTACGTACATGTTTACGCATATGTAAGGATATACGAATTATTCATGTTTAGATTATGATGCATATGTTATCTACTTACTTGTGTTCTATCGTATGCACATAAATGCTATTGTGTATCGAGCATGTTGTTATAGTGATATGTGTTCTATTTGTGACTTTGTCCAAAGTCAGATCTTTTGCTTTTGTTCCTCCCTACTAAGCATTATCGCTTAGCACAGATATTTTTCTTTGTAGGTGGCAGATCCGTTTTGGAGTTAGGCATCTACGGGTTTTGGCCACTAGGAGTCTGGAGCTCGTTGGGAGTTCTCTTTTTTTTTATTATGTATAGTTTTGTACTAGCTAGTTTTGTATTTGTATCAGATATTATGTTATGTAAAGAATTGTATATGTTATATCCAGATGTAATGTAAAGGATACTTTTGTAATCTTTGATGATTATATATATGTATATATATGTAATTAAGATTGTTCGCTTGACATGTTTTTCTTTTGCTTCCGCTTTTATTTAGTTTTTATGTATATGTGTATGTTTGTTGTAGCGCTCCGATATCCTCCTGAGGGGTATCGGAGTGTTATATTCATGGTTGGCATAGTTAATATATGATTTGAGTTGGATGTGTTGTGGTTTGTTAAGACAGTCAAATAGATGTAAAGTACATGGTATAGTGAATAGAGTTTATATGTTAAGCTTGAATGGTTCATAGTAGTGGATAGATAGGCATGCCTATAAAGGGTTAGAGTTTGCAACTGCTAGAGTGGCACCGATTATGTCTAGAGTTTGATACCTTTTGGTACCCAGATGCTTGAGATTTAGGTCTCTAGATGTTTGATACTGCTCGTCAGTATCCAGAGTACCCGTATCCACCATCGATGTGAATTCAGGCTATTAAAGCTAATGTGTGTTTATGACTGTATAAGAAATGCTATGATATGTTTTTATGTATATGAATACATATTAGATGTAGTGAAATGTTATCGCCTATCTATACAATGTTGCTAAAGTTAGAGAATTTACGTATGTTGAGATAATTTTAAGTGATGAAGGCATGTTGACATAATATTCATTGAAAGTACCAAATAATGAATGATAATGTGTGATCAGTGCTGGATATTGATATGCATGTTGTGAGATGTTTTGTGACTTCATTGGAAGTCTATTTGCTTTGTTATCCCCACTGAGCCTTTGCTCAGCACAGGTGTTTTCCCGTGTAAGTGTGCAGGTTGAGTGTAGAGAGTTGTGCATCTGCAGGCCACTAGGAGTTAAAGCTTAGAGTTTTTTTTGTTTTTGAAATAATTCCTTTTGTAATGTTTAGTGTAATGAACATTTAAAGAATATTTTGTATTATAAAGTGAAAATGTTTTAGAGAAAGTTTTTGTAGTAGGTGCAAACATTTTAATGGATACTTATGTAATAAAAAGAACAAAAATTTATATATGCATATACGACTGTTTATCAATGAGATTTTGATTAATATTTATCTAAGTAAATTGATAGTATTCGTTTGGGGTGTATTGTATGATTGTTATATGCGTGGTAGCGACTTTGATATCCTCCAGGAGGTATTGGGGCGCTACAACTGGAATCCCAAACAAAGGGGGGATCCACAACCGGAATCAAAACAAATAAGCTACAGCAATAATGGATCCTATAGGCATGCCTAGCTATCCAAGACTCGACTAACGCATGCTAATACTCATAATCAAATTATTCACATTGTCACATTAAATATTTATTGCAGTAGTTATTTTATAAATTAATTCTACACATATATAATTCATTTGATAGGCCAAATTAATCATTATTTAATTCATAGAACATAATTCATGGTGTTAATTAAAATGTAGATGAAAATGTACAAAAGAATAACTTAAATGAAAGACGGCCTTACAATTATTATGATCATATAATGATCATATATACTTTGTAACACATAGCATAAAATTCTAATATAATAATATTTTTCACATTCAGTATTTAAATAAAATATCCTTAAAAATTTACATGGTACCACACAATATATTTACACACACATTCATTAACTTTCATGTAACAATATTATATGAAAACCATTATCCTTTTAATCTTATTTAATTTATTATTAATAATACTAGCTTCACAAGCACATTTAACATTACCATATACATTAATATCACATCATTTAATACTAACATAACATCAATAATAGCATACGCATGTTTAACATTGCAGTAAGTACTTTCAACCAAGTTGCATTGCTCATGAACAATTAATATAACATGTCAATTCATTTTTAACTTTGTTTGATCATCTTTGATTAATTATACAATTAAATAATTCACTAATTACTCATGTTCATAACCTATTTACTAATGTTTCCAAAGGATAATCACTCACATACTTATTTATTATCCCTAAACATGTCTCGAATAAGTTCTAAAAAGTTTCGGTGAAGTTCAGGTTTAATTTGGGGTGAAAAATGGACCATATAGTAAAAATAATGGGTAAGGGATGACCACACCTCCCACACCTGAGGGACGGGCGTCCAACACAAAATGACTCATGAGAGATGGGCTAACCCAAAACAGCTCTTAAACGAACTCTGTTTCACCAAAATAGATTGCAACCTCAAATTTCATATCCTAAATCACAAGGAAAACATCATTTTTCGGCTAACATTATCTCATAAAATTACTTCTCAGGATGTTAGCTTTCTAATGGGACAAATTTGAAGTAATTTGGAGCTATATCCAAATATTTATGCCTAAAACTGTCCATACTGCTCCAAAGACATACCTAAAGAATTTAGCAATGGTAATGGGCAATTTTGAGACCCTTAATTTCAGAAATAAATTATATTTATTCTACAACATTTTTAGGCACGAAAGTTCAGCTTCTAACCCAACTAGAATCATATAATTTGGAGTTAAAAATCTCGACTTATGGTCAAAACAATCACTAGAGGTCAATCTGAACTTCTGGGAAGAATTTTCATTCTTAACTTAACAAGTCCTAATTCAATCAATTCAGCTCATCCAGCCATCAAATTCAACTCAAATTATCATAACACATATATAAACACTTTAGAATGAACAATTTATAAATCACATAATCAAAACACATAAATTCCCAAACCTCTTTCCCCTTTGTTCCAATTTGCTTACTTGGTGCTACCTTCACCACTTTCTTCTTTCCTTTTGATCCACAAGTCTTCTCCACCTCAATTCATTTCCAATTTCTAGAATTGGAATTAAAAATTAAATCTCAATTTGAAACTCAAGAGTAAAAGATAAAGAGAACTAAATTAAATCTTTACCTTTTTCTAGCAAAACCAAACAACTCAATAAATTTTCTTGAAACCACTTAAGCAACACTTTAGGAAGGATTTGAATGAAATAATAAGATGGAGAATGCAGAATTTCCCTTGAATTGTCCGGCCACACATAAAGCCAAAATCTACCACTTCACTCTTTAAATATGCATGTAAATGCATTAGGTGAATTAGCCTTCTTTTGAACTTGTTCGCACTTTCACACAATCCATCTTTTAATTAATTAATCATTCTTTATCTTTAATGAATCCATCATTAACACTTAATCATAAAAATATCTATTTAGTCACTTAACTTATTTCGTTCATGCAATTAAATCCCCAATTTCTAACTTGTGCAATTGACTCCTTTTAAAACTTCAAATTAAACCCGATTAATTTCTCGACACATAAACTTAACCAATTATACATCTTAAGCCACTCTCATACCCTAATGGTATACAATACGACTAGGGTACAAGTTAGGGCCTTACAACTCTTTCCTCCTTAAAGAATTTTATCCTCGAAATTCATACATGTTAAGTATTCTTACACTATACTCCATATCATTACCATCTATATATATTATTTCCATATAGTCATATAACTTATACATTTCACTTCTTTTAACTACTCTTATTCACTTATATTTTGTATGATCTATTATACTATTTATTTCCTAAAAGTCCCATAACATTGTTATATACCATTTCATTATTTCCTAAAGTTTCCATTCTTCTCCTTCACTTATGTATACTTCAAATCTCTTAACTTCAGAATACTTTAACTTGTTATTACTTTGAACAATTCCTTTCAATCCATTACTATAAAATCCATAACACTTTTCTTGTTCAAAATCATATTTAAACTTATGAGGAAACAATTTTACCAAATCAAGTCTACTCTCTTTATTAAATCACTTCTAAACCATTCATAATTATTATAACAATTACTATTCTTATCACTATTCAGAAACCCAAACGTATACACCTCACATTTTAACCATTCTACACATATTATCTTACTGCTCAATTCCTTGACACCTTGAATTTCCAAGAACACTTGTTACTTCCCTTACTCATATTATTCATTATCCA